>OX387182.1:44506140-45123129 GCA_947561395.2 Buxus sempervirens | reverse complement strand
ATTTATCCTTCCAATTATAATTAAAAACTGCACTTTTACAAGTCTGTCAGTGGCGGAACCACCTTATAGGCCCCCCTAACTTTTATTTTTTAATTAAAAATATATATATTTTTTTTATATGTTTTAATTAAAATTTATGTTTTGCCCCCTCTAAAATTTCTGGTTTGCCCCCCAACTCATTGAAATTTCTATATTTCATGAGAACCCCCCCCTAAAATTTTTGGTTTGCCCCCCAACTTATTGAAATTTCTATATTTCATGAGAACCCCCTCTAAAATTTCTGGTTTGCCCCCCCCCCCCCCCCCAATTGAAATTTCTATATTTTATGAGAAGTGTCAATTGAAATTTTTTTTTGCCCCCTCAGATTTGGAGTCCTGATTCTACCACTTAAGTCTATCACATAAGCTTGTGCCTCCAAGACTATTATAAGGATAAAATCATTTTCATAAATAAGAGAGACTCCTAGATCCATTTTTATAAGACTTAAAAAAAAAGGGTGCAGAAAATTAAGTTAAAATTTTGTCTTATTTATCAAATGGTGGTATGTCCAATCACTTGCCTAAAAGAAGATAAATTGAAGCAATAGTAAAGCATTTAGAAGATTTAAATCTGAAAAGGGGGAAAAAAGTAGTATACAAAATCCTGTTACAATATTTCCCATATTCATCAAAATGAAATTATGTTTCGATACTTGCCTGAAATGGAAGGACACCCATATTCATCAAAATGGAATTATGTTTAATAATTGCCTGAAATGGAAGGACACCCAAATTAATCAACACAAAAGGCATGTTGTTCTCATTTATGGGAAATTTTAAGCGCAGAAGGCACATTTGAAGGCAGCATGAGAACCTCCTTTTCCATGTGACCCAAAGCATGTGAAAATAGCTTAGGTATCTTTTTTTCTATCTTAAAAGCTACGGGTCCTACTCAGCTATCCAACCAATTTGGGATGAACGTTGCTTTTTTTGCAATCTCTTGAATTTTTTGGATGTCCAACCACAACTATTTCATTGGAAAATTTGAAGGTTCTAGGGTTTAATGTGTTCTTTAAAGAACTGACGGTTTAATGCAAGTTATGTCTCAAAGGAGCGAGACCAGGGCACAAGATATGAATCCTAGGAGATTTGAAGCCTTTTTCTAGAAGCCCTAATTTAACTAAAATTGGCTTCCTAGTCCATCTCATAAGAGTTGATTCATAGTAATGGAAAAAATAAAAATGTATTGAGCTTTTCTCATTTTATGGGACTTAAAGTGTGATAATGTACGACATGGATACATGGTATTTAAAATTTTATAAATGATTAAGCAACATGCGAAAGGTTTTATACTCATGAACATGGTCTTAAGTAACAAATGTTAATTTTGACTAATCTTGTAGATGATTCTTAATTTAGTTTGTAAATTTGGCCTATTATCCCATCAGCCTAGTCAATCCAATTACATGTTAAATAGAAGCCTTCCTCCGGATTCTCTTGTTCTAAAAATCTTATTCAAGGTATCTATAATATTATTTAAGCTAAGCCTAGTGAATATTCCCTTATTCAGGCCGGCCTTTAATTTGGTCACAAAAACCCTTTGGAAACCCTTGAAAGACTCATGAATCCAATAAAAATCTACTCACCAAACACTCCTATCTTATCAAGTTATATTTATCTATCCCCTAGAAAACTATCATCCAAAAAGTTCTCACGTTAACTATATATACGTGCAGTAGCACACATGCCTCCTTTACTACAGAAGAAACAAGAAGCATATTCCCTTTTCCCTTCGAAAAAACTTGGAATAATTAGAGTTATGTATGATTTAATTTAATATCATAAATCATGATTCTGCTAAGAAGTGGATCCCAGATGTTTTTTCCTTTTTTTAGTGGGATTTCATGCGTATGGGTTTAGGTGTGTGAAATTTTTTGAAAGGAATACATGATTTATAGTGTGGAAGAAGAAGCATGGACTATGACCCAATTAGAGCTGTATGTAGGGCAGGTTGGGCCGGGTTTCTATGAGTTTAGGCTGAACCCAAATTAAAATTACTTGGCCCAAACTCACATTGGCCTACCCTAAACCCAAACTCTGTGAGCCCAAACCCAACCCTAAAACTTTTTCTTGAGTACGGGCTGGGTTCGGGCCGACCCAAATTAAATGTGCACTCAATATAATTGCATTTGAAATTCTTTTATAACAAAGTAAAAATAGAATTGATGAACTAAAATAGTAGCTATGATGCAACAATAATAGGAAATTATTCAATAAATGTAAATCTAAAAAGATAAAATATAATTCATATGTTCCTATGAGTATCTTAAAAAGAAAAAACCAAATATTACAGTAGATAAGGCATTTTCCCTAAAATCAATTGGTTCATATAAAGATTTGTCTATTTTATGTAAAAGTGAGGATATTCTATTTTATTAATAAAATTTAACCGTTCCTAGGCGTGTATGTAAATACACTCTACTTGATTAATTAACTTTGTCATTTCTATGGTATGTACTAAATTGTCAGTATAGATTCCACTTCAACATGGTCAATCACCTCTCTTGAAAGTTTTAGAAGACTAATATAGAAAACAATAGTAGTGCAATTTTTCTCATGGAATGTTAGGTAAAAATAACTCCAATCCCTTCAAGCAATAGAGAAAAATATGTTAGAAAAGTTCTATGTATGGATATAAGTCATAGGTTTCTTCTTTAGATGCAATTATGTTTAGACGTAACTCACGAGTTTCTTCTTGAGTTCGGGCTCTTTGGGCTTTTCAGGCTTTGAAGCATAACCCAAGACCAACCCAACCTCAAATTCAAGCCTAAATTAAGCCCGGCCCAAACCCAAACCCAAACTAAAGTTCTAGTTCGGGTTGTTATTTAGGTTGGGTTGGGCGGGCTTCGCGCGGCCGGGCAAAACTTACAGCTCTAGACCCAATCCATGGATTCTTGATTTTAATAATTCATTTGAAAACCATTATATATATAAGCTATTATGAAATCTATTAAATTAGTCCAAGAATTACAAAATGTGGAACAATATTTGTCATAGAAAAAATTACTATTCCAAATAGCTAACTTTTTCATTAATATTCTATGCCACCAGGTCACAAAAGATTCAGAATTTTTAGTACTAATTATACAATTTTCTTTTCTCACATACCTTTCCAACATTATCTTGGCATCCAAACACAGCCTTTGAATCCACATAGAAGAAGGATCAGTAACTTGAGAATAATCAGAAACAAACCTACGGAGGCATGCCAAGCAAAATCTGACCCAAAGCTGACAACCCTCCCAGAATTCCAAGAGATTAGAGTTCATTCAACCCTCAAAACACCCTCCCAACTCTCATACTAGAAACAGGAAAGAAGATCACAAGAACCCATTTCATTACCACAATGTTATGATAGGAATTTACAAAAAGTTAGGTAGTAAACACTTCACTTGAAAGAATGCAGCATTTGTGGTTGAGTTGCACACTCATTTACAAACTGGTCCATGTAACTTCACTGTACAAAGCAACCTGCTTGGAGAGTATATCCTGGTCTAGAAGAAAATCCCAAATGGAATATGGATAAGTTAAACTCTTGAAAGTTTGGAGTAAAGAATGTTTCATCAACATTAACAATCAAGTTCAGATAAGATGTAACCATGGAAATCAAGGGTATACCTTAACACAGATAAGTAAAAACCATAAACTATGATTTGAAGTTCATGACTCAACAGCCTAGAACAATTCATCTAATCCAAGACAACTGACTACTTCAGCAAGAAAATAAATGATTATCATCATGAACACTTAGAGCATATTACAACGCATCTATGCCTACCTTATAGAGAAAAAAAAAAAACATGCCAGCATTGTACACGTTATCCATATCCAATGGGAGGTCAAACCATGAATCAAAATTATGGCCAATCACCAGTACATGCTAGATGCACGAGGTCAAGCATAATTAAATTAATCCTTAGCAGTAGCGGTTCCACCAACAGGGGACTGAGTAAAAATAAACAATTTCTGGACTACCACAGGTTCAGCAGGGAAGAACAGACCAAGGCAGAGAACTGATGCGAGCATATTTTTAGGTCCTCAGGAGCAGAACATTCTGGAGAATAAATAACCATGACAACCCTGAACAGTATCAAGCAAAGGAGTTGTCTGGCATGCTTCCTCGGTAGGACGGTCCATCCATCTCTTAACCAATTCTTCTGCAACGTGAGCAATCTGATGCCACAAAACAGATGCACCCAAGGGTCCAACCAAATTCAGCCTTGTTGCAGCAGAGATAACATCCCTCATTGTTATAAACATGTAGGCCCTCTGAGAAGTTCCACTATCAAACCCAAGAAGTCCACATACAAGCCCAAAGATGGGGGCATGGTGGAAACAAACGGTCCCAGAACCCAATGAGGTATCTCTCATTTTCTTGAGAGATGGAACTTCTGAAAATACAGCTGCTGCTGTCCTAAGAAGTGCTGATCTTTGGGAGATTGATGCCTTTCTACCTACTTCATTTGTGAGTGTTATAGGTGATAATGGTGGGTGCTTTTAAAGTTGTGGTTGGTAATGGTAGTGAGTGGCAGTAGTGGTGTGAGTAGGTTGTTGGTATTAGATTAGTAACAATAAGCAAAAGAAGCAAAAAATAAAAAATTCTTCTGCTTCTCAAGAAAAGCAATTAGATTGCTTTTGCTTCATTATGAGAAGCAAAAGCAAGCACTAACCAAACATGCTGATTGCTTCAAAAAACTTGATTTTGCTTAAATAAGCAAAAAAGCAATGCCAAATGAGCCTAAATTAGTCCAAGAATTACAGAGTGGCCCATTTTTCTTCAGAGATGATATTACTCTTTCAAAATAGCTAACATTTCATCAATATCATATACAACCAGGTCACACAAGATGCAGGATTTGAGTAATAATCATACCATTTTCTTGCAGCATCCAAACAGCATCGGGAAAGTTACAATAAAATGTTGTCACACCACACCTATGGAGGCTTGACAAGGTTCCTATGGAAGCATAACATTCCAATAGATTAGGGTTCATTCAACCCTCAAAACTACCTCTCAAATCTTATGCTAGAAACAGGAAAGAAGATTACAAGAACCCACTTCATCACAACATTGTTGTGACAGGAATTTACCAAAAGTCAGGTAGTAAGCATTTTGCTTGATAGAATGCAGTATTTGTTGTTGACTCACTCTCATTTACAAACTGGTTCATGTAACTTTACTGTCCAAAGCAATCTGCTTGGAGAGGGTATCCTGGTCAACAAGAAAATACCAAATGGAATATGAATAGGGTAACTCTGAAAATTTGGGGTAAAGAATGTTTCATCAACAGTGCCAATCAATTTCAGAAAAGATGTAACCATGGAAATCAAAGTATAACTGAAAACAGATCAGTAAAAACCATAAACTATGATTTGAAGTTCATGACTCAAACACCTCTCACTACTTTAGCAAGAGAACAAATAATTATCATCAGGAAAATTTACAGCATACAACAATGCATCTATCCGTACCTTAATAGAGAAATAAACATGCCCGCATTCTACTCATTATCCATTTCCAACGCAAGGTCAATCCTTGAGTCAAACTTTTCCCAATTACCAGTACATGCTAGATACAGGAGGTCAAGTGTAATTAACCTAATTCTTAGCAGTAGCGGTTCCACCAACAGGGGACTGAGTAAAAATAAACAATTTCTGGTTCAGCAGGAAAGAACAGACCAAGGCAGAGAACTAATGCAAGCAAATTTCCAGGTCCTCAGGAGCAGAACATTCTCGAGAATAAATAGCCATGACAACCCTGAACAGTATCAAGCAAAGGAGCAGTCTGGCATGCTTCCTCGGTAGGGCGGTCCATCCATCTCTTAACCAATTCTTCTGCAACTTGAGCAATCTGATGCTGCAAAATAGATGCACCCAAGGGTCCAACCAAATTTAGCCTTGTTGCAGCAGAGATAACATCCCTCATTGTTATAAACATGTAGGCCCTCTGAGAAGTTCCACTTTCAAACCCGAGAAGTCCACATACAAGCCCAAAGATGGGGGCATGGTGGAAACAAACGGCCCCAGAACCCAATGAGGTATCTCTCATTTTCTTAAGAGATGGAACTTCTGAAAATACAGCTGCTGCTGTCCTAAGTAGTGCTGATCCTTGGGATATTGATGCCTTTCTACCTACTTCATTTGTGAGTGTTGCATCCAGCATCTTATCAAGTTTGCACCAATTTTCCATGTTAGGAGTCTTGGATGCACAATATACGAAGGGCAGAAGTAAGCTCCCAGTGTTCTCCAATACATAAATTACATAGGCTTTAAGATCTTCAGGACCTGAGACTATGCCAGCTTGGATAGCAGCCTCGACACCAAAAGAATGAGCAAATCCACCGGTGGGAAGAATGGAATCAAGCAGTTGCCACTGGCTCCATTGTATAAGATGGCCTATAGATGATGGATTGCCATTTCCTCTGTTTATTTCCATCCCAAGCTCACTCAAAGAACTCCACTATACTGAAAATAAATAAATAAAGAGCACCGAAAACAATTAGAACAACCTGAAAATTGGAATAAAACTTTCATTAAAAGACAGCAACCCATTGTAGTCCTGCCAAAGCAAGGTCCCAGGATAGACAGATAGATTTGCCTGTAGCATTTTTGCACAAAGTGGCCATGCTCAAACAGGAGCCTGTATTTTCATGCTGGCCACTTCAGAGTTTTACTATCACATCAAGTGATGGTCCCTTGGAATAGAACTTCCATTATGTTACCAATAGAACGGGTCCAGAAGTTACAACCAAAGCATAGACCACCTAGCAGTCAACCATCTGATCCAAACCATCTGATTCAAATTTTGGACCAACCCAGTAATTTCAACCATCTGATCCAAATCAATCATTTTATTTTATCAATGTTATTTATGTTTTTACCTGATGCACACAAGAATGTGATGCAGATTTTATGGGTAAGTTCCATCCACAGCTTAATCGATCAAGTAGAGGAGACCAGAATACCACCCAATGAATTTGAAACTTACATCACTAAAATGCTAGGAGACCTTCATGCAGACAACACCTGTTTACTTGAATTCCCTCAATGGTTATGAATATCTGTTACTAAAATAACTGGAATATTCCTGTTGATTACTTAGCGACATCAAATCAACATCTCAGCAACATCAAAACCATCTCATATAGTACAAGATCAGAAAACATGAACCACGCAGATTTTGTTTTTTTTAGTTAGCGATGCGTTTCATAGCAGGAAAATAGCCGATTTGCAATTCAGAAGATTTTTGGCAGCATGCCAGCGAAACAAGGCGGCGTGCCGAGCGAATCAAGGAGGGGAAAAGGAAATTTCTTTAATTTTCATTAACAATTTTTGGCGGTGTGCCAGCAAAATTTCGACAAAATCAAAAAATCCAGTTTTTGCCTTCTTTGATTTTTCCAGCGTTCCGGCGGTAAGCCGACAGCATATTAGCGAAATTTCGTTTTGTGTGATGGGCAACACCGGCACGCCCATCGGCACCAAAACAGTAAACCTCAGAAGTCAGAACCACATTGGGAGACTAAATTCAATATTGAACTCCTAAAAAAATCAGAGGCTACCGAATATATATAAACATACATACATACACATATACATATATATGGTAAGGAAGCACTAAATGAAGAATTTCTCTCAAAAAGCAACAAAAGGGAATTTGAATCTCAATAGATCATGGAACTTCAAGTCTTCCGAAAATTTTCTCCTAACAAAATGATTAATTAAAAAGGTCAATAGAAAAAGGAATCACATAATTCAAAGTCTCAATAAATGTCTTCTGCATCCGTCTTTTTCCTTAAGAGTAAAAAAAAATTGATAAATAGAACAAAAGATTTATAAATCAGGAACTAATGGTTAAGAGGATCAAAATTAATCAAGTATCTTAGAAATAAGTCATCTCAATAACAGTCAAATGATTAAGGAAACAGCTACTCAGGGAAAGAAAAAAAAAAGGCTCAAAACCAAGGAAGAAAACATATGTAAAAAAGAACTGAAAAGATGTAGTAAAACAAAGTAATCAAGAACCTATATATTATCACCATAAATTCAGTTCTCTAAACAGAAGCACCCTTGACTTGGTGGTGATTAAGGAGGGATGTTGTGGAGTGCGTTTACATCAGTAAGAGGGTGAGGAATGGTTCTGGGGTATTAAAAACCATTAAACCATGTTCCTTTATCATGCAAAGTTTCAGGAAAGATTTCTGATTTCACATGATTTACAAGCCGTAGTTCACAACAGCAAAAACTAGATGTAAAAGTTTTGTGACTTAGAAGAGCCCATATCATGTTTCCTTTAAAGATTTGTACTCCAGTCCTCTCACCCGTTGTTCTTCTAGAAAAATCCAACCGATCAAATAAACGAATGAGTGATATATGATCTCATCTCACATTACCCGATTAATAATCTCATACAACTGCAGTAGCTTCATCCAACAAATTCTACTTATTCTTCTCTAGGAGGACATCATTTCTTCTATTTAGAATCCACCTCTTCGTCTGTTAGATCACATTACTGGCTACTCCCTCCTTCCCCTCTCAGAAACACAATACTGGTCATTGATGCTGTGATCAGACTTGCTCTCCAGCACAGCTCTATGACCTTTACTTTTAGGATCTTTAAGGTCATCAGACATTCGCTTTCATTCTATGCAAGATCATATGACATTGCAAATTCAAGAATATTCCCCGTGTCTCCAAATCCATGCCCTCCATATATCCTCTCATCCTCCACTCTTTCTGTAAAATCCCATTTAAAATCATCCATAGACATCCTCCGCCAATACAAAATTTTTTGAAGAGTCCATACATTAAGCATGGAACTTAACAGCAGATATTAGTATTGTCCAGATTCCTAACTACGCATGTGAAGATTTACCATGATAGCTCCTTTGCTGCTCAAATTTCAAATCATTAGGACATATTGAATAATTGTATGCCTTCA
This sequence comes from Buxus sempervirens, assembly GCA_947561395.2. NCBI lineage: Eukaryota > Viridiplantae > Streptophyta > Magnoliopsida > Buxales > Buxaceae > Buxus > Buxus sempervirens. The sequence goes on along the minus strand of OX387182.1, from coordinate 45,114,153 downwards.
ATGCGAGGCAATAGGCTTCTCAGAGTTAAAAGAGGGGTAACATGCTTGAAATTGCAATAGTTCCCCAAAAGATCAAATTACATATGCCATACAAACTTTTTAGAATATAATCACCTGAAGATTTGAACTCATCATTGTAACCTAACAGTTCCATCTCCTTGGGGCAACCTCCAATAGGCAATAAAGCTATTGACTACAAGATAACAAGTGAACTCGTTATTTAATCACTACTCTGATGAATGCAAGATCTATTAACTTAATAAATCAATTGAAGTCTAAATTATAAGAAAATAGAGTTCCACTGGCAAACAAAGCACAACCAAGCAAGCAAGGAAAAAGCCATACAATAGCTGTACATTAAAAGACAATCAGCCCAAGCTAGATCAGAGCCTATATTGAAGGCCAAATTTTACTTTTCATCATCACTCTACCTCAATTAAGCAATCGAACTGAACACCAGATAGTATAAACTATCTGATCAAGAAACTGAATTCATCTGATAAAATAAAGAAGTTATTTCAGCCAAAAGATCAGAAGATAACTTATCAGTAATGAAATCACAACCATTTTATGTGATGATTGAGAGATTTTAATAACCACACTTCACACCATAGCATCTAATAAATATAAAGTTCATGAGTCATGAAATCAAAAACATTGGATTCAATAATTTGGCAATTTCAACCATCATTTGATTGTAATCTCCCCAAAAAAGGAGACTGGTTAAGATCAAATTTGGAACGCAAGTCTCGCGTTCTTCTGATGGTCTTGATCATCCAAAATACTTGACTGTAGCGATGATGTTACATGGTTACATATGTACACAAGTGAGCCCTAGAACAGAGGGGGAATAGTTTCAGTTGGAATGTATAGGGAACATGGGAGACTAGAAACTTCCATTAGAAACTTCCATTATAATCTGAAGTCAGAACTTATAGGTGGGAAACATGGTATTCAACAATAGATGAAATCATGTAGTTTACTCTCTGAGAAGAACAGAGAAATGTGACGTTTTCTCCTGTGAAGCACATCAAAGAGAAACCAATAAAAGTTATTAAATCCCTCAGATTCTTATGTTATGGGAATTGCGTAATTTCCAGAAAAGAGTTCTATTTGACACTGACAAAGGGAAAACAGACATAGAGATTCAGGGAAAAAAAAAAAGAGATAGAAGAAGAGTTATAATGTGAAAATATAGCGTTTTAAACAAAGAAAGAGGGAGCTTTAATGTGTGAAAGAAATTGAGTCACAACATGTACATAGTGAGAAATATATCTTGCTCTCCTAAACTCCTCTCCCTCTTTCTCATATAGTCCCACTCTTTACTCTTCTCTCCTCATCTCTATTATTTTTGGAGAAAAAGAAAAAGATAGAGTTATCTCACTAGATAGTCAAAACCATTCTATATATGAGACAAGGAGAGAAGGGCTAACACCTTTGAAGTATTGAAAAAAAGGAGCTGATGCTAAAAATAAAAAAGAACTAGAAGCAAGACAAAGGAGAATAGATGAGGTGGGTAATCCAACCCCACCCTTTCTGTCATCCCCACACTCACTCACTCCCTTCTACATTTATTTTATTTAATCTTCCTGTAACCTATGACTAAGATATGATAAGAGATAATTGCCAAAAGAAGTAAGAAATAAGGATAGAGAGAAAGGAGAAAGGTAATAAAATCTCCCAACTGGTGCTTTTTTGGGCAGTCTGATTGTGAAAAACCACCACCTTCAAGTAAGTGACGTGATTTGAGCAGAAAATCTGAGTAAATAGCTTATTAATTTTTAATTGTCTTTCTGACCAACACCTTCAAGATTTTTATTTTATATATATTTCTTTTCCTATAATTCCGGAAATTCCTCCGTCAAAAAATTTTAAACTATAAGTTAAGAAGACCCTTTTCACTTTCTTTTTTTTTTTTTTTTGGGTGAAAAGCTCAAATTGTATATAAAATAAGTAAGAAAAAAGTTTTATACATGCCAGTTACAAGGACGACTTAACATGTCATCCCTCAAAATGATATTGAAATCTACAGGGAGATTTCCTGGCCAAAAACGAGAAAATTTCTTCAGAGCAAAAGCAAAGTAATTACGAGTGTTGTAGAACTATGCCTCCGTTTGGTAATGTTTTTGTTTTCTTGCTTTTGAAAGCAAAAAAAGTACTTCTCTGCTTTTCAAAAGACCTTTTGTTAAACCTAAACAGTTCGGTAAAATTTTCTGTGCTCCTAAGAAACAAAAAGCATGTTTTTTAATTGTCATAGCCTAGAAATTGCTTCTATGCTATCATAGAACTGCTGTGAACAATTTGTGCTTTCTAGTTAGTGATATACCCAATATAAATCCTAATACAAGTCTAATAATATAGGACTTTCGTAATATTAATTGTTTAGTTACATTTAAATGTGTCAAAAAATATTTGATATCACCATTGAAAAACCTTGGTGTCAAGGGATGCTCTAATATTCTCAATGCTTACCAGAGCCACCCTGAGTTCTAGAAAATGCCATCAAGTTCAGTAGCTGGTACCCGGTCCACCCCTTGAGCTTTTATTCCAACCTTCCTCTCCAAAAACCTCTTCAATCATATTATATGTGAATAAGATATCAACTTCTTTCTTTGGTTAATTTCTTGCCCATGGTTTTCCCTCTCCCTTAACCCATCAAAGCTACTCAAAAAAATACTTTTAAACAGTGAGATGGCAGTCATGGGATTGGGCATATGAACATATCGGAAAACAGAGAACATTCCATGGTTCTCTCTCTAATTTAACCCAACAAGAATTCTTTTAAACAATGAGTTGACACTCATAGGATTGGGCATATCTACAGATTAGAAAACAGAGAACATTCCATGGTTCTCCCTCTCTTTTATCCAATCAAAGCCACCCTCCAACAATGCTTTTAAACAATGAGATGGCACTCATTCCATGGTTATCCCTCTAGTTTAACCCATCAAAGCTATCCACAAACAATGCTTTCAAACAGTGAGATGGCACTCGTGGGATTGGACAAATGAGCATATCAGAAAACAGATAACATTTGGCTAGTTTTTAAGCTTGCAATATGCTTTTTATGTTCCAGAAACCATAGGATAACTTGATGAAATCTTAACAAAACTCTTCAAAGATTGCACGCCAGCTATTCAACAACCTTGGAATAGGGTTTCTCAAACACAAACACGACAGCAACGTTTCAAAATATTACTGTCACAACGTTTTCGAAATACGATAAGATTCTCAAATCAATGCTGACATTTTTTTGTTCTCCAAGTGGAAGGTATGGTGATGACGAGCAATAGTGTGACCTGATCAAACCTCAACGGTGTAGTTGGGAGAACGGTATATGTTGTTGCTGTTTTCAATGAGAAGGGGGAGAGTACAGAACAACGAAAATAAGAGAGAAGAGATTCAGAGATGGTCTATGTTGACATGTGAAGAAGGAGAGGATGAAGAATAGAAGAAAGCAAATGAATACAAAAATACCTGCTACGAACCAGAGAATACTTGGAGATGCAAGGGCGATCGGAAAACAACGACAGTCATCCAAGGTTGAGAAGGGCTGTTGGGGACGACGACTCAGGGCTTTTGTTAGAAGTATCTATCTGGGCTAGAAAGAAAAGAGCTGGCAATAGGTTGCTTATTCGGCCGGGCCGTCACAGCATGGCCCAGCACATTTAAAGCGTGCCCTGGCCCAGCCCGCTAGTGGGCCATCACGGCACGGCCGTGGCCCCTGGTGGGCCATGTTGGGCCCAAGGGCTCGGGCACACAGCCCCTGGCAAGCCATGCCATGCCCAAGGGCCCGGGTGGGCTGTGGCCCAGGCAACACGACCTACATCAAGCGGGCTAATTGGGTCGTGCCCGGGTGCCGGCCCAACAGCCATATTAGGGGGGTATATTTGTAATTGACTATAAATGACAACTTCTAGTTCTACCTTCCAACAACCAAATAACAGTCATATTTAAAAAACAAGGTTTTGACTCTAAATACACCTAAAGGGGGTGAATAGGTACAGCACAGCAGAATAAAAAATATTCTATTAATTAAAGACAAGTCCTCAATTAATTGGCATGAACAAATCCTCAAAATAATTCCAAAAAATAATTACTAACTATCAAGCCACCCAAATTGCAAAACAAATAAAGCATGTAGAGAAATCAACAAAACAAGTAATTTGGTGACAAAGGGAAAACTTTATGAGAACTCTCACTAGAGAAAAACCCTCCAGGCTATGCAGGAACCACCTAAAAGATCAATATGAAAAGAAGACTTACAACCTGTAGTTCAGACGACTCAACATCCCTATGCTAGACTCTGCAACTCACAGACATGAAAGTATCTGAAGAACTCCTCAAATTTGCTCTACAGCAACACCTCAAAACTCTGAAGATCTTCTCACACGATCACCAAAACGAACTCGCCTGGTATCCGTAGGAACTCCCATGATTTAGTCTCCCCAACCCGGAACTCCAAGGTAGAAGAAGAAAGAAGAAAAAAAGAAAAGAAAGGTTTTGTGGCTCAAAAGAAGAAAACCTAGAAGAAGGCTTTTCCAGAAGAGAAAATGATATTTATGGCTTCTAAAACGTGGCTTTCTTTGGTTTAGAAAGACCCTAATCCTATTTAAAGGTTCCCCAAGAAGTTTGAAGTCAATCCGACTTAAAACGAGTAAGTTATGCAATTTTTCGCAACTTTTTCCGGAATTCGCAGTTTGAACGTTCGAACGGTGCATCAAACGTTGATCAAACGCCACCCTTCAGAAATTGCCATTCGAACGCCAGATCAAATGTTGGAGAATGCCACTCTCGAGTTTGTCTGCAGAACTTGAACGATCGAATGGCAGGTCATGTCTTCTCGAACGCAACTCTTGGGTTTCTCTGCAGACACTGAATGTTCGAACGCCACATCAAACGTTCATCTAACGTTGAGCATAAAAAGCTCATTTTAACTTCATTTGCAATGCTGTTTGAACCATGACTTCTTAAACTCAATCTAAACATTCTAAACACACTTAAACACACTTTTTGGCACAGAATTAAGCCAACATAAAATATTGAACATAACAATATTTGAGGGTAGAGGTGATAAAAAGCGGCTTTTGGTTTTAGCATTGACAACACTGAACTACTCAGAGTTTCGGTGCTGCTTTACACCAGCAATGGATATACAAATACCAATAAAACCAAATACGTAGTAAACAAGTACCGATAAACCAGCTGACAAAACATCTCATGTCAAATCAAATATCAACATAGGCCAATGTCATGTAGTTCACTTTAATTGAGTAATTAACATGCCGGAGCCAAATCCACACCTCCATGTACACAATCCGGCCTACTCAGGGTTTCGGATTCTGAAATGACGGCCTACTCAGGGTTTCGTCATCCAATACCGGCCTACTCCAGGTTTTGGCATTGACAATACCGGCCTACTCAAGGTTTCGGTGCTACTCTATACCAGTCATTGTAACACTCATAGCCATGCAATTACATCAATAAAGTCAACACATTACATTACTAAACTTAATTAATGGATCCAAGACAAGCTAGACCAAAATAGCTTAAAACAAAATCAGCATGTAATCAAATGTGCTCAACATGAAATCAAGGGTCAATCATGACCAAATCCACTCCATCATGGAGGATTTCAAGCAGCCCTTCAAGGCAAATATCAATATCCAAAAACAAAACATATATCAAATCATTCATGAGACAAAACATATAATACAAATCTATAGAAATAACTCACAATAAACCAAATCCAATGCAAGTTTTCCTATCAAATCCATTGTAGACCAAATTAATTCAAATAGAGCTCAAAACACTGATTTCTCAAATCTGCCCAAAATTGTGTTCTCACAGATTTATTTATCTAGACATATTCAAGTATGAGAATTACCTAAGTAAAAATCCTTAGAATCCTTACAAGTTAAATTGAAAACATAATATCCTTTAAAAACCCCAAAATGAACTAATTTAGAGGAATAGGTGGAAAAATATTTGGTAAAAACTCATTCAAACAATTGGCCTTTAGAAACACCTTAGAAATGATCTCTGAAGGATGTTACAAGTGGTAGAGTCAAAATAAACTCATCCTATAATAATTTGGAACCAAAAGTCTCTCAAGAACCTAGTTTAGTAGAATGTACCCAAAATCTTCGTTATATTGAATTTTAATATAATTCATGTGCAAGCACTTCCTAAATACCTAATCTTATTTTTTACATAAGTTGAATTCGATTAAAAACAATTCCGTAGTCAAAATTACCTCAATTTGGAAAAATATGAATATTTGCCATGGGTGCTTGACATAGCGCTCGAGCATCCATGCAGGCGTTAGAAGAATTCTGACAAGTAGACACTGTTATGGAGATTTGTGACCTCCTCCTCTGTGGCTTTCCCCTTCTTTTTGTAGGTCTGTGGTAATTCAGTTACCACTCCCTTCCTTTTTTTTTCTCTTCTTTTTCTCTCTTCTTCAGTCTCTCCCTCTGGTGCAAGTGGAGGGTCAGTGTTTACATATCGACCAGATTAGGTGATCCGATCGACTTCTGCTTCTGAGGTAACGGAAATTGATTGATGGTAGATGGGACAGATAGGGTAGGGTGGTGGTACGATGTTATATTATGGAGGCTTGAGGTTGAGCTGTGAAAGGTTTAGGGTGGGTGGTTCGAATGAGATGGTATTTGGATCATGTGGGGGAAGGTCCACCATGTCAAAGATGTTGAGGGTGGACGGGTTGGAATCCGGGATGGGTGAAGGGTAGAAGAACTCGGGTTCTTCAAATGGGTAAAAGTGCACCAGAAGGAAATCTGGGGGAGTGCCTTCGTCATCTCCTTCTTTGATGACATTTATTGCCTGCTGATTCACCTCTTTATAAGGATGCACCCTTACTATCTGTCCTGGCCGTCCGATCAGTATGGATGGATTAAACTGCCTCTCACTGTCATCACTGCGTCTTACTTGGTTCACAGGCTTATTGGTGGAAGCCTTTGAATGGTCCGGAAGAGGGTTTGTGGCAATGCCTGTGGCAGGGGTTGGTGTTGATGGTGCTAGGGGATCAACTGAGATGCGCTTGCTATCAATTAGGTCCTACATGTCATGTCTCAAATCCCAACAGCGATTAGCATGGTGTCCTGGAGCACCAGAATGGTACTCGCAGTGTCTTGCTGTATTAAAATTCTTCCCATTAATCAATCTAGGATTTGGAGGCTTAACTTGCAGATACCCCTTCTTCAATGGCATGGATAACAACTCTGCCGATAAATAAGGCAATGGCGTGAAAACCCTTCTAAACCTAGCCTCTATTTCCTTTCTTGTTCTTCTTATTCCTTGGTAAGGCGCTGCTGTTTGCCCCAAGTTTGGAGGTGCCACTGCTTCTGGCCTCTGGGCAAAGTGGTACAGTCATGCCGACTGCACATAATTGACTGCCTGCGCCTCTTGCCTTCTGGGCTCTTGCCCCTGATTTCTGTTTCCCTGACTGGCTATAGGTCTTCTTTGCATGGAGCTCTGTCCACTGCCATCAATCTTGCCAGCTCTTACAACATCCTCAATTATATCTGCTGTTAAGATCAGATAATTGAAGTTGGATGTACTCTGCCCAGTAGCAAAGTGAAGAATGGTTGCCCCAGTGAAGCGATGAACAAAAATGTCATCTCTTGTTCCAGAAGAGGGGGTTACACTAGGGTTGCCAGTTCCTTCCATCTCTTGGCGTATTCTCGCACGGACTCCTGGCTCTTCTTGGCCAATCTCTGTAGTTCTGCCCTGGTTTGAACCATTTGGCTATTCAATTGGTATTGCTGGATGAATACCGCTGCTGTAGACACCCCAAATTGCACTACAAGATGAGAAAATAAAGAAAAATATTTAATTGTGATTTGAAATAGGTAAAAAAAAGTGCAAAAATGGATCAGACCTGTATTGCCCGCATTAAAAGTGCGGACATGTGGTGACTGCATTTGATCTGTGGTCATTACGTGGCCGCATTCAAAATGCGGTCAAGGCATGACCGCAATTCAAATGCGGTCGCGCGTAATTTCAGTGAATTTTCAATTGCTCGATTTTTGAGCCATATTTACTATTCTTGCCTCTCTCTAGGAGGTGCATCCTCCCCAATTTACCCTCTTTTGGTTCTCAAATTTACCCCAACTCAAGTTTTAAAACTTAATTGGAACATTCTAGAACCTTATTTTGGGATACCCTTGGGACCACCCATGCCCTTGAGTTTTCCAATAAATAGAGGGCCTCTCCTCAAGCAAATGGCTGAGAATTGAAGACTAGAAGAGCTCCAAGTGAAGAAGAGAACTCCTGCCTCTCTACTTTCTCAAGTCAAGGTAAGCCTCTCTCCCCTTTTATTTTCTAGTTTTAATTTCTAAGATTATTCTGATCTTCTCCTTTTCTGTAGAATAAGGCATGTGTGTGATTGTCACCCCAAACCTAAATCTAAGTACCTCAAGTATCTTCTCTAGCCGTAAAACGTGAAGAGAGTTCTAGGGGAAAGGAGGACAGGAATGAATCCGTAAGGCAGACCCCCATATGTTGTAATCTTAGAAATGTGTAGTTTTAATATTTTGTTTAGGTTGTGTGATTAATTATTGATGAAATATGGAGGAATACCATGGATCTATGCTGTTCATAGCATTAGATCTCATTTTCCTCCTAGAGTTTTGATTTTTCACATTGTTTTCTCCCTTTTTATGTTTTTTTATGTTTTTAATCATTAGTCTAGGATCTTGGATCTACCATGGTCAATATGGTAGATTTGAAACCAGAAGCCTTAAAGTAACCTCTAGGGTTTCATGAGGTGATTTTGGAGTTGTTTTGATTTTTGAGAGAAGACCCTATGGTCTAAACTCTCCTCTTTTGATGTTTTTCATCAATTTTGATGTTTTTCATCAATATGGGTGAATCTGGCTCAGATCTCTTAATTAATGAGAAACTTGGACCAAATCTGTACCTAGATGGTTTTGATTCATTCTTCAATTTCATAAGGTGATTTTTGGTTTATTTTCAATTTTGAGAGAAAACCCTATGGTCTAAACTCTCCCCTTTTGATGTTTTTCATCAACATGGGTGTATTTGGTTTAGATTTCTTAATTAATGAGAAATCTGGGCCAGATCTCTACTCTAGATTGTTCAGGTTCAATTCTTCAATATTTTTTGTAAAAATAATTTTTTTTATTATTATGTAATTCCTAGATTTCAAGGATTTAACTTGAAGCTAGATTTTGAAGTTTTTACTTTAGGTTTGTTTTCTTTATCTTGATTTTACTCAATCATGAAACCCTAGAAATGGTGTATTTATAGGAAGGATCCAGAATTAATTGGATCATTCATATGGAAAAAAACCATACATCTTGTATTCTTTGATCTTTTACTTTTGATTTGACTTTTTTTAGCAAGCCTTTTTTAAAACATGAACAATACTTGGCAACCACCTTGTGTGGATGAATAGGGGTGCCTAACACCTTCACCTATTTATAACCTAATCTCCTTACCTATCTCTAGTTTATTTTTTTTATTAGAGTTATTTTTACTCTAATTTGTTTTTATTATTATTATTTAATTTATTTGATTATTTTGGTGTCCATTCACACCCTAAAATTGAATGGTGGCGACTCCATGATTTTTATTGAGCCCGTGTGATGATAGAGGAAGTCATTGAATTGATTTTTCCCATGTCTCACAACTGCCAAGTCATTCCATGTCTTAATCTTGGTTTTATTCAGACTAAAAAACCAAGAGTAAGTTTTATTCAGACTAAAAAACCAAGAGTAAGCTGCCTCAATTAGCAATTTCTAGAAGAATTGTACCATGATCTTCTCTTTCTTATCGTACTAGCACATGTCGCTAGAATATGATCTCAGGTGGTTTAGTGGGCAGCCCGTGCCGTCAAATTGGTCCAACTCAAGGCATCTGAATTTAGTTGGCAACTGGATGTCAAAGAAGAAACACAGATTCTCCAAAGTAGCCTCACTCTGAACCATGCCGGGCTGGAGCTGTTTCAATAGGTCCTCCCTCATGGTGGCCATCTGCACTTTATTGCCTTCTTTCATTGTTGCTAGTTTTTTCCTCAAACTGGGCTTCTTGCGTTCTATACCACTCTTCTTCGTCTTGCCCTAGTTGAACAGGCATGAACTGTTCTTGCAGTGGAGGGTGGACTGGTACTGCGGCCGAGAATGGGACGGCCTATGGTGGTGCCATTGGTGGAGGATGCACTGGGTAAGGAGGTGGTGCAACCTCTGCCTGTGGCGGAAACTGCGGTTGTTGCTGTTGGACTGTCAGCGCCGTGGGTTGGACTTGTTTTAAGTCCCTCAACTCTGCCGTTTAATTCCTAAATGATGGCAGTCATGCTCTCCATTTTTTGTGTCAGATCATTAACAACTTGAGTCTGACTAGATTCTGCATGATACTGGCCCGGTGGTGTTTGATTCCTGTGTGGATCCATTTCAAGTCTTTTCCTTGATCTCAGCAAGTAAAGGCTTCTGGGAGCAATTTTGGTACCTGTTGGAACAATTAACAGGCATTAATGCAGTTTTAAACAATCAATTTGCTATTTTATTTTTCAATTTTCTTTATTTGGTTGAACATGTTTGCAAGCTTTTCATTTTTTGTTGTCTTTTCTTTTTGATTTGATTTGAGAACATGCATTACTGATCTGTGTTAGCTACCTGAAGGCAAACTAGGACAGATAATCTGATTTTTCTTATCAATTTTAGCTACCCTAAGGCAACAAGGAAAAAGAACCTGATTTGCTGATCTGTTTTAGTCACCTGAAGGCAACTGGGAAAGAGAACCCGATGAATCTGATCTATTTTAGCTAACTTAAGGCAACTAGGAATGAGAACCCGATTTTTGTTAACTAATCTGTTTTAGTCACCCGAAGGCAACTGGGAAAGAGAACCCGATGAATCTGATCTATTTTAGCTACCTTAAGGCATCTGGGAAAGAGAACCCGATTCACTGATCTGTTTTAATCACCCAAAGGCAACTGGGAAAGAGAACCCTATTAATCTGTTTTAGCCGCCTTAGCGCGACAAGGGAAGAGAACCTTCATTATGAAGGATTTTGGTTGAGCTCAGTATCACGGGGTTGAACAGCATCGAGTCTCCGCAGGGGGTGAGCTAAAAAGTAGCACCCTGGCTTGTCTCAGCCAGTCTCCGACTCACACGTCGGCAGCTTCGGTGCCACCATTTTGGACCACAAAGGGTCTCTGCAGGGTGTAAGCTAAAGAGCAATACCTGAACGTTCCTTGTCCTGTCTCCAAAACATCGCCGTCGGCCTCAGTGTCACCATTTTGGACTGCAAAGGGTCTCCGCAGGGGGTGAGCTAAAAAACAGCACCCGGACGTACCTTAGCCTATCTCCGACTCACACGTCGGCTGCCTCGGTGCCACCAATTTGGACCGCAAAGGATCTCCATAGGGGGTAAGCTAAAAAGCAATACCCGGGCGTACCTTGGCTTGTCTCCGACTCACACGTCGGCTGCCTCAACGCCACCATTTTGGATCATTAGATCCGGCTGGATCTAATGATCTTACAAAAAGATACAAACGGATGTGACCTGAGCTCAAGGTCTTATGTGCTTTTGTTTCTAAAGCACTTGATGGGTTTACTATTTTAAAGAGTGATGGATTTGAAGGAGGTGGGCGGTCGAAGTGACCAGAAGTTGCAGTTATTGGGATGAAGAGGTCTGTTGGAGACTGGATGTTAATTAAGGATTACAACAGATTTCTGCAATTTAGTTCATCATTTCAGATTATGTTCTTGTTCTGCTGCCAAATTATGTTCAGAGCAAAGCATTTAATTGATCAAATGGAATTTCATGCTTGAATTCATAATCAAAAAGAGCCCACCGAGGCTCGCAATACATCAAAATCAGCCTTTATTATATCAAAGCCAGGTTGGTCATTATCATAATGGGAGGACACGTCTTGCCTCCTCAAGGTATGCAGAAGTTGTTCCGCAGACGTTAGTCCTCCTTTGCGCACTTGCGCATTAGGTCCATTTCTTGTCAAAGGGCCACATTAGCCCGCTTACTCTCCCATTCCGAATCCACATAGGCTGAATGGATACAGGAGTGGGTATCCTGCAGTTCGATTACCCTATCTCGGTATGTGTCAAGGGACAGAACTAGGATGTTACTTGGAGTGACGGTCTGAAGAGGTGGGGGGCCGTCGTGGCCAAATTCTCGGACCATCCACTACTCATATTCCCGAAAGTGGGATTTCAAAAACACGTCCTGTTGGTGCACACGCACAATCTTCCATTCTGCCAAAAGCTACCGCCTTAACTCCTTTATGAGTGGATCTGTCAAGTTGTCCTCATCATCCTTAAGCGGGATTCCCTGCAATTTCCCAAACTGTCTCAAAACCCTGATTGGATAGTATGGCACAGCATTGGTGAGGCCGATTAGGGTCAGGCATCTTCTGTCTTTGAAGGCCAAGATGGGGATGTAGGCGAAATTGAAAGTCCCCCACCATCTGATTCTGCGTCTCCATTTAGTTGGAGAAAATAGTTCAACCAATCGTCTCGAGTTGGTAAGTCATGTTGTATCTCTCTTCGGCCCATGCACATGACATTGTCACGAAGTAACCCATATCTCTCACTGATGGGTTCTGCCACCATCAGGTGATCTTGTAGTCAGATGTGAAGGAGGAGAGCACACTCTTGAAACCTTCTGATTCCATTCTTGGACAAGGTTAGGGCGTGATACAATTGAGCGAGTATCAGTGGCATGATTCAGTACCCAGCCGAGAGTTGATCCACAATTTCCATGTGAGCCAAATTAATGGTATCTCCTCCAATTGGGAAAAAGATTTGCAACAGAACCACAAGGGTGAAGGTGTCACACCAAACACGAGGTCTTTCATGCTTTTTGTTTCTTATCTTTTCAGCAAGGAAATTCTTGGAGACCCTCGTGAATGACTTGTTTCCTCCTAAGGTCTGGAATTCTTCCCTCGATAAGCCAAAGAAAGTACAAGCTTCATTCTTGTAACTGTCTTTGAGATTTGGCCTGTCGAGTTCTCCACTGTCACTAAATCGGAGGAATTGGTCAAATTCTTCAATTGTGGGTGTCAACTCTACAGTCACGAATCGAAAGACTGATAATTGGAGATCCCAAAATAACAAAGCTGCTTGGATCATGTCCTAATTTATTGGTACGTTTAACAAGGACAAAGTGAGTCCCATATGGTATCGTGCCTCCCACTTAATCTGCTCATCCCCTTGGAGCCACCTTGTCTAGGAACGAATCCAGGGGTATCACAGTTGCACTTCTCTATCCTAGGGAATATGGTTTTCTCAAATGAAGATGATGATGCCATGTATCTGAATATTCAATTAGTGTTCCAAATCAATTTAGGGTTCGACACAAGAGCTTTCAATTAATCCAAAGCATGAAAAAGGAAATGCAGAATTTAAATAAAAGGGACGAACATCACCATATCTTGGAATTTTCACCAGGATTCAGCAAAACAAGAAACAAAATTAAAAACACAAAGAAATTAAAACCAAGCACACAAAGTGTGTGCAATCCTAAGGATTAGCGCCGATCAAGGCACCACTCCTAGACATACTTGTGTATGGAAGCACATCCAAGTCCTGATTAGTCTTTGTCTTTCATCTGTTCTTTCATCTGCCTTTTGTATCGAACCGCAGAAAAACTTACAACTTGCCAGCTAGGCCGAAAATTACATGATATTTACAAAACTGGAAAAGAATGCACTCCTAGTGTTGTTAGGAACCTCAAGAAAGGATTTTTGCAAAGGTAAGCTAAAAAGACTTAATTCTAGGGTTTTACAACCTTCTTTTTGATCTTGTTTGCTTTTATTTGCTTGTCTGATCTGGCCAGCTTTTATCTACTCAAAAGACCAATCTGAACTTAGAGTGCTTCCAGCCGACTCAATGGGTCGAGGCCCACGACTCACAGGACTCAATGCATGGATCTGGGGTGGTTCCCATGATCAAAATTAAGTCGGCTTCCTAAATTAGGGCTAAGGCAGCCCAAGACATACACCTACAAGGGTCTGGACCAAGTACTAGACCCTCGCATACCATGGCAAGAAACCAATGGTGCTATAGGAATCCAGAAACTTGGGGGATGTTTTACTTCGCTTTCCCCGGCAAGGCATGGGCACGTAACGCTAATACCATCTCAAAATTTGTTTATATGAATAAGAATGGTGGCTGCTAGAGAGGTCTAAGTTTTGGTGAAGAAGAATATTCAATGCTGACATATCTTATGTTAGGTCGGATCATTCACGTCGTCTCCCTCACGCTTGTCACCCCACGTAGTTTTTATTAAAGCAGTAGACCATCCACTGTGTTGTGAGTGCACATGAGTGTGGATGGTTGAGTGATGTGTCTAAATGGGTGAGTTTTAATCCGGATATTCATTGATAGTAGGAATTCTCACTACTTTATAAAGTAAAGTGAAGAATTAGTACGCAAATCAATGTTTTGAGAAAGTTCCCAGGAAATTGGAAGGGTCACAGTGGTCCCCCTTAAAACCTAGTTTCCTTAGGTCATTTATATCCTATTTGACAGAACTTTCCCAAATCACGTATTTTACATATATTCTACACTTACTAAAGTAAGGCAGGAAATCTCTCTAGACCAATTCATACGTACCCCCTTATGTTGACTCTTTTTAACCAGGAACCGACTGGATTAAGGAGTCCCCAGTGGAGTCGTCAGGCTGTGCGCGCGTCAATCTGCGAGCCGCATGACTGACTTGAGGTGCATGCGAGTGCGTGCCTCTCTTTTGGGAAATTGGGGAATGGGCGTCACCACTGCCTGATGAGGTGCATGCAATCACCTAGGTGCCTAAGGTTTATCTATTAGGTGGTTTGCGACTTGAGATTCAGGGTAAATTCTCGGTTACAGTCCGGGGAAGTCCGTAGACACTCTAGTCCGCTTCGTTGGGTAACGGGTCTCACGGGTTATCCTGGTTAAATGTGGTAGAGCCAATTTGATTTATCACACCCAATCCTAATACAATATGTATTTAAGTTATGGTGGGACCATCTATGTGGTGGAGATCCCTTTATTTAATTTTATCTTCATTTATTTAGAAGGTGATCTTGGTCTGATGTGTGGGCCCCGCTAGAAGGCCCACGGGTATGTCAATTTGGGCTTAAAGTAAACCTGAGCCCTATTTGGGGATTACGTTTGGATAACCCCCTTTTGGATTTGGTTTAGATTTGATTTAAGGATGCAAGATAATTTAGTTTAAATTTTTAAAGGAGATCCATTGGGCTTGGAGGAGGCCCATGGAATATCCAAGTTGCTTGGATCCACCCTTGGGATGGATCTGGGTTGAGCAAGACGGGTGTGGGCCCGTTGGAAGGCCCACAAGGAAGTCAATATTTGGCCTTGGGTAGGCCCAAATCAGTAAAAGAGGTCTCTAATTACTCAGAAACCAAATTGGTTTAAGGTAAGTTAAATAGGATTAGTTTTAATCTTGTTTATTCCAAGAGAAATCAGATTCTGCAATTCTGTGACCTATCCGTACATACCATACGGATTAACTTGATCCGTATATACCATACGAATCAGGCCAAACTGCCCTGTGTGTATGGGCAGCACCAGAAATAACAGAAACTGCAATCTTTCCAAGGGGAGCAGGGGTCCTACCTCATGTGGGTCTGGTATCACCTGTGGGTCACTGTGTTGACCCATAGTGGCTTTCCAATTCATTTTTTTCTCACAATAAACCCATTTTTAAGTGTTTATCCAAAGAGAAGGGAGGGAGGAGGCTTGGGGCCTCTCCCTCTCTTTCTTGAGCTGAAACTCTAGAGATAGAATAAGGACCCTAAATGTCCTTGTTCTTGTGCTAAAAGACATCCTTCTTTTCTCCATAGGAAGAGGAAAGAGGGTGGCCCGAATGGCCTATGTCTTGGTCTTTCAGCCACACCATGAAGCATACCCAAATATTCAATCCATTAATACATGAAAACAAATTGTTGAAGATATAAGGCATGCTGCAAATCCATGCTAAAGTGTGTGTTATTCATATAAGTGTACATGTTGATAGAAAGAAACTAAAAGAGAAGTGATCTAAACAAGTATCCTAAGTGCATCATGCATGTGCATGTGCTTGGTGTTCATGAAAAGGGGGAGAGCATGCAAAAGACACCAAAACAGTAGATAAAAGTGGGTGAGATCATGGCAATGAGGCTTGTGAAGGGTACTACCTAAATGTGAGAAAACCTACAACTTACACCAATATACTTCATGGTGAAATGAAAACAAAGCAATCGTGGAAGTAATATGAAAGCCATTAAAGAACGGGATATGAGGATTTACAAGGGATACAATGGACATGAAGATGAGGAGAACATGCTCTCCTTTGGTTTAATAAAATAAAGTAAAAAATGGGACACATGAAAAGTGTCTTAAAGTGTGACTCTTATATGGAGCTAGTATGGTCTCTCCTCCACCCTTTCAAGCTTGGACACTTCCCCTTACCATAGGAACTCATTCATATGAAAGGGATGGAAGGAAATGAAGAAGAAAAGAAGGAGAAGCAAGCTCAAAATGCAAGAAACAGCAGGTAGGAGCACCTTCCTTCAACTCCAACTTGGTGTTCTCAACTTCCTTCTTGGTGAAGATGAGAAAGGGGAGGATTAAGAGTGGTTTTTGGGGTCTAGGAGGGGTAAGAGAGATTGGGGGATGAAGGAGATGGGTAGGATGAGAGTCTGGTTCGTGGGGGAAGCATAGAGAGGGAGCCAAGCCTTGCCAACCCCTTGCACTGAGGTGCAAGTGCCTATTTATAGAAAACGAGCCAAAACCGTATATAGTATACGGATTGGTTATGTTTGTATACTATATACGAATCAGGCTGTCTTGTCCACAATGATCACTTTCGTCCACGTGGCAGATTCGCGTAGTAGATCGCACAATGATTCTCTTTGATTTGATTGGATTTTTTGGCAAATTTTGGATAAGATTTGCGTATCTTTCATCTATATATGGTATATGGACAAGGCATGTCCATATACAGTATACGGTTTTGAAGATTCGCTGACAAATTTTTGACAGATCTCTCATCATTAGAGAATTTTACGTGTCTGTATAAGGTATACGGTTGCGACTTTTTATTTTCTCTCTCTTAGTTGTCTGATTTGATGTGAGGTGACCTCCCATAAATGAGATTTGATGTGAGGTGACCTCCCATCAAATCAGAGAATCATTAAGATTTTATTATTAAATAATTAAGATAGTTTTAGGAAATAATATTATTTTAATCACGATATTTTGCTTTTGTGTTTTGTTCTTTCCTTATTTCGTCCTTTAGCCCTTTAATTTATTATTTGGCAAATGTGTGAGCCCACTTGCCACGTGGACTGAATTTCTACCTTAATTTACATTTTTACCCATAGGGTTGTTTTGCTCATATCTTCTTTATCTGGACTCCGATTCTGGCAAACTCAGTTCCGTTGGAACCGTGTCAATATTTCCTATCCATGTGGACAGGGTATAGTAGTCAATTCATGCTTGATCAGAAATTCAATTGCTGCTCCCTAGGGTTTGACTTATCTTTTAGGATTTTTATTTCTGATTTTCTGAAGGGTGCAAAAATGAGGTGCTTACACTACCATTCCCCATTTCCAAACCCTAGTTTCTTAACACCATTATGCCCAAGTGCCGACTGCTGATCGCCGACGGCTACTGTGGAATCGTCTCCAATTAGTTCTTGTTTATTCCACATTTCATTATGGACGGCTTTGTAGAATCTGAAGTTATTGTTTGTGCTCTAGTTAGCTCGCCCTGGGCTTTGAGTAAATCTTGACATCTTTTCAGTTTCATATCTATGACATGTTCGCAGTTTTTCCCTCGTCAAGGTTCTGATGTCTTTTTGAAGTAGGGAAAATTATCATATGGTCTAATTTTTTATTAAGAAGGACTTTTTGATCGATGCTTTTTATTTTATGACAACTACAGAACTTTTTTACAAAGTTTTTGACCATTTAGGCCTCCACATCAGCATCTCCTCTTTTCTAAGTGCAACAAGACAAATTTGTCCTCTTCAATCAATGAGCCAATCTTCAATCACTAAACCGGTCAACCCTCTGCTTAAACTAAACCAGTCCCCTCTTATTTCATTTCACTTACATCCCAAAACCAAACCAAATGTTGAAACCCTCTTCCCTTCTCCACTTGCCCGACCTTTCTTCTTCATTATTCCGGCGAGAGCAACCGGCGATGGTCCTTTATCTTACAAGTTCTTCCTCCACGGCAAAAAGATATTTGAACGACGTTAGGGTTTCTGGTGAAAAGCTATGTTTGCAGGGGAAGAACCCACGGTGCTTGTCAATGGATTTGCAAGTGAAGAACTCTCCTGATTCCAGCGAAAAGCATTGGTGAGCTTTTTACATTTTATATGTTTATTTTACTAACAATAATTATAAGTACTGGTTGTTATTGCAAATCAAATGGCAATAGTAAAATTTTACCATCTCATTTTTAGGAATTATTAATCGAGAATCAGAAACTATTTTCAATTTTATTACAGATGTTACATCTGAGAATTGGGGGCTGAAAAAGAGTCTTGGGTGCTCCCAAAAGGCAATTAGCATTCTTTTGCACATAACAAATAAAAACCCCACAAAAAGAAGCTTAATATAGTAGTCATGATAACCTAAGATTAGTGACAAAAAACTACAAACATCAATTACTTTAAACATTATGTAAAGAAAATTAGCATTGAAATAGTAATCATTCCTACCAAATAATCATTTATATTAGTTACTATACTACAAATCTACATGTTGTTCGATTGTGCCCTACTTCATGGCATCTACCGCAATGTAGCTCCCTTCATTCAATTGGTTGTGACTCAATTCGCTTCTTCCTTGGCCTTCTTGGGGGACAATGTGCACGTGGAGGACAGACCCTAAGTGATTCTTCTGTTGAAGCCAGATGGCCTTCATCCGCATCTAAATTATTGACATGCAACATAGCTGGCTCATTAAGGGGTACTGCATGCATCAGTACACCATACACCCATTGTTGTACCTCCTTAGGAAAGCAAGCATCAGTAAATGGCTGCACCTTACAATCTATGCTTTTGATTGCCCTATGTAACGCCCCAGATCCGGGTTACGTTGTAAAGTTGTAACTCGTACCCGAAGGGTTAATTTATCCACACAGGATTGCTATATCAGAGTGAAGGAAAACATGAAATAAACAATAATTATGATCAAATTCAACTATAAATCCCCAACTCACCTGAACCAAGCATATACCCGCTGGTATCGTCCTTACTAGGATCTGAAAATAAAACAAAATGTGATAAGATACGAATATCCCAGTAAGTAGTACATGCATGCTCAAATACAGTTTATCAGTTTTAAAATATGATACAGTTGTCAATCATGTAATAGTAGCAATAACACATCAATTCCGAATAATCCAACAGTAAACCATCGATCAGTACAAAATAACAAGAACAATCCAGCATAACCAACAATTCTGTATCATCAAATCAGCATAAGTCACAGCAGGACTCATGAAATAAGATTGCATTTAACTAGGGCAATGACAATGTCCACTATGCTACCTCCCGGCTTATGTGCGAAGCCAAGCTACATGATCATCGTCTTATTGCGGAAGAACTCATTCAAATACAGTAATGAGTTGGCATGTACTAATCCAGTCATAGTCCGAGATACACAATAAAATGAGGGATAGCCGCAGCCAACCAGATACAGAGAAGGCCTCATCAAGATACACGATGGAACGCATGCGTGAACAAAGTATTACGACTAGCAAAGAATAATCCTTTCCACTATCTAACTCCTAACATGGATCTATATCGAGCTATGCCCACTAGACTCTAAAACCAAAACCAACAGTGAAATCCAGTAAGCACAACCCATCTCAATCTCAATCATATCATCCCGAGATACACGAAGCATCTCTGAATACACGGAGGCATCAACATCCCGAGATACACAGGGCATCCCCGAGATACACGGAGGTATCACAACTTCCCAAATACATGTGCATCACATTCTGTTTCTCCAAGTACATGGAGGAAAACCAATTCCAAACCAAAAAAAAATCAAACATCCATATTCAATTTAAAAATCCTCTTTCCGTAGAATCTGCATAAAACCAGTTCGATGTAAAATTTTCATAATCATGGAATCCTGTCTAATTCGAGATGAAATCCAATAATAATAACCAAGGTTTAACCATATTCAGAAAATCCGAAATTCATAAACATTATTTATCTTGAAATAATAAATCTTATAAATGTTATATTATAGTCTTTCCTAATTCCATGTAAACTCCCTAACATCCCCCCCCCCCCCCCTTTATGTCCATCATTTTCCTCAAATTAGATTTACTGCCAATATATACACAAAAGCTATTTAGTATTAGATTCTGCAGTTCCCGGAAGCCCAGCACACTATCCGATAACCAAAAAAATTAACCATTGTATTTAGTTTACCAGATTCTTCCATTAACTTCCACAAAATCCCTTTAAAAGTCAAATTTATGTAAAAGTGATGTTCTAAGTTAAACCGACAATTTCGGATGGTAAAACCAGAGTTTAAAATTCTGATATTAAGTTTAGACTTAAATTATTACTTTTTATGCTCCACCAGTAGCTTGACCTATAGGTAATATCCTTACATCACTCAAATCTTAATCTGACACTAATGTGTTTCTTCTAACTACTAATTTACTTAATTGAAATCACTATCATTCTACTTTTCAGTTTTCTGCAATCGTCACTTAAAATACTTCCATTTAGTTTCAGCCCTATACTACACATATTAAATTTCCATGATTCACTCTCCAACCTTTGTATTTATACCTGATCTCTTACATTCTTCCATTTTCTTAATTTAGATATCCTCATGTTATAGACCTAATTCTAGCATTTGATTACTTTCCCATTCTCCTTAATCATTTCCAAATTAATCCTTTAAGTAATTTCCCCAATTGAGTTTTACAAATTAAAATGTGAATGTGCTGGAAAAGTTTCAGCACTTTAAAAGTACACAATTCTTAACTAATACACATTTCTAATTTCATTAGCTAATACCTTAAGTATGATTCCATTCTCAACACCTTCTACTCATCCAAAAATACTTCAATTTACCCCTAATTGAGTTCCCTAAGAAATCCCCAAATCAGATTTATAAAACACTTACAAGAGCTGAAATGAAGCTAGGCGCCAACTTCTGGAAAGGTTGGCGCCCCTCAGCTGCACTCAGTAGCACTGGGTGCTCTCTCAATTTCACCATTAATCCATTTACACACTTGGCTTGTTTGAGTATTGACTTTTAATGTTTCATACAATATCACAACACTTATTTAAATCCTCTAAACTAGTATTTTTGTATTAACAATATAAAATACAGCTATTATTAAAATAGCCGCACATAGCTATGGAATTACAACTGGGCGCTAACCCCTGGGAGGGTTGGCACCACTCAGCCCTCATTGGCGCACCATCATTTTTCACCAATAACCCATTCGGCTGATTAACTTCGTCTAGGACTGACCTGAATTTATTCTTCCAAAACATTCTCATCACAATCCTAACCCACTAAATAATGTTTTGGCATCCATTTGGTTTTAATTGATTTACAAAAACACAATCATATAACTTAGCCGTCCATGCATTCTCTTCAATCAAAAATCAGCAAAATCAATCATAAACACCACTGTGTATATATATATATATATATAATGTGATCATATTTTCTTCATCATTCCACCTCCAGTAGATCAAAACTCAACTAATTAAACAGCAAACATGTTTTGTGAATTTAATTGAATCAATTTTACTATTGCTCAAGGCTAGGCACCAGAAATTTGTAGAAACAGGGGTTCAGCTGCACACATATAATATCTGTACCAAATTCCAAATTTAAACATCCAAAACTCATCAAATGTTGTGCTACTCACCTGTATGAAGGCAAGTCACAGCTATAGGTCAAGCCATCAATAGACAAACCACCAATTATCAGCTCAGCCGTCCACTCCTCTTTCAGTAAATCTGAATTCGTAGAGTTTAAATTGCGCTAATGAGAAGAAACTGCTACCGCAAGAGAAACCAACTCCAAATTATCCAGACGATTGAACACCTTTTGCAAACTTGAGATAATCTGATCAGATCTCTACAGCTTTGAAGTTCCCTGATAATTCTCAACGAAAATCCAGCTTAAATACAATAATCTCACCTGGAATTAGATCAAAATTGCAGAGTTTGCTGCTCTAAGACGATAAAACAATTTCTGCCGCAGATGCTCTTTACTACTAGTCGAACAAAGATAACAATTCATATTAAATCCCCTTGATCACTGCAGAAATTCCAGATCACTCTCTTAAAACCCTCATTCACCTCTTCCACTCCTCTCTAATTTCCGGATCTCTTGAGCAACCAACGAAAATAACCAATCGACTAAAATTTTCTTCCTATTTATAATTGCCGCCAGACTCATGTGTTAAAGCCCAAATGTATGCTTGCCACTCCAGCACACCTTCCCTACATGAGCACCACTTAAATAACTTGATCCCATGCTTGACACACTGCCGAACCACCATAAATCAACTAATTATAATTTAATAATATTCTTCCCTTATTTAAATAAAATTTTCCCATCTGGTTCGACCAAAAGTCCCCCGGTTTTAACTCTTTGGCCTCCTTCCTCTGCAAAATTACTAATTAGCCCTAATTTAATTACTAACCTATTAATTTTTAATTTCATTAAAAATTTGGGATTTTACACCCTATATGCATGAAGGCATGGTAGCCCAGACATTAACCAACCCAAACATTTACATGTCCTTTCTTCCATGTTAACTGAATAGTGGATACCATTTTCAGTCACCTCAAACGCAAGATTGCCAACTAGAACTATCTGTAGTATTTCACTCCCAGCAATGTTATACATAAGTCGATCATCAATACAAGGACCGACTAATCCAGACCATGAAGCTGCATCTACTTGTCTTTCATACATTAGCTTGGTTATCTAGATTCTAATTTCTTCCACCAAACCAATGAAGGTAATTCCCTAGCATGAAGTACCCAAGAATTATATGACTCGGCCAAATTACTATATAACTTATCATATCACTTTGAAGGAAACACAGCGTTGGCCCAATGTATTGGGTTACTTTCAAGAATCCACTGATGAACTTCACTAAAATTTTGATACATCCATATCATGGCTTGTTCAAATTCTAATCTATCTCTTGAATATGCAATCTTGTCAACTCTCTTTTCTAATATATCCCTCAGCTTTTTTGACATGTGATACTTCCTCAAAAATTTCTTAAAATTTTCCTTAAGATGCCTATAAAAGTGTGCATGATGCACAGTATGCCCAAAAAAAATAGGAACTGCTGCTAAGATTACTTGATTCCTATCTGAAATAATAACAAGCTCCCTCTCAACAACAATGGCTGACTTCAAATGTTGTAAAAACCAATGCCAATCATCAAAAGTCTCACCATACACAATAGCACATGCTACAAGAAAGAGGCCATCGTTCGCATCCAAAGCATTAGCAGATACAAGAGTTCCTAAGTACAGGCCTCTTAGAAAGCAACCATCAATAAATAAAAGAGGCCTACATCCTACGTGCGCGTCGATCAGCAGGCCGCACATCTAAGGCGCACGTGGGTGCGTGCCTCTCTTTGGGAAATTTAGGTAATGGGGAGTCGCCACTGCCTGATGGGGTGCAGACAGATACCTGGATGCCTAGTGTTTGTCTATTAAGTGGTCTGGAGCTTGAGATTTTGAATAGGTTCTCGAGTACAGTTCGGGGAAATCCGTAGATACCCCGATCCACCCCGTCGGGTGACAGGTCCCATTGGTCATCTTGGTCAATTTTAGAGTCAACTTGTTATGTCTCACCCATCCTAATCCGATAAGCACTCTTCATCTTAGGTCGATGTGGGGGACCGTGTGAGTAGTGTAAATCCCCTTTTTTGGTTTTATCTTCCTTATTTAAGTGATATTGGTCTGATTGTGCGGGCCCTGTTGGAAGGCCCGCGAACTCCCAAACGGGCTAAGGTACAGCCCATATATCCCATTGGTGGGCTTTAAACTAAACCTAAAAAGCCCTTTTAAGGTTTGGTTCAATTCGATTAATTTTATTAAGGTTAAGGTTAAAAGGAATTAAGATTAAGATTTATGCTTTTTAGTGGATCTGGATGATTTGTGGGCCCTCTTGGTGGGCTTCACAGTGGTCTCCCTTTAATTTATTATCTTGATTTTAATTTGATTCCAAATGTGCTAGGGATAGGCTTGGGGCCCATTCCCTAGGCTTAGGCTTGAAGGTCTAAGGCTGTGGTGGGTGAGGGATGTGGATCCCACCCCGTTTCTGGTAAGTAGGTTCTCTTTAAAAGAGATAGGGCCTATCAGGCCCAAACCCTAAGTCCCAGTCAAACCAACTAGCCCTATCCGGCACGTACTTAAGTGGGCCTTAATCGGGCCTCATGAGGTATGGCCCTTAATTAGGATTCATCTTGCTTAATTAATCGAAGTGTGTTAGTCGGAATGGGTGGGCCCCATTGGAAGGCCCACAGGTACTCAATTTGGGCCCAAGGCCCAAGTTGGGTTATGGGTTGACCCAAAACCCTACTGGATCTGCTTGATTCAATTAAAAGGGATTAAAATAATTAAAGGAATCAAAAAATGGCATTTTTGATATTTTCTGGGTTTGACTGAAAACATAGTTCGGTCAAACCCTATTATTTCATGATCGAAATTAAATTTCGGTTATGCTCAAAATAAGCATAGCCGAAATTTTGATTTCGGCTATGAATAAATATTAGCTTACCCGAACTGAGTTTTCAGGCAAGCTTAAAAAACATAAAAATGCAAGTTTTAAAGGGTGATTGAGCCTATTGGTTCTCTGAGTTATCTAGGGTTTTTGTGGGCCCCTGGGTGGGCCCACAGTGGTCTGTTATTGAGGGTTTGATCCTACTTAACCAATTGGAATTTGGTTTTAAACCAAGAAAGAGGAGGGAATAAGGCTAGGGACCTTCCTTTCCTCATGGGGATAGAATCCCAACAACTAAAGAGACCAAAGGGGGTCTCTTTTACAATGAGATTGGCTACCCACTCTCTTCACAATAGGAAGGGAGGGGGAGACCCGATAGGTCTTGCCAAAGTCCAACCGGCCACACCATTTACATACTCATACAATAACAAAACAAAGCAAGTGCTAAAGAGGTAAAAAGTGTAACCTAAGATGCTTTAAAGAGAACATATGTGTGTGGCTGCAAGCATGAAATGTGCATGGAAGACTAAAGATATGCATGACCTCATTTAAAGCAACAAGCATGTGAGTGAATGTGTGTGCATGATCATTATGTGTTTGGAAGCATGGAAAGCTTCCAAAATCAGTGAGCAAACATTGGAGGTGTGCGTGTGTGAAACATGCCACTTACATGCAAACTCATACAACTACCCTATACTATGGTGCAATGACAAATCATGCTCAAAAGGAAATAGAAAGCAAATAAAAGAAAGGGATAGGGGGCTTCAATGGGATACAATAGATGTGGAGATGAGGAGGGAGAACATGCTCTTCCTTTTTATCATAAAAATTTCATGGAAAGCCATCAAATGAGGACTTAAATGTGGTTTTAACACTAAATGGACTCTCATCTCCTCCCATTTGGCTTACTTATCTCCCCTTATCATGGGAATCCTCCCTAGAGAGGGAGAGCCAAGAAAGTAAGGAAAAAAGAAAAGAAAAGAAGTAAACTAATGCTAAGAAGTCATGACATGCTCAAATATACTCTATTTACTTTGAATCTCATGTATGATATACAAAGGGAGTGAAGTAACCTTACCTTGGAGAGAATAGTCCCTTTGGAGGTGCTTGAGGGTTCCCTGAAGTCTGGACAGCAGGTGGGAGCACCTCTTTTCAGTCCTCCATAGGGTGTCTTAGCTTCCACCTTGGTTCAAGTGAAAGGAGGGGGGGGGGGGGCGCGGGAAGAAGTGATTTGGGAGCTTTTGGTGTGAGTTAGGAGGCTTGGAGAGGGTGGAGAGGGGTTAGGAGAGAAGCACATATGTGGGAAAGAGGTTAGAGAGTGCAAAAATTAGCCAACCCCTCAAAATGGGCTGATTTAGTGCTTTTATAGGCAAAAATAGCATAACCAAAAACACAGCTTGGTTATGCTATTTAATTGTGTATAACCGAAATATTATTTCGGTTATACACAAATTATTTATGACTAAAATTAAATTTCAGTCACAATAACATCCCATTAGCAATGATTTGTGTCAGGGATTCTCACAGAGAATCTTGACACAAAAATCTGGAATCTTATCTTAGAACCGAAATTAAATTTTGGTTATACATATTTTATGTATAAATTTGAATTTTATGATTTGCATTTTCTCTCTCCAATTTGCTTGAGATGATGTTTGATTCTCTCACTGATGAGAGAATCTGGATTTTTTATTTTTATTTAATTTAATTAATTAAAATTAGATATTTTGGAAATATTATTTTTTTATTCAAGACATTTTATTTTTGTGTTTTATCTTTTGTCCTTCAATTTGCCATTTGGCAAATGTGCAAGCTCATTTGCCACGTGGACAGAATGTCTGCATTTATTTATAGTTTTGCCCTTAGGGTTGTTCCGCTCGTATTTCCTTCATCTGGACTCCAATTCTGGTAAACTCAGTTGCGTTGGAACTATGTCGGGATTTCCTATCCATTGGGATAGGGTATGACAGTCAATTCAATGTTAATCAAAAAGTTAATTTCTGCTCCCTAGAGTTTGACCTGTCTTTTAGGGTTTTCATTTCCGGCTTTCCGAGGGGTGCAAATACGAGGTGCTTACACATCCATTACAAAATCCCTCCAGTGAAGCATGGAAAGCCAAAAAAAATCGATGAAATGTTCCATCTTCCAAAAGTGAATATTCTGCCACAGTTCCTGGATTAGAATCCTTTAGAAGCTAACTATAAGATGGGATAAACTCATATGCATCCTTCATCACACAATGAATCATTTCTTTGGCTTTTTCTTTTCCCCTCTAAGCTTGCTTGTAGCTAATATCCACTATATACTCGCGCCTAATGTTAGAAATAACCTCCTTAACTGTATAGTTAGGAGTATCTCGTACCCTTTCTTCAATAACATCACATATCCACTGCTTTGATGTTTGGGGAGATAGAGTAGTTTCATCATTGGCAATATGAACATGTGTTGGCTCATATTTATAAACTTGAAATATTTCAGATGGCCCAACTACACTTGCATATATTTTTCATGGACATCTCTCTATAGCACAATGAACACATACCCTCTTAGCATTATTCTTCACAAAGTTGTATTTAAATTTCCTAACAACAGCAAACTTACGAATTGCAGCGTTAAAGGCTACAACATTGTCAAAGACTTGCCATTTTCCTTCAAAAATATTTAGCCAACTCGACGATGATTGATGGGATGAAATTGGTCTAGCTAACGGTGTAGGAGTTATAGAAGACATAACTTTTTCTGACACAATTCCATCAGTATTGCAATCCTCCGGTGTAAATACGAAAACATCAGCACTATTATTGTTAAACTCTAGAAGATTCAGCATATCTGATTGACTACTCAAAGAACATAATCTTCTTCTATCAATTGATCCACACCCAACTTCTGACATGCTTCTAAAACAAGCGCATCGTAAGAAGTGGTCTCATTAACTCGAATGCCAGCAAACTGACCACCTTCAATAGATATACTACCATCCTCTTTATAGGATATACTACGACCCAAGGAACAAAAGCAAAATAGCGTCTTCTTAAATTCAGCCATAGTCTGTAAAAAAAAAAGTAATAACACAAAGATCACTACAATTGCAATGGCATGTATATGTAAGAAACAAAAACATATATTCGGTATTAAAGAGTCTTAGATATCAAAGTCCACTAAAATTAACCAAAAAACACAAGCCGTTGCAGTGAACATTGCAATAAAAAACTACAGATTGCATGTTGACAGCAATAACAATTGGTATGGATTGGAGTGATACCGATTTCATGTTGATAGCAATAACAACCGGTACACACTAAACACATCACAATCTAAGGAAGCCTTTTTAATTTTTTTTAACTCTTAATATTTCCATTGTCTCATGCACACGTGCACTTTTTTTTTTTTGAAAGCCATGATTGCTAGCACACCCCATAAAAAACTATTAACCTAGCTACCATGTTTTGCAATGGTGTAACTCAATAAAGTTTGGACATTGCCGAACCTGCAACTACTCCACTCTTTGTCATTTTGTGGTAGAAACTCAGACCAGATTGTAGGAATCATTCAGAAACTATTGCCATGGTAAAACGGTCAATAAAAAATAACAAGAGACATGGCAAGCACTTGCAAAGAAATCACCATGGATCAATATGGCGACTGCAATGTGCACGCCTATCATGCCCAAGCCGCTATTGTAGATGTATCATTGACAATAATACATATAGTTTGTGTAAATTTCAATCAAACCCAACCCCAAAAAAAAAAATTTTTTCCAAAACCCACTAAATTTCGGATGAACTTGAATGGAATCAATCAATGGAAGCAATGGAAGAACTTGAAAGATAGGGTTTTGAATGAAGACAATGGGAAGTATAGAATGGGGAGAAGAAGGGAGAAGGGTCTCACCACCGTCGGTAGATTCCGCTGCTGGTTGTTCGTGCCAGAATAATGAAGAAGAAGGGTCGGACAAGTGGAGAAGGGAGGAGGGTTTCAACGTTTGGTTTGGTCTTGGGATGTAAGTGAAATAAAATAAGAGGGGACC
Organism: Buxus sempervirens; assembly: GCA_947561395.2. Classification (NCBI taxonomy): domain Eukaryota; kingdom Viridiplantae; phylum Streptophyta; class Magnoliopsida; order Buxales; family Buxaceae; genus Buxus; species Buxus sempervirens. The sequence continues at coordinate 45,085,384 of OX387182.1, read as the reverse complement.
GGTTTAGTTTAAGCAGAGGGTTGACTGGTTTAGTGATTGAAGATTGGCTCACCGGTTGAAGAGGGCAAATTCATCTTGTTTCACTTAGAAAAAAGGAGATGCTGACATGGAAGCCTAAATGGTCAAAAACTTTGTAAAAAAGTTCCGCAGTTGTCATACAATAAAAAGCATAGATCAATAAGTCTTTTTTAATAAAAAATCAGACCATATGGTAATTTTCCCTTAGAAGTATTATTCCTTTCCTATTTGTAAGAAAAAAAAACAGGGGGTGGGTAGGTGTTTTGTGCGGGTAGGGGGTAGCTATTGTTGGGATTTAGGAGGGTGGGTTGGGGACGTCTGTTTTTGCTATCAAACAAGGGGTGGGAGGGGAAGGGGTGTTGAGCAGCTATTGTTTGAAAGAGTAGGGGGTGAGGGAGGGAGGGAGGAAGGGAAGAAGGTGGGAGGGAAAGGGGAGGGGGCGGGGTTGGGTTGGGTGGTGGTGGGTGTTGTTTTTTTTAGCAACGAAAGCAGCGGCCAAACACGATGTGAAGAGGGAAGTGAGGGGGAGGGATCAATTTGAGCTTTGAGCATAGGACTCGTGTATTGGTTTAACCCAAACCGACCTTATGTAATTTGATTCAGTTTGGTTTGGATTTTGGATATTTTATTTATTTTTTGGTTCGGTTTTATGTTTTCGATTTACATTTTGGTTAGATTTGGTTTTGGGTTGACTACATGTAGTAACAGTTTGGTCTTGGGTTGACGTCAACTCGGGTTGAACCGAACCGAGTTGCACCCCTAATTGGAAGGTGTAGACACATACAAGCATGGGCACACACACATATCTATCAATTAATTCATTTGATTATTAAAATGTTTTTAATTCATTTCAATTAATTTATTTGATTATTAAGTAAGGAATAATAAAATGAATCTTTTAAGGAAAATATATAATATATATATAGAAATTTTTATTATTATGGAAAAAGAAATTGTGGTGTTATTATGTTAGGGTCAAAATTTTTTAGATTATGGATTAAATATATAAAAGTGTAGATATATATTAGAGTTTATGAAATTTAAATTTTTTTATTTATTAGTTAATAATTAATGATATTTGCAATTATAAAAGTGTGAAATCCTCAGTCCTTCATAAAAGATATTCTACCATGATATGACATTAACATTATTATTTAACCAGAATACATGATATTACTTTAATGGTATAATATTAATGATATTTTAGTGTTGTATTAGGGGTGTGTGCTTAAAATAATAATTATTGTCAAAGAAAGTATCTTCATCCTAACAAAAAACTTTTACTTTCTTAGAGGAGTATAAATAAGAAATCGTTGATAAAATATAAATGGATTCACATCATCTGCTGGGTGCCCAGTAGCCAATGGGAATGGGCCACATCAGCGGCCACATTAAAAATAATGTGGCTTGTGTCAGGGCTGCTGCTGATGTGGCCCATTCCCATTGGATGCTAGGCACCCAGCAGTGCTGGGCACCTAGCAGATGATGTGTGTAAGATCCTGGATTTTTAGGAATTTTAATTAAGATTAAATGGAGATTAAAGGATTTAATGAGGTTAATTAAATAAAAATTTAAAAGACTTAATTAGTTTGGGTTAGTTCAATTGGATCAGTTCATTTAAAAGTATTATATAAATTGAAATGGGTTATTTTAAGTTGGTTTAGTTGGTTAGTGGGGTTTAAGGGGGTTTAAGTTGGTGGTTTAGTGAGGGTTGAACCGGTTCAATGTATGGTTCTTCCATCTCAAGAGAGGGCGTTAAAGGTTTGGGAGAAAGAAGAAACGGGACGGAGGAGGAGGAGAGGAAGAAGGGAAGCAAGGGGGGTGTTCGTTGGGGGTTTAGCCGCAGAGGGGGAAAGAAGAAAGGAGGAAGAAGAAGAAGAGGAGTAGAAAACGTGGAGAAGAGAAAAGAAGGAGAAAGAAGAAGAAAAGAGGAGAAGAGGAAAGGAGAAAGAGGGAAGAAGAAGGAAAGAGAGAGTGGGCGTGTGGATTTTCTCAATCGCAGGTAAGTAGCATGTTTTTCTTTGTTTGATCGACCGTTATTATTGTTTTTAATTATTTCTGTTTGTCGAAAGATTTCTGTTTGGTTTCTGTTGGAAAAGATTTCTGTTTGGTTTCTGTTGGAAAAAATGTTTGTTGGGTTTCGATTGGTTTCTGTTGGAAAAGATTTCGGTTTGGTTTCTGTTGAAAAAGATTTTTGTTGGGTTTCGATTGGTTTCTGTTGGAAAAGATGTCTGTTTGGTTTCTGTTGGAAAAGATTTCTGTTGGGTTCCGATGGGTTTATGTTGGAAAAGATTTCTGTTGGGTTCCGATGGGTTTATGTTGGAAAAGATTTCTGTTGGGTTTCTTTTGAGCATGAGTCAAAGTTGGAGTTTGTTTGATGTTGCAATGAAAAGCCCAAAACAAAGCAGTCGTGTGACTGTCTGCTTGGGTTCGTGTGGCTTCACCAACATGTCGCCAAATGCACCAATTTTATTTCTCAAATAAGATTATTTTGGGATGTTTTCCTGGATGTTGTGGTTTGTTAAGAAATTGAATAAGCAGATTATTTTGTTGTGTTGCAATCTTGTTCACTAGTTATTATTTGTGGTGATTGGTAAACTAGTAAACACCTTACCTTGTGATTTTCTCGATTTCATGTGGTTGAGTGGGGTTGTTTATGGTAAACTAGGTTCAGATTGTTGTATTTGTTTCCGAGTTGGAATTTAGGTTTAGGTTCGTCTATGGTTTCTTAGTTGCGATTAGAGATGTAACTGAGGTTCAGATTTTAACTTAGGTGCAGAATTTTATTTTTTGGATTATGATTTCTTATTGCTAGAAAGTTATAGTGGTTCCATAATTAAAGAATAGTCTTATTCTTATTTGAGAGTTAGGAGGTTTAAAGCATGGTTAGGATTGTTAGGGAGTATTATCTTAGTCCTCATATGCTGCGGTATATGAAGTATCCTTGGGGTTATATAAATCAGAAAATTCAATCATGCAAAAGGGAATACAATTTGGCACTTTATAGAGGTTTTATCTAAATTTAGGTTTTGAAGGTTTGATATGGACTTGGAAAGGATTATCATAAGTCCAATCTTTATAAAAACTATGGGAATGAAAAGTTTAATCATAAGTAATGTTAGTTTTGGGTTGAGGGAAATCTGAGTTTGTTGCATGGCAACAATTTGGAGTTAAATCATAGCAGCCCTTTTGTTTGGCTGTCTTAAAATTATGAAGATTTCGGTAGCTTGCGAAGGCTAAGGAATCTTTGCGTAAAAATTTATATTAGTAGTCTAAAATTTAGCTTAGGGTATTTTGTAGTTGAATGGAATTGGTTTGGGACCAATTGGAACTTGTGGTATTGCAAGAAAAATCCGAAAAAATGGATGATTTCCGTCTATTAGAATTCGCGGCTGTTTTAAACCACCTGTAGTAAAATGGCCGTAAGTTCCTGTAGGAAACTCCGAATGGCGTATCGTTTGTTGCGTTGGAAACTAGACTTATAAGGCTTTCCGATGATGTATAGCATGCATACAAATTCCTTATAGATTAGATCAGGTGAAATATTCAATTAACTAGTTAAACTCAGTTCTGCTGAGTAAACAGCAACTGCAAACCAACCGTGGATAATTTGTATCGGTATTATCCGAACATGAAATTGATCTATTTCTAACTTGTGTTCGAAGGTGGTTTATTAAAGGAATTGAGATTTTAATTGGAAATTGAAGAGGTTTCTTGTTCGTTGAGAAAGGCAATGAGCCTATGGCATCCCGAAAGGCAGAATGGCCTATGGATTTAAGGGCAAGTGAACAGCGAGGTTCACTTGGATTGAGTTTTACTTGGGCAGTTGATTTCTTACAGGTTTTGTTTAGTCAAATATTTGCATGGTTAATTATTATACGAGTCTAGGCCGTATAGAGTTGGTCGTGGATCCACAGTTCGTCTAGCTTGTGTGTTAGTGATGGCTTGTCGAGTTAACATCCAGGGCCACATGCACTACCACCGTGTGGGATTGGTGAGGCTCTCTTGTGGGATAGAGGGCTGCGGCAACCCGTCCGCCGTGTGGGATCGGCGGGGTTTGTGTACGAGTGAGTATGCGTGTGTATGTGTGTATGTGTGCATGGGTGCGTGTGTGGGTTGTTTCCTTGCCAGCCCATGCGTAGGTGCTCCACTCCGGGCGAGGACCCTGATCAGGCTCGAACCGTGAGTCGTGAGGTGGCAAACCGGCTGAGGGGTGGTTGTCTCGATTTATAGAATCACTAATTCCCGAGTTTTGTACATACACTTTATGCTGACATTGTAGTTTGGTTTACTCTGTTTTTATCTGTTCATTACTAGTATTGTGTAAATGATAATGAACTGCTTATTCGCATGATTGGATAGAGATTTATCGTATGATATGTTAGCATGTTATTTCATTAGCTTAAAGTTGCATAAATAGTTTTATATCATGCATGTGCTACTTACTGGGACATTAGTCTCACCCGTGTTTTGGATTTATCGGTTTTGTTTTAGATTCTGCTGGTGAACCGCATACTGGGGCAGAGTATCAAGGGGGATCTGGAGTATCGGAAGAAGGATCGCTACCCCGGTTAGATCTATAAAAGGAAAAATATTTATTTTTGGATAGTTGTAAAATTTGTTTTGAATATTGTATGTTGTAAATGATGAGAGAGAGAAAGAGGGTGTGAAGCTTAGTAAACCTTATTCATAGATCTGTACAGTTGGATGGTTTAGTTTTTGAATGGATGCATGATGCCTATATGTTATGTTTGTGTTTATCAGGTATTGGTTTGAGGGCTTAGCCCATTCTTGTAAATACAGGCGTTATATAACCGTTTTTCCGAAAATTCTAGGATTATATTAACTTAGGTTTACATTTGTTTTGATTTAAGAGCTGTGTTAATGTAATGTATTTTGTATTCAGTTAGTGATGTAGTTGTTTTTGGTGTGGTCGAATGTTGTTCATTTCATGTTCTCTTTCATTCTGATATATCCATCTTGGTTGAAAAAGATAACCCTTGGAGATGAGTTACAGTTATGCTACGTAACTCGGATCCGTGGCGTTACAATGTGAATCCAATATAAATATATGAGAGGGTGGAAATATGCTTAAAATATGAAGTATTTTTAAGATATTTTCTATAAAGTTAAAAAATGTCATTTTAAGAGTTTTGTATATAATTAATATATAAACATAAAAAAATTTTGTTCTAGATATTAAAAATTTAAATATAAATCATGATATCAAACTTAGGGTAATGGAAACATATTGAAATCTAGTAACGGACATCACTTGAATTGTCAAAAAAAAAAAAAAACCATCGGTCTTGGAGATGTAATCCAAGAATCTGGCATTGAACACTACAATTGGAGGACTAACACCTAGACTATACAAATCTTACTTGAAGAAGAACCAAGAAACAGGGGGAATTAATTGCTAGTTACTTTGGATATTTTCCTCTTTGTTTAATTTGTGTTTTTGTTTTTGTTTTTGTGTTTGTTTTTATTTTTTTTGGGGAATAGATCAAGGTCTCTGCATTGGAGCTATTACTTGGATACTTAATCTTCTTGTTTCTCTCTTATTCCTTTAGGCTCTGTTTGTTCAATAAAACTAGAAGGGGTGCACATGCAATACTGCACTATGTAGGAAGCAATGGAAGGAAACAATGTTGGAGGAAATAGTTACAAAACTAATTGTTAGCTTTCGGAAAAATTGAAGCAGTTTTGATCATTCTACCATTTTATTAATAAATATTCTCAATAACGTGTAAGGGCTGTTTTGGAAAATATGTATTTTGTTCAGTACAATTCCCAAGGGGCCTCTTTGCGTTATATATTGTATAGATTTCCAGGTGAAAATTTTTTTAGATAAAATTTTCTTTTCCCCGTCTATTTTCGTTGTTTGGAAGCAACACAAAAAAAAATTTTTATTTTTTTTCTCTTTTATTTTCAGACCAAAAAGTACATTTAGCAAAAAATTAAGGGCGTTTTTGGAAGAAACGCAATATAAGGGCATTTTTGGAAGAAACTTAATGTAAACATTAAAATGAAACTCAATTCTGAATTATGTTAGAAAGGTATCATTATTTTTCAATTACTGAAAATTACATGACTCAATCTGAGTTATGTTTAAAACGTATCACTTAAACATAATTTTCCTTTGATAATTTCCACGAAGCCCTTCCCCTTCTTCTTCTCGTCTCTTTCGCAATTCCTCTGCCGAGTGCGAAACTCGCTCTGTCGACGGCGAAACTTCGGGCAAAGCAGGTACGCTCGCCCCATCTCTCTCTCTCAAACTGAAACTCGCAGTACTCTCTATTGACGGTAAAAATCCGAGCAAACTGAACCCTCTTTAATTACTCCATCTTCTCTGGTGGCCATCCTCTGTGACGCGGGGAGAGATAAGCCAAATCGCCTTGTCCAACTCTCTTGATCAAGTCGTCCAACCCTCTTCGGCTCTGTTTGTTTCACCGGAAAATGGGGAAAAGAAAATATTTTCCGGAATTTTGAAAATTTCCGACGTTTGTTTTAGGGGAAAACGAAAACTAACGGAAAACATTTTCCTAATTCACAAAAAATCGGCGGAAAATAACTTCTGCTAAAATTCAGCGGAAGTTATTTTCCGCCAGGGCATTTCGAACATAACTCGTGTTTCTACTCTCTTTTTCCTCCTCAACTTCGACTCTCTTCTTCCTCCTTCTAGGGCACGACGAACGTCTTCCTCCTCCTAGAGCACGCCTACGACAGATTCTGCAAAGCATTGTTCATTCTCTCTGTACTGCTCTCCAGCCATCCAGGTTTCTGAGGCTTTAGGGAAAATATCCGAGGAAGAACTATTGCTGCAACCTGGTGAGAGGGAGGTCAGATCTCCATTTAACGGTTCCTTCTTTTCTTATTATTATTATTATTATTATTATTTTAATTTTCTGTTGGGTTTACGAATTCCTTCTTTGATTAAGTATTTTCTTTTTTTACCTTGATGGGTAATGATAGCTTTCTAATCTTTGCTGCTGCTATGATTAGGAGATCATTGCTTCTTCTGGGTGTTTGGTAATTGAAGTGTTTGATAATTGATTGGGATGATTGACCGGTGGTCTTTGTTATCATTCCAATATTGAATTTGGTTAAGGGGGATTGGTGCCAAAAGTTTATCAATTTCTCTTGCCATGTTTGTATCTATTTCCGATTGATAGGTTGCACTGGAATGGCATTCTAGTAAGATTGACCCAACTCTCTCTCTCTCTCTCTCAATTCTTTAATTATAACTAGTTCGACCTTCAAAATTCCACTGTTATAAAATGCCAATGGCATTGCGGTTTGGGAGATGTAGATCACATGGCGTCATGTGGATGTGAGGACGTCAAATATTCCCTTGCCACAATCTCTTTACTCCATTCAAAAGCTCTGTATATATTCAAAATCATTATTAACTGTCTATAACCTGAATTGCCATATGGGTTTCTAACAAATTTGAGTACACAAATTGAACAACACAGCTCGTTTGATCTAGTGTTCTAATCAATTCAAAATCTTAGTTAAGGTGAGATGCCCACTGTTATAAACATATACTACTTTTATTCCCCTTGCTTCTTTATGTCATCTACTCTTGGATCATTCAGAAAATTTGAGTTATGGGTTATTCACCTCTCAATTGTTTGTTACTTACTCAAGGATAACAATTTTTATTAGGGGTGTGACTGTTGAACCCCTTTGCATTCATTTCTTAATTTAAAACAATAAGGTCTTAAATTCTGTTCACAACTCTGTCAGTATTGCTCAAAATGAATGAGACTGTATTTTGAATCACTGATTCAACTCAACCATATTAATGCTCATGTCTGGAGGCTGAGATTTTGTTGCTTGCTTGCTTGCTTTCTTGTACGCTGAGAAGCATTGGAGTCTCTTATGTAGGAACTGCAAAACTCCAGCCTAGAACCTTTTCCAATTGATTGCACTGACTTCCCCATCTGGCTAGAAAGTCTGCATGGGGAATGTGGTAAATATTCTATCAAGTATTAACCCTCTGTTATCTCCCATATAGACACTGCACTTCTTTGTATTAATTGTTTCAAATTATTTAATGCTCACCATCTTTTGCTTTCAATAATTGAGACTAGGAACACATGCTTTTCCTTTAAGCAGTTATGCTTTTGAAATTCTTTAATGCTCACCTTGTTTTGGTTAAAATAGTTGAGAGTTGAGACCTTAATTTGTGTCCGTACCTCAAATGAAACCTACTTAGGGCTTGGTGTAACTACTGAGCATTAAGTCAGGCATGTGCATTCATTTTTCAGTCCTCCAATCCTTGGCATTAACTGTCAAGGCTTTAATCGATTTCCAATGGGTTCTGATCACTGCAAGTGCAACTAGATATTGAAGTGATAACTACTAAGTTGTTATCTTACAACGATAGATTGCTTAGCTCCCCCAAACTCCCATCTCCAATCCATTGGCTTGTCTGTAAATTGGAGCTTGGTTCCATGCTTTAAATCCATCTTTTAAAGCACAAATGAGCTACAAAGATCTTCGTAAGGTAGTCCCACTAGAAATTAATATCTGCATTTGTTACTTGGTGAGTAATTATTTTTTTAAATAATGTGTGATATTATTTATATCTAACTTGTAGGTGGATGAAGATAGAGATCATCTTATAAAAAAAACGAAATGAGACTATGCTATTGGGTGTTCTCTGTCCAATGAATGATATAGATTGTTTGCAATTTATTAGTGTTTACTCCGATAAAGACTATCTCTTTTGTTGAGAAGAATCCACATGTAATTAGTTGGCCATTTTTTTTACTTGTATTAGTTCATTTTGAAGGTTCTTATGCTACCACCACCTTTTTAACAAGATAGCAATAGTGTGGGGTTCGAGTATGCCATCCATCTTATGTATAGTGGATGATAAGACCATTATCCATAGCATATCCAACTTGCTAGAGCTAGATAAGAGTTGTTTTTATAAGAGAGTAGAAACTCTATAGAAGCGAAGGATTTAAAATTCACATGGCAAGTAAGTGCTCAAGCCACTTTAGTTCCTCGGGGAGGTGTTTTTAGTTGCATTTGTATAAGAAAAAAAAAAGAATAAAATTCTAAAACATTTTCCATGTTACATCCAAACACTTGGAAAAAACAAAAAGGAAAACTTTTTCTTGGAATTTTTTTTTGCAAACAGAGCCTTCGAGTTGCAGGTCGGATTTGGAGTAGGGAAGCTGAAACACCATGTTGGGTTGCCATCCACCGCTGAACCCTCACTATTAGATTCATCTAGCTTGGTGAAGGGAGGGAGAGTTGTCGTTGAGCTCTGGTGGAAGCAGGAGAGTTGAGTGCAAAGCCCCATTCCCTTTCTTTCCGGATCCTCCATTTTTTGAGTATTTAGGAAAATATTTTACCGTATTTTTAATTTTTACCGAAAACAAACATCTGGAAAATTTTAAACTTCCGAAAAATATTTTTTTTCTCCCTTTTCCGGTGAAACAAACACTGCCTAAATTCATTAGGGAAGAAACAAAACTTGATGTTTCATGGCCCTCTCAAATTTGCTTTGCTTTTGCTACTTTTGTGCCATCTGAAACTTGTACAAAATCTATATAAAAATCTGTATAAAATGCATCTGGAAGCATTTATAATGTCTGTAAAAAGCTGAGTTAAAACCCATAATAAATTTATACAAAATAACAACCACATTGAACCTATAGTTTGTCTGACAGTGGCCAATCCATTTTAGAGGCAGAGATGATACATGGGTTCGTTTTTTGGAGGATAGTTGGGACAGAGATGTCTATAATGAATTGATTTCTGTTAGATCTATGTATCAGTTTTTGGTGCGGCAGCATTGATGCATGGGTTCCTTTTTTTTGTTTTGTTCTGAAAGCTTATAGGGATAAGATTCTTGCAGTTGACCATTTGATTAGCAGGGCTGAGGTTTGCACTGAGATTCCTCGATAAGGGCAGTAAGATACTCGTTTGTTATCAGAAAATAGATTTTGTTGATTTCTATATCTTATAATTTTTTTTTCACTTGAATTAAAATTTAGAAGAGATGGACATGGTTTAATAATACTATTACTGGAAATTAGTTTGCTCTTGTCCATAATCTTGTCTATTTTTAAAATTCTGTTGAAGGTTTGGATAGGGCTGAGACTTTCCTTGCTAAAGGTGGTAAGTAGGGAGAGTAAGAGGCTGAAGTTGTCTAGCCTCGTTGTGAAGTAAGGCTCGTCTAACATTGTTGGGTGGGTAGGATGGAGTCTAGTGGACAGTGTAGATTTTCTCACAGGCCAGCAGAGATCAGCAAGCTTTCAATGCAACTTGTGTTATTGGCTCCTTGTTCTGCTAATTCCGAGGCCATTAAAATAGCTAGGAAAGGGAATTAGAATACTAGCATGTCCGTAGATTTTTGGTGCTGTTACAAAGTTTAACCCTGCCTGTTGTTGCAGGATTTTACTCCTTGTTTTTGGCCATTGACAAACTTATGTTTTCTATAAAATTTTTGAAATTATTTTATGTTATAGTCTTGGTTGGTGATAGCTGACTTCTTTCTCTACATTTCAGCTTGAAGTGGGGAGAAAAACAGGGATGGGGAGAAAAATGGGAGGTCGCTCTCCATCAGTCTTAGATCGATTTGTTCTCCTTCGTCGTCTTGAATCTTGCAAGAGCAATTTAAGTCTTGAGGAAATTGTTGAGTTCCTACGTCTGAATTACCCCGATTACAGGCGAATCAAGCAGCAGCCCTTCACTAAACACGTTCAGCAAACTCTAGAATTCCAACAGAGGAGAAAGCTCTCCGCTTCAACGTCTAATCACTACGATGAAGATGACAATACCAAAAGCCCTCCTCATAAGAAGCCCAAGAAGAGAGATTCTGGTGAAGAGAAATTACGTCAAACAGAAACAAAATATCTTCGACGCAAACAGAAAGAGCAAGAGCATCCATCTACGTCATCATCATCATCATCATCAGGTGATGATGAACGGGATGGTGCAGTCTCAACGTCTGAAGATACGATCTTTGAAGCAAAAGTGGAACCTGAATTTGACTTGATGAAATCCATGCTTCGATCAAGTTATGGCGCATTGCATGGTGATGGAAAAAGGACTGAGGAGAAGAATATGGAAATGGAGGTCTTCAACAAAGACAAAAAAATTGGATTATTGGATCCTAGAAAATTGACAGAACCAGAAGTTTCTGGAGGAAGGGAATTGAGTGGTGTGGATAAATTTGAGGTAGAAGTGAAGGATGGTCCAATGTTTAAGGATCTTGGAGGGATGAAAGGGATTTTAGACGAGTTGCTGATGGAGATTGTTGTTCCACTTTACCATCCACAGCTCCCCCGTTGGTTGGGAGTGAGGCCAATGGCTGGGATTCTGTTGCATGGACCACCTGGTTGTGGAAAGACAAAGCTTGCTCATGCCATAGCAAATGAAACTGGAGTACCCTTTTATAAGATTTCAGCTACGGAAATAGTCTCCGGTGTCTCAGGTACTGAATTTCTTTCATGTTCCAATGTTTTCACTTGTTTTGTTGTTCTCATATTTATATGAAGGCAGCTTGCTATGCGAATTTTAAAGACTCTTGTAGGTTTTTTTTTTATCAGTAAAAGACTGTCTTAGGTTATTATATGATGGATAATTGTGTATTTACTAAAAAAATTTCCTTATTTTATGAGCTTTGGTTTCAGTAGTTGTGCTTCTTAAGGAGTTCCTTTATACTTTATTTTATTTTTTGTTGGGGGTAACAGTATACATCTGTGTACCAGGTTTCTGTAACTTCACATTGATCCCATTTTATTTATTTCTATATTTATTATCTCGATGCTCTAAAATCTTTGGGCTCTTGAATCTTTTGCTTTTTAAAGTATCAACAAAATGTTTTGGATTTGTAAACTTACTAATCACCAGAGAAGCATGGAATTCTTCAAACACTTCCATTAATCCTCTTTGATCACCCTTTGATGGCTATCTTGAAATAATTGGGCCTTATTTTGATCTAGATGCATAGTATTCTTGATTTCCCTTTTTTGAACTCTCTACTGACCATCTCATGTGCTTGGCATCCAATTTGCATCTTCCAATGTTCTTGAGATGGAATTATGATCATAATTTGCATGATGAAATTTTTCTAGAACACAAAGTCAAAAGTCTTTTCAATTCGTTTTTTTTTCATCAACAACAATCTCCTTGTCCACTACCATGTTGTATCATATTTTTGTCTTCCAACTTGTTAGCAAAGCCTTTATTGACATCACCTTTCTATGTACAAGTAGTACTAGAAAATTGCTTCCAACTAATCTCCCTATTTCTTCACAAGTTTTCAGGATTTCTAAATTAATCTTTCGGGTCCTTCAATGTCCAACCTCTTCCAATGCAAGATTCTCAAGTCTTTATTTTTGTTAAAATGCTCAACGCGATCCAGTATATTTTTTTATTGACTTCTAAGACCTGGAAATGTTCCTTATTTGATGCCTTAACTCTCTTTTTGACGAACCTAATGGGTTTAATGATTTTGAACCCAGCCCATCCCAACCTATTAACATCTCTTTCCTTCATTATTAGCTGAAGTATTTCACTAATTGATAAATATTACAGCCATGTATCACCTAAAGAAAATATATAGAGTTCCTTCCTAGAGTTAATATTCGTGTTTCTTCATAATTAGTCAATATTATATATGCATCATAGCATGCCTATTAGCTCTTTAGGCTCTTTTCTTACAGTTACTTGACTCCCATTCCCACTTTCTGTTTCAACTAAAGTTGGTTTTTGTATACTGAGTCTTAATTCAACATATTGGAGAACTTACTTTCTAATTTTGCATTTAATATCTCTTTGTTACCCAATAGCACATTGCTTGAAAATATACACAAAGGGGCCTTTTCATGAGTTGCCAGTTCATCAATACCAATGCAAAATTATAAGGCTTCATATTTGATTTCTGGTGCAATATTTTTTATTAAGTCTTTTGCCGGAGCAGTAGGTCAAAACTATATAGAGAAATAGGGAAGAGATAGATGATTTTGCCAGCTTTGATGAAAAGACAAATAAATAACAAAGTGAGTTCGCAATAGAATTTATAATGAACCTTGGACCTCTAAGTTGAACTCAAACAAATAAACAAGAATGCCACACCTGTGAAGGCATCATAAAAATGTTGTTAAATGTGCGGGAAAGCACTCTTGTTTTGTTTAGATTAACTTTAACGACACTGACCTTTTTTGTTGACTTAATGATTCTAGTGCTGCGTTGGCTCAATATTATGGGAGCATGTATGTGATACTCTTTGAAAATCTTTATGTTGTTTTGGTGGCAACTCTAACCCTTGGCATTGTTTGGATGTTGTTGAAATGGGCATGATTTTGAATGACTTGGAAATATAAATATAAATATATATATATTCAAAAAAGAGAGACTGCAAAGAAGACTAATGCAAATTCTCACATTTCCCTTTTTTGTCCGAGAAAATTGTGAGCTGTCCTTTCTTCAGCCTCATTTGGCATTCATTCTCAACCTGGGGAATGAGTTTCATGAATTCAAGTCATTCCCCTGAGTTTGTAAGAGTTAAAGAGAAGTTAACTTTGATGTTTGGTAAAGAATATTTTGTTCTTATAGAGTTTATAAATATCACAGGTTTGCCATTGTTCTAACTTAAAAGAACTTTTCATAAATGACAATTCTAACCTTGTCAATTGTCATGTATACAAGTTTTTAAAACAAGTTTAAAGTATATCTTTAAAAGTTTCTTAATATTACAAGTATTCTAACACAATGAGTTTTAAAAAACCAAAAATGGGTCTAGGGGTGATTTATCTCTTTAGTGCATTTTTTAAAATTCATTTGGGAAAAACTAATTCCCAAATTGCAACCAACCACCCTTTTTGTACTAACTCAGCTAACTCATCCCAAACTATAGAATGAGTTCCAAAAATTAACGCCAAATGACTCCTTGGGGTTGTGGAGTGAATGGGAATATATTTTACTGTGATCAGTTACTCCTTGGCTATTCCTGAATATTACACTAAACTGCATTATTCAAATGGGTCCCCAAGGTTGCTAACCAACGCCACCACACTATAGCTTCTCAATCGCCTGTGCAACGAGATTCTCAATATCATTTTCATTAGAACTGCTTGTTTAGCTAAAAATTTTAAGCGAAACCTAGACTTACTGATGACTAGTTTCTTTCAAAAAAATAAAACTTTTTAGGTCAAAAATAAACCTAGACTTGCTTGTATTTTGCACTTAAATTCTCAAAATATAACTTACTGATGACCGGTTTCTTTCAAAAAATAAAACTTTTTAAGTCAAAATTTTAACAGAAGCTGTCATTTATTTAAACAAGAAGTTACTAGATTAAGATTTATTTGCTAGTGAATCGAAGAAATTTCTAAAATAGTAAATTTAAGTGAATTGTTAAATCCACAATCAACTTTCAGCAATTACTTATATTTGCTATAATTCATTCCAAATGTGCATCATTACACAATTTTGTCCCTTTATAGCTAGTTGAATAATTTTTGAATGTTAACAGAATCAGGGCAGTTAGTCCTTAGAAAACATAAGAAAGAGTCATCAAGAATAAAGTCATAGGACATAAAGGTACTTGGTTGTCAAGCTGTCCATCATATATATATATATAGATATAAAATAACTCTGGAATAAGTTCTTTCTCCCATTTTCATCTGCAGCTTGATCTGCATATACTTTCTTTGGTTGACTCTAATAGTGTTACATTCTTTTTCTGGTTGAAATTATCCTTTGAGCTGTCTATGACCTAAAATTGAGCATGCAATATATCAAAACAAAGAAGTGTTTCAATCTTGAGATAGGTGATATTAATGTATTGCATGTTTTAAGAGGTTTGTGAAGCAGTCCTGAACTTGCTGCTAATATCCTTTGATATTTAAAACCCATGTCTTAATGAAAGAGGTTTAGTGAACATCAAGATGACCCCTATGTCAAAATATATAGAATCTGCATTCATTCTCAAAGTCATTTTCTTCAAGATCTTTTTCTTTCTGAATATTCTGCTGTTTTCCTAGTATTTGGCTGAGACAACAGTGACATTTCTGTTTTGGGGCTGAATTTTTTATTATTGTACTTATTCTCATTGGTTCAGTCATTTCTTTGGAATACTTTGTGGAGCTCCATTTTTTATGTGATATAGTTGCCAGGTGCGTCTGAAGAGAATATACGCGACCTTTTCACAAAAGCATACAGGACTGCACCATCAATTGTTTTCATTGATGAGATTGATGCAATTGCTTCAAAAAGGGAAAATATGCAGAGAGAGATGGAGCGGCGGATTGTAACACAACTTATGACTTGCATGGATGAATCACACCAAAATATAGGGCCAGTTAGTGTAGATTCACGAACATCTGATGGCAGACCTGCATATGTTCTTGTTATTGGAGCTACAAATCGACCTGATGCTGTTGACCCTGCATTGAGGCGGCCTGGACGATTTGATCGAGAGATTATTTTGGGTATTCCAGATGAAACTGCAAGGGTTGAAATTCTATCTGTACTTACACGTGACCTTAGACTTGAGGGCACTTTTAATTTTCTGAAGATAGCTAGGTCTACACCGGGATTTGTTGGAGCTGACTTGGCAGCACTGACTAATAAGGCGGGCAACCTTGCTATGAAGAGAATCATTGATAGACGGAAGTATGAGCTATCTAGAGAAAGCACAGATAAAGAAAATACTGAGAAATGGTGGAGGCACCCATGGGGGACTGAAGAGATGGAACGCCTTAGCATCACCATGGCTGACTTTGAGGTACTATGGAAAGAATTGAATCACATGCAAATGACATAGGCACCGAGTAACTTCCGCACATTACACTTCCATATGTCATGACTCATTTTATTTGTGGCTAATCTCCTAATATACCCCTTCTTACCCCTTTCGGAGGAAAGGGGCAATATCATTTTATTTGTGGGGAAAGTTTATTCTTTTTCTTTTGTTGAAGCTAGCCTCCCAATGTGGAGATAGGAAATGTTTTTTTTTTTTGAAAAATCCATTGGTTCTTCTTTGTTGAAGCAATCTTCCCCCCTCCTCCTCTCTCTCTCTCTCTCTCTCACACACACACATGCGCGTGCACACTCACACACAAAGAGCTTGAGATTTAGATGTTTGACTATTATGGAGACAGGAGCTCAACATATTGTAGGGATTCCTGTTCAGGAGGTGGCACCAAATCGTAATATTAGGGATCCGTTCAGGGGAGCAGTCCTTTTTTACTTGTTTACCAAGAAATTGAAAAAACTACGGTTGAGAATGAAAGTCAATTAACAAGAAAAACTAAAAATATTGGCATAGTCTTGTCATGGAAATATGGGAGAAGCACTATTTTCTCCTATGGATTTTGGACATATGCTGTTGCCACACACACACACTCTCATACCACAAACATTTTGTAATACGCATCATACTGCCACAATAAGGAATTTATGAGGATCTTTATATTGTAGTGTATCTCGGCCAATCTCTGGAATTATTTACTTCTAATATCATTTTAATTTTCTAAGTAAATGTCAACTCACATGGTTATCATCTAGGCTATGTGATGTGTGTACGTATGTGTGTGTGCGCGTGCACGCGTGTGTCAAAATACACTCCTTTGGAAATAGGCAACCTGGCAAGAGATTTCTTATGACTGCAGAGCTTTCAAAGACAATCTGTTTTCCAAGCTTTTCTAGGATTATATTTCTGGCTTACTCGTAGCAACCCTTTTAACTCCATAACAAGAAATTCTTGCAACTAATGTATTATGTGAGGGGATATCAAAGACAATCTGTTTTCCCAGCTTTCCTAGGATTCTATTTCTGGCTTATTCCTAGTAATCATTTTAACTTCATAACATGAAAGCTTGCAACTAATGCATTGGAATACGGGCTATCTTCTGTTCCACCATAAGCTTGATGTTCAAATGTTAACAGAAATGCATCTATTCATGCGATTTTTGTTCAGTTGGTGCTTCCAAAATCTCAGTCTGTCCTGTTTATCTTTGCTCTCTTGCTTGAAATTGTCAAATATTAGTCATTCCTCTCAACATTTTTTTACACTAAGGCTTATTTTTCCCTCATTGACACCACTTCCTAAAATGCCTTAGCTCTGGTATTCTGATAGAAAAATAGTAGGACATCGAGGATAGAACTTAGCTGCAAGAACGGTTACTTTGGAGGATTTTGAACGAATACATGGTGCCAATGACCACTACCCATTGCTATAGAGGAGGGATCATTCATTGCAGAGGAAAATTCTGATGTGGGAGACTTTGAATTTTAAGGTTCATGAACAAAGTGTCTAAGTAGACATCAATGTCAAGGAAAATTCTGATGTGGGAGTCTTTGATGTCTACTTGACATTGATGATATTTTTGTCTTTCTACACGCATTTGAAGTTTGATACTAAGTAAATGATCATTACTTGATGTTGACGTCTACCTAGCTCATTTGTTGCTTGTTACTAATGACTCAAGTATTTCTTACTTCTGACACCAGAAAAAGTATTTATATGTCTTTCGGAAATTCCAAAATAAGATTTTTGTTAACTTATGTTTGTGAATTGGTTTATTTGGTCTGATGGAACAGAATTAATATTGTGTTTCTTCAGGAAGCAGCTAAGATGGTTCAACCTTCTTCAAGAAGAGAAGGATTCTCTACGATTCCTAATATAAAGTGGGAAGATGTTGGAGGCCTTGAGTTGTTGAGACAGGAGTTTGACCGCTATATTGTTAGGCGCATTAAATATCCTGAAGACTATGAGGTAATTATTACTTTGGAGTTTATTAATGATGAAATGTGAGGGTGCTTAAGGAAACTTGGTAGATGGACTTTCTAAGTATCTTTTAGTTTAATCAACTCATTAGAGCCAAGGTTTTAGTTTGACATGATGGTATGCTTCTTACTGGGTCATCTTCTCCTGCTTGTTTTCTTGCTTGCAGTACCATATTTTTTCCTCTTTTTTGTACTGTCATCATGCATGCTGATAATGCTTCTAGTTGGAATATCATCATAATCAAAACATTTTTTGAGACCTTTTCTCATATTCCTTGTAAGCATAGAATTTTGAGTGTATCTAGATGGTAGTGGTGGGTTATTTCTCAGTTCTTGAATCTACTGTGTTTTGTAGGAATTTGGAGTGGACTTGGAGACAGGATTTTTGCTTTATGGACCTCCAGGATGTGGTAAAACTTTGATTGCTAAGGCAGTTGCAAATGAGGCGGGAGCCAATTTTATACACATTAAGGTGCGCCTCTTTGATTTTCTCCTCCTTTGATTCATGATGACTCTCAAGTGTTCTCTGAATTGAATGATGCTTAATGGTTTTTCAATTTGAATTCATGAAGCTGCGTATGGTCACATTTGGTGTTGAGTTAGGATCCGGTGGATAATTCTGCTGTCCAATTGGATACCGCACTTTAAATTTTTTAATTAGTAGTTAGACGAAATTAAAGTTTGCCACCTATATATTTTAGCGTCACGTTCACTCCTGAAAGTAATTATGGAAGAAGTGATGCAGTTACACTTCAAAAGAAAGCTACCTATTTACAGTTACAAGTTTGGCCCTGCATTGTTTTGGAAACATTTAATATATAATCAGAAGCACAACTCAACGGTTTAATTTATAACAGATTTTCCAAATTGAACCGTAAAATTATTTGAAAAAGGCTATAGCAATGGAACATCCATTTTGTATAGGAATCCTTAGAGAAAAAGAGGGTCACGGACATTTACCTTAACCTTGGAAAATATTACTGTATACGTAACCTGCCTAGTACTCTTTCCAGACAGTCATAAGAGGTCAGGAAACTTGATTAGAAAGTTATTGGTTTTATTTTTTGAGTATTGATTTTCATTGTTAAATCCCACTAGCATGTTGATTAGTAATTTTTATAAGAACTCATCAAATAATCTCTTTTGTAATCTGGATGCCTGGGATGTGAATGGGCTGGCTCTTCTTCTAGACCAAATCACAGCCATGCCTTGGATAAGTGCAGACAGAACTGGGGAATACAGACACTTTATGGAACTCACTGATCCCAAAATAAGGTGGCATTTTTTTCTGGACAGTATCTCTGAACAAGAACCTTATGGGTAACATTTTCATAATGAGGATAGTAAACAAAATCTAACCATTTCTAAACAAGAACCTTATGCCGCTTCTGCAGAATTAATGCAGAGACCATAAGGTCCTTTCTTTTTATGGTTGTTATTCCACATTACTTATTTATCCATGGTTGGATGATCATGGTTTCTGGTTATTGTTGCAAGTAATATAGATATAAAATTGAAATGAATATGCATGACAATTTGAATATGATCCGCTCTATCCCCTAGTTCTTTTCTTGGCTTTCAATATCATTTAAGTTATCGACCAATATCAGAAGATGAAAATATTTTATAAATTGTCATTGAATGATGTTTATTGTTTAGGGTCCAGAGCTTCTGAACAAATATGTAGGAGAAAGTGAATTGGCAGTTAGGACAATTTTCAGCCGTGCAAGGATATGTTCGCCATGCATACTTTTTTTTGATGAGGTATGTGCTTTATACTCCTTGACAATTTAGCTGATTTCTTAATGTGATGACCAGTGTTAATTATTCATTGACTAACATCTAAGAGGTCAATAGTATCAATTTTCACTCTTATACACAATGGCGAGTGATGGCATTTTTACAAAAATGATGGATATGAGACATATTTTTATACTTAGAAACTTATCTGTCATGGTGATGACTACTCCCTTGCTCACTAGTGGCGAATCCTGAATTAGATTTGATGATTTTCACCATAATTTATTTTCTTCATGGTTTGTATGATGTGTATTAAGTCCGTTTCTGATGCCATTTATTATAGTCTTTAAGCTTGTTTTTAGATAGCTTTATTTTGTATAGGATTTACTGGAAATATTTGATGTGTCAAAATTACTCCAGATAAGGAAAATAAATTCAAGAAACCCTCACAAATTGACCAATTTAGTTGTGTTTATGTTATATGGTTGGGATTTTGCATATTCCTTTTGAGTTTCCTCATCTTTCAAATTTTACCTGCAAGAGGGCCTTTGGGGTTTTCTATGATTACTAGTTGTTTTTATCTTTTTATCCTAAGCCATTTATGTTCCTGAGTTTGGAACAGTAGCAAAGTCTCACATCATTTCTTCTAGGTAGATGCTCTTACAACGAAGCGCGGAAAAGAAGGGGGTTGGGTCATTGAGCGGCTCCTAAACCAGGTTGAATAAATTGCAAATCCAGACAGTTTATATAACCTCGTTCCCTATGTGTGTGTGTTCTGTCTATTTATATACATAATAGCAAGGATTTAGAGCAATATTTGAGTATGTAATTGAGTACTTTGCTATAATTGCAGCTGCTCATAGAGCTTGATGGTGCAGAACAGCGGCAGGGTGTTTTTGTCATTGGTGCTACAAATAGGTATAACTCCTTTTTATTTTTGCTCTTTTTGTTTTTTTTTTTTTTTTTGCAAGTCCTCATTTATTGCAATTATTCATTTTCTGTGTCCTGATGAGATCTCACTTGGCTTGAATATATCTGCAGACCTGAAGTGATGGACCCTGCTGTCTTGCGGCCTGGCAGGTTTGGGAAATTGCTGTACGTCCCTCTACCTAGTCCTGATGAACGTGGTTTTATTCTAAAGGCTCTTGCTAGGAAAAAACCTATAGATTCTGATGTGGATCTGATTGCCATTGGTAAGATGGATGCTTGCAGAAACCTTAGTGGTGCTGATCTTGCTGCATTGGTTAGTATACGCTGCTCTGAATATTTGCTTCCCTGTACATTGAAGTTATACCGGGATCTCTCTCTCTCTTTAGTCACACCTGAGTTGTCCTCCGGTTTAACGCTCTGCCAGATGAATGAAGCTGCTATGGCTGCACTAGAAGAGAAACTGACATCAAGCCAAAGCGGCTCCAATGTCATGCCATTGACTATTAAATTAAAACATTTTGAGCAAGCTCTGGGGAAAATCTCTCCTTCTGTCTCCAACAAGGTACTGGAGAAGCTACCCTGATGTAATTTTGTACATATTCCTCTTCATTGTGTGGATATTGATTTAGCTCTAGTTCATTTTTAACCTTGTTTTTACCCTTTACGGGAAGCAGCAAAAAGGCTACTACGAGCTCTTTTCACAGACCTTCAGAGCAGCATGAGAAGAGCCTTGGAGCTTCAAGTTTTAATAAGTTGGGTTTGTTTGATAAATTCTTCCTCAGCTTCAGCGGTTATTCTGGATTCTGGACACCATTTTTTGGCATGGCCGTCTTGTTAATCAAAACTCATAGATTTTGGTTATTCCTTATTAGAAGAGTAGATCAAACACATGCAGTGACTCCAACACATGCAGTGACTCCATGAGAACTTGTTTCTTTCTTTTTTAGAAGAGAAGATAGAGGTGGGTTACAAATTTTGTAGCTTTTCTTATTATTAGTTTTTTAATTTTTGTTACAAGTGGCTTATGTGCTGAGTATTTAGTTGTAAATGGTTGTAAAGACAGTATATTATGGCTGCGTTTGGCATTGCTTCTAAAGAATCTTTGCAAAGGGCAAGAAGTCATATTGCTGTTGCTTATGTAAAGATCTTTTCATAAAGTAAAAGCAAAGCAAAAATGCATGTTTTGTAGCATTCATCCCCTTTATCCAAGGAAAATACAACAATTCCCTTTTTTTTTTATTTGCTTAATAATTTTAGTTTTGGCTCAATATTATGGGAGTATATTTGTGATGCTCTTTGAAATGTTTATATGTTTTGTTGGCATTGCCAACCTGGGTGTTGTTTGTATTCCAAGAGTATGTTTGAAATTTGGGAAGGTAATACACATGAAGAGAGAGTAAGATATCTGAACATTTTGAATGACTTGAAAATATATATACTGTATTTCATGAAAAGAGAGGCAACAGAGAACAAGTTTTTTTTTTTTGGCAGAAATTTGTGAGCAGCCTTTTCTAAGGGTGTAGAGTGAATGGGAATATATTTTGTGTGAACTGGTCACTTCACTGAAAAATCTTTAAGTTCAATATCATTTCCATAAGAACTGCTTCTTGAAGAGCTGCAAAATTTAAGCCAAAATAAGATTCCTAATTAATAACTACCCATGTAGCAAAAGCAAAAGCAGATTCGGGCGGCATCAAGTTTCGTTTCTTGCCTAATGCATTTAATAGAATACAAAACAAGCAAAATTAAAAATTAAAAAAAAACCAGAAATACGTACGGCATAATAGAGAACCAGAAGATTTAAGTTTGATTTCCTCCCTAATTCATGTTTTTGTGAGGGTGAGAGAGCGAGAGAGAGAAATAGAGAGAGATTAGCACACTTTTCTACATGAGAGGAAGAAACCTGTGTTTGTACCTCCATTCTCAGGCACGAAGCTTAGCATCACCACGGCGGAGGGCCGGAGGCCCCCCTCTGCCTCTGGTTTGATTTGCCTAAAGAGTAAAATATACTTTTCTTCGTTATGACTTCTGACTGCAGCAAATACCTCCCTGTAAGCATCTCAAATGACATTTATTTCCTTTATTAGATATATAAAATGTAATTTGACTATTTTATCCTTTATTAATTTTTATTTGAAATAAAAAAATCTAAAATTTAATAATAAAATCGCCCATGATTCTTAAATTGATTATTAAAACTTTAAACCTTAAAAATATACTTTTTATCATACAAAAGCTTAAAAACTTACATTTTTTGTACTTGAAGAAGGGTAAATTCATCCAAACATATTCAAGTCTTAATAAAATTTGTACAAAAGGGACATATATATGTAGTAAACAAATAGGCTGATAAGCATAAATATTGTTTACTTCCTTACCCCTTTTGTAATATATAAATCCCCAAAACAGGGCATGCAACCAAACAAAAGTTCAATAATAATAATAATAATATTGCAAGCTACAAAATTTGAAACCCAGCCCCATCTTCCATTAAAAAATCAAGATAAATAAAATTTCTAGTCACGGTGTTACTGCATATGTTTGATCTATTAATTGCATATAAAGAGATTATAACATGACTCAACAATCCAAAAGCAACGGTGAGTTTTGATTGATTAACAAGATGGCAATGCCAAAAAAGTGGTGTCCAGAAAATTATTTGTAGAGATTTTTATAAATAAATAAAGATTATTAATAAAAGATTTTTAATAGATTAATTATTAATAAATAAATAAAAGATTATTAATAACGAAAAATGGGGTTCCCATGCTTAGGATGGGTAATTAAATTATTTACAAATAATTTTTTTAATAAAAGATTATTTATGTATTAATAATCTTTTGGTATAATCTTTTATTAGCACGGGTAAATAAGTCACATCAATACTATATATAACCAAGAATATGCCCCTTGGGAATCGCACCAAACAAAATGCTCCACTTTCCAAAACAGCCTTTAAACACCATTGCGAAGATACATTAATAAAAGGGTAAATAAACGAGTAACGAAGAGCTATAAAAATATTATTGCTTTTGAACTCTGAGATTGTATAAAAAAAAATTTGTGTTTCATACGACATTCTGCGTTGAAGCTTGATGTTGAAAACTACTACCATACTAAAACATTGCCACTGCTAACTTTTTAACAATTTGCAATTGGAGCTTTTCTGATGGACTATGTATTGGATCTAGAAAAGGAGGAAAAATATTTCAAAGTCATACCTCTACTTGCAAATTTCAACTTTTGTGGGTAAGAAACCGAAAAAATAAAGATGGGAATTCATAGAGATCTTATTGACAATATGGTATTACAAAACTTAAACCTCATCAAACTCAAGACAATAAACAATAAAAAGGCACAGGAAGTGTGAAAAAACAATGCAGTGATGATATTTTAGGTATTCTTTTGTACCGTATACACAAATCACGATTGGGTGATGGAATTGAAGCATGGATGACGTTTGATAAACAAACAATGGCAATGATGGAACGTGATCAGGACCTACCTCCTTGTGTTTGCTTTGTTAAATCTCAATGTGCTTTAGGCTAGCTTGGTAACTCGGCCATGGTATCTTCAACATTATTGATGGCATGTTTATTTTTAGCAATTGGGATTCTACTTGTTTGGTCCAGAATTTGCTTATGGTCATGAAACCATCAGACAATCTGTTGCAATGATGGATTTTTGTATGAATCAGGCTGTTCCAATCTGACATATCATAAACTTTATAATGATGGAGGGCAATAGAAAAAAAAACACAACTACATTGTCCTGTTTTTGAGCAATAATTCTTCTATTGGAACATCCTTTTTCTTTTGAGATACTTCCATTTCAATTTGGTTTGGTGCAAATGAAATATTGTAAGATTGTAAAACATTACTTAAGTTTCAGAAATATATATATTATAATATTGAAAGAAATAGACATAAATGTAAACGACTGCATGTTCTACCTATCCATGAGGTTTTCAACCTATGGAATTTCCAAGTTTTTATATATCTTTGTTGCATATGTGGAAGCTAGAAAATATTCACCTACAAATCAAGTAAAATAATAATTTCTTTATTTAAAAAATCCAATTAAGAGGGGGGAAAAACTAAGAAAATGTTGTATTACTAACCTCTCAATTTTTTAACTGTTGTTGAAGTTTCTACAAGTATTATCACACTAGATCCATGTTTAGATATATCTTCATCAAAATGATTTGCCACTCCTCCCCAAAGAGTTACTTTCATTGATATGCCACTGCAAGTTAAAAACAACACATTATTTGTTATAACAAAGTTTAAATTGCGATTTTAAACATACCTTTTGTTTTCAATTATGATCTTTCTCTTATTTACAAAGTTTCCATTGGTCTTTCGACTATTATTGAGGTTGCTCACTCCAACCAACCTTCCAATCACATCTACAATATAAAAGAACATTTTATTAGTAATTGCTATTTTTAGCAACAATTTATAAATAATGCTTGAAATGATTTTGGAAATGATAACAACGTTACCTGTAAGATATTTATCAACTTAAAAGCATCTTGGTAGATCATCAAAATGTATAGGATTGAACTTACACATTGGAAATGAAGCATCATTTGTAGTAATTGATTTTACTAATGCATCTGATTTGAAGTAGATTTGACAGTCTTGTACTATGGGTCTGTAAATGCTTCTAGTAAATTCAACATTGAACTTTTCAATGAAGTAAATTGATCCTTCATGCAAGATGTTGCTAAATATTTTAATATACTTTTTTGATACGAAAGCAAGAATTTTGATCACCTTGAAAAGTTGGATTATGAAATTATATTAGTTTTATCAATATCATAACTAAATTTATAGTTCACTATACTTAAATTATCATCAATCAGGATCATATCTAAGCTTCTTATCTCATCATTGTTTTTGAAGTCCAAAGAATCCCAAATCCATCTTATTCTAGCTTTTATCTTCCATCAATCTCTTGAAGGGTTAAGTTGATTGATGACTTGATAGGAGTTGTTGTCGTCATCATATGGTCCTAAGTGGTAATTGATAAACCAATATTGAATAGCATATGTAAATCATGAAAATAATGTGATAATATACATGAAAACAAATTAGAACACGATTTAAAAAAAATTACATGTAGAATGAATTTGTTTAGTTATTTACCTATAGGCAAAATTTCAAAAACTTCTTTATACACAATATTTTGAATATATCCTTTCGTCTCTTATTGTTATTGTCATTCAAGATCTTTAATCCCTCACCTAAAGTTGTACGTGATATTGCAACATATAACTGACCATGGCTGAAAACATGTTTCCTAAGATAGACTCCAACATATCTGAATATTTGGCTTTGGCTTTTGTTGATTGTCGTTGCAAAACAAACTTTTACTGGAAAATTGTCTTCATCTCATAATAAATGGTCATTTTGCTTCTGATGATGACATTACTATCCTAGGTATGAAAAACCTGGAACTAATGTTATTCCCTATGATTATTTCTGCTTCAATTACTCTTGTAGCCAATTTGGTAATGACTAATCTTGTGACGTTATAGGGCCCAGTTGATTGATTGATGTTTCGAAGGAGAATAACAGGAATACCAAGCTTTAGTTCTAGCTCGTGATTAAGTAATCCAAAGAATTTAACACTATTTAAGAATTCTGTGGGGAATAAGATATCATGATTTTATATGCTACTTGAAATTGTACTAATTGTGCCTACACTCAAATACTTGTGAATTTCATCAAAAAACTGTAAAAGAATATACAAGTTGATATGATCTACACTTTTCATTCATAGGTGCTAAAATAGCTCTTTCTTGTAGATATCAAGGATCTTTGTATTTATTGATTAATTTTGGATAATTGAAGTTCAAATTTTGATCAATAGGATTGCTTCCCATTTAAGCATACTTTCTGGGATTTTTCTCCAAGTAGGTTCTTCTCCATCTTAAAAAGAAATTGTAGGTAATTTTCCATCTCCTAAATCCAGCACCCACTTACTGAAATTAGACATTGATTCAACAGTTGCATTGTCTAACAATCCCAACTGCAATCTCATGTTGATTATCAGAGTGAAAAGTTTACAGTATTACCAAAGATTAGATCTATTAATTGAAGCATCAATGATTAGTTCCCTTTTTCCTTTTGGAATAACGGGTAATACTTGCCTGAATTTTCTGGCTAGAACAACTTTCTTTTTGCCAAAAACACTATTATCAACATCGAATATAAGAGGATGCATTATATCCCTGAAAGTTCGATCAACAGCTTCAATAGCATATTTATGGACCATTGGTGCCTCGTCCCATATGATCAGATCAAATTTACGAATTAACTCTGCTAAGTTGGATTGTTGTGTAATGGGACAACAGCTATAATCATCAATAGTAATAGGAATTATAAATCTTGAGTGGGCAGTCTGTCCTCGAGGAAGTAATAGGGAAACCATACTGAATGATACAACTTCTAGAACAATCTTTCCTTTTGAATGTAACTTTGCCATAATTATTTTCCAAAGAAACGTTTTCCAGTTTCTCCATTTCCATAGACAAAAACATACTACTAGATTTATCTTCGACAGCATTATAAATTCTTTTAGTGAATAATACATGTTTGAGAACTCATTTCCAAAAGCTTGGCAATCATAATCTATCTAGTTCTTCTCTGATGAGCCTGTTTTCAACATAACTTTGAAATGATATATCTTGAAATGGAAGTGAAGGAAAATCTTGCAATGACCGGTAATTTCTCCTCAGTAGTTGATCTATTTTATAAAGAGCATAATTCTTCAATTGATCATCGATTAAATTGATCCTTGGATCACAAAAAATAAGTCTTTGCTTATACAAAATGTCATCTAAAAGTAACTGCCAGTGTTTATTCCATAAATTTAATGGATCATTAATTTCATAAAACAATAACAATATAACAAACATTTCACATAATGAATTACCATTTGCCCAATGTCCTGCTTTCTCTAGAGCATCATGCCATTTGTTCTCATCCTCAAACAATTCAAGTGCAGAACAAGCATCCTTAAAAGTAGGATATATTATTCCATTCACTATTCTGATATTCTCATAACTTTATGCACCTTTTACAATGTTCAATAAAAGGCAAAGATATAATCTTTCACAAGAAGTTTGATGAGTATAATAGATTCTTCCTATTGATTTTCCTGACTTACGTTTTGTCCACATCTTGTTCTTTCTATTCCAAACACATTTTGTTGAAAAATCAGCTTAAGTGAGTTCCTTTGCATTGTCATACAAACTATTTACATATATCCATTGAGTGAACTTGGTTTTTTCAATACCCCTTCTATTCAGAACATTCGCTAAATTGTCACCATCTTCAAATATAACTGTATGTTCATCTAGTAGGTAAAATGACAATCTTTCAAAACTTGGTTCCCAAAACTGAACATCAAAATTTTAAAGTCCTCCACGAAGCTTCAGATAATGAAACATAATGACAATCAAGTATATTTTTATCTCATCAATCTCCCGAACCAATTGATGTCCATTTGATCTATTAGCGGGTAGATTTTCTTCAATGAAAAATGTTGCCCTATCTTCAACTTTATTGACGTACTTGAACAAATACTTCAACGACCTTGATTGGTTATTTGGTTACATCATTCTACATTTATTGTGAGATTGATATTTGATCATCAGATCAATATTATGAGTAATAACCTATCTATTATCCAATTCTATAATACTCTTCGTTGTCTTTCTTTTGTTATCCCTTTGTTTGTAACGTGGAAATTCACTTTCACCCACACTTGTTTCGTTGTAAAATTCTTTGGGATAATGCTTCGAGCATTTACCATTGATCATACATGGTGAATTTAAATTCAAGTTTTCACATGATTCATGATTCATGAATCATAAATTGTGTCACTCCATTGTACGCGGTTGGATCTCTTTGCTTATTACGTAACTCTACTAATATTTTACTCTATCAATGTCATATACAACTGGATTTTTATCATCAGGATGTAGAAAGAACAATATATGAGCATGCAACAATCCTCTTTTTTGGAATTCAATATTATAGATAGATGCAACAAATTATATGGAAATATAATAATAACTCATAGATGTATATAAGCATGAGCTTTGTAGACTAAGAAATTTTATTTGTTTGGTATTTATCACTTACATGCCATTACTCATCCAAAGTGTTTGTGATGATGCAAATCCCTCATTAAGTTGTCCAATTTGATCTTATAAACAAGAGCTATAATGTCAGGTCTATCTTCAGGTTTTTAACTGGGAATCAAGTCTAGAAACTTTTGTACTTCTGGGCATTGAGGATTACAGGTGAATGTTAGAAAAAAAATCTAAGGAGCCTACCCATCTACATATTGCTACTGCATCTTAATAATTTTGGACCATATATCTGGGTCCACTAGTAAATGTTGGGGGCAATATTAATCTTCTTTTTATGAATATTGAAGAATTATCTCCTACAACAACAATATCTTTTAATCATTTATACAAAACTGCTCTAAGTTTCGGCTAATTTTTTCTGAATCAACATAGGATAACCTCCTCAATACATGTATATGCATCAACCAAGAATTGTTGGAATAAACATCCACTTAGAATAAGTGTTTTCCCTTCATTTGACCATTGATGGATTCGAAAAGCATAGTATTCTTGCATACTTACTATGTTTCTTATTGTTGTCGTCGTCATTTTGATACTGCTATAAAATATACCCAATCTGTAACCATCTTCAACATAAGGGAACAAAAGATGATATTGCATTGCCATGAAATTGGGATGTAATTCATTTATTCTCCTTAATCCAAAACCTCTCTTTGACAATTATATCTCGATACTTATTATGTTTATTCCCACTTCCAACAATAAGAGCTGCAACTTCTGATGCAGGAGGTAAATTATATTGCCTTTCATCTATTTCACGTGTGCTAACGAGCCTTAAATGCATTGGAACAATATTTGATTCTCTGAAACATCTTTGTAAGTGCATTATTTTCATCAAACATGGTCAGTAGACCTTCAACAATACTTGGATCGAATTGAGTTATGTCACCATGATCGATAAGAGCATTCGTTCTATTTGTGCTTCATTATGAGTTTCATAAATGTATAATTGTGCAAACTTTGATTGTTGCCCAACACATGGAAGTAGTGAACCAATTCTGTGATAATTTTGTTCATTAATATGAAAAACATAAAGTCCATTACCATCATTAGTCTTGCTATCAATTTTTGCACCATTGAAGTGAATCCAAACATCGAGTTAGAAGCTCCAATTTTTTCTCTAAACTTTTTTGACCTGTAGCCTCCTCCATAATTTTGAAGTTTATTAAGAAATATTAGGGTATCTCTAAGAAGTGGCAATCAGATCTTTCCTTGTTCACAACATATTGAGAATTTTGGATTAGATGATGTCTTATATTTATTGTTTCTTTCCTCATGCCAAACAATAGCCCTAAAATAATAACATATTTCAGTTGGCTCACAAAAATTCCATGCTCCTACGAACTTAAGTATGAATAATTAGTATAGTTAGAGTATTACATTGTTTAATGTAGGAAATAATAATTTAGTTATATAACATTTACTTGTATTGATGGCTTCATTTGTTGCATCTGTTGATTCTTTGTTACCACGTCTCTCTATAAGCAACATAAAATTTTTATTTCTTCCAAATATGACATATGTATAAATACATCAATCAACATTAATTAGTACGTAAATTTTAAATGAACATTCCACAACCTTCCCTATTGTTTACTGTCTTTTTAACATCAACATCTTCATCCACTTCCATCATATGTTCTAGAATTAGCCCACTATATAAATGGTGACTTCTATTTGTTCTTGTTGTAATTGTTCCATCTTCGTTGGGAATTGAGTGAGTAATCACATTGACAACATTTGTTCTTTGGTTTATTGATTGTAATTGAGTTGCTATTAAATGCAGAGTTTGTTAGAGTTCATATTATAAAAAAAGCTAATGATAAGAGATAATTATAATATAAAGTTGTTTGGACTTGTAAGTATGTAATTTTTCTTAATGAATAGAAGATGAGAAATAAAATACCTATTGTTGATTGATAAATCTTATAAAGTGAATGGTGCAGAAAATATGTGTTTTGTCCTTCTACGTTGAGCTAAATGAATATTCTTAATTTTTGGGCTTTTTTCTAGGATCCATAAGCTGCATAAATATGGTGTTTTAGAACTCTGCTTTATTCTCTCTCCTACACGTGGACATGCCACTTTCTCTAATGGGCCTTTTGGGCCCCACATTAAACAAATTTATTTGTAATCAATAAATTTTTTTAAATATATAATATTTGATTTTTTTTTCGTTATCTTTAATTAAATTAATATATACCTTACCTTCACATAGACATGCCCCCTTTCTCCAATGTTATCTTCAACTAAATTAAAATTATATAATTAATCATTATCTTTTCAGAGTCTTAACTAGAACCCTTTAACTAAATTAATAATCTAATATATATATATATGTGTGTGTGTGTGTGTGTATTCTCTCTTCTCCATGTGGACATGCCGCCTTTCTCCAATGGCCATTTGGGGCCCACGTAAAAATAATTTAGTTATAATCAATAATTTTTTAAAATAGACAATATTTGATTTTTCTGTTATCTTCAACTAGATTAAAATTATTTGATTAAACACTATCTTTTTAGAGTCCTAGAATCCCATAACTATCTTTAACTAAATCAATAACATAATCATATGTATATATATATATAAGCAGAGTCCTAAAACATTATATTGTCTCTCCTCCACGTCGACATGCCATGTTAATTTAATGGCCCTTTTGGGTTCCACATTAAAATAATTTATTTGTAATCAATAATAAAAGTAGATAATATTTGATTTTTTTGTTATCTTAAACTAAATTAATAAATATCATATCTTTCTCTCTTTTCAAAGTCCTATAACCCCATAAGCCCTTTTGGGTCCCACGTTTAAAAAGTTAAGATAGATAATATTGGATAATATACTGTTCTCTCTTTTCAGATCCCTTAAACCCCATAAGCTCACCATAAGATAATAAAAAACAAAAATATATCATATTAATTAGATATTAAAAAGATCTCTTATTTACAATTTTCAGTTTTATTAAATTGAAGATAATATCAAAATATCCTAATTTAATAAATACTATTAATATAACGTTAAGATATATTTCTAACAAGAATCTTAAAAGTATTACTAAAAATGATGCATTACAATTTTAGAATCCTAATTAAAGATATATTTCTTATTTACTAATATCCTTTCTTAAAATATTTAATTTCAAATAATAAGACAATAAAAAAAATCATATTAATTAGATATTAAAAATATTTCTTATTTACAATTTTTCAGTTTTATTAATTGGAAGATAATATCAAAATATCCTAATTTAATAAATACAATCAATATAACGTAAAGATATATTCTAATAAGAATCCTAACACTATTATTAAGAAAAAATTATTACGATTTTAGAATCCCAATTAAAGATATATTTCTTATTGATAACAATCCATTATTACATTTTAGAATCCTAATTAAAGATATATCACATTTATATCATATTTTAATATTTTATAATCCTAATAAAAAGAATGTTATTAAAATATATAGGAAAGGCGTATAGGAAATAAGATTAAAAAAACAAGATAAATATAAATATATGTGAACTAGATATATTAAATTCATTTGTAATAATGGATGGACCTGGATACTAGATCAAACAAACATATAGGAACAAGATATGTAGAAAACATGTCTTTTATTTATCATTGATGAGAAATAATTGATGTACCATGTAGACATGCCATTAAGGCTATAATGCAAAAGAAACATAATCTTGAAGAATACCATGATAGAGCTTATCACGTTCAAACATATCAAGCAACTTATGCACATGTAATTCATAGCATCCTCGAACATGAGATGTAGCCTCAAGACATAAATGGTCGTAAAGTCTATCCATCTAACGCATGTCATATAACATCCCAGTTTATGATTTTCTTGTGCTTTATTGTCATTTTATATATTTTGAATAAATTGTGGGGTGTTCTAAGGATTATTTTGTTATTTATTGGAGATGTTATAATTAGTATATATATATAATGGAAATTTTTAATTCATTATGATTTATTTGACATGATTTGGATACAATATTGTTCGTATTCCATTTTAATAATTTTCTTTGATTTTTTGTTAATTTTATGTGATTTATTGGAAGTTTATTGGATTTTATTTTATTTAATTGGCATTTGTATAACATTATTTATTCACCCTTAATTTGATTGGTTATCCTCGTCTATGGTCCATGCTAAGGTAAAGATCCTATATGACTAGGTGGCATGTGATGATAGTCTCTTAGGGGTGTTGTAGGCTATGTTATATGAGTTTGTGATGCATGGGATCACTAATGGATGACTAATAATCTATTTTGTCTTTGTTAAGTTGGCAAAGACTGACTGAATGTTGATATTGTCTTCCTCTTCTATCATTTTCTTCATTTCATTATTATTCTCAGTTCTACTAGTAGATTCCTGTTAGAGGTGTTCTAAAGTGGTTGTCCATTTCAGCTCGGTAGCAATCTGCAAAAACAAGTAAGTTCATCACTACAGTTTTGTTTCAACGTAAATTATATATGTATTCATATTTTAATACAATGAAGAGCACGTAGTTTAGATATATTCTATAAGTTTTGAACATGATTCGGCACTTAAAAGCACCTTGATCGATACGATAAACAACGCAGATTTTGTAAAAATGCAGAATTTCAAATGATTACCAGATAGGTTGGTTTTAAAGCATAGTTTGTATCTCAAATACGTGTTTAATTGTGAATTGCCTGTGGTTGTGCATTGCTTTGAAATTCTTAAAAATTTGAGTGGGAATAGGATTCTAGTTTTATCTTGTAATTGTAATTAAGGTGATTGCGTGTCGTTTTCCCTTATTGCATTATCATCAATTACAATTAGATTCTTATTTAATTACATGAGATTATAAGTCTTCAAACAATATTAATTACCCTTGGTTCTATGAATTTAATGAGAATTCCACTTTCATGATATATAAAATGCATCTTAATTATATAATAAAATATATTGGAAAAGTGCGCACATTTGAGTAGGTTCACACACACTTGTGAATTTCAGTTTTGGATTGTATATTTTGTACCCATTGAAATTTGTTTTGTATTGCGAAAACTTGATTGCAAATATGGATTAACAGTTTACTTGTTAGTAAGGGCCAAATAAATTTCAATGTTTGATTTGTATAGATCCTTACTAGGCTTTGGATATTAACTAGTTTGTATGGATGCGTAAAAAGATAACTAAGACATGTGAGCATGTGAGGGCTCTTAAGTATGGGAGTCGAGAGAGTCATATTGAATGAGCTATGTGATATGCCAGTTTCATTGATTAGATTCCACACGATATGGTTGTGAGCGATGTGATTGGTATTTCCCAATATAAAAGGTTTTACCCAAAATGATGTCATCTTATGGTAATCATTGATCCATGGGCTTTGCATCCAAGCCAACTATAAATGTAAAACCCCGACCCGGATTTTACCTTAATTATTCAGTTTAATTACATAAAGTGAGATTATTAGGCTAATTAAGTACCTGTGTTATGAAGGTGAGGTGGATGTGGATCAAGCTTAAGGAATTAGGGGAAATCTAATTGATCTCTATTGAAGGTTATTAAGGTAAGCTTAGATAATGTTATTTCTCAATTTCAATTGGCTAAGGTACCCTCCCGAATAACACTAGAAGTACACCTATACATTACCCAAGGTACCTCCCAAGTGTACCCAAATTATCCCCTAAGAGTACCTAAAGTAACTCTTACGAATACCCACGGTACCTCTCAAGTGTACTTTAAGTGTCTCCCAAGAATACCCAAATAACCTCTTAAATGTACTCAAGGTACCTCACTTTTATACTTAAGGTACCCCCATTGTATGCCCCAAGTACCCCAAAGTATTACCCAAAGTACACCCAAGTATTACCCAAGGTACCCCACTGTTTCACCTAAGGTATCCTACTTTAGTTGCCTAAGGTACCCTTGTGTTTGCCTAAGGTACCCCCTTGTAAAACCCCAGATTTGAGTAAAAACAAAATAAAATAATAATACTAGAATAAACTAAACTAACAGTAACAGTAAAGAAAATAAACACATAACAACAGTAGATGAAAAAAATAGTATATATATATATATATATATGCGCATATAGATGTAGGTGCAGGTTAAATCAAATTTTATTATTGCTAGGGACTTGTGGTCATCAGGGTTAACAAAAGAAAATTGGAAATATTCGGACCCGTAAATAAATAAGAAACGGGTCAATAGTTAAAATCCGGGAAAATCCCTACATTAATGAGGGGTAGAAAAGGGATTCGAGGGATAAGAGCGGGTTAGGTCAAACCCTGGCGGTGTCTATAAATACGAAGCTCCTATAAAATTTTCGGGGATTTTGGAGAAAGGTGGCCGCTCTAGAGAAAGTTAGGGCAGCAGTCCAGCGGGTTATCTCTCGAAATGGAATCCACCCAGGATGGCCGGAAGCTTGAAGAAGGTCTTCAACCCGAGGTGAGTGGCATGGTTTTACAACCGAGGTTTCGGATTTATTCATGTATTTGTTGATTGATTTCATTGTGTTGATTGCATTGATTGAGGTTTTCTCGGTGTTCTGGGCAACAAGAGTTACGGAGGGTTTTGTACAGTGAAATTGGGGATAATTGGGAAATCATATAGATTAAATCCAAATTAGGTTTGGATGTATCCTGGGAGTATTAGGAGGCTATATAAGTGATTACAGACTGAGAAATTCCAGCCAGAGTTGGATTTCCGGCATTAACAGAGACCTGGAAATCGAAGTGGGTTACCGCCTAGCTGGCGCTTACCTAGCGCCCACCTAGGAGGTGAGCGCCAAGAAAAACAGACCCGGCGCCGAGCTAGCGCCCACCTCGCGCCTAGCTGGCGCCTACCTCCAACTCTCGCGCCTATCTCGCGCTTTTCTCTCGCCCGTCTGGCGCTTAGCTAGCGCCCACTCGTCCACGGGTGAGCGCAAGCTTCATGTTAAACAAAGGGACTTACCGCCCACTTGGCGCCCACCTGGCGCCCACCTCGGGGAAGTGAGCGCCCAGTGGTTTTCATGCAGAATCCTAAAATTTCGCAAGAACCAAGGGTGTTCTGGATAATAGGGGTTCTTCAACCACTCAACCACCAAATAGATTTCGACATTAGAGGTAATAAATCTTGCTGGTAAGAACAATGGAGATAGGTACTAGTTTTAGTACAAGCTTATGAGGTAGGTGTGGAGAAATATTTCGAGGATGCTCGGGATGTTCACCTATTAGGGCTTTATTCTAGTCCTCTTGAAACATGCATTGTTTGGTACCTGATTTGGTTTATTGAACCTTGTTTTGATGGCAAGTTTTGAATGAGGTTGTAATTATTATTTATTTGATTTCTTGTGAGTTTCTGTTCTGGTTGGAACACTTGAGTGAGTTTCTGTTCTGGTTGGAACACTTGTGAGTTTCTGTTCTGGTTGGAACACTTGAGTGAGTTTCTGTTCTGGTTGGAACACTTGTGAGTTTCTGTTCTGGTTGGAACACTTGTGTGAGTTTATGTTCTGGTTGGAACACTGGTGTGAGTTGATGTTCTGGTTGGAACACTGGTGTGAGTTGATGTTCTGGTTGGAACAATGGTATGAGTTTATGTTCTGGTTGGAACATTTGTGTGAGTTGATGTTCTGGTTGGAACACTTGTGTGAGTTTATGTTCTGGTTGGAACACTGGTGTGAGTTGTTGTTCTGGTTGGAACACTGGTGTGAGTTGATGTTCTGGTTGGAACAATGGTGTGAGTTTATGTTCTGATTGGAACACTTGTGTGAGTTTATGTTCTGGTTGGAACATTGGTGTGAGTTGATGTTCTGATTGGAACAATGGGGTGAGTTTCTGTTCTGGTTGGAACAACTTGTGATGTGCATGTCGACTGCGGTGTTTTATCGGTGATTTATCGGTTTTAAACTTGATTTATCCTGAATCCAGAATTTAAGTCCAAGATGTGATGCCTTTGTCTATTGGGGAAATGGCATGGCCAGGAAGCGTTGCCACTACCCATGTAGAGCAGCCCGATACCGTGGGTAGTACTGGTTGTCAGTGTCGATACCCGGAGTAGGCCGGCACTGGATGACGAACCCTGGGTGGTTCGTCATTTCAGAGTATCCGAAACCCTGAGAGGGCCGGAACTGTGTACATAAGGTTGGGAGGCAGCTCTGGCATGTGGATTAACCAATCACTCAATCGCAAAACATTGACCCGGTAGGAGCTCTGTGATATCCGGCTTGATATATACATCTATATACACATCTTGATGGATTGTGGTAGTATTAGGGTTTTCTTTTACTTGTCGCGTGGTTATCCGATTCATAATTTAAATGGTAAAATAAAAATTTGAGCATGCATGTGTCACTCGCTGAGATATTCGTATCGCATCCCCTCGTTATGGTTTGTTTTTCAGATGCGTTGGAGCGCGGGTACTTGCGGGTTAGTTCGGGGCCATGTGAGTTATTATGTTGGGATTTGTTTAGCGCACTCTATTGCATCGAAATATTTAGTTTCATGTTTTCTTTACTCTGGTAGTTTGATCCTGTTAATTTTATTAACCTCTGGATACAAGTTACGGGTTTTCCATGACTCGGATCTGGGGCGTTACACCCCTTGTGTTTACCTAAGGTACCCCTGTGTTCATCTAAGGTATCCCCTTGCATTGCCTAAGGTACCTCACATGTATACCTAAAGTACCCCCTTATATTACCTAAGGCACCTCACTCATATTGGCTAAGGTACCCCACTGTTTTGCCTAAGGTACCCCATTCGAATACCTAAAGTACCCCCTAATTATACTTAAGGTACCTCACTTGTATTGCCTAAGGCATCCCTTTATTTTAACTAAAGTACCCCACTATTTTACTTAAAGTACCCCCTTGTTTACCTAAGGTACATTCCCTTATATAGCTAGGGTACCCCTTTTGTATAGCTAGAGTACCCCCTTATATTACTAAGGTACATCCCTTACATTACCTAGGGTATATCCTTGTATTTCCTAGAAGTACTCCACTCATATAAGTAAGGTACCCCCACTATTTTCCCTAAGGTATAGCCCCTTATGTAGCTAAGGTACCCCCTCTTGTAGCTAAGGTACACCCATTCTATAACTTAAGTAACCCTCTTATATTATTAAGGTACACCCCTCATGTTACCAAGGGTACACCTCCTTGTATTTCCTAAAGGTACCTCCTCAAATAACTAAAGTACCCCTCCTATAACTGAGGTACCCTCCTATGTTAACTGAGGTACACCTCCCAAGCATTCCTAAAGCATGCCTTTTGAAGTGGCTAAGGCAAACACCCCACTTAACACTAAGGTACCTCACTTAACACTAAGGTACCCCACCCGAATGACACTAAGGTACCCCTGATATGCCTTAGGTACACCCTAGGGTTTAGTTGAATAAAAGCTTTGTTTAGGGGCAGATTTGAAAGACCAAAAGCTTGGGCATATAAAAGGATGCCCTAATTTCTAATTAAGTGTTTGAAAATACTTCCTCTTGTCTTGATCGTATAGAACAAGAGAGAGAGTTGTGGGAGCTTGCTTCAAAGCTTCAAGAAGAAGGAGAAGAAGAGGAAAGCTAGGAGAGGAGGTTGCTTCTCCATTAACAGGTAAGTAGCAAACCCTTTCAAAACAAAATGAATTACAAAATTCGTATTCTCTCTCTAGGGTTTGATTTAATTGAAGGAATGATCTTGCATGTTGCTATTCACTTCTAAAATTCGTAGGTTTTGATTGTATGATGATCTTGGTTATTTTTCTATTGATTTGCCATGGACTTCCACCTCTATTGATCCTATTTTATATTAGGGTTTGAGATTTGTGTCTTGAATGAGGTTTCATGTGTTTGATTTGTGTTCATGTAGATTTGAGACGAATCTTTGTTTTAGAAGATGTTTTTAAGTGTGTTGGGATGTTTTGTGATCACCCACTTTAATATTGGAAAGGTTGAAAATGATTTCTATGAGTTGTGTGTTGAAAATAGCCAAAATTTTGTAAGAACCCGAGCCAACGATTAATCCTGCAGATTGGCGATTAATCCTGAGCCAAGACCCCCAAAAATCAGGTTCTGTTAAAATAAATCGCGAAACAGGATTAATCGCCCAGGGCTAATCGCGACCTTAGCGCGCGAACGTTAAACCTTACCGCGCGCGCGCTGAACCTGTTTTAAACCTGGGCGCGCGAACCTATAACCTGAACGCCCGAACTTTAAGCTAATCGCCCATGGGTAAAACCTTATTTACATGTAAATAAGGTTTTACCCCCCATTTGGAACCAATGAAAATACTCTCAAGGCCCAATTCCCAACCAATAAAAAGTCAACTTTCCAGTTTGTGCCTAAATTTCCAGTTTTCCCGATTTCCAAATAAGACCACTTTTTGAGTTTGATATCCAAATGAATGATTCAGAAGCCCAGAAAATTCTAGATGATTTGTAAACCCTCCAATAGACTATAACCAGAATTTGAGCCCCAAAATCCTTGTACATTTGTCTAGAAAAATTCGACACCGAAAAGTCAACGTTTTCAACCAGACTTAGAATATTTTTGAGGTCCAAAACTTTTTGTCTCGGAATCCATTGAATTTTGGTATGGTGACTTATTTGGGATTCCTAATATCATCCCACTCACTGAAAATGTGTTTTGAGGATTTTACGACCTTCATTTGGATTGGCTTGGATTTATGAAAACAATGTTGAAAAACTCTTGTATGATTTGGCAAGGCTTTTGACTTATGTTATGATTTGGCGGTGGATGGGGAATTCCACTTGGCCTTGGTTGATGTGATAGTGGATGGGGAATTCCACTTGGTTTATGTTGTGATTTGGCGGTGGATGGGGAATTCCACTTGGCCTTGGAATGAACACCGGTTATGGATTTGATTTGATTGGTTTGTTTTGAGTTGTGAGTCGTCTAATTGGACATTGTTCTTAGTGTGAATCCACAGTGAGTCTAGTAGTGTGCTGGTGTTGGCTTGTTAGCGTTAATCTTCCTTGTCCATGTAGCTTTCCACTGTGGGGAATCAGTGAGGCCCTCTTGGGGAACAGAGGTGCTGCGGCAACCACCCGTCGCGGGGAACCGGCGGGAGTTCTTGTGATTCATACGGTTTGGTTCGACAGTGGATGGGGCATTCCACTAGCCTTGATTATTACTTTGGTTGTCACTTGCCAACCCATACGTGGGTGCTCCGCTTGCTGAGATGTCCCTAGCTAGGCTTCTCTCTGTAAGTCGTGTAGGTGGCAAATGGACAGTGGACATTAACCTAATTTAGAGACACGCCAACTCACGAGTCCTAATAAGACATACTTGTAGTATTCGATGGTAATTGTTGAATTGATTTCATATATTATTTGATTGAGATGCTTTGACTTGAGATTTACATTTTATATTTGTGAATGTGATCATGATGTTATAAAACTGCATAAACTGTTTCTATCCATGCATGTTTGCTGCTTACTGGGACTTTAAGTCTCACGCGTGTTTTGTTTTACCGGATTTGTTTTCAGATCCTCCTGGTGAGCCACGCATAGAGGGAGATCCAGACTATAGACCCGAGGACTACTATTACTACCCACAGTAGGATCCTCTTTATGACGATGTATTTTGGTTTGGGAAATTTGTAAATGGGATGTAAATAATATTTTTGGACTTACCCTTTTGGGAGATATCTTTTGTATATGTCTGTATATTGGGAAAGAGCTTGTGAGCAATTAGATGCCTTAGTTGTATTTTGTATGCACAGATATTATGTTTTGGAGATTATAATACAGGAAATATTTTGTTGGATGGAAAAATTTTTACTCCATGCTTCTTTAGTTATGCACTCTGATAATTACATTGTAATTGCCCAGGAAATTGTGTTTATTAGGTTCTATTGGGCCCATAAGTAGGTCTCGGGTACGGGTTGGTGCTGTGATAGGGCAGACCCGGATCTGGGGCGCTACAATAAAGGCATAGTCAAGCCTAACTATATGAAAGTCGAGAGAGTCATACTGAATGAGCTATGTGAGATGCCAGTTGCATTAATTAGATTCCACGCGATATGGTTGTGAGCAATGTGATTGGTATTTCTCGATAGAAGAGGCTTTACCCAAAATGATATCATGTTATTGTAATCATTGATCTAGGGGCTTTGCATCCAAGCCTAACTATATAGGCATAGTCAAGGCGATCTATATAGTTCCGACTAGCATTACATTGATTAGATTGGATTTATGTTATGACATGTTTTTGTGGATTAATTACGATTTTTTGATTTTAAGTTATGAAATGTATATATATACTCTACTAGCGATTATGGTAATTCTTTTGAATCTTGATGTGAATGATATTTAGTGAGACAGATGTATTACTCTCACTTGTACATATGTTTTTGGGATGTACCTAGAATTGGTTACATATCCTGTTAATTTAAAAGCATGTGATGATTTTACTGAGATTTCCAATCTCATTTATATTATTTATATTATATAGATTGTGTAGATACACCCAAGGAGAAGTCTATTCCTAAGATTGTTGCAACGTTTGTTCCTAAGTCAAATGAGTGGTATGACTCAAAGTGGGAGTAAGTAAACATCTTATCCGCTTCTAATAGTCTAATGTTGTGTTTTCTTTTAGGACATCTCTTGTCTCTTTTTTTTTGTATGTATATATGGTTTTAAGTATGTACATCATGTTCTAATGTATTTTATTTTAATTGAGATGTCTTCTGCTATATTCCATTTTATGTGTTGCTTACTTTGACATTCGATTCACCCAGTTATCTATTTTATCAGGTGATTGTTAAGCCTAAGTGAATTTGGGGCTTTGTTTTATTGTTTAACCTAGATTTACTTACCTGTCAGCATAACAGTTATAGTGGTTTTATGGTTTAGGCCATAAGGGGATAGAATAAAAATGTGTATGTCACTAGGGCTGTAAATAGGTTGGGCTCAGACTGGATCCACCAAGATCCGAATCCGAATCCAATTAAATTGTACGATATCCAAGTCTGATTAAATATCCGACGGATCCTTCATATTTATTATTGAATCCTTATCCGAATATGGTTATGAAATCTGTATCCAAATCCAGTTAAAAAATCTGAAATCATATTAAATTGGCCTTTTTTAAACTTACTACTTTCACAAATAGTATGTTAGCCTATTTACTTATATAGTGTGTTAGCCTATTTACTTAAACACCCTTATAAAATTCTAAAAATTTCAATCATACCTTAAATTTAATTGGATTCAGATTTTTATCGGATGAATGTAGTAAGATCCGAGTCCGAATCCTATTATTAAATGGATCTAATCTTTGGATCCGTATTTGATTCACCGGAAATTTATTCGAATAAATATCTAATTAAATTGTATAAATTTAATCGAAATCAAACAGTAATCCGATCAGGATCCGACCCATTGATAGCCCTAATGTCACATGCTAACTATTGGGGTGACCCCCAAAAAAAAAACATAGGTGATGTGATGTTGGGGAAGTTGAATCAAGTTAATGTGGGCCATCTAAAAGGTGTGGCAAGTTAGACCTTAATAAGCATACATGCAAAAGGGAAATTCCTAGTAGGGGTGAAAGGCAGCTATGGGCGTAGAAAATATTAATCTTTAAGAAATGGTTTCAAAAAATTAAGTTTTCGTTTCAGATTACTCACAATTTTATTTATTCCCCATAGAGACATAGCACAATATAACAAATATGGTCTAGGCATTACAACCAAAGACAGGGTTTTTGAAGAACTATTGTGATGGAAATTAAAGTAAGTTTTCTATATATTAACATGTTTTTAGTTACTATAAAATTTTCATGTATTTAACTAATTTCACATACTTTTTATTCCATAGGAAGGAGGTTAAAAAGGAAGAAGAATATTTGGGCATGAAGTGGGATACTATTGATTAAATTTTTTTTCCTTCAGGTAGTTGGTTTGATAGTTTATTAAGTTATTGATTAACAAGGTTCGTAGTGTTTGATGTTATATTACCTTGTACTGTTGATTTGTCTATTAAAGGTATATTACTTTAAAATGGTTTTCTTTCAACTAATCACATGTATTATAGATATTAATATTCACATTCTTATTTCTAAGATAAATAGAGAAGCTTTAAATGCAATAGTATTTGATGTCATGTGACCTTATATGGTTAATCTATGTGTTAAAGGATCATTACTTTAAAATGGCTTAGTTGAAACTAATCACACTATAGACACCAATTCATGTATTCTTCGATAAATAAAGAAGCTTAAAGTCCAATGAATTAATTTGATATTTTATAAATTAAATAGTGTATAAAAAGTAATTGATATTTAACAAATGAATTAACTCACATATTTTATGATTATTGCAAAGTACAAAAATTTAGTTTGATATTTTACAAAAATAAACAGTGTTAGTGATCTTTAAAAGCAACTTAAAACCGGACTTTCATCCTGCAGCGCATGTTGCGTATACTCCCTCACATTCAGGGCGGGGGGGGGGGGGGGGGGGGGCCACCATACATTTGGGGGGCCCCACATGATCATGTGAGGGGCTGTCTACAGCATGCACTGTAGACGATGCCCATTGCTTAAAACCACATATTTGTATAGTTGGTTGCACAAAATCAATTACAGATAAGGAAAGTGAAACTTGTTGCTAAAATAACTTAAATAGAGTTTAATGAATTAGCCCATAACGAATAGGCTAGCTCCATCTCTCAATTGCCTACTCTATGCTCAAGAGGGTCCCCTAATTCCTCAGCAGCACCTCGAGGTGCATTTAGTTGTCTTACATGAGACTTTGGATGTTCCCCACTCCATGGCACCATTAGCTCATTTATTCCGCCCCACCTGTCTATCCCGATGCTATGAAGACAATTTAATTATAGAAATCATCTTGGATAATTAGGTTAAGCAACTTTTATTTTATAGAAGTTTATTTTTGTTATTTAATAAAGACAAACAACAAAAGGCAACGGTTATGAGTGCAATATAAAGGAGTATCAATATAAATACTAAAAGACATAAAATTATAAATGTAAATATAAGATAATATGGGGGAAAAATATAAAATTTTTATTTTACTAAAAGTTATTTTAGTCATTTAATAAAAGTAAATAACAAAGTTAAGATAAATACAGAGGTATAAATTATAAATACTAAAAGTATAAGGATAGAAGTGTAAAAATATCATAACGTAAGGGTATGAACTCAAAAAGCCCTAATGTTTAAGACCGCCATTTCCTTCTTATTTTTGGCTTTTTGCATCCATGCCCCTACATTATAATAAATTTGTATCTATATCCTCCTGCTTTTAATAATTGTATTTATACCCTGAATTTAGGATAATCATTGCAATTATACCCCTAATGTTAAATTATGTTAACTTTCGTCATTTATTTTTATTAAATGACTAATATAACCTTATATAAGATAAAAAAAATATATTAGATAGCCAAATGACAATATGCTTGGCTGAATTTGAATGAATTTAATTATTATGAGCAAATTAATATCAATGTATGACGTATAAATGGAATAAATATAATATTACAAGAACATAAATGAAAATATAAGATATATAATAGGGTAAATACAAAATCATTTTTTGTTCTATGGAAGGTTATTTTAGTCTTTTTGTAAAAATAAATAATAAAAGTTAATGGATTTTAACATCAGGAATATAATTGTAACAATTATGCTAAATGAAGGGACATAAATACAAATATTAAAAACAAGAGGACATAGTTACAAATTTCTCGTAATACAGGGATATGGACGCAAAAAACCTTTTATTTTTTGGTGCGGTGAATTTTGAGAGAGACACGGAATGTTTCCGTAACTAGGGAAAGCCGTAGCGTAAGCTAGATGCTATTGCGTCGATAAAACCCAACCCAGGACGCAAAAACTCCATTTCCTTTCTGTCCTTTCAAGCCTTCTTCTCTTCACGAACCTACGCCACCTTCGTCGCTCCATTTCCGTCGAAACAGGTACTCACACACTCTTTGTCCTCTCTCTGTTTCGTGTTCTTTGAAAAGCTTGTATTTCTGGCAATTTCATCGAACCGAAGCCCCCCCAGTTGCGTCAAGATTCTTCTCTGCAATCAATGTTCAGATTCCGTAGTTAATGCCGGACTTTGTTCTGAACAATTTCAATACGAAGGGTCTTGATAGGAAACACAAACCCCACCTTCATCGACTGGTCGATTAATCGATTTATATCGGGAGAGGAATTAATTTTTTTCGCCTCTGTTTTGCTATTTATGATGAGTTCCGGATTTGAAAGAACGATAATTGGCAAGACATGGTCAATTAAGGACTTCTTTGGGGGTAGAGTTTGATTATCCTTTGCAACTTGAATCCATTTGAAGAAGAATCAAGAAAAACGGTGAACTAATTACTGGTTACATTGGG
Source organism: Buxus sempervirens (assembly GCA_947561395.2). Lineage (NCBI taxonomy): Eukaryota > Viridiplantae > Streptophyta > Magnoliopsida > Buxales > Buxaceae > Buxus > Buxus sempervirens. The sequence goes on along the minus strand of OX387182.1, from coordinate 45,040,415 downwards.
GATTTTTTTTTTGTGGGAAAGATCAAGATCTCTGCATTAGAGCTGTGATGCTAGCTTGAGAGAGGTTTTGTATTGTAATTTGATTATTCCGTCAATGGTTTTTTTTTTGATCTCTCTCTCTTAGTGATAATAGAGAGAGCAGGAGCTTGAAGATCAGTCATCTTGGAATTTTTCTGTTTATATGATATTAGTTAAGTTCTTGGGTTTTCTTGTTGACGTATATCGACTCATGGTGCCAAGTGTGAGATGGCGTGTCCATGAAACACTGCTCTTTATTACTGTTCTGATCGGTTTTTAATAGCTTTGCTTATGGTTTAAGGTTTTCATTTTTTGTATTACCTTGTTACTGATTTCATTGCCCTTTTGTAGTAACTTTATTTTGTATTTATTTCTAGTTCTTGGTGTAATTCTTTATTGCAGCCATAATTGACAGATATATTGTTCCCGTAAAAGATTGACAGCTTGAATTTCTGGTATTAAATGTTTTTGATCATGTATCAGTTTCGTGATTATGTTTAATTGTGTGTTAATCTGTTATAAGTTGTGTCAAAAACTAAATGGAGAAATAACTTGAAAACTAAATGGGGAAATAACTCAAGGCATGTTTAATGCTATTCCTTGCTGTTTGATAGTTGGCGAGTTTAATATGCTTTTAGATTCCATAAATTTAGCTGATTATTCTTGGAATTCTTTTTCTCAGGATTGATGCTGTGACCACCCCTTTTATGTTGGACCAGTACTCCTTTTGAGGCAGGGATTTGCCGCTGATTAGCTCTTTGGGCCGAATTGTTGTTTATATTTGAACATCTCTTGTAACATGAAACATTTTCAGCTTGAAAATTTCTTTCATATACATTTGTAAATAATGCAACACTTCAATTGGTAGTGTATTCATTTCAGCTCTTCAGATTTGTTGGCAATATGATGTTTTGAGTTCAAATAGAAGATGATCAAATTTGTTATTTTCGCTCTAAACATATAATTGCATTCGTGGGAAATTTGTAGATTTGTATTGGATATACGTGGGAAAGGAGAAACAATTGTCCTCTTTATTGGTGGATTCTTGATCATCTGGACTTTTGGAAACCTTCTACTTTATCAGCATTGAGTGATGGAAAGCTTAGCGCAACTGGAAGCATTGTGTGAAAGGCTTTACAATTCACAGGACTCAGCTGAACGAGCACATGCAGAAAGCACCTTGAAATGCTTCTCTGTAAACACCGAGTACATTTCACAATGTCAATACATTTTGGACAATGCATTAACTCCCTATGCATTGATGTTGGCTAGTTCGAGTTTGTTGAAGCAAGTGACAGAGCATAGCCTATCTTTGCAGCTACGGCTAGATATCCGTAATATCCTTGTTCTGATCAGATGTTTATGTCTATATTTTAGAAGGACATTTGTGTAGATTCCATTCCATAGACAATTTCATTTTAATTTATTATCTGCTTTTTATTTTTTTTATTGTTCTTTCTTTGTACTGCAAATATCATGCTGTGCGTGAATTGCTATTTTCCCTTGACTCCCCTGTCCTTCTTTTTCGGGTGCATGCTTCCTTTGAGAATATAACTTCTCATTCATGTTTTTCTAATTTTCATGGTTAAATATGAAATGGGAGCTATGAAAAGCTTTGAGGCTTTCACTCTAGGCTTTTTTATTTTTATTTTTGTCTTTTTTCCCTGTGCAGATAACCATGTGATCTTTAAGAACATATTTGCCCGCTCCGTATTATTTAAATTTATTGTTTTCTTGTTGTTGTATTTTACTCTTTCCCCTGAATTAATCTGTCTGCACTTTGTCTGAAGGAAACTACCTGATAAACTATCTGGCAACCAGAGGACCTGATTTGCAGCATTTTGTAACTGGATCCCTGATTCAACTTTTTTGTCGAGTTACAAAATTTGGGTGGCTTGATGATGATAGATTCAGAGAAGTGGTTAAAGAGTCAATGAACTTTTTGGGTCAGGTGAGATGATTATTGCATATTACATTAATTACTTGGAATTCATTTGTAAAAAGATCTTCCTTATCATTATGATTTTCCTGGCATGCAAACTGGCAGCCACTATATCCCTTCTGTTGTTTGGTTCCATGGTTAAAGACTTAAAATCACTGAATCACCATATTGATTAGGTCACTTCTGCCATCATTGTAGTTGTTTTTGTTTATGTTTTCTGATTCCTGTAAAACAATGACATGTTTTACTTACCTCGCCAGTGTTTAAGATAAAAAAATCAATAAGATATAAGATCTTCGTGGTATTGGTCTTCACTAGAATCTGTTATTAATGATGTTTTTGCATTACCTTCATTTGAATTTGACGAAATTGGGTATTTTCTTTTTCTTCCATTGTGGTCATGCTCTCATATCAACATCGATACATTATCGTTGACTTCTTTTTTTTTTTTTAATTTCTTTGCCCTTTTTCACAGAAAAGTTCTAAGGTATAGCTTAATGCTGGAATGAGATTCAGGAGTTTGTATCTCATTGTGGCTTCTGCCTCACTGGCAATTTCCCTGTTGGCATTTATTCTTTGTGGATATGTCCTGATATTTACTTGCTTGGATAATTAAAATCCTCCTGCATTTAGTACTTGCATAGATTTGGGAATTACTTCTGTACAGGAAATGAGCCAAGCTAGTAATTCCCAAATTTAATGTGCTGCTACCATAAAACCATTTTTAGCATTAATATTTACCTACCAATCAAAGTGGTTGTCATAGCTGTTCTTTTTCATGGTGCTTGTAATTGAAAATCTAATATTATGTCATGCTATATTCTTTTGTATATATTTGCTGGCTTAGCTGATTAAAAACCTTGAGTGATAGCATAGGCATATGAAAATTCAGTAGTTAGTAATCTTAGATAGGTGATTGACAAATCTAATATTTATTAGTGCAGTCACTTTATGAAATGTGGAAATCTGTTTAGCGGTAAAATTGATCACTATTAATTAATGTTACCATTGTTGTTTGCTGCTACAATTATATTTATGTGGTTTATGGCACTCATGGATTATTTTATTTTTTGATCGGTAATGAAAATTATATTAAGAAAATCAAAACAGATACAACCTTGTACACCAATGGTGTACAAATCCCCCATCACAGACCTCTACAGGTCACCAATGGTGTACACCAATGTTACTCATGGATTATTTTGGGAGTCCTCTAATAATAACTTGATCCTTTTAGTATTTGTATTAATAAAGAAAGGATATCTTTCTTTTTGAACCCATTACTGAACTGCATATTTTGAATAGCTTGAACCAGCAACTGATCCCTTTACAGCCTTCTAAACTCTTGAAACAGGAATACCCACAAATGATTCAAGATTAGGATGCTTGTTTCTTTCATCCAGTGGAAGCATTGATCCATTCTAACCATTAAATAGGGCAATGAATGATCTGGATTACTTATAAAAATCGTTGATACTGCTTAAACTTTCTGATAATTTTTCCATAGGTATATTCATTTTGCCAAAAGAAAAATCAAATAAGAGAAAAAAAAAACTCTTTCCACTGAAAAGGTTATAATCTTCATCTACTGCGGTTTTCTCTTTTTCTGATGCAAAAGATAATTCTAGTGTGTGTGAATGAAGAAGCTTGTTTGTGTGATTGGGAGAGGGGGTGAGGCGTGCTTAAGTGAGATACTGTGTCTCTCCAATTGAATATATATACATGTATATATGTTTTCATTGGTAATGAATAGTGGATATGTAACGGGTTTTAGAGTATTTTATTCTTACATACAGAAAAGGAAGCTGCCCTATATTCCTTTCCTATGCAAAATTCTAACTGTTTGGGTAAATGAAAAATTTACTATTATTTGGTGTAAATTATGATTGCATTCCCATTGAGTCTTGAATATTTGGTGATTTTCCATGATAAGTCTGTATTTGATACTGTTAAATGTTCGTTGACACATATATACTGAAAAATCTCCGCCAATGACCCTTAATTGGTGAGATTTTCCAAAATAGGTCTCATACATGATGGTTAATTAATTTTCTTTTCCTGAAAAGGTTTTCTCCTTCCTTTTATTTTTGATGTCTTATTTTAATGTTCTTTCTATTTTTGTAATTAATTATTTATATGTCTTGGTCATAAATCCAGTGATTAATAGTTTAACCCATGTCCTTCCTTCATTTACAGGTCGACCTGTGATTCTGATTTAAGTTATGTTTGGGATTTAATGTTCTTTCTATTTTTGTAATTAATTATTTATATGTCTTGGTTGTAAATCCAGTGATTAATAGTTTAACCCATGTCCTTCCTTCATTTACAGGTTGACCTGTGATTCTGATTTAAGTTATGTTTGGGATGGCTTCTTCTTCGAGAGAAGCAATTCTTTTTTAATTGATTCTTGTAAAGCGCTTCATACGATCTATTTCAGAAGAATGAAAGATGTTGTGTAGATACAGGAAAAACGACTTCCATGTCAAGGCTATAATGTCAAGAAGGATAGAGGAATCTAGGTTTAGTGGGAGACGTAAATAGGAGAGGTATAGATAAGGGAGATACTTTTTTTTTTCGGGGTTTATTTGTAGGGTTCTTATGTGAGAGATCTGTGTTTCCGTCTTTTTGGGATTTGAAATGAGAGATCCTTGCTAGATAGGAAGTGTTAACTGAAATTTTTACTTGCAGTGGTAAGCATTGATAAAAACGATATTCAAAAGTTTATATTAGGCTATATAATGAGAATACATTTCAATAAAAATCCAAATTGTTTCCTGCAATTGTGATTCAAGAAGCAGGGAATTGATAGCTTCTCCTGAACCAGTGTGAAGATGAAATGATACTTAAAATGCTTCTAACATGGGCTTATCAGATCTTTATCTCTAAATTTGAAGTGCTTTTTGGTGTAGGAATCGCTTCCAAGGCCCAGAGAAGCATTGATAAATGTGCCCTTAAAATCATGAATGTACATATACATGCATGTGCACAAAAAAAAAAAAAAAAAAACTGATATTTGATGGAAATGTATTGAGTGAATTATGACATATTAGTTAACTTTGTTTTTGGTCATTTTATATATTATTTCTTTGCATCTTAACAGCTCCTATTCTTATGTACATGCATGCGATTTTTTTTTCTATTTTAAAATAAAATTTTAGACTAGTTAAACGGTATGAAGAAAAAAAAATTATACTTATGTGGGAAGAAATAACTTATATTTGAAATGAACAAAAAATTATCATTTTCTGTTTCAGAATGTTGATTATTCAGGAAGCGAGAGATTTCATATTATGAAGCAGTTTGGTCATATTACATTGGTCATATTACATAGGATAATTTTCATCTTTATTATTTATTTTTGTTGTATGAGTATAAGATCTTACGAACAAAATATATATTATGTGCTTTCGTTTGGTACCATATGTCTTCATTGGTTGGAAGTTTGCCTTGTTTTCCTTTTAGTTATATTTGAATTTTTTTTTTAGTTTTACACACAATTGAATTTATTTCTCGATTGTTTTCTATAATTCGCCTGGACAGTTTAGCTTTTCCTGCAATATAGGTTCCGTTTGTTTTGATGTAAAACATTTTCCTTTGGAAAACATTTACATTGGAAAATATTTTCAGGAAAATCAAAGTTTTTCAATTGTTTGGATGGAAATTGGAAAATATAATTGAAAAAGAGAATTTTTCATTTTCTTATGCTAGATATTAGGGGTGCAACTCGGTCCAGTTAAAACCGAACCCAAAATGACTTCTGTTTGGTTTGGTTCAGTTTTGGTCCAAAAATCCATAAACTGAACCAAGTTGTTATGTTTTGGGTTTGATGCTCGGTTAAACCGAACCGAATTCATTATTCGCCTAAACCAAATTGAATTGATCTCATGTAATTAGGTTCGGTTTGGTTTTATATTTTCAGTTTTAATTCAGTTTGGTTCGATTTGGTTGATTGCAAATATTTCGGTTTGGTCTTGGGTTGACCTTAACTTGAACTGAACCGATTGGTTTATTTTTTGTTTTATATATTCAGTTTCAATTTGGTTTGGTTGATTGCAAATATTTCGGTTTGGTCTTGGGTTGAACTCAACCTAAACCGAACCGACCCGAGTTGAACCCCTACTAGATATCAAGCGTGATCCATTTTCCGGAAAATGACATACGAGATTTTCAGTGGTATGTCATTTTCCCGAAAATAGCTATCTTTTAAGAAAACTGTTTTACATCATATTGCATTTTACATTGAAACAAACACATAAAAAACCCCATTTTACTCTGAAAACATTTTCTGCATTAGGTTTTACATCAAAACAAACGGAGCCATAGATTTTGACTATTTTCATGTAAAATTGAAATTTTCTGGATTTTTCCATTTCAGTGCAAAATTGTGTCTGAAGGTTTTTGTCTTCCATAATGTTTGATATGATCAATTAATCTCATAATTTTTTTAATCTTAATTAGAAGTTAAATTTTTTTTTAGTTCCACAGTCCATAAGACAAGTATTACACATTATTGAATAATTTCAGAGAAATGTCTATTTTTCTTGTTAAAGTCGTGATTTGAGACCCTGGCTTTAAGCGCGTCCATACAATTTTAGGTGATTACTTTGTGGTGTTTAGTTCTCTCATTTGTAGCCAGGCAAAGTGATGTTTATGATCTGTAGTTCCACAGTGATTTCGTCACTTAAGCTATCCATCATGTCTTCCATCAAGTTGCTAGAATCTTTGTTATCAATTTGTGAGGGACATTAGATAACTGGAAGTTGCTTTATTATGCTATTGTTTATGGTACTCATTGATCTTGATAACAAAGCATGCATGGTGTTGATATTTTGGTTGCTTCATTAATGTTAGGCCGACACTTATGGTCTCTGAATGATATTGATAGCAAGGGATGGACTAAGTCCATATTGCTTGGAATTTCTGCTTAATCTGTCGATGTTAGGGGTTGCAATGGGGCTACTACCTGATATATGCTATTACTTGTTTCCATCCTGTATGTATGAAGTTGTTTAGGAATCAGTTGTTTCCATCCTAATAGGGACTCTCACTTGATGTGATGGTAAAAGCTTTGGGCTTCCGGCATGAGAATTTGAGTTTGAGTTTGAGTGCAGCCAGCTTATATAAAAATGTCAAATGTTCGGTCTATTGCTAGTGAACCCATCTCAGGACGCTGATTTGGTGGGACCCGCATTGGTTTATGGTCCCTTTTTTTTGTTTTAATAAATTTGTAGATGTTAAAACTCATGTTTTTTTGCAAATGCAGTTTGGTTGTAATTTTGTGAACATATATTCTTACCATGGATTTATAGATGAACATTGTTTTAGTTTCTGAAATACAGCAAATAATGTCTTAGACGCTAAATGCCTTTCTTCATGCAGTCATGACTTATGACTTAGTTCTACTTGTTTCTTTGTATTTGTGTTTTTTTTTTGTGTGTATTATTTTTTTGGATAATTTTTCTTGTTGATGTCTTTTTTAGTTGGTGGGTAACTGTGGCTCAAAGAATACCTGCAAATTAAGGAGAAAAATTGTGGTTTAACAGTAATTTCAGTTATAAGTTTTCATATCTGCTTGTTTACTTCTCACCAGGCTACATCAGATCACTATGCCATTGGACTGAAGATATTGAATCAGCTTGTGTCTGAGATGAATCAGGTTAGTTCTATTAAGAATTAGTCACTAGTTGCCATCTAGGGTAATTAACATATATATACTTGAGGTAAGTGTCTGATGCATATGTATTTTGCATTAAAAGAGAAATATGCTGCTTCAAACCAGTGGCATTTTGCTAGGAAAAATTATGTGCTATTGGAAACCTGTTACTTGTTGAGAAAGGTCATAAATATTCTTGTTTAATAATTTATTTGTTGAAATTTCTTTCTATTTGGTGGCAAATTAATATTCAATGCCATTTATATTTGAATGATTACTATTGAATTTGCTTCTTTGTCTATGAATTGATTGCTAGCGCTGTAGCTGTTGTTAGGTGCATCTTTTTAATTGGCTTCTTGAAATGATTCCATATTTCTCATTGAAACACCATCTTCATGTTCTAAGACATATAGGAAGGAAAAAATAGGTTGAAAGGGTTGTGAACTAGTCTCCTTGGTCCTTTGTTGCAAAAGCCCAATTCTAGTATCTACAGATTGAATTTGATGTTGATGCAAAGTGAGCCTACAATTATTGAAAAGACGAAAATTTACCACCAACACTTAATATGGAGAACTCAATTCAGAAGGTATTTACAAACTATTCAAAAGAAGTCATGTCAGCTCATCCATTTGATTAGAAAAATGATATTGTAACAAATAGTTAAAATTTGAAGAATTATATATTTTGCTGCATTATACATTTGCTATTTTCTTTTGCCGTATGTGAAGACTCTTCTTGATGCAGTGAAAGTTACGAAAACAAGGATTAATCTTCTTTAATCCTAGAAAACTGGAATCCACCAGCAAATAACTTTGAATTCACAAGGAAGATGAAAGAGAAACTCTGTAGTTCTTTTTAAAAAATAATGTCTAAAATTCGTGTACAACCTTTACCCCTTATTTATAGACCCTAAAAAACCCCAAAATAAGATAGAAACCTACTAAAATTAGGACTCCTACTCATAGTAAACAACTTAAAATTAAAATCTAACTCTAAAACCTCTTAAAGACTCCTAATATAACTTAAATATCTAATGCAAGAAAATAGGAATTCTACTTTTACTAAATAACTAACTAATCTAGAATTTGGGTCCCATTCGTCCTACATCACTTCCACTTCTTAGTATTTTGAGAAATGTGTGGTGGATTCAATTGGCGGATGACTGGATGTTATGGATATATGATGTTTATTGGGTTCTTCCAAAGAATCTTATGCTTGTTCTTGAGTTCGAGTTTGTTTTTTTAATTAATTTTTTTTGAGGAGCTTGTAATTTAGGGGTTGTCCAGTAAAAATGAAAAGCAGAATTTTGGAATCTTTGGATTTTTAAGAAAAGATATAAGCAATTCTATGACACAGTTAAAAGGTTGATCTCACTTCGGAGTTGGAAGGGATTTTCTGACATTGGCTGATTTTTTGAGTGATATTTGAACATTTTCAACTGTAGGCTTTGTAGCTTATTGAAGGAAACAATCTGCTCAAGTTGGTACAATGATGAATGCAATGTTTTAAATATTGTTATTGATATATATATTTCCCTTGTCGGAATGGGGAAGTGCCAGTTAACATACCCAGGGAAATAAAAATGCCACAAAAAATCTGGGGAAGTGCTGGAAATCTTTGGAAAGAAATGGGATAGTTGGAATGAAGCTTTATAATACACTTATCAGGCATGTTTACATGTGAATGGACAAGGATATCAGAACAAAATACATTAATAGTAACCAAGTGATTCATGTATAGGTAACCAAGGGAGGAATTATCTTAGATATTGTTAAACACTTAATGAAAAGTAGACAAAAGTTTTATAGTTAAACCATAACTACACAACATCCAATAAAAAATATTCAATCCATATCCATGATAACATAATTCAAAACATGTTTATTAACAAAAGAAATTGGCTTAATACAATATTTAGTTCCTTAGGGGCTCAAATATAAACTCATGATTTTGTCTGCACCTTTAACATATGCTTTTAGCTATAAGTTATCTAACTAGTTATCCATTTGGGGGGTGTTTAATTTTTTTTTTTAATGTTTAAGGTATTATATGTATGTATGTATAAATAAATTTATTAAACATCTAAGGCCACCAAAAGTCTGCTTTGTCAAATGATATAAAATTTTAATTAATTTCTTCAGCATAGTTAAAATAAATTATTTCAGAGATGTTGGGGTGGGGTTCTTTGAGTTGGTAGCTTTAGGAGTTTTTTGCATTCAATCCTGCCATGTTCCCTCTCTAGTGGTACACTAATTTGTGTAGTCTATTTGTATTGTCTTTTCTATCAATATATTCTCTTATTACCAATAAAAAAAAAATTTTTTTTTTAATCTTCTTAACTTTTCCCATCCAATGTGTAGAACTTCATTCCAATATATTCATATGATTATTTGACGATTAGAACATCAAAAATTATGATTTAGGTGATGTAAAAATTGTTTTCTCAAAATTTAAAAGATTCCAATCTTTTGAAACTCTAAAAACATGAATTGCTTTCCAAATCAATCATCAAATGTTTCTTAGTTGATCACATATGTGAATTGGTATGAATTTCCTTACAATCTAATGAAAAATTAATTATGAAAGAGCACTAAAAAAGTTTGAAATGTGCCGTCACTTGCCTCTGGGAATATTTGATGACGTGCATGTTAGAATATGCCAAATGTTTGCCACAACAACTTTTGGATTGAAGGGTTCAAAACTTTAGAGAATAAGTGATTTAAAATAAAAATAAAAAATTTTAGGGAATAAGTTATTTACGCATTGCTATTAAAAAGGATTTAATGCTTTATATCACAATATATTGCTTGATATTGTAGTATATCCATATATAAATTTTAAAATAAAAATCATAACCTAGATTTATGTCTATAATGGAAAAGGAGATATGCTACTATATATTTTGAGGAATATTGGTGGAGGCATGTAGAAAGCAAAAATGCATCATAATTTTGATGCTTACTCTTTTTGGCTGTTAATTGAAGCTTGTGTCGGTAAGGAGTTAGAGATTGTATACAGTGTGCGTGACTTGGGTAGAGAATGGCTAAGAGTTCAGGGTTATGGCCTTCCCCCCCCTTTTTTCCAATCATTAAGTTTCTTCTGTGAAGAGAGAAAAAATGGAGGACAATGAAAGAATCTGGAAGAAAATAAAAAGAAAAAGATTTGAAAAAGTAAATCAAACTTGCTAAACCATCTAACATCCTATCCCAAGACAATTATGTTATCACTAGGAATGCTAATGAGCATCACTAAATTGATGCCTTAGCAAGAATATCTACGAGGAATTAGCTAATCCGGGAACCTTCTTTAATGTAATAATATTTGATATGGCAAATGGTCTAGACATATGAATTAGCTTAACTGATCTCCAAAAGATAATGATGGGCCCAAAAGGTAATTGGTTGTTTATGGGGCTGCAAAACTAGAAAAATCAAGAAACACAAAAATCAAGTTCTTTTGGATTTTGGAGAAATTTCGCTTAAATTGAGTGAATTTTGTTTTGTGCCACCCAAAAAGATAAATTTTTTTTATAAAAAAGTTGCATTGCCCCCTATTTTGCGTCGTTTTGCTCGGCACGCTGATGTATTTCGTTGGTGCGCCGCTAAAAATCGTTAGACGATGTAGTCTGGCGATTTCCTCCCTCGAAACGTGCCCCTATTGGGGGAAATGGTGAAATTTCGAAATGGAAAACCATCTTGACAACTAGAGATAGAGTCACTTTGATGAGGTGGCACTACCTCCCTAATTACCTGCTTTAACCTCAATGATGAAACCTTAGAAATTGTTTTATACATTCTAGAAATTACTATTATAGCTCTGAAATTTTTAGTTTGCTTAGCACTTTCCTTCTTAGCTAACATATCTGGGAAGTTCTAGTTTGATATTTTGTAAGGACTTCATTGTGAGAAAAATGCGTCAAATGCTTACCCAAATCAACCTTAAACCTCCTAAAAATTCTAATAGAATGCTGGTACTTCCTCTTCCCCTAAATATTCCTTGCAACCATTCCATTTGATCCCGGGACTGATTTGTTCCTTAAATCAAAATGTGTTTTTTTTTGATTCATGCAGCATCTAATATAAATCTATTAGTGTAGTTAGTGTACCATTCAATTCCTCAATTATCTCCAATTCACCACAAGACTAGAAATCTCTTGAGCCTTTGCTCTTTTGTGCGACAGTTTGTGAAAGAATTATATGTTACATCTTATTTAATATAGAAGGCTTTGGATTTTGTTTCCAGCTGACCTTTTCTTCTGTGAGAAACATATCTAGATCCCTCTTCTAGAAGTTCTATCTTTTTGTTTCATGTCCTATTAAATTCATTGTTGCTCCATTTAATCAACCTTTCAGTTTCCTCCACCAACAAATTTTCCGATGAGGAATGTTGATCGATTCGATTCCTTAATATTCTATCTTGTTTACTTAGCTGACTTTATGTATCTATACCTTGCTCAAATTTGATGAACCCGGTTCTTTTGCCTCTCCACTTCACATCTCTTTGGAATGATTTTGGGTTAACCATTTAATCTCAAAGATCTAAAAGGGGATGGGCCTCATTGATTGACCTTTGAGGACACCAAAATTGGCCAATGATCTGATTTGGACTACGAAAATTGGATTGAGATATTGATGGAAAATGTGAGTTGTACTTTGTGATGACTGGACATCTGCCTAATCTGTGACAAACTTTATTCTCCTCCTACTTATGAATTTCTCATGAATATTGTCCTCCAAACTTCTGAAAATAATGGATATGCAAAATCTCTCCATGTTGACATGATGATCCTTTGTCTTATGGATTTTTTGCATGATAAATATACCTCTTGAAGACCCAACTGAAGGTAGAATGCCCACTGCCTCTTTTGGAAGCCTCAAATTCTCCTTGTCATCCTCCTACCAGCTGATTAATTTATCTCTTTTGAATGATCACCACTCGGGCTTTGATTCTTCAATGTACCTTGTAATAACCATTTTCTTTTCCATCTCTTCCAGACCTCTAATACTCCAATTGATGACTCAATTGACCACTTGAGGAATCTTATCCCTGGTTACTGATCATTTCCTTTCTTCCTTTATATTGTGTGTTCTGTTCCAGGTTTTGCAATTCTCTCAATAAAGGAGAGAGGCTGTGACTCACCCCATCCCTTCTCTTTCTGAATCTAGGAACCAAATTTGGAATACTTATTGGGTGACCCAGTGAATTTGTAGCTTTAATCCAAAAAGGAGTAGCCATATCTATCCGAATCGAGTCATCATTATTCATACTCCCATAGCAAAAGATTATCCCTCCTCCATTTACATTGACAAGGCCAGGATCATTCATCTGTTCAAGGTCACTTTAACATTCATGCTACGAGGACGTTCTGCCTTCACATCCTTGTTCACATCCATATTCACTTGCAAGGTCTGCATGTCCGCGTGTCCACATTCACATCCATATCAATCTGATTTCGATGCTGGCGTAAAATTGAATCCTTCACACAAATAGCCAAAGGTTTAGTACAATTTAGATAACTCCATATAACTGCGGTATCTTCCCATAATTCAAGAATTGTGCGTTTCTTTTCTTTGGCAATTCTGTGCCTATCCTAGAATTTTAATAGTGGAATGGAAGAATATGATAACAAACATTTAAAACTGTTGAAGCGATAGGGAAGAAGAAGGATAAGCCTCAACTGTTTAACCAGAAAGCCTCATTTGATAAAAAACATGTGAGTAGAAACTTCTGCCTTCCCACTTTGCACATTTGAGTGGAATAATACTATGAGTTTATAAGAAAGGTTCTGGGGTTTTCATTTTAAACTGTTTACTCATCTTGAGATGACATAATTGATATTTGATATCTTCTGAGATGTTTAGTTCTAAATTGCGAACTTCTTTGGTCCATTCACATCCCTTATCACTTTGGTGATCTATTATAATAGCAATGCTTAAAATGCCTCCTGTTTCTTGTAGATAGCAAAAAATTTTTCCACTAAAAACTTTGTTTGTTGGTCATCCATTCCCTTATATTTATCAGATTTCTCTTTTTTTTAGTTTGTTGATCCTCAGTATACTGGATTGGATTCCAATCTTGTTTAGCAAAGTGGAGAATTTAGGAGCCAGAACCTGTGAGACCTTGTTAGCAAAATTCTCAAGATCAAATAGGCTCTTTATTCTTGGCCTTGGCTAGTCTATCTAATCCTTGCATGTCATATCGCCATACTGGATTCAAATTTTGCATGAGGACCTAAATAGAGGTGCAATGCAACATTGTACTGTTCTGGATAACCCCATCTAAATATGAATCTGGACCTGTGTCAAAGATCATTGTGTCCATGAACTCTGTGCTCCCATGAATTGGGCCTTTTCTTTGGGGTATCACCCACTGTTGATCTTTAGCCGACATGATCCTCATTTATCAAGCTTTTTTGGCGAAATTGAAATTTATTTTGATATATCTCTTCATCTTCTTACCTATTTTTTTTCCAATGTCCTACACCCTTATCTCTACCATACTCAACAAGCCCCTGTTTTGTCTGTGCACTTTCTGACCATCCGATCATTGCTGCTGTTGTGAGACATTATTTGCAAATTCAATCCATTCCCATGATTTCCTACTCTCTGGTAACCTTGGCTCCAAAGAAATGAGAAAGTCTGAATTAATGTCATCTGTTGTTTGACTTAATTTCTAATATTAATGTTTTTTACTCCAAAAACTATCTTCCAGAATTTTGTACTGGAAGATGAATTCCCAGATTCACTTGACACTCAGCCACCCATTGCAAGGATCTTATATCAAGGAGTACAAAGACTGATTTTCCTTTGCTATATCCCGTATATTGAACTCTTTTCTTAATGGAAGAAGAACCTTGTCTGCCACACACCAAAGTAGGAGCATGCTGCCTGTTATGAGTTCTGTGTATGAGTAATGATGGAGTAAAAATTAAAAGTAAAGGAAACAGAAGAGGAGAAGGCTCAGGTGCACAGGAAGAGTAGGTAAAAGAAGTATGAATGGAAGTTTGACTTTTATGAAGACTTGTGCTGAGAGAGAAGAAACATGACGCGGACATGAGGTTTAGAGCAGAAGAATCTGTGATTTTGGTTGCATGACGAAGAAATGACAAGTGGGGGAGGCGCTAAGAGGGAAGTGATGGTGGCAGAGGAGAAACGAACTTAGTGATGGTGGAGGAAATAAAGGAGGAAAGTAGGTTTGGGCACGAAGAATCATTATTATGTACATGATGCGTTCGTGGCTGTTTTTTCTTGACAAGGATTCAATTTCTGCTTTTTATATAAGCCAATGTTATCAAATCGCCTAGGCATAGCCAGGTGATAATTTTTTTTTTCTCAAGAACTTTCTAGAATTATGTATATTTTTGTGTTTATCTATATCTAACACATGTATATTTTGCTCTTTAAGTGAAATTTTAAAGACAACACAAATAAACACAATCAATTTTTAAAACAACACAAATAAGAATGTTCTGTTTTCCAAATCATAACATAAAACAATCGATTAACAGAACCCAAAAAAAAAAAGGATGTTCTTTACGGATATTAAAAAATACCTCCTTACAATTGAGAAAACAAACAGAACTCCAAAAAACAGAAATTCTTTGATTGGGAAAATAAAAAAGAAACGATTTCTAAAGGATCGTGTTGAGGTAGCATCCAGTTATGGTTGAACAGAACCAAAAAAAAAAAAAAAAAGACAGGACAGAAAATAACAAAAGAGAAAAAGATGGAGAGGGAAGAATGGAAGTAAAAAATGAATCAAAAATAGAGAGTGAGAGAGGGAGATGGAAGATCAAGAAGAAAAAAAGAATGAAAAAAAACAGAACAACAGCTCAAAAAATTGATTGGGATTAACACATGGTCGGCTAGAAAACAGAAAGATAGTTGCCTATTG
Source organism: Buxus sempervirens (assembly GCA_947561395.2). Classification (NCBI taxonomy): domain Eukaryota; kingdom Viridiplantae; phylum Streptophyta; class Magnoliopsida; order Buxales; family Buxaceae; genus Buxus; species Buxus sempervirens. Next base: position 45,024,909 of record OX387182.1, on the reverse strand, counting down.
CATGGCTACAACTCCCATTAGTAATTTCATCCAAATCAAAATGGAAGAGATTTAGAATTCACATAAGAGATAAAGAGCTCTTCGAATGAAAAGAAGAAGGGTGGAGAAGAAGAGGAGATGGAAGAATAGAGAAAGAGGGGAGAAATAGAGGGGGGAGAGGAAGAGAGGAGGAGAAGTTATTGTAAGCAAGTTCTCGCTGTGTGTGGTTCATCTGCTCTTGTTCTCTTCTCTAAGAGCTGTGGGTTTGCTAAGATTCAAAACCCTTCTATTAATGCTTCGTATCTATTTTGTCTTATAATGTATTAATAAAATATAAGTTTATATGTTAAAGACATATATAAATAATTTACTTCAAATTACATATAATAATTAAAATAAGTTGTAAGAGGTGACCACCCAGGCCAAATAGGCGATAAGGCAACTGCCTGAGTGCCGAGGCAGTCGCCTATTCACTTGGGCGCTAGCCCAGGCAAGAACAGCCTAGGCTAACTTAGACTTTAACTTTTAGAAAAATGCCTAGAAGCCTAGTTGAGTGCCTTTAATAACACTGATATAGGCACTTATTAACTCCTATATTACCATATTTTGGTGGTTTGGGTGGAACTATATGATTTGTCTTTGTTCTTCTTGATTCAGAGCATCCTACTATTTGGACTTAAAAACAAGTTTGACAGTTGGAAGTTCTTAACCACCAACTGGTTTGATTGTTCAGGAAAACTAGCTCAGTTGATGTTTAGAATCATACGAGCATCCTAAACGTTTTGCTGAAGGGATGATCCTTGAGTGGTACCATTCTGATTCAAAAGATTGTATACCATTTATCTCCTAGAGTCCAGGTATTAGAAGAAGTTGCATGTATTTTCTTTTTTTCTGATCCACATGGGGTTTTTGCAAATCTTTTCGGTGAAGAATTTGTAATTTATTTTGAGTGAAAGACAGACATCCTTGAAATTTTGTTTTACTAGGCGCTTTGTTGCTATATCTGGTAAGAAGCATCCTACTTTTGATTGGTTTTTGTGGATAAATAATTTGTTTATGGGTTCAGCACAATATTTGATTAAGAAGAGCAGCATTTGTTTTTTCATTGGTCTAACCTTTTTCTTTTTTTTCATGCTAATATCCACGTTTTTTTTGGGTGCCTAAATAAGCAGCCTAATCCAGGATTTCCTTCAACACATCATCGAAGGGTAGCCTGCTCTTTCAGGGATCAGTCACTTTTCCAAATTTTTCAGATATCTCTTACATCATTGCGTCAACTAAAAAATGATGGTAACTTTCTATGTTCGGTTCATAGTTTGATAATTTGTGCTATTACATTTTTATTTCTCTTTTTTTTTTATTGTTTTTGTTTGAGGGTGGTGGAGGGCTTTTGGCGGGGGAAGGGCATTGTTAGTAAATTTTACAAATTATGATGGTTTACTGACCTCCCCTTTTCTGATTGGTAACTTGTAAGTAATATTAAATTAGTAGGAAAAATTTGTTAATCCTTCATACACGGTGGTTTACAAAGAAGATAAAGCCTACAAAACTTAAAATCAGTTGGATGTATGAACTGGATTGAAGGAATAAAGGATCATACAGAAATTGATTGACAATTTGACTGGTAGATCCTTGGATTATGTGCAAACAGATTTCTGATGAAAAATAGTATTTTTTTTTAATTAAAACCCCTGGGCAGAAGCCATCAGGCACTCCTTTGGTAAGTGGGGGGTTGAGACAGACCCTGACCTGTAGATTAAATGATCCAATAAAAGAACTACATCTAGCCAAGGGTGGACATAATGAGCCTTACCCCTCAATGTAAAATTATATATAGAAATGAACAGAAATGCACCACTATATTTCTTTAAACATCAAAATAATCACTGCCTAAATAAGTGGAGACCAGTTTGATTCATCCTTAAACATAATCTTATGCCATGATGAATAGATTCTTCAGAAGAAAAAGTGCATATGTCACTTCCTGATGCTCCAAGATTAGCAAATCCGTCAGTGACTGTGTTTGCTTCTCTGAAAATATGTTGTCTACTAACCTGCTTCCCTGCCACCTTCATTTTACATCTATTCCAAAAGGATATCAATTTCCAGATTGAAGCTCTTTCCAGCATGCCATGCCTTAAAAATTGACTGCCTTCCTATTTATTGTTTGTTCTATAAGCAGTTGCTAGCAGGTTGCAGGAGTTAGCGCTTTCTCTTGCACTTAAATGCCTAACCTTTGATTTTGTGGGGACATCTATAGACGAGAGTTCAGAAGAATTTGGTACGGTGCAGGTATGCATCCATTTAGTTGGATTGTAAGTCTTTTAATGATTAAAAGGCCATTTGTGATTATTTTGCTTTATAGGAAGACTGATATGTACTTACATTGTTGATATCTCAGATTCCATCTTCTTGGAAGCCAGTCCTAGAGGATCCATCAACACTGCAGATCTTTTTTGATTACTATGCAATCAATAAACCTCATCTCTCAAAGGAGGTTAGATAATCCTTTTTCTGTTCTTATAACTATTTAGTTGCTGCAAAGTGGTCATTGACGTTATTATCTTCAGTATTTATTATTAATTTTGATCTTTGTGTAGATTTTGCCCTTTTTCATTTAATTAGGCTGATGCTTAAGCAAATTTACCTTCAACTATACATGAATCTCAGGTTGTTCATTGATGCATTTGCAATTAAACCTTGAGATGAGTTCTCTAATGTTCACTTCATTGAAATTTGGAAGGAAGTGTGATGGTAGATTTTAAAATGGTGTGCAGTTGGTTAAGAATCTACCTTGATAACTTGGCAAATTCTTTTAAATTTAGTATCTTGAAATAGTGGAGCCTTTTGGATGAGAATCAACCCACAGCATGATTATATTCTAGCTTTGTTTTTTCACCTTATATGTCAGCAATTTTTACAATTTTGTGACATTTTGGGGAAATGTTGCTATTTTCCAAGGTGGCGACGCGAAATTAGCTTGAAAAACGAAATCTTGAAGATTCCTTGATGTCGGCGAAATATAGCGAAATGTCATCGACATTAGGGAAAATTTTGTAGATTTTCGCTGATGTTAGAGAAATGTCGGCGACATTTAGTAAAATGACAGGAATTTACATTTTTTTAAAGCTTTTTTTCAATTCTAGCGCAATTTCCCTCATTTCGGCCAAATTTCACCGAAATTTCGCTAGTGACACTTAGCGAAATGTTGTTTGAAATGACAATTGTAAACCTTTCATGTCAGAGGGTATCTGAAGGATATCCATAGGAACTGGATGTTTTGATGCAGCTAAAACTGGCTATCCATTAATTATGAGTTCATGTCTGCAACCAGAAGTGAGGAGAATGATAGTAAGGAGGATAATTAAGAAGCATGTGATATGGGGGGTAGAAACCATTATACAGATCATGCCTCAAAGTAGATTATTGAAAAGGAGTTGCCATAAATTCTTCTGCTGTAATCTCATTCAGAAACTTGAAAATAATTTAAAATTTTATTACATGAGCACTTTTCTGTTCTCCACAAAAACCATCCATTTGAACTTAATCTGGACCCTTAAATGGCTAGAGAAACGTGGTTGGGTAGAACTGTACTTAAAAATAATAATGAACAGTATGTGACTGAAGTGAATAAAATATGACAAACCTGTCTGAACAGAACCAACAAAAAAAAGAAAAAGAAAAAAAAGGTAATTAAGGATATAAAGATACTGCAAATTTCTTCACTTCAAACCTTCTTGGGCTACTCCATGGGGTCCCTCTTCACTTCAAGCCCAACTAGGCCACCAAGCTTGGATCACTTTTTGCCAAACTGATAACCAAGAATATGCCCCAAATTCATACAAGTAATTTTGAGATTTTCTCACAGTGGATAAGAAACGTTTGATCCTTTTGTATTATTGTTTAAATTTTGTGAAGTACTTACTTTTCATTGATATTATTTTTCTGGTATGTTAACTAGACAACCTAAATTAGCGCATGTTAAAATATATATAGATATGATTATATAAATTTCTTTGTATATGCTATTAATTGGGTGTAGCCTTTTGGAAAAATGTTAAATCATCTCAGTGGTGGTTTCATTTTTCTTGCTACATTCAACACATCATTTGCCTGTTCAATGCTGTAGTTTTGAAAAGTTTTTCCTCCTTGTGCTTTTGTGGCCTTGGACTATATACATAGCTGTTTTACTTGTTGCTTCTTTAAAAACAAGTCGTCATCTACTCCTTTCCCTTTCTATCCTCCATTTCTCCATCACAATAGCTTCCATTCCTTGTTGCAACACCATATTTTGTCCTCATCTTAACAAACACATCCTCCACCTGTTCTTTGTCCTCTGATTTGGTTTGGCACCCTAGAATCAACTTTGCCAACCTTCTCGACGAGCTCATTGTCATCCTTCATTGTTTATTTTTCTTTATAGGCTCTTATCTTTCTCATTGTAATGAGAAAGAGGCACCTCCTTTGGAGTATAGATTTTAACTTTGAAACATAGGAGTCTTTTTTGTTGAAGCCGTGGAATTCATGTGGAAAATATGAAAAATCAATCGTGTCTTATGAAAATTATTAAAGAAAAGTATGGTATAATTTATTAGTTTCCTTTACTTGATGCTAAATCTCCATAATTATTTTCCAAGCAAGCTTTATTGAACTCCATAAGAATGCTGATGCCCAATGCTTTTTGCCCCTTAGCTTATACATTAATGTTCTACTTCACCAAATGGATCTCAAACTGCACTATATCCTTGCATTGAAATTTTGTGTATTATTTCTCCAACCTATTGACCATAACTGTAGGAATAGGAAAAGTAAACTTAAAAAAAAGTTGGTATATTTGACAAAACATTGTTAATGAGTCATCGTCTCAATCCAATTCTGGTATAAAATAATAATATAGATTCTTTCAATTGCAGTGTGATTGCACTTATCACATCTGGTGAGAATCAGGCAATGCATGTGTCCTCTATCGTCATCCAAATTTAAATAAACTGAAACTAAGAACAAATAAAATCAATTAGTTTATGATATTAAATAAATGAAAGTCAGAAACAATTCATTAGTATTCATCCAAAAAAAAAAAAGAAACAATTCATTAGTAACGAAGTGTGTATTCCAATAAAATTCAACATATAAATAAATAAATCACCTATAATTCAACATGACCAAAATAAACTATAAAATCCAATAGATATTTCCTATCAACTGAAATAAATCTAAGTACTATATGTAGACTTAAATTGACGCTTTAGAATCTAATTACTCTATATAGACTTAGCTCGATGCTTAAATACGTCGATCCCATAAAACTCTACTAAACCTAGTCCTGATCCTCTTGGATAGTACCTGCATGTGGTAAAAAGAGAGTTAGCTGTAATTAGTAGTTGCTATTCTACATATTTAGTTTCCATTGAAAACTTTAGGCATGTAGAATAAACCAAAGAAAACATCATATACATGCAAAACATAATTTAAAACATGTAAGGTGTTTTCATGTAACAATGCAACCTTAGGATGCAAGTATGTCCTAAACAAACCTTCTAAAAATGGCATGCCACATAAAATAAATAAATAAATACATGGAGCAACAAATATGCTCTATGGAATGCAATGCATTTCCACTGTAAGATCCTCCCCCTTTGAAACGGTTTCCCGATGTAGTGAGCAATTCCTTGTGTAGTGACTTTAGAGTGCATCGGGCAATATTGATTCCCATCATCAGATCCTCTCCCACCGAAATGGACTTCAGTTATACTATTCTGTGTGTACATTGTAGTATTATGGGCTTTCAACTGATCAGATTATTTTTTGAAAGGGCTAATACACCTACATATGTCTTAGACATCATTGTAACAGCCAATCTCTAAAACATAGCATGGTCTCTTCTATATCAATGCCAAATATTATGTCCAGGCTCTCATTCCACATTCTATAGGTTGGGCCTTGGACACTGTAGATGTTGCCACCACAATATATAGGAATAATCAAATATTGATAAAATTGTTAGTGACTATTGGACTTCAACCCATACAGCTTACTTAAACCATGGAGTTGTTGGTAACTATTGGAGTTGTTGGTAACCATTGGGCTTTAAACCTTACACATAACTTGAACCAATGTATGCAACTTGTGCACTTTCCATTTAATTCAATTCTCATTTAATTCACTTTGCATGCTCACAAAATTTTTTTTTTTTTGATCGGTAAATATGATTCATTGATAATCATAGAATACTAACTACAAAGTACACAAATTGTGTCTCCGAGACATATGACAAAAAAGAAAAACAGCAGGGAAATGGTGATTGATGTCACCACCTCCTAGCATCCTCCTAAATCTGAAAATCTGGTACAATCCAAGAAATTTTCTAGAGGCACTTTCAGCATCATGGGAGACTCCGCCAACCATCTATACATTAGTCTCAATACCGCCCGAGCCAAATATGTGAATTCCCTCTCTGAGTCCTTGAAAATTCTGAGGTTCCTTTCACCCCAAATCACCCAAGAGATAGCTACTGGTGTTATGTTCCAAATCATATCCCTAATTGATTTACCATTCTTCCACCCCCATGCTTCCATTACCAATCTGAAATCACCTGGCTGAACCCAAGAACATTCTAACCTGCTGTGAATCAAGTTCCTTAACATCATAGCAGTTTCACAATGTACAAGTAGATGTGCACTGATTCATCCTCAATTTTACACATGATACATCTGCCTGGAGTTTGCCATCCTCTCCTTCTCAGCTGGTCCATTGTTAATATTCGATCAAGAGTCGCTGCCCATAGGAAAAATGAAACCTTGCTTGGAACACGGTTAGTCCATATGGCTTTGGCTGCTGGAAACACCTCTCCTGTGGAAATTAGAGATTCAAATGCTGATTTTACCAAACATGCACCAGATTTTTCCTTAATCCATATTCTGTTGTCTTCATCTTGGCTCACATGGTTGTTATAAAGTACTTGCATCAACTCTTCAAACTTTCTGATTTCCCAATCAAATAATTTTCTTCTAAGTTCAATATTCCATACATGTCCATCTACTGATTTGGATTTTGGACACTAAGTCACTAACAGACGCTTGCTGATTTCTGCAGATGTTGTAAATAGTAACAAATTCATCCTTTAGTCGCCTTTCTCCATTCCATATATCATCCCAAAAACGAGTCCTGTCACCATTCCCAGCAATATGCCTACATTCCTTCTCTACTGAGGCACCTAATTTAGCTCTAGGTCTCCACATAGTAACCCCAAATGGAACTTGAGATTGAGTAGGATACCAGCCAGCAAATGAACCTCCATACTTTAATAGATGATTTCCCTCCAAAGATTACCTTGCTCCTTACCAAATCGCCATATCCACTTCTGAAGCAATGCCTTGTTAAATGGTACCAATGACCTTAAACCTAGACCACCTTCTTCCTTCAACTTACAAATGCTATTCCAGTTCACTAAGTGGTGTTTAGCTTCACCTCCTGGACCTTCCCATAGAAAATCTCTCTATCTTTTTCATTTTCTTGGCTATAGACCTGGGGATTTTTAAGATTGACATAAAGAACGTTGGAAGACTAGCTAGCACGCTCTTGACCAAAGTCAATTTTTATTCACCTCCTTTAGATGAGATGCAACTTTTCCATGATGCAAGTTTCCTTTCTATCCTTTCCACAACTGGATTCCAAACAGTAGCTTTCTTTTGACCTGATTCCTTCTGACGTTTTCTTCAATTTAACTGTCCCATTACCAAAGATTTTTCTATTTTGGATTTTCGGTTCCTCCCTAGAAGTCAAAACTGGGCTTACCTGAGAATTTAAACTCTTTCCACCACCTTCTATCAATTTTCATTTGATCTGTACTCTCCAACCACTTAATTTAAAATCTGAAGGGGCATGTGGTGTTCTGTACTCTTCTGCTGTTCAACACAATGGGGCAATGGTCTGAAGTGGGATGTTGAATCATCTCTTAAGTAATAAAATGTGGGATTCTCAATTATTTGATGTAAAAAATCTTTCCAATCTAGAGCAGATGAGTATATCCTGATTACTAAACCAATTTAATATAACCTTCTTGTACAGTTTATATTAAATTAGACACCCTCTTTCAGCTTTCCACCTATTGTTTCTGAATCTTATAGAATTCAAATCTTCCCCAGGCATTAGGGCTCATTCCTCTGCTGACCTTAATCAATCACCACTTGACCATAAACAGCTGTTATTAACCATTTCAACACTCAGTAGCAAAGCTGAAACTGAATATTACCCCAAACCAACCATCCTCTGTATCTACCACCCTCTTATCCCTGCCTAATATAACACCACCAAAACTCCATTTCACTAGAATAAACTCATATTCCACTAAATAATTATCCCAGTATTCCATAATAATTTTTCTGTCGACTTCTTCCAGCTTTTTGTATTGAAATATGCCAGTGTCAGGATACTAAGATCTCAATACTTCCTTATGCTTGTCCAAAACCTCCAATCCCTTCAAATTCTGAGAAAAAACTTTTCATCTTCAGTCAAGCTATTCCAACTGGTCCTCCTCATTGGTTGAAGAACTGCTTCGATACCATCTGGAAGGAAGCTCAAATTGGATTAACTTTAATTTTAAAGGGCTTGACTTCTTTCCTCTCCTCCTGCTGGACTGGAAAGCTTGACTTGCCCTATGTGCTAACTTCGACCTCCTTATGCTTGTCCAAAACCACCACCAATCCCTTCAAATTCCAAGATAAAAGCTTTCATCTTAATGAATAATGTGATAAATCGTCCCTTGCCCTTTCTTTATAGGTTTTTTGAAAAAATTCCTTGTTTAGAGTGAAATTACATGTCTCCATTAATTTGGTGATTGAATTTTTTTCCATCTCTCTCTCTCTCTCTCTCTCTCTCTGCGTATGATATTTTTCCTAATTTTCCTGTTGATTGATGTTTCCGTTTCACTATTTTTTAATGAAATTATGATTTGCTGGGATGCGTCTCTGGGGGGATGAAATTGTCTGCGGCTTCCTCCTGTGGCAGATGGTGCAGTTCGAGTGAAATGCTGCCCCTTGTTTTTTCACTAAGAATAAATTTTTTTCCACCATTAAAAAAACTAGCTGTGAGGTGCTGCACGTGGCAGCATGTCACTCAAAACTGCATCGGCTGCTGTTGGAGGAAGCAGTAGATGATTTCAAACCTCTCAAGGTATCTTGATCCGCCAAAGAGTCCATAGTAGAGCTTGTGGTTGCTAATTTTTGTGGCTAGCTACCCTTTGTTACTCTTTCTTTCTTTTCCCTTTTACTTTTGTCCCCTTTCTTTTTAATAGTGGTCTGACAAACCACCCCTTGTTTTATTCGTCTTCCCAACACCAATTCGGTCTTCTGATTTGAGGACCTGCCTTTTGATGTTTCTACTCACTTCTGTAACCAGATTCTCAGGATGTGGGAAAATTATCTCTTATAACTTTCCTCAATTCTCCATAATCCTAATGACTGTGTGAGACAGAAGTGAGAAAAAAGCAAGTCCCTAGGTGTTTGTTTTCACCACTACTGTGCCAATGCCCTTTCAAAATTCATTCGCTCTCTGCTGGATGTCTCCTAATTACACAAGCTCCATGTTGAACCTCCCCGCCAGGCACAAGGATGTTCTCAATTGGGTTTTGATATTGCATTCTTAACAAATTTTTTTTATTGATTTTTGTTCTCTTATATTTATTTGCTTACTATTATGGTGATTTATCAGCTATTTTTTTTTTTCAGAAGTTTTTGTTTCTTAATTTCTTTCATTGTAACATTTCTTAATAATTTTTTTGCAGGCATTGGAATGCTTGGTACGATTGGCTTCTGTAAGGCGTTCTTTGTTTACAAATGACACTGGACGGTCCAAGTTTTTGGCTCATCTAATGACTGGAACCAAAGAAATTTTGCAAACAGGGCAAGGTGCCATTAAATTTTCAGTCACAAAGATGTTACACTCTTTTCAATACTTTTTGATGATTCTAGATTTTTGTTAATTTGTTTTTATTTTTCATTATGGACTTCATTAGTTAGCTATACTGCAAATTATGTTTCTATACCATATTGTAACTATTACTTCTATGTTTGAATTGTTTTAGTGACTCCATTTACTGTTTTATTTATTTTATGAAGCATATGACATAATTTTCAAGAACTTCCTAGAAATTTCAAAGTTTTAAATATTGCCCCGTACTGAGTTGTACCAGCCAGTAAAGCTCAGTCCAGAACTGTACAGGTACCACCAAGGCACCAAATAATGGTATATACTGTATCGTCCAGTGTGTCTTGGTATCTGTTAAGGCTGGTACTATGACCAGTACCAGATTTTTAAACCCAAGTCATGTATTACATGCTTGGTTAAAGCATCTACCAATTTTTCACAGATTGGGTAGCCACTTGTATTGTTTTTTGACTAATGTATAAATAACTAACTTCTTTGACTGTAAATATGTCTTCATCATTATACATTTTTCCATGTTTTCTCTTTGACTAGTTACATGTTTATCGTTTTATGTTTCCTCTTGTCTTCTGATTTCGTTTGGATATTTCCATTGAAATCTTATCATTTTTATGATTCAATTTGATTTGGTCCCAAGATATGCTACACAGAAATTTTACATAAGCCCAAAATACCCATGTCAACACAACATGACATGAGTATGGGTGTGTCTGATCCTACGAAATTTTCTTTTCTCTTAGACGCGTCAGTCCAAGATTGGAAGGAAAAAAGAAAATAAAAAATAATCAGCTTGCAAGTAATTAATGGAAAAGGAAGTCGTTTTTGTAAAGAAAGTGTAGCTATTCTTTGACTCAAAAATTTCAAGCCATGAATCAAAATTAAAAAAAAATGTAAAAGACGGAAAAAAAAGGAACAAAGATATAACTCAGCATTTGACCTGCCTTACTGACTTTTATTTGGGAACTTATGAGCCAAATTCCAGTATTCTTAGACTCTGAAGTTTTTCATAATTTTTAAGCACTATGATTAAAGTCTTTGGAATTAATTGGAAATACATAAAACAGCTATTCAAAGAACTACTTGTGAGATGCGATTTACCTTCTTTTGAGAGGGAATGACATTTCCATGTGGAGGTTTTCTTTGCTGTTCTTTTGAGCTTGAGGTTACAAATTGATATGGCTTTGAACTTGGCACCTAAAGGGAAAACAAATTGATGTAGCAAATTTACCCATTTTATACCCCAAATCAATACAAAATAGGTCTAGATTTAACACCTTCAAATCCCAAATAGTGAATTTAACAAGATTCATCATAAGTTCGAAACCAACGTAAAGAAATGTTTGGTATGCCTCAACACCCTGATTATGTATGGTAGTCTACGTTACATGGAATAGGGTACTGGTGTGCGGTGTGGATATGTGTCTAGGAGTTGAATTCACTTGATTCCTAAAACTTAGAATATAGGGACCTGGTTGAGAAGTGTCCAAAAATTGGATATGAATGTTGGGATTTGGCTGAGAAATTTTTGAATAAATGTTAATAAGCCAGGTCATAAGCTGAGGTCTCTCTTTGTTTGTTTTTCCAAATTTTTCTTTTTGATTCATTACTTGTAATTTTTGAGTCTGAGAATATATATTCTCTCTTCATAAAAACTATTATCTTTTTTGATTCATCACTTGAAATCTGATTATTTGATATTTCTGTTCTTTCTTTGATCTTGGATTGCCATGTCAAAGAGAATATATAAAGGATATTACACATATCCTATGCCCATACCCATTTTGTGTCATATCAACACGGGTACTTTAGGTTTGTGTAAAGTGTCCATCTATCACAGCTGGTAGTACACAATATCAGGCTATTATGAGGAAATATAAATGAGAAACCTTATTACAATCCCTAGTAGAAAGGATTCCAACATGGCTTGTCACCTGCTTTTTTTTATTTTTTATTTTTATTTGGATGAATAATGATGAAAGGATGGATATATTAAGATTGTAAAATACAACATATAAATATAGGCATGCATTTGTTGATCAGTAGGGAGAACAAACAAGAAACATCTAAAATAAAGGCAAACTGCAATAGAGATAAAACTATAAAAAAGAGAAAAAAAACTGTTAACTGGATATCCTACAACAAATACGATGTCCCCCAATGGTATACACAGAAAAGTTACACTACACCTTTGGAGAAATAGGTCCTATAAAAGCTAAATTTGGTGGATTTTTATTGAGAGGTGATCCTGAGTATGTTGTCTGATGACTCTGATCCCACCATGGAGGAAAAAGGCCAATTGTATATGTACTCTCATGATCTTAGTCGCTAAGATAAAATTAAACCTCTGTAGTATGACCATCAAAGAAGCATGCATCAACATAATAAAATGGATGATGGAGAATTTGCAACCCTATCTATCCTAAAAAATCCTCCTTATCGTTTTTCCCAAACATTCCAAAGAATTCTGTGGAATGGAAGAGGGAATGCCACACTGTCTTGCTCCTCTTTCGTAAACTTGGAAGAATTGACTATCCTAACAAAGGCAAAAACTTGTAGGCATGCAACCTTATCTATACTCAAAGATCCAATTAATCCTCCCTCGAAAATATTCTAATGAGTCGCATGCAATGGAAGAAGGAATGGCACATCGCCGTTCTCTCGTTCCTAACCTGGGAAAACTCCACTAGCTTGGCAAAAGGAAAATACTTGTAGGCATCACCCAATTTGGGTTGATTAGCTTAATGAAGACATCCATATCTCTCTAGATACATCTTGATGTAAAAAATGTAGTATGTTGTCTTATCTTTTACATCTGATACAAATATGTGGGAATTGTGTTAAATTTTCCCCTTTTATCCTAGATATCATGTGTTGATTTTGTAAAGTATAGAGCTCCAAGTAAAAGCTCTGATTCTAGGAGAAGCACATAGATTCCGTGATTGATGGATAGAAGTATTTGGGGATGTCATTATCATCCCTAAGGAGAATATGAATGTAAGAACTTGTGGATAAGACTGCTTTGGCCTTTAGCATCAAAATCCTGGAGTCTTGGACACTGGAATTGATAAACACATAAAAAAAAGATAGATGTCTATCTAATTTCTCTATCTTGACTTGGATCCCATATCTATATTCAAAGCCAAACCAATAGACAAACATGAGAGTGTGTAGAGCAAGGATGAGGGGTGTATTGGATATTGGCAATACGACCAATTGTATTTTATCTCTTCTGTCCAAGTGGCTTTGGTGGTTCACCACTAAGCAGGAAAGTCTATGGCACCAAGTGATTGTTAGGAAATACGGTAAGGGAGATAATTGGTGGTCCATTAAAATACGTGCGTTATTATTTTCCTTGTAAGTACTATTTTAATTCTTATTTTGAGATGATGTCTATGTTTATCTTCCATGTGGACCGTAACTCCTTTGTGATCGTATTCACAACTTATTTGTTCATTACTTATGTACGTTATTATTTTCCTCGTAAGTAATATTTTGATTCTTATTTTGGACTGATAATCAGGCCTCACTGATCACGATAATTATCATGAGTTTTGTCGCCTTCTTGGACGCTTTAGAGTGAGTTATCAGGTAACCTTTTCATACGTATATATATCTATGTCCTTGCCATGATTTTCTCTGTTAATTGGTTTGGTTATAACATGATGTTAATGCAGTTTTGCTGTGTTTTAGTATCTATGTATTTCCAGATTGTAGTTGAACTTTATAGTTATGAATTTATGGAAAAGAAAATTTTTTTTATGTGATTTGGAAATATGAGAACAATAGCTTGACAGTTTACCTACAATCCATGTTTCACTTCTTTGATGACATATTCCTAGTAAAATCCCACGAAATAAATAAGTTTTGGTTGGTTTAAATTGCTCTGTTATTATGTAAAGGGCTGTGACATAGATATGCTATTTCCTATATCATGTTTTGAGAAAGATGTCAAATTATTGACGCATCTGTTATGAAAGGACAAGTTCATCATCCTAAATTTTTATCTATATTTCCTTGCCTTTTTTTTAGTTAAATATCATATTTTATAGTATAACATAACATCATCAAAAAGTTTGAGCTGCCATATAACTGACTGAATTTTCTTCTGTATTTGTTTACAATTATTTTACTTCCTAAGATATTTTCCTTTTTTGTTTTTGTAATTAAAATATATTAAAAAATAATTAATAGCTGATTCATTTTGTGATTGACTCACCAAAATGATCAACATTTTACTGAAAGAGATATACAGTGCTTCATTTATTGCATATCTCATTCAGAAGTTACTTTTCCCTCCAGAAATTAGTAAACACTTTTAACTTTCAACTAATTATTAAATTGAGTTCTTTGTTGAGGAAATTTTTTGCTCTTCCATGGACTGGCATTTAATATTTCTGATAATATCTGCAACATTTGGTTATATTCAAGGGTGGAAAATGTAAAAACTATATTTTTCAACTTTCCTGTTTTTTCTCCTCGAATTTGTGACTTGGCCCTGTTGATACATCCACATGCATTTTAGTGGACCTGCCTTTCAGTCTAGGCCTTAAAGATGGAGCAGTTTTACAGCCGAAAAATATGAGACAGAGACATGAATTTGAGACCTTAATTAGGTGAAATGCAAGGGTTTCTCCTCCATGTTTACCATAACTGTATCTTTCTCCAAGGGTTGAACTGGTTATGTATTGGTTTTAAATCTTCACATCACATATGGGGATATCATGCTAGATGTCTGTTGATAGCTAGCCAGTTGGTCATCTATCTTTGTGAAGTAGGAGTGTTAAACCATGTCTACTGTGTGAATTGGACATCCAAAAGGCACACAATAGGGTTGAGAGGGAATTTATTGATTGGATGCTGCTCTGGAAAGGTTTTGGTGATCGTTGGAGGAAGTTTATTAATGTTTGTATTTGTAACGTGTCCCTCTGCTTTATTCTCATTGGCTGGTCTAGGGGTTTTGCTCACCTCCCACAGAGAACTCAGGCAGGTCTGTCCCCTCTCCCCCTTGTTTACTTTGACTAGTGATTGTTTGTGTTGGCTTATGGCTAGGGCTGATGGCTGTGGTTGGATTAGAGGCCTCGAAGTTTCTCATTTGCAGTTTGCTGATGACACCATGATTTTCTTGGAGGCCTCTAAGGAGTGTGTTGTTCAGGTCAAAAGTATCCTTAGGTGTTTTGAGATGATTTCTGGGTTGAAAGTGAACTTTGGTAAGAGCGGCATCTCGGGTATTCATGTGTTCCCACTAGACTTCAAAGATTTGCTGATATTTTATGGTGTGCCATTAATTTTCTTCTGTCAATACCTTGGTCTCCCATTGGGTGATAATCCTAGGTGGGTTCGTTGTTGGCATCTGCAGTGGAAAAGGTTGAGAGTAAACTTGTCCAGTGGAAGAAGAGTTACTTTTCCCTTGGTGTTAGGATTACTCTGATTCGTTCTGCCTTGGCTAATATTCTAACTTAATTCTTTTTCCTTTATAAAGCTCCTTGTGGGGTGATAAAGAAGACTGAGAGATTGATGAGGAATTTCTGTGGGACAGTGCTTGTCCCGAAAGGGACATTTGGTTGGTTGGTAGGTGATGTGTAGAGAGGTTTGCAAAGTTGGGCTGAATTCAGACAACATATTGACTAGCAACTTGGCACTTCCATGTAAATGGCTATGGTGTCACTTCCATGTAAATGACTATGGTGTTTTAGTATAGAGAGAAATCGTTTGTGAGGAATTTTATAGCTAGCAAGCATGGGGTTCATAAAAATTGTTAGGAAGCATGGGGTTCCTCATTTGTTTCGTATTGCAGGTGACAAGCAGGCAAGAGTTTCCAACATTTTATCTTGTTCTTCCTTAGGTTTGGAGTAGAATCATCTTTCTCTAGGGATGTTAGACCTGTTGATCTGTTTGAACTCTCCTCTCTTTTTAGTTTTCATAGGGATGTTGTGGTTACTCGGCCTTCCTGACTATCGTATTTTGATCCTGGATCCTTTGGGTTATTTCTTCTCCAAGTCCTTTGAGTCATCCATTGTTTTCCCTCAGTGTCATCCAAATTTCGCCATTTTCTCCCCTAGTGGCATGTTTCTCGGGAGGAAAATCACCAGACTACATTGTGTGATGTTTTTTAGTGGCACGCCGGTGAAATGCAGTAGCATGATGAGAGAAATGGGGGAAACACTATTTTTTTTAATGAAGACTTATATTTTTGCCATTTAAACAGGCAAAATTTCCCCAAAATCTAATAAATTCTCTCTCACAACCACCCCCGCCCCCCCCCCCCCCCCCCCCCCCCCCCCCCCCCCCCCCCCACAACTATTTTGCGTTTTTCGATTTTACAGCGTTTCAGCGGCATTTTGTTTTGTGCCTGTGCAGCATGCCCAGTGGTAGCGAAACAGTAAACCTTCGTGTCATCCTATCGTAAGGATTCTTATATCATGTGTGCCCCTCTTTTCATCTGTCGTTTTTGGAAGGCCTTAGTCCCTACTTGTGTCAAAGCCTTTGTGTGGCCGACACTCTGTACAGAATTAACACTTGTGATTTGCTTCAGAGGAGAAGACTCCATATTGTTCTCTCTCCTCACATTGTGCGTTGTGCGGTGCCTAAGGCAAAGTGAGATGGTGGATAACATATTTCTTCATTGTATCTTTACATGGCGGATGTTGGGTGAGTTTTGTAAGCTTTTGAATGCGAGATGGTGTATCCCATCCGCCATTTCTTCATCATTAGACTATTGGAGGTTTCCCTACAGGTGTAGATAGAGCTGGTTGTTTCCTTTCTGTCTCTTGCTCTTCTCTCATGGGTTCTCTGTTCTTCTTTTTGTTGCTTGCTTTTTGATATTAATGAATGCTCATTATTCATAAAAAAAATAAAAAAGGAGAGAAAAAATGTTAAGGGAGATGCTTTGTTATGCACTATATTGGTCTGTTTGGAAGGAAGGAAGAAGCAGGTGTTTTAAGATATTAGCAGTTGCTGATTGGTGACACAGGATTCCAATATGCTTTCTTGCACCCATGGGTCCGCTCTTTACAGTCTTTAGTGGCCTCTTGGTCTCGGAGATTTTTAACCTGTGGGTGGATCTCTCGGACTATTTGGTATTTGGTTTCTTGTTAGCCAACTGCGGCTGGTTTCGATCTTGGCTAGTGGGTTGAACCTCTCAATCTGCCTTATGCCAAGATCAGTTTCTGCATCATCTGACAGTTCAATTAGGGAGGGGGTCTTTAGAAATTTTCTCTGGTTTTCTGTTGTTATGCAGTCTTGGTCATTGTGCTTTGAGCAGTATTTTTGATCTGGACTATTTACCATCTGTTGTGCCTTCCTTTTTCTTATATCAATGAATAGTTTCTTGCATAAGAAAAACATCTTCGTGACAACATCTACCACAACTTCCAGTGAAGCATTGTTTTATGTCTCGGCTGATACTGAGAAGTATTTACTGGGTCAACCCCCTTTGATATGAGAGGTTGCAATAGGACTCCTTGAACTCGGCTGAGATTGATATGACTTGGTGATACCAAGTTGATACCGCCTGAGTTGCATCGTAACAGGACCTATGTTACATGGACCCTTTGTAAAACCTTCAAGTACCTATGTCGACACGACACGACACGGGTACTGGTATGGGATCTGTGTCAGATCCTTCCCCTAAATCTAGGACATGGTGCTGCAAAAAAGAAAAAAGAAGCTGCAGAGAACTACGCCGGAAAGAGCAAGAAAGGAGAATAAAGAAAGAAGAGGGAGAGAGAGAAAGGGAGAGGAGGATGGCGATGGTGACAAGGGAACGCACAGTTGCCCTCCTCTGTTCCTCTGAAATTAAAAAAAAAAAAAACGAAGAAAGAAAGAAGAGAGGAGAGAGTGGAGGCGATGGTGAGGAGGGGGGGCACTGTCACCCTCCTCTATTCCTTTGAAATAAAAAACAAAAGAAGAAGAAGAAGAGATAGAGAAAGGGAGAAAGGGAGAAAGGGAGAAAGGGAGGGAGGACGAGGGAGAAAGAGAGTGAGAAGAGAGAGGGGGCGTACCTAGGTGGGTTTTGTCTCTCCGTCGACAGCGGGAGCTCTTTCTCTGTTGAGAAAGAAGAGCCTCCGTCATCTGTAAAACGAGGGCATAAGCTCCTTTTATAAGTTTTTTATTTAATACTATGATATAAATACAAGAAAGAAATGTATTAGCTCCCCTTTTGTAATAAATAATACATAATATAAATATAATAGATATTATAATAGTTATTATAAAATAATGCTATATAATAGATAGAAATATTATATATAATACCTGTAAAATAATACAAAATTATAATTTTTGAGTTGGAAAATTTTTTCAGATATATTATGGTATATATAGGATATTGAGAAACTTTTTTTTAGCCGAATCCCAATATCCGTATCCAAAATTTGGACACTTTTCAACCGAGTCCCCGTATCCTAAATTTTAATGGTCAGATAGATCCGACTCCTGAACACATACCTGCACCCGACACCCGCAACCGAGTCCATGTAACTTAGGTATCGTTCACGGGTGGTACCAACTCGGTATTGCTTGAGACTGTTTAGGCGAGTGAATAAACTAGAAAAGAAGAAGAAGAAGAAGAACGACCAAAGACAGAAAGCCAAAAAAAAAGAAAAAGAATAATAATAAAATAAATGAAAAACAGGGAAAACAGCCAGAAATCGAAATATCACAAATCAATTTTTTCTTACCAGATTGGAAAACCAGAAATCTGGATTCAGATTTTTGATTTTTCTGTTTTATGATTTTCTTTTGTTCTGAAACCAGATATCAGAAAAATGAGCAAAAAAACATTTAAAAAAAAAAAAAAAAGAGGAGTAAGAAGGCACTAACCTATGTTGGTGGCGTGAAGGCACAAACAGTTGTCTCGACATGAACAGGGACAGCTTGGACAGGTTCTTTTCTTTTTTTCTTTCCTTTTTTCTCTTCTTATTATTCTTCCCCTCCTTCTTCTCTTTTTCCGAGAAGTAGCTGATGGCACGAACAGTGAAAATCATCTTTTAAGCTTTCTGGGCCTACCTGGTCTTCTCGACACGACTCAGCCGATATGGAAATCAGCCGACGAGTTATCTTGGACTCGGGCCTAGCCTATACCAAGCCTGATCCAAGTTTTCAAACCTTGCAGTGAAGGCCTCTTGTGTTAATGCATAATTAGATTAAGTGATCTTAGGGGTTGTTGAAAACTTGAAATGCAGTTTTCTCGTGTCAGAATAAATTACATTACTCAGGAGCACAAAGCAAGTTTAGGAAACAGGAGAGCAAATGTTATTTGGATGACATATTTAGTTATATGTTACTAAAAGAAACAGTCTTTGACTTTTGGATTATTGTTCTCCACTTCCTTTTTCATCAGAGACCTTATAATTATTTTCCAGTTATCAGAGCTTGTGAATGTGGATGGATATAGTGATTGGATACGTTTAGTAGCAGAATTTACGTTGAAGTCGCTGCAGTCCTGGCAGGTCAGTGGTTTTCATGGTTCTGAAGTTTGTATCTCTTGAGTAATTAATCATAAAATTTATCTTCTGCTTAGAATAGTCTTATACAGCTTTAAAATCTTGTTCTTTCTTACCAGTGGGCCAGCAGCAGTGTATACTACCTTTTAGGGCTGTGGTCTAGGTTGGTGCAGTCTGTGCCATATTTGAAGGGTGACTCACCAAGCCTGCTAGATGAATTTGTGCCTAAGATTACTGAAGGATTTATCACTTCTAGATTTGATTCTGTGCAGGTATTTTGAGATGCTTGATATTAAATTTCAGTTTGGAAAAATGAAAGCCCCCCCTTTTTTTTTCTTCTTACACTTTTATTTTCCTGTTCTGCAGGCTGGATTCCCTGGTGAACTTTCCGAGGATCCACTGGACAATGTTGAGCTTCTTCAGGATCAGCTAGATTGTTTTCCTTATATCTGCAGATTTCAGGTTTGAACCTTCTGTTTGATTTAAGTTCAATTTTAAGCCTATAAAGTTTTTAGTCTAATGGCTTGGAAAAAACTACTTTTAGTCCGTTTAATTATACATAATTGAGCTCTTAATTGTACAAATGTGGAATATCTTTTCAATTTTGTTTGCTAATAACTTTTCTTTGTTTCCTGGAATGCAGTATGAAAATAGCAGTCTCTATATAATAAAGATCATGGAGCCTATTCTGCAAACATATTCAGTATGTTCCAATTTAATTTTTGGAAATTGCTTATTGTGGTTAAAATATTGAATTTCTGTCAGTGTTTCCAAAATATGTTGATTGGATTTATGTAGGAAAGAGCAAGACTACAGGCTGGTGCAGATAACAGTGACCTATCTGTGATTGAAGCTAAACTTGCATGGATAGTCCATATTATTGCAGCAATTCTTAAGATCAAGCAGTGTACTGGCTGCAGGTAGTAAAACTTGTTTAATGGTGACCAACACTGTGACATTCCTGATAATCATCAGTATCGTTGTACTTTGTTCTCTTTTGCAGTTCAGAATCACAGGAAATAATTGACGCAGAGCTCTCGGCACGTGTTTTGCAGTTGATAAATGTGACTGACAGTGGATTACACAGTCAGGTAAATCAATTTAGGGAATATACATTCTACAGGCTATAAACTCTGGAAGGAAAAATGATATTTCTGGCTTTATAGTGTGAATACGTGTTCGCATTCTCATGTTGGACCTTTTTAGTCTCAGGTGCTCTCATGTGTTAGTAATTCTGTGTGTTTTTTATATTTCTTTATTTTGTATGTATGTTTGTATGCATTTATACATAGCAGACATATTTACATGCATATATGCATATGTGTGTGTGAATACATACACATACATATATGGGTATTTATAAATGTTACATGGACTCGGATATGAGTGGTGAGTGTGTGTATGTGTCTAGGAGTTGGATCCACTTGATCTGTAAAAATTAGAGTACAGGGACTCGTTTGAGAATTGTCCAAAATTTGGATATGGATATTGGGATTTGGCTGAACAGTCTTCAAATATATGTTAATAAGCCAGGTCAGAAGTTGACTCTCTCATTGCTTGCAATTTTTGTGTATGAGAATATATTTTCTCCCTTAGTAAGAACTATCTTTTTTGAGTCATCACTTGAAAGCTGGCAAGCTGATTATTTGGTATTTCGTCTCTTTTCTTTTTATTTATTTATTTGATCTTTGATTGTCATATCCAGGAGAACATGTGAAGGATCCAACACATATCTTATGCTTATACCCATGTTGTGTTATATTGATACGGGTACATCGGGTTCGTGTAAAGTTTCCATGTAATAAGATGGAGATTTCCTAAAATTCATAGGTTTCATTGGCCAACAGAGTGTCAGGGTGAATGGCTGTGATAGTGCCACGGTGTGACTGGCCAAGTAGGGGTAGCTTTAGCCTATGGCCAACTTGAATAGTTTTGGGAACCCACTTTGATGTTATTACACATGCCAGAATATATGTTCGTAAATGTGGGCATGGTGCTTGTGTTGAGAACTTCTCCCCAAACTCTCTAACACCTTGGTATAAGCGAACTAGCAGAGGTGATATTTCTTCCTTGCAAATAGGTAAAGGGTTGGCATCTTCCTTAAGTTGGGGTGATGTTACCTGAACTCTTCATATGATAATTTTGGCACAATAAAGGTGTGCCCAAGGGGCTCAAGCTTAATATCATGAGGTGATGTCAAGGTCTCCCAAGTATAGGACTATCAATAAGCCGAGCTAGCTTACCTTAGGTTAAGGCTTGGTTCACATGAGCCATGCTTGAACTCTAAAATTTGGCTCATGAGTTGACCCTAAGCTATAGAACAGAAAAAAAGAGGATCATTTAGTTAATGAGCTTGAGCCAAGATTGGTCCGGCTTGTCTTGAATAATTTAGTATACATTATGTTTAAAATTTATTTATTTATAAAAATCAAATAATATAATGTAATTTTAAAAGTAAAATTTTATGAATTTATTTTTAATTTATTTTTAACTTTATATATGTAAAACTTACAGATTTTGTACATTTACAATTACTAAAACTTAGGTTCTCCATGCCCAATTGCAATATAGATTCAGTGGAGCTTGAACTAGCTGAGCTTCAGTTTAAGAAATTTTAGTGAACTGAAACTTCGTTTAGAAACTTTCAATGAGATTGTGTAGAGTTTGAGATTTACCTATAGTTTACGACCCTATGTCGAGCTAGCAAAGGTTGGCTTCACTGAGCTTGTTTATTGCCCTATCTAGGATTATGGCATGCTTTAATGAGTATTTGCTTCACAATAGCATGCTTTATCCCATAGTATAGGCAAGCATGTTATATTGCTTTAGCATGTGTTATATGGATGTGTGTGCAGTGGGCTATGAGGATTTTGGTATAAGGTTGTGTGTATGTGTGGATTGGGTTTGTAATTTTTAGAAGGATCATGTGGCATTTGATCTACAAGATTCTAGTTCCTTCGGCTGGTATGATAGATTGTGCTAATAGCTTGAGGGATGAGTTGTGGATGATTTGTCCTCCATGTGTCATGGTTGGGTTTACTCGGGTTCTGTAGCAATTCAAAGTGCTACAAGCTCTCTATGTTTATGGTTCATAGTGTGTGGTGCATTGGAGAATGGGATTGATCGATGGGTTTGATTGAGGTTGTTGATGGCATCTTACAAGTGCTGGATGGGCCATGATGATGGGGCAAGCAGTTGCCATGAAAGCAACTTGTAGGCTGGCCAAGATGGTATTGGTGTGCAGGACTTGGAGCAAGTAATATCATGTCAATCTATCATGTTGGAGTGGTGATAGATTGGCTTTATTAGCAGAAGTTCAAGGCACCTCAGGGTGAATGTGTTGTGTTAAAGGATATGGCTATAAAACAATGACTCAACGTTCTATGTATAAATCAAGAATTTTACAGTACCGATTCAAATGAGGCATGAATTGACCCTACTTTAGGAGGGATTTTTTGTTGTCGGTTTCCTGAAAACGGTTGGCTTAGCAAATGCATTAGAGATCTTTCCAAGAGCTGATTGTGTTTCCGAATTTACTGGAAGAAGTATGTTTTATGAAAAGCTGTTGAAGGATTTATTAATTTCTTTTTGATTGTGAACCTCGTATTTCGATGAACTTTTTTGCTTGCCCAACATAGATTTCTTGATCATCTGTAGAAACTATGTTTGACACTACACAACATGTTAATTTCCTTCTCATGTATTATAGTTTTGTCCATTAATTATTTATGCATTGAAGAAAGAATCTAGTTCTTAGAATCCTTCCCACATTTTCTTCCCTGAAGTAGGTTAAGACAGTTTTTGTAAAAAGGAAATAGAATACTCAGATATATACACATAATATCTACAAAAGCTTAATTGTGTCTTAGAATTAAAAAGTGGATAAGTGAGAACAAGAAAATGAGGAGAAATATTGGGGCATGAAGATTGGTTTTGCTTGGTTCTAACAACCTCGATGTCATCTTTTTGATCATGCTGAACTTGGTTGAGTAATAGCCATGGGCTGTTAGTATGCATGATCTTCAGAACAGTTCTTGGCTTAGGTGTTTGGCATGATTTAGGGCCTCTTAACATTGTATAGTTTGACACTTACAACCACAAATTGCCATTGAAGATGAATCTTTAACTTCAAATGTAATGATCCTTTTTTTGTGTGTGGTTATTTTTAACTTCAGATATATACACATAATATCCATCACTAATGAAACATTGCTATTCATTGTAGAAAAGAAGATTAGTGCTAAAAGACACAGCTAATATAAGCAATAAAATTAGTCAGGTTCCTTCCCTTTCTGTCAAATGTATGAATATTTCTTTTCTTCTTAAATTTGTGCCTTATGGCAGATGGGAATGTGCTTCAAAGGATCAAAACTTTTCTGTTCTTGTGATGCAATCCATTCCTCAAGTTCATTGGTTACACTATCTTGCATGCATTATGCAACCCTCTTAACTTTTCATGGAAATGGCTCCAAGGGCGTTGGCTACGCTATCTTGCTTGTATTATGCAACTTAGACATTCCAAGGAAATGGCCCCAAACTGGGAAAGCAAATTCACAATGTAGAATAGGATGGTTTGGAACTTTGGAAAGGCACAACCATGCTAAGTTGTTCCTCTTTTTGGACCTCGATGTAAAAGAATCTGATGGGTTGTATCCCTGCTACTTAGAAGTACATTTCGTCACAATTATCTGTAGCATTCTATGTTCCCTTTTTTTTCCCTAAAAGGTGTTTTTTTTTCTTTATTTTGTTTTTTGCAAATCCTTATCATTGTGAATGATTTGGAAGTTTTTATTCTTCTGAAAGAAGCAACTCAATGCTTCTTTTTCAAATGTTATCGTATTCTAAATTTTCAAAGGTGCCTTGGAATACTGTTACCATTCATTTGTCACTCAGCAGAGATACAGAGAACCAAGCAAACAGAGACTTGATCGTGCAATTATTGCCTTCTTTCAGCATTTTCGAAAATCTTATGTTGGTGACCAGGCCATACACTCTTCTAAAGTAAGTGGCCTTCCTTCTTCCTGAGCAAGGTCAATTGATTTCATGTCTATTCTTTCTGATTTGTTTTTTTGATTACAGCAGTTATATGCCCGATTATCTGAGCTTCTTGGACTCCATGATCATCTACTGTTGCTGAATGTCATTGTTGGAAAGATTGCTACGAATCTGAAATGCTACACTGAGGTC
This sequence comes from Buxus sempervirens, assembly GCA_947561395.2. Classification (NCBI taxonomy): domain Eukaryota; kingdom Viridiplantae; phylum Streptophyta; class Magnoliopsida; order Buxales; family Buxaceae; genus Buxus; species Buxus sempervirens. Next base: position 45,000,358 of record OX387182.1, on the reverse strand, counting down.
ATTTTCGGCTCTCATCTCTTGCTACTTATTGCTTTCTGGGGATTTCTGTGATTATATTCTTTGTCTGTATATGCAGAGTGAGGAGGTTATTGATCACACCTTAAGTTTGTTCTTGGAGTTGGCATCTGGGTTAGTTTATTTCTTTTAGATATGAATAATAGAATAGATGTATTTTATTGTGATCGTGGACGTTGATATTTTTTTTTACACAAAGGAAATCATTTGTTGTGACTCATGAGTCATGACGATTGTATCTTGTGCAGATATATGACTGGAAAGCTGCTCCTGAGGTTGGATGCCATCAAATTCATAATTGCACATCATACTGTAATTATAGCTCCCTATGTTTTTCTTTTACTTTTTATTTATTTATTTTTTGGTTGCTTTTCTTTCTATTTCTAAAGACTGGTAATGAAAACTTTAATTCAAGTGCTTATTTTGCTTTCCACATTTGTTTGCTTTTTTTCCGCCATTTCCAGAGGGAGCACTTCCCATTTTTAGAGGAATATAGATGCTCTCGTAGCAGAACAACTTTCTATTACACCATTGGCTGGTTGATATTTATGGAGGACAGTCCAGTTAAATTTAAAGCTTCTATGGATCCTCTTTTGCAGGTATATTGTTTTGTATTTTTATCATGTTGCAAATATTTCTACTCTGAATATTTATTGATATGTGTTTATGATTCTAATTCATATTTCTGCTTTTATTTTTGATTAGTAGGGAAAGCTACACATTCTCATTGTAATGTGGAGGTCCAGTAGTAGACCTCTAGCTTTTCAAATTAGATAAACAAGAATTTAGATCGGAAATGGAATGCCAATGTCCCATTTGGATACTTCATACAGGACCTTTAATGATGTCCACCTAGATATGATGAAGTTATTCTAGGTGATTAACTTTTGAAATCCTTCAAAATGAATGGCCAGATGTTGATGGAATACTTAACACACTTGAGGTGATTACTTGGCAAGATAAGAAACACACTGTCCCTCTGGTTCTAAAGTATCACTGTAGGTCATCTTTTCTATATGAAGTGGCCATTAGGCTTAAAAATAAATCTCAATGCAACATTTCCTAGTGTTTTTAAAGGTGGTTTCTCGGGTAACTAGGCATTTTCCCTTTTTCTTATCGATTTCTAACTTAAGTCGTTCAAATTTTAGAATAATATTAATTCATATTTTTATAATGTTATAATTTATCTATAAATGATTAAATAAGTATTATAGGTAGTAATATTTTACAAAAATAGATTCTCTAGTGTTCTATGCGATTTAGTGTGAGTTTTTTTTTTCTATTTTTCTAATTATTTTATATATTTTGTACTTTAATTTTCATGTAAAAATAGTCATCAACTTTTGAAATTCGTTTTTTGTATTTTCCAAATTTTATTACAATCTTTAGTTTTTTCTGTTAATTTTTCATTATTTAATTGATATTATATTATTTTTAATATTTTAATTACTTAAATTTACATTTGCAATTAAATATATCATATCGATAATATATAAATGGATCGAATTCTATGAAGATTAAAGCTATCAAAATAAAATCAATGGAAGTATCATAGACGTGGTCGAAAATCCAGATATACAGCAAAACGTGTCTTAAACTCTATTATGTTGATTTGGAAGATCTCAGTCAAATGTGTGAATTGAGGGAGAAATCACAATATCCAACATTTGGAAGAAAATGAGAGAGATAAAGGTGATGTCACTTGATTTGGGAGAAATTTCACACAAATCTAGTGACTTACATAGCTGTCTCACGTGTGCACAAAAAAAATTTGAAAAAAAAAAAAAAAGTGTGCCATTGCAACACTGCGAAATTTAGCTGCGTTGTTACGACACGCTACAAAAAATTGACAGAAGATCTAGTTTGCCGATTATCCCCTCGAAACAAGTCGTCAGAGGGAAAATGGTGAAATTTTGGTGCCTTTGTTAGTTGTTAGATTCAACTTCCTTGAAGATGTGAAAATTTCTTTCGTTTGGTAAAACTGATAAACTTCACTAATAAAGTTAATGGCTAAATTAAATGACTCTTTATCCTTATTTAAAACTTTATATATTTTCAACTGTCTTTATATAAGTTTGTCGTCATCATCATCATCAACATAAGCCAGCTTCCACCAAAGTTGGGTAGGTGAAATGTATCTGGTCTTCATATAAGTTAAATTATTTTTTAGTTTCACATGTGTCTTACTTTTCATATTACAGATTTAAAAAAAAAATTCACATAAGAAATGACAGACAATTAACTGTCCAATGATAAAGTAGTTTTAATTAATGAAAATTTGACAAATTTGATTAGAATCTTTAGTTATGACTTGATATAAGGGTAAAAAATTTACTGATGAACAAAAATTTTGAATGGATTTTATTTTTTTTTAAGATCTCGGCTCAGCGGCACAAAAAACTCAATAGCACGAGCAATGGGTTGGTGAAATTCTGGTGAAACAGAATGTGGGGCCTTGGGTAAAATGGCATTGAAACCAGCATGAAGAACCTTGCTCGAAGCCATTGAGGATGTGAAATTACTTGAGACTTGTGTTGCTGTCAGACAGTTTCATTCTTCAAGCAGGATATTGGTTCTCTTCTATAAACTCTCAAGAGCAACGCAAAGGAAATACCTTTGCAGGTTTTCTCTCTTTGAGTCTGTCCATACAGGAGGGAAAGGACCGTTTAAGTAGAATTCTTGAATGTCTGGTTTGTGACTTTCAAGTCAATAACTATGTGGTAGAAGAACTTGTTAAGAGGCTTTCCTCATCTTGCTTATGCTGTAGCTATCATTACATTATTGTGATCTTGTTCACGTTTGTTACTCATTTCGTTGAAGTAGATATATGTTCTATTCCCATTGTTAGCAATGCTTTTCTGCTTATATACTTGATAGGAGATAAACATGATCCCTCTTTAATAAGTGAGTTGTTATTTATGTCACTTCAGGTTTTCATCAGCTTGGAATCAACACCTGATGCAATATTTCGTACTGAAAATGTGAAGTATGCACTCATTGGACTTATGCGAGATCTAAGAGGAATTACAATGGCAACAAATAGGTTGGTCCTGATCGCATTTATGAAACCACATTTTTATAGGAGCTTATTAATTCCAATACGCTCAATTTTGTGGGTTTTCAGTCGCCGCACGTATGGTCTCCTTTTTGATTGGCTCTATCCTGCACATATGCCTCTTCTTTTGAAAGGCATCACACATTGGGCTGATACACCAGAGGTAAGTGTCAATATATATATATATATTTATGCATTTTTTCCCCAGGAGTTTGGTATTCACAAAATTCTTCGGAAACAATTATTGATTTTTTCTTTTATGCACACTTCTTAAATGCATGAACTGGTTTGTGGATTTTACCTGTAAAATGTCAATATTTTTTTGCACAGTTAATAACATAAGCTAGATATAAAATTTTGCCACTTATTGTCAGATCAATATTTACAGTCTCTTTTATAATTAAAATTTTCTTGGATATCCAACTAATGCAAAAATAATTGTGATTATTTGAATTGAAAGTCTCTCTCTCTCTCTCTCTCTCTCTCTCTCTCTCTCTCTCTCTCTCTCTCTCTCTCTCTCTCTCTGACTGTAATCATAGGTGCAAGTTTACTTTCTTCCTTGTGCTTTTCTGAATTACTCGTCATGATACATTGCTGCACTTGCAATGGTAGGCAACTGCTGAATCTTACATGCCAGTCCCTAACTACTGAGTAAATTTGTAGAAAGTATAAAATATCTAAAGTAGTAGAGGTTTGGGTATGGTTAAAATTGTTTGAGAAATTATGGGGAGTGGTGAAGTAAAATTCAAATAAGATGGGATTTTCCATATGATAACCTGCACAACAACCAGCATTCTGAATTGGGAATATTAGGTTAACACCAAGTGATATGGCTTATTTTATATGTTAAGCTTTATTACCCAAATCTCATTGGCTGGGAAGGCAGCATTAATGGTGGTGCCGGTGGCTTGAAAGTAGGATCAGACAGAGGAAATCCTTTTTGTATTCCATCTTTGATATTGTATTCTAGCTTCCTGAGGACTGAAACCAACAAGGTTGAAGCTTAGTAAATGCGTCTGAATACCTAGAATCTGCGGGAGATTGGAGGAAAGGTCCATTTCCTGCATCTTGCAACCGTTTGGATTGTGGAAAACTATGTGGGACCCACTAATTTTTCTTGTCATGAGAAAAAATAATTGGCTAAAACCTTGTTGCACTCCTGAGGTCTTGAAATGCATGAAATTCTGTCGTGAGAACATGTGTTCCTTGCAGTGCAGTTTCTATAATAAGAGTGGGCATGCATCTCAAGAGTTCTATGATTCCTAACATTGGAAAATATTTGATGAATGATCCAGGAACTTTCAAGGACTATCCCAAGAATATTCAAGAAAGATTATAAATCATCACGTTCTGTAGCAAAAACAGAAGTTTTATCTTTATGGAAAACTCAATGAAAAACTCTGAACTGAAAACAGCATTATATTTTTGAGAATTCAATGCATTATAATTTAAATATGGCAGTTAAATTTTCAAGAAAACCCCTGTTGACATATATTTATTAGATATACCAATTAACTTTTCGAAGAAATCCGAAGACATATTTTAAATATGCAGAATCTGTAAAATTAAAATATGTATTTATGTATTAGAAAATTTTGTTATGTCTTTTTATCATGTTTACAAATTTAAGTATGTTTCGTATAGACTTCTATACGAAATGACATATTTGTTTAAATGATTCCGTTGTTCAGGGTGTACTTAGCTGATGTACCCATTAAATGATTCCGCTTGTTAGATCATGATTCCATGATAATCTCAAAATGACATATTTATTTAAATGATTCCGTTGTTCAGGGTGTACTTACCTGATGTACCCATTAATCTTCCTTTCTCCTTTGATCTTTTTCTTCTTTGATCTTCTTCTTCCTTTTGTCATGCCTTTTTATTTTTTATTTTTATTTTTTGGGTCATTGGAGTGTGAGTATATTGTCAACTAAGGTTGTTGTAGCAGACCATTATTAATCACTGCTACATTTTATAATGGGGATCAGGGCCCTTGATGTCATTAAGTTTTAAGTTTTATAACTTATTATTCAGTTGGAGTACATGCAAGTTTTTAGTCTGTGCGCATTACTGAAATATGAAATTAACACTAATTAATGAGAGTTTCAATTAAAATAGATAGACAAAGAGAACAAGATAGAGGGATATGAGAGATGAAGGAAGAAAAGTGTCAATGCTGGACGTTCTTATTTTTTTTTCATTCCACCTTTTCCATCCATTTCTTCTTTTTGTCTTTTTCTGTCTTTCCCATTCTCTTTTCATAACAAGGATCTTTATTGAAAAAGGGAGGGAAAAGAAAGATACTTCTAGCCTTTAGAGATATTTCTTCATGCCTTGTTGTTTAGTGGTTTCTCGTCTTTGTGGTGCCTTGTTTTTGGTACCCCTTTTATTTTTCTTCTAGCTGTTTTTTGAGCTTTTACTTGTATCTTCCCCCTTTTTTATTCAATAAAATTTCATCAGTTATCAAAAAATGAAAAGAAAAAAGAGAGAAAAAAAGATACTGCTATGTTTTGATCTCATTTGGCTGTATGATGTAATGGACCCAGACTGATGGACACAGGTCTGTGCCGCTGATATGGACTGGTACATGCCAAGTCCAAGTCTGATTCTCGATACCTAAAAGCATAAACCATGATTGGTCTAATATAGGCTTAGATGGCAGTTGGATTTCTTTTTCAAGCCCTTTCTGTCACTATATAGTCAGCAGTTTATCCATTATTCTTTGCCTTGTAAAATTGCATATCATTGCATAAGTTTGACAGCATTTAGGTGAATTTCTGAGGCTTGTTTGGCATAGTGGGAGAATGCAGGATATCGCAGGAAATTGTGTGTTTCATGCATCCTGAGTCTGTTTGGATTGCTAGAAACAGTATGGATTCCATGCTATTTTCATATTGTGAGGGAGGAAAAAAAAAAGCCTAAAAATGATCTTGCTCCAAAAGTTGCGAAATGTGAGAAACACATGTTTCTTTTGAGACAGTTTCTCAATGAATCTTGTTATCTGAAAGTTGGAATTTGATGGCCATAAATAAGGAGGTTCATTGAGTGGTAAAAAGCTATTTGCTTCTGTAACTTATATTTAAGGAAAGTATATGTGAGGTATCTATAATAAATGCTTGTCAACCATTCACGTAGTTGATTAAATTTTATGGGGGGGAAATGATGTCTTTAATCTATATGAGGGGACACAACTTCCTCTAAGGGATAAAAAATATAGATTGCTTTCACCCTATATGTACAGGCTTTACTTTCAGGACTTTGCCTCTTCTTAATCTTCATTTTATGCCTAATTTTTTCTTCCTGGAAATTTATTTTAGGTCAAAACATTGATTGATTGATCATATGTTTCTACTTTTAAGACTCACTATTTTCATATAATCTAATGGTGCAGGTCACAACCCCGTTGCTAAAGTTCATGGCAGAGTTTGTGCTAAACAAAGCCCAGCGTCTAACCTTTGACTCTTCATCACCAAATGGCATACTACTTTTCCGAGAAGTCAGTAAACTAATTGTTGCTTATGGGTCAAGGATTTTATCTCTTCCTAATGTTGCAGACATCTATTCCTTCAAGTACAAGGGGATATGGATTTCTTTAACTATTCTATCAAGAGGTAAAAATGTTGATAAACTTTTACGTTAAGATCTTCAGTAGTAACCATGTTCTGAAGTCTGAGCCTGTTGGAATCTTGACGAATGAAGTCCATATCTAATGTGCTAAGTCATAGTGGATAAGATGATTCGCTAGTTGCTTCTTGATTGATCTACATAATAATGTGCTGGCATGGTTTCCTATTCTTCCCTTATGACTCGTAAAGATCCTTTTCGCAGTTGATGCTTAGGAAAAGAATCCATCTCGTAGTGAACTGAATACCAAATTATTGTTGCTCAGAAGGGTAATTCATTTATGGTCACTGGGAAAAAAATTATTTTAATATAAAGCCTCAGATCCAGCTGTCCTTGTGGTCCGCCAATGTTTTAAAATTCATGTTCAATACAAATGTCAGTCCTTTTGGAAGTGGAAATAATTCTGGGAGGTTTGTAAGAATTGGATTGGCTGCATTTTGGTCTTTGGTGACCCCATAATTTGGTGTTCTTGGGGTTGGGGAAATTGTAAGAAACTGGGAGCAGATTTTAGAGTAGAGGTTTCAGGTTATGTAAGAATAGTTGTTGGGTTTTGTTCAGGCTCATCCTACTTCTCGTCGGATTGGGGCCTATTATCTTTTTGGTTGTGTATTTTGTATCTCTATCTTTGCTGATATATAATATCTATCATTACTGATAAAAAATAATAACAAAGTAATAATAATAATTCTGGGAGGTTTGTGAATGCCATTATAAATTATTGAGCTTTATATGATGAAATTATAGATATCTTAGATGTGGGCTTAGAAAATGATAAAAGAAGCATATATACACATAAAGCATTTGTCGATAATAGAAATGTAAGGTGAGGATGTTATGATTGATGTGTGGAAAACACTATGAAGAAACATTTCCAAGACAGCCCAAGAGAGTAATCTCAACAAGATAAAAAAATAATGATAAAGGATTCTAATCAGGTATAGATCTGTCAAAGTAGGGTCCTAGGAGGTTTGGACTGTCAACATACCTAAAGTTTGGCATTTTTCTGCCAATTGACTACTCTTAAGACTGAAACATGTCCTTTTTTTTATACATATATATCTATATATATATATATATATATATATATATATATATATATATATATATATATATATATATATTGGAATAATGAGGTAAAGATAGAGCATGTAAAATGAAGTTGCAGACTTGTGTCAAGGTATAAAAAATGCATGTTGAAAGATCTAATAATGATAAAGGACTAAAAAATTACCCAGTGGAGTTGGTTTGAAATGGTCTGAGTATACCTAATTTAATTGAAGAAATGGTTATAAATGAGCGCCGAATAGGATCTCTTTTCGAAACCCAAGTAGTTAGGATAATTAATTTTGTTGATGTCGAGAGGACTAAAACAGTATTTTAGGCATTTTGGAAAAATCAATGCTACATATCAGTTAATAATATTCAATTGCTAATCATATGAGCAGGAAAAATTATGGGTGTTTAACTACCATGCCTAGCGACAAGTTACTTATTTTATCTTGAAAATAATAATTGTAAAAGAATTTCTTATTATTAACAAAAGAGAGTAATTCTTACAAACATTTCTTAGTTGCAGGTGTGTCTACCTTGTTTTAGTTCTTACAAATTTTATAAAATTTAAATGAGATTCTTGGCTTATTAGTAATCCTTCCAACATCTTTCTTACTGCTTAAAGCATCTTAAAACTGGAATTTGCTTGATTGATATAAGTTTTCATGAATTATCTTGAATTGATAATTTAAAAATAAAATTTTCTAAAAAGTGAACTTTTCTAGACCAAATTGTTTGCTAGGTGATTCTACATAAATTGAAATGTAATAGTCCATGAGATCTAGCCATCTATTAATCAATGTTTGCAATTTCGCGACATTTTGCTGAAATGTCGCAAAATTTTGCTACTTTTCTAGGTCGCGACATGAAACTAGCTTGAAAAACGAAAATTTGAAGATTCCTTGATGTCGGCGAAATTTCGACGACATTTTGCAAAATATAGCGAAATATTGTTGACATTTCGGCGACAACAAGGAAATTTTTTCAGATTTTCCCTGATGTCAGCAAAATGTTGGTGACATTTAGCTAGTGAAATGACAGGAATTTACATTTTTTTAGCTTTTTTTTCGATTCTAGTGCAATTTCCCTCATTTTGGCAAAATTTCGCCAACATTTTGCTTGTGACATGTAGTGAAATGTCATTTGAAATGACATTGTGAACCTAGCTATTAATAAGATTGAGCCCAATGATATATTAGACCGAAGGTAAATGCAAACATATGGAAATGTTAGTTCTAGCCCAGTTTTGGCTTAATACCTATACCATATAATCTAATACTGAGGACTTAAGCTAATGTTGGGTACTTTGATAGTTCTTTTAGGTTTCTAAGTTCTTGTAAACCTCAAATGTAGAAGGGGAATTTAAATTCCCATTTAAGCAGTTATGAATGATAAGATTTCTGTGATTACCAGCGTTACTTTGAGGTATAAATTCTCTCTCTTCCATTGATAGTGGTGAAGGATCACTTGTCAACAGATTGGTGAGGCTCCAATTTTTACTAATTGGTGGAGATTTTTCCTAAACCTAACATCCATCTTCACCTTCTTTTCGAATACTGCAGATCCATCAATGAATTGAATAACATGGTTGTTTTGCATCAAAGCAGTATCAAACTTCTGTTTCTTTTTCGAATGGGTTTTTGGTGACAAAATTTCTATGTGCATTTTGTTGGATGTTAATTTTTGCTATGATAGCCCAGACACTTTACTTGTCCTGTTGAACCTTTGGTAGATATGATATGATGCAACATAGGTATGGGTGTGAGATATGTGTTGGAATCTTAAAATCTATTTTGACATATTATTTTTATATAGTAAAGCAGAATCCTAAATGCCACTTTCTTTTTCCTCCATGTGGCTGCTTAATTTCCGCTTTTAATTTTTACTATTCTACTTGAACTCAAAATTTAATTCCAGTTCTTACTCTCCTACTTGAACTCAATCCCTGTGTGTGTGTAACTCAGAGCCTTAGACGGTACTCTTTCCTCCATATCTTATCAAAGAGGAAATTCCTCCAGAATCATATGCCATTAATGTAAGGGAAGAAAAATTTTCCTCTCATAGTTCCTATTATGCTTTTAGTGAGAAGCCATCATTTTGTGAGAACCTGAGTCGCAGGTGATACCCAAGGGTTGACTTTTTTGATGAATTTTCAAGACTGACGAGTCCTTAAGTTCCACTCCAAGGAAGCACGATAGATATCCTTTCTCTTCAATGCCTGCTTCTTGAATCCCAAGTCCTGCCCGACCCTTGCCACCCAAGGCTGAAACCTTTTGGCAGTCCGTCACTCCATGCACGATTCAGGTTTTGGTTCCTTAATGTCTAATTCTATTCCGTTACGTGGAAATATGGAATTGGAAACGTCATTTACATTATGCTGGATTTTTAAAAAATTTATATAATCTACTTATCAATTGTCAAGCCAATATTCTTCAAAAAAAAAAAAAAAAAATCAATTGCTAAGCCAACATGCTGAGGGTATGAAACTTATGGACATGCATTGACTGGAATTTGAGGACTGCAATATCATCTATTAACAATCGTATTATGATGTTTTGACTCTGAAAATGGAAAAAGAAAAAACAAGAAAGACGATTGTCCTGTAATACACAAGCCTGATATTTGTTTTACTCATAGCATATGTATCATGCATGCATGTATGTGTATGTTTACATTTTCTATATGCGTGCTTCTTTGTTTCAGTTACCACATAGTTAATAATAGTTTTTAAAAGTCACCTGCGCTCATTGTTGAAAATGCGGCAGCTTATATGGCTAAAATTACATTAAGAAAGAATGATCATAAAAAAATCTTAACCAAAATATAAAAATTAGACAGGGATGGATAAAGAGAACATTGACCATAGGAATAAAAATAAGGAAAAGCAAATCAAAGAGTTTCAATTTAATACTTGAGGATTTATTTTAAAATTTTAGCCCGAAAATTGAAGTGAATTTTTGAACTTGAATAATATGCTAAAATATTTATTACTGGAAAACTGTTAGCAAGATCCGTGATCTTCTACTCCAAAAAGTGGGGGAAGAATATAGAACTTACAATTGTGAGCAGTTGAAGAAGATGAATAACCACCATGGTCTTTGGAATTGCTAGATGTTTTTTAGAGCTTGGTTAGTGCACCATGAGAATCGACTGGAAGGATGAGCCCGTTTAAAAGTTTAAGTTTGGTTCTCCCTTTATAATTCGGGAAAATGAGGCATTAAAAGGAGGATAGTTTCATACCGATGATTTAAGAAAAGAAGAACAAGGCTAAATCATACAAAACTGTGGAAAATTCTGTTTCAAACCCTCCACCCTACCGAAAGGGGAAAAAGGCCTCATATTCATGAGGGCAAACCCCAAATCTATAAAGAACTTTAGGGAAGAAAATTGTACACCCCCACTAAACACAAGACCACATATTGAGAGGTTATAAAAGTTCAGAGTGACAATGGCTTTAGGCTGGGGTTAGTGCTTAGGGTTTGATTCAGGTGGATCTGTAATCAGTGGATATTTTGGTGAATATTGGGGCAGGTTTAGACTTTAGAGTTGTTTTTAGCATTTGGGATTACTGCATGGAGCTGAAGGCTTGAGGACTAGTTTTGTTAATGAAAATGGAAGGAGGAGGAAAGAGTTGCAGGGTGGAGAAGTTTGAAAGAGGAAGAGGAAGGGGCACATGAAGAATCTTGAAGAGATATGGAGAGAAAGCAGAGCAAAAGGAGGGGTGAGAGAGAGGGAGTGCGTGAGAGGGAGGGAGGGATGTCCATAAATGAACAAATCCTGCTGATAAATGATTTAAGGGCATAACATAATGTCGTTGTTAAAATCTCGGCCCAGTTATTGGTGGGCTTACAGGTAGTAACAACTGTCCCACAGTCCCACTGCTATATTTTTTCACATTCCTCTTTAGCTAATGTTTTAAGTGTCAATGTTGAGAAGTATTTATTAGGTTCAATGACCAATCAATATTATTCTGCTATACAGTAAATAAACAAGAAAACTTATAAAATAGAAACTATTTGATGCTGGTAATTTCCAGTTTTGATTAGTCAGTCCATTTTGGTATGTCTAGGTACATACCAGTTTGTTATTTAGAGAAAATAAACCTACACCAAATTCATTGACGTGGAGGTTTTGTGGTGTGTTTGGCGGTGGGGGTAGGAATTAGGAAAAGAACATAAAAATGTAAAATCCCTTACCATATAATTAAGAAAGGGAAAGGAAGAGATATAAGAAGATATTGAGGCTGAGAGAATGAAAAATAAGGGGGAGAGATGGCCAAGTTTGTGATTGAGAGTGAGGTGGGAGGGAGAGAGGGAGCCATATTCTACATTAATTAGGTGAAATGATGAGGGATGGGGTGGAGATTGAGGGATAGAGACACCGAGGAAGGGTGGAAAAGATAGAAATTGGTACTTTGCCTTGTTCTCTTCTTCTTCTTTCTTCATCTTCTTTTTTTGTCTACACTAATGCATAAAAATTCTCTCCGAAAGATCTGAATTATGGTTAAATAGTACTTACATTAAAAGTGAGCTTATAGTTTTTTTTTTTTTAAATTTGTAAAACAATCCCAAGCTATGTATGGCAGAGATCTGGTTCAACCTGACTCTGCTGCACCTCGGCTGGCTGATTAATAAGACAGTGGTAAGGAACTAAATTGGCCATGTCTAATCTGGTACTTTTGCTTTTTCTCCTTTCTCTCTAATCTTTTCTTTGCTACTTTTCTCATCACTAGCTGAAAGCACGTGTGTTGCACGTGAATGATTTCAAATTATACTATAAACGAATATTAAATATTAAATTGGCTAATACAAGTGATTAATTTATGTTTTAGGATCAAAATCGAACAAATGGCAACAATAAAAATAAGCAAAGCCAGCATATAATTGACCCCAATATATATTTTTTATTCATTTTTATCTATTACAAAAAGCATATTACTCACCCAATCTCCTATTTTGCATGTTTGTATTATTACCAAGCGATAATCGATAAAGCCAAATGACCTAAAAAAAATACTACCTTAAGATTGCTTGTCTTTAACTTGTTTTTTATCAATATATTTTGATATCATACTCATAATTGTCATTTATCTCATCTATGTTGAGACAAACATAACAATTCATTAAAAAAACACAATATTCATCAATATTAAACAAGATACATAATAGGGCAAAAAATTATGCCCACTTTGTCAATAGACAAAAAATCAGGTAATGAATCATGATTAATGTTAATGTATAATGGATATAATTTTGAATAAAAAGCAACAAAATAAAAAAGAGAAAACAAGTGTAAAATATTTTCAATTTCAGTACAAACCAAAAAAAAAAAAAAAATGAAAAGAAAAAAACTTGGTTCAATTTCAAATTTATAAACCAAAAAAACTATAAATCAAGTGTAGAATAGTTTCTATTTCAGTACAAACCAAAAAAAATTGGTTCAATCTTAAAAAATATCTTGTAGAACAAAAGAAGTTCAACCAAACAAAGATCATATTATACAAAATTTAAAACCATATTTTTAATGTGTAATGGATTAATCTTATATTTATAACCATGTGATGAGAGGGGAATAGAAAACAAATCCATTGTCAAAATTCCAATCTTCAAACTCAAACTCACACTCAATAGACAAAAAAAGATAAGAAAGTAATCACAAACTCAGAAAACCGAATGCATTCAAAATTTAAAGCAAAGAAAAAAAAATTCAAATAAAGCATCTATTTTCAAATGTACCAATGTTAAGATATGAAAAACAAATTTTACTATAGCAAAACCTCTTTCAAAGTTATCCTTGAAAGACAATGCTTGGGAACCTAAACTCGCTGTTATTTTGGAACCATCAACCCAAGCTTGCATTCTAGACAGAAAGGAATTTAAATAGAATGCAAAGAGAGTTAAACAGAATATGGAATTAATAGGAATCTTAATATTTGTGAACTTTTTGAATGGTATTCATAAAGATAAAAGGTGTATTAAATAGGATGCTCTCACCTATCCCTTAGACTTAATGGTTCTAATTAAGAATTGATAAATAAAATGTTAAAAAGATAAAACAGTTTGAATATGATCCATCACCCTATTTATTAAACAATATTATGGGTAAGAATATGTAGAGTTCAGTAGTTATAGGTTAAAGATATTATGAGTAAGAATATGTAGAGTTTTGCAGTTATGGATTAAGGATATTATAAGTAGGAATATATATAGTTTAGCAATTATGGGCTAAGGATATCATGAGTAGGAATATATAGGGTTTAGTAATTATGAGTTAAGGATATTATGAGTAGGAAGGAGGAGAAGAGCTTGAAAACATTTGACAAAGTTAATGGGTTATACTATTATAGTAGGAATTTATAGAGTTTAGTAGTTACTAGTTAAGGATATTATGAGTAGTAACATGTAGAGTTTAGTATTTATGAGTTAAGGATATTAAGAGTAGTAACATGTAGAGTTTAGTATTTATGAGTTAAGGATATTAAGAGTAGGAATATGTAGGGTTTAGCAGTTATAAACTTTAAATTATTGTAAATAATGTTAATAAATGCAAAAAAAGGGAAAAAAAACTTCAATTTATATCGTTATCCTTTATATGTTAATTGACTACTTAATCCTCTCGAATTTTTATTTATTTAATGTGAATCCATTAGTAAGTGATATATTATTCAAAAAATTTTGGATAGCATAGTAATTTTAATCAAGAAAGTAGGAAAAAAGAAGTTGACAACCAAAAAGAGGGTTTTTGCTTTTAGGAGAAGTAGAATAGACGTTTAAAAAACAACAATCTTTTGGGCATTGATAAGTTGAATACTTAAACCAATTAAAAAAGTATTAAAAAATAGATGTTAAGATGTTTAACTAATCCTATTAAAATTGAGATTCATTTTAGATAAGCCATATTTGGTTTTTCTTTTAATTTTATGTTAAATTACTAACGGTGGAAAGATCGTCCGATAGAAATGTGTTTTCTAGATGAAGAATGCTTGCTTTATTGTTTAAATCCCAAGAAGAATGCCAATGCTTTATTTATTATAAATTAAAATTTTGTGAACTCTTCTATTGTTATGTTTGTCTTTTAGATGATACAATTGTCACGAGATTTATCATAAATATATAATGATTATATACAATAGAATTGATTTGCTTTATTTTTTCCATTTTAAGCTTCAGTTATAATAGGAAACAAGTAATGCACAAGGCACATAAATATCATGGTCAACACTAAGGCTATCAAGGGTTTCGATCCGAATTCTTGAATATGGATTCACATTTTTACTTGTTAAATCAAATACGGTTAACAATCTTAAGATTTGATCAAATTTGAATTCAGATATGGATTTTTCCATATTTGACTGAAAATTCGAATTCATGCATATATGCGCGTGTGTGTGTTGAGAATTTGAATACGTAAAGTAACTAATAAAGTTTTAAAAAATAGACGTTAAGATGTTTAGATAAGCCTATTAAAATTACGAGATTAATTTTAGATAATCCACATTCAGTTTTCCTTTTAGTTTTATATTAAATTATTTATTATCATATAGTAATTTTTATCAAATTAAAGTATTTGTATCTTAAAAATAATACTTTGAATCTCTTTTTTAACTTTGTGTGCGTGCCTCTATATACATATTTGTTAAGATTATTTCATTTATTATCATTAAAAAAAACTTATTACTTTTTTGTGCTAATCTGAGAATTAGATTGCCATTGGACTTTATGAAATGAGATATCATAACCACATACTAAAACAAAAAGATGACACAACTGTTATATGTATGTAAAGGTTATGTACAATAGAACTGACGTGTTTATTTTCATTGTATATAAGCTCAATAGCTGATGTGCAAGGCATAGAAATAGCATTAAGATCACCAACTAATAGAAATAGTATTCACATCATGGGACGCATCATAGTAAAAGTACAAGGATATTAAAATCAAAGTAATATGAATTCTTCAATCAAGCCTGATAAGCTAATAAAAGATCATTTAGAGCTTTTCTAGTAATTCTGGAAGTATAGACGTGCAATTCTGCATTTCTTGACTTCTTTCAATTTCTTTTGTATGATGAATGTGTTGCTGTTGTCATCCTCATTGCTAGTTTGGGTTGCTGTTTATTAGGCACCATATAAAAAAGGGTTCTAATAAAAAAAAAGAAAAAGAAAAAGAAAGTGGAAACAACATTATCTTAATCTCTCTAATCCTATCATATCAAACTCCTTCCCTTCCTCTCAAAAACCTCTCAGGCTTAAACTCCACTCCTTTCAGACTTTTGGATCCCACCCCGTCTCTACTATCATGAATTTTACGATACCATTCTTTGGAATAACATATCCATCCAACATGAAATCCTCTATGACCGCATTTGGCAGTACAAGTGTATCCGTGGATGCCTCCTCAAATCCTAAAAAACTACAGCTTTCAGATACCTTATCACTTTTGAATCCTTTCAAACACCTTATTTTTGTATATGTTGGTGCTTCTTCAAGTTAGCCTCGATCCTCCGAATGGTTTTGTCATCAAGCTTTTCTTTGAAACATGGGAGAGCAAGGAAACAGAACATGACATAGTGGAAGTGACCCAACACTGAAAGGGGCTTGCCAGAATCAGACATCTTGAGATCTAAGTTTGTTGACGTGTATGCCCAAAACCCAATTGTGAGTGTTAGCCTAAGACCTCATATGTGAAGGATGGAAGATTATTCTCTTTCTTATGCACTTCTGTGTACATTTTATTCTCCTCAAAACCTCATTTTATAGGCTTAGGCCATAATTACAAGAATATGAAAAGACAAGATGATATGAAAAGGTAAATGGATGTAAACATATGAGATATAAGAGATTCATCAAGGAATTTCAAAGGTTTAGGAATTACGAGAGATGGAAGTTATTTACCCATGTATGATGGCGTGAATTCCAAGAGGTATGAAGATGAATGGTCATCCACTAACGTTAACTAATGCAAATTAATCATTAAATGCAGCTGTTATCTAATACAAATTAAGTATATTTATTGCAAATTAATCAGAACCGTAGATACAGTAGGGAAAATTTTCCTTAAATTAAATGATTACCGTTTATACGTTAATTTACTAATTGACCCTCTCAAAAAATATTTATTTAATATAAAATCTATTAGAAACTGATGGATTATTGAATAACTTTTAGATAGAATGGTCATTTTAATCAAATGAATGGGGAGAAAAGGTTGACAACAAAGAATGGGCGTTTTTGCTTTTAGGAGTAGTAGAATAGGGCGGTGTCATTGCTACTTTTTATGTTTCCATTAGTGTTCAGTGGTGAGTACTCTTTATCCTTGGAATTCATAAAGGGAATCTTACTTGTCTTCTTTTTTCCTTTTAAATTTTTTAGAAGTTTAGTACGGTCATTTTGTATTTTTCACCTTTACTTCTTTATGTACAAAAAGTAATAGAAATCTTCGCTCTCCCTCTCACTTTAGTCAAGTGAATCACTTTAATCACATCTACACCTCCTTCAACTTAATCTCATGCCCTATCACTTCTGAAACTACTTCTCTCATCCATCCAACACATATGACTTCTGAAACTACTTCTCTCATCCATCCAACACATATGTGATGTGCCATGCTCAGCTCAAGCCAGCCTAATCAGGAAAAAAGTTTGGCTCTAGCAAGCGCAACGCCTGGTAATAATACTATCTTTTTGGTTTTAGCCTGGCCCTATGATTTTATAATGGGATCAGGGGCTTGAGCTGACCCTTTTATTTTTGCCCCCAATGGATTTGGCACTAGTTGACATGGCGGCACTCTTAAAAAATCATCAATTGTGATTGGACGACTTAAATGACAATTAGGTTGCTTGTCGTTGTCAATTACTTGGAACATAAAATTGTAAGGAGGAATCTTATTGAAAGCCCTGATTCAATATATATATTTTCCAAGCTCAATAGGTCTAACCCAATTACTTGTATTTGGAATCATAAATTGTTGGAAGGAAAGAATTTAAAACTTATTTTCCTTTTTGATTTTATGTAGATACACAAAAGGTTTACATTTTCGGTAATAGGTGCCTATTAGTTAAGGATCTATTATTTAAGACAATACTGTAAGTAATTGGGTTGGACCTATTGAGCTTGGCAAAGGAGCAATAAGCTTGGTGCAAATTATGACAGTGCTTACGATTGAGCCCAGGCCTAGAACAATCACAAAAATGTTATGCCCCACCCATCTAAGAGCTGCTTTGTGCTGATCAAATCTTGGTCCCACTTGCACATGTTTGCATCCATAGTCTCATCCCACTTTATAATCAGCTCACAGTTTGCCTTGCACTATTAATTTTTCATTTTCATCCTTAGCCCCTCATAAACTTTGATCTCCCTATTTTCTCTATCTATATGGCTTCTTCTCATCATAGTCTATCCCCCCTCCACCTTCTTTTACATCTCTCATTTTCTCTTAAATACATAAGATTTCACCTCAAGTCCTCTTGTCTGTCCTTGGACCAGTCTCTCATTTTCTCTTTTACAGATTTGGTGGTAGAATGAGATTTGCATATGGTGACTTCTTGGGTTGTTAATGGACATTTTGGCTCTTGGCCTCCCACTTATTTGATTCATTTGGCAAGGATCTTGGCTAGTGGGTTGAATTCCTCATTCCATGACCTTCCAAGGTCTGTCAATGAATTGTCGGATTGGTTGGCTGGGGAAGGAGGTATAAGAACCTCCTATTTTTATGGTATTCCTGTTGATATGTAATAGTTCTGGCCTTTTTTTCTTTTTTTTTTTTGGCTGTTATTTTGGGTTCTTTTTTATTCATTTGCTGTACTTTTCTCTCTTTTTTATTTTAATTCACTGGTAATTTTCATGAATAAAAAAAAAGGGATCACTTTGCCTACGAAGAAGGGAAGTGGGAAAAAAGAAAGACTGAACAAACATGAATTCAAAAACTGAAATTTTTATGTAGCAAAGGTGGTAAAAGAGAAAACTATAAAGCAAACCAAGTTCGAATTCAGATTTGAAATCTGAGAATGGACAACCAATGTTTAGATCTATCCAAATGTAGAAAAGTTTTGTTCTGAAGACTCCCCCCCCCAAAAAAAAATGGTCAAATCATGATCCTTATTAGGCAAATATGAAGTTGATAGAGGTCAATCTTCGGTATAGTTCAGTATTACATATATGTTGATTATGAATTTTTCGAAAATTGAATCTGCAAAATGATCACATTCTTTGAGCAAATCCTTGGATTGAGGAACTAAAAGCTGCTTAGTCCATTGGAATATAGTTTTGTTACCCCAGGGGATAGGAAAATTCTTATTCATCATGGACTATCTTAAAACTCTGATCCAGTGGATGAACCTACGAATGAAAGCCATTGTGGCAACAAGGCTACAAAAAGTTGGGATAAGATAGAAGACTTCAACAACAACCATTACAAATGGTCCTAGTCATTAAATATCATATCCTGAGAATTCATATGTTGGTCAGAAATTGAAAGATGTTTAAGATAATTGTGTTGCCTGTGGACTTATATCCAACGCTTCCAAAAATGTAGGCAACTGGGCCAAGTTCATTTTCCCTCAGATGTAAATCTAAGTACCATCATGGTACTCCGTGATCAGTTAGACGCATCAACAACAATCAGATTCTGCTGTTATACTTATTTGAGTCAAATGTCTAGGTGAACAGAGCAATTGACAGGGCAAGATTAGTGAAATTATTGGTTCATACTTCGTTTAATAATTAGATTTATGGCTTGAAGCTTGGGACTTATTTCTCAAATCATGAACACATTTGAGTTTGAGAAATCTGCAAAGACCGTTACAGGGTCAAAACAATGCAAAAAGGCTTGACAGATTGATACTTTTTTCTTATATCATATTGCTTCTTTGTCATTTCAAAACTCAGGCGTAGTTGTTTCAAATCATGGGAAGTTGACACGGAATGGATAGGAAGTCTAAACTACTTATTACTAGGACCTTCATGTTTAACAATGCGAAAGACAAAATCGGTGGAAGTGATGTAATGCTAGCCCATGAACCACCGCAATAGCTAGCCATATATCCAAAATACTTAAATTTGTACATAAGCTAACTTAGTGTATTTTGGTACCTCATTTTATGCTTTTTAACTATTAAGAAAATCTTCTATAAAATGGGAACTTAGTGTATTTTGGTACTCATTTTGTTGGTTCCTGAATTGTGGGATTTGACTCCTTACCCTTATTTTGGTTGTGGTGAGACTCCATTTCCCTTAGATTGGTGACTCCAATTTGTACTATGCACTAAGACGTTCTATCCTATATTCCTTCTCCTCTTGGAAAAGTTGTAGAACGGGGTCACTTCGTGTATGAGATTTTGCACATTTGTACTAGGCTACGGGCGGAGCACCGTGGTTTCGAGTCTGAGCATTGTGATTTTGCCGCAAAATGCCTGGGGTTATTTTCATAGTTAGTCCACCCACATAGAGAGTAGAGACACTATTTTGGCGGGACACCACCACTCCCCTCCCCCCATCCCAAATTATTTTTTATTATTTCTTATTCTTTTTCTGTAATTGTTCTTCTACATTGAATTATTAAAAATTTAGATTTCTAATACCATAGCAATTCAAAAGATAGAGGAGACTCACATTGAGATGTCTTAGGCTTAAAATATACTAGATGCATATAGTTTATCCAATCTAAAGTATTGATATTTCAAAAAATGTCCAAAGCCTGCAAAGGTTCTTTCAATGATTCACTGATTGAATATAAACTACGAGATTGCTTAGAATTGACCTGGGTTTTAAATTTTAATAAAATAATAAATAACCCACCAGATAGAATAATGGAGTCTTTTTGGTAGTAATTTTATGAGCTAATCCTCAACAGGGTTCCCCTCTTCCCCCTTTTCCTGTAAGCTTTTGCTTCAGTTGAACTTCTGGAAGTAGAAGGAACTTAAATATACCATATCTATTTGGAAAAAAATAATAATAATTTTGCAGAATTATTTTGAATTAATAAGAATTTTAGAGCCAAGTTGTTGGCTTCTGCCCTTGTGCATGCAGCTGTAAGGTGGGCAAGGAACAGCCAGGTTTACCTCAAAGTTGTCCAGTTCACTAGTGGTTCCCTACCCTTCAATGATGAATTGCTAGATTTCAGAAACTATCAAATTAATCTGGTTCATCACTAAATATATTGAGTGAAATAACTAAAGAAGCATCAGTTGTGCCATTCAAATAAGTAGCTACAAAATCCAGAGTTCTGAAAATTGAAAAAATTGTTTCAATTTAATATGCTGCTATTTTCTAGGCTCTGATAAGCCCAGAATGACTCACAGTATTAGAGTGGGAAGACAACATCTTCAGATATTTATTTTTGTTCTAATGTGCTAATTGATACTGTTATATCTTTAGATATTTCTTTTTGTTCTGCTGTACTAATTGATAATGTTAAAAACTTGTAGGATTAGACTAGTTGATGGAATTGTGTTAAACTGTCTGCAGCTCAATATTGCAAAGATCCTTGTGATCAGTTATTTACTAAAACAACCTATTCCTTTGAATTTTGCTGCTGGTGGTGTTTAATATGATTATCTATTTTATGGCAGCACTTGCGGGAAACTATGTCAACTTCGGTGTGTTTGAACTATATGGAGATAGGGCACTTGCTGATGCACTTGACATTGCACTCAAGATGACTCTATCCATTCCTTTGGCTGATATGCTGGCTTATCGAAAGGTAAGACCACGAAATTTTTGTGCTTGGTGTTAAATTGGTCTACAACATTGGTCTTTTAGATTTATGCGTTGAAATTTTTTGCGGCATAAGTTATTTAATCTTGTTGTTACTGCTGAAACGTATTTTTATCTAGAATGATTCTTATGAGAATAAAATGGTTTTCTAGGTGTGGATTATTTTTCAGGGAGGTATTTCCTGTGATTAATTCTAGGTTTTTTTTATTAATGTGGTCGTTTAATGCTAATTGTTGCATTTAAGTGTTACTCATGAATTATCATGGTTCAAAATACGTATCGAGGTGGAGTTCCAGTTATTCAAAAAATGAAAATGTTTCAAGAAACGTATTGATACGTGTGGAAACACTGTTAAAATTTATGGAAACATTGGAAACTTAATACAAGACTTAATTTTTCAGCGAGGTATATCCTGTGATTAATTCTAGGTTTGTTATTACTGTGGTCGTTTTCACTTAATTCTAAATGCTGCATTTTAAGTGTTACTCATGAAATATCATGGTTAAAAATACATATCGAGGTGCAGTTCCAATCATTCAAAAAAAGAAAGTGTATCAAGAAACGTATTGATACGGTGGAAACACTGTTACAATTGATGGAAATGTTGGAAACTTAATACAATACTTCCTTAAATGCATAAATGAGCTAAAAAAAATTAAGAAATTGATAAGAATTTCACATCATACATCCATTTAGTTATATATATATATATATATATAAACAAACAAACAAACAAACCGACACATGCATATGCAGATGAATACTCAAAGAAAAGCTTCATTGAATGTAATAACAAGCTTTAGTATGTGAACTTAGATTGCAAAATGAACACAAATAAATTTAAGTGTGTCAGTTTCAGGTGATCAAACATAGAACATAGCATAAGTATTAAAAAGTAACTTACTATAAAGCAATTGAAAACACAATTACACGACAATCAAATCTATCTTGATATTTAAAATTAGATTTTAATTTGAAAACTTTATATTAAAAATAATATTTTAAATATTTATGCAAAATATAAAGATAGTAAAAAATTATATAAGAAACCATAAATCAAGTACATTAGTAATGAATGCATCACACAATTATACATAAATCAAGTTCACTTTTTTTTGGTGCCTAAATATAATTTTTAATTACATATTGATATATACAAATTGAAAAAATGAAAGGAGGATGCACATGACCAGCGGGATTCTTTTCTTTTTTTTAATCGGTATGGCCTGCGGGATTCATCGAATATGTATTATAGCATGAAATCCATGTTCTTTTGTACCAAAAAAATAATAATTTTAATATTTTTCTATTTTATGAATATATTAATAAAATCTAAAAAATATTTTTTTTGGGACTAAACATTGTGGTGAAATTATGGAGCTGCTAGATCAGCTCTAGATTCATCATTTAGTTTTTATTAAGGTTGATTGAAAAAATAAGTTTTAGAAAAAGAGAGAATTTTCTATTTTGTAAATATTTTTAATAAAATAATTTTTTTGGCCAAATGAAGTTGTGAATCTATGGAGCTGATCTTATAAGTGAAAAAGTTGATTTCAACTAAAAAGAACTTGTAAAATCAAATTTTTTTACAAAATTTGATCATATCTCTTAAATATTGGCAACATTTGTAAAAATCTAAGCTCTGATGTCACACCCCAAAATTTATACTCATTATCCCTATTTTAATAATAATTATTTAATAATAACATGGGTAATGGGGTAATAGGGATACTAGGACGTAATTGCAGTTTCCACACACCCCACGTGTGAAAACCCAAGCAGATTCCCAACTTTCATGTGCTCGATATACAATACATCCGTACAATAAAATTCAAAAGTGAAAAACACAGTTTAGACTGTAACAACACCTAGATGGGGTGAATAGGTGTAAATGATTGCGGAATAAAATTCTACTAATTAAAGACAAGTCCTTAATTAATAGGCATGCACAAGTCTTGAACAAATAGCAACCAATCACACAAAATTGCAAATAAAATAATGAGACAACACAAGAAATTTTGGTGGCGAAGGGAAAACTCTAAGAGAACTCTCAAAGAGAAAAACCCTCTGGGCGATCAGGTGCTACCTCAAAAAATTCACTATAAGAAGAAGACTTACAGACAGTGGTTCAGATGACCCAATACAGACTCTAACTCATAGTGTAAGTATCTGAAGAACTCTTTAGATTTGCAACCTTGCAACGATCCAGAACTCTGAATATCTTCTTAGTGAAGTGCCAAACGAACTCGATCGGCAACCGTAGGAACTCCCATGAGCAAGGTCTCCAACCTGGAACTCCAAGGTAAGAAAAGAGAGAAGAAAGAATGGTTTGATGGCTTAAAGGTAGAATGGGAAGGAGAAAAGGTTCTTTTCCTCAAACACACGATTTTAGGGTTCTAAAAACGTCTTAGGTAACCCTCAAGGAACGTCTAAACAATCCTTATATAGGTTAGAAAGAAGTCTAGAAGGAATAGGAAACAAATCAGAAAAGATCGGAATTTTATAACTGATTTTCCGTATTGAACATTCGAACATTCATCAAACGCGGCTCTAACGTTCAATACTTAGGACTACTTCACCTCTTTACGTTCGAACGAAAGCCTCACGTTGAGTTTAAATAACACGAACGGTCGAACGTTGAGACTAACGTTGGCGAACGTAACTCTCGGGTTTCTCTGCAGACCTTGAACGTTCGAACGACAAGTCTTGTCTTCTCGAACACAACTCTCGGGTTTGTCTGTATGCACTGAACGGTTGAACGGCAAGTCTTGTCTTCTCGAATGCAACTCTCGGGTTTCTCTATAGACCTTGAACGTTTGAATGGCAAGTCTTGTCTTCTCGAATGCAAATCTCAGGTTTGTCTGTATGCATTGAACAGTCGAATGGCAAGTCTTGTCTTCTCGAACGCAACTCTCGGCTTTGATTGTATTTGAACTTTGCATTGATCGTTTGAACGACACATCAAACAACTATCTAACGTTCACTATAACATCCTTAATTTGACTCCGACTTAGACGCCATTTGAACCATGACTCATACAACCTATCCCAAACAATTTGAACACCTTAAACACTTTTTGGCACGGAATTAAGCCAATATAAAATATTGAACCTAACAAAAAGAAATAAATGAATTACCAAGATCTTGCACATATAAGATGAATAAATCTAATATGCATTAACCAATAAAATATCAGAGTATGCCATAAAATAAACATCTTACTAATAGAAAATTTCTATAGGAAAGAAGTACAAATAAACCCTACTCTACTAGCTCATGACATAAAATAAAATCCCTATCCTCTACTACTCTAAGTAGGCCACACTAACGTCCAAGCACGCCGAATCATGTCCATATCCTAAGCATCTTCCTGGTCCTCAAAAGTTGCATCATACACACCTATAAAAATAGTAGGGAATGAGCAAATAGCCTAGTAGGTATCACCTCTATAGATCAAGTCCCATGGAGAACTCAAACCGTAGAAACATACCCTAAAAATATAAAAATATAAACAAAAGAAACAAATGTATTATGCTGAATAAGTAATTGGAATATAAAAGCAATAATGAATGCAATACATGAAAGACCCCTAATATCACTATATATGGTCAAGTATATGGATTCCTATGGACTCTATATGAAAGAAACACTCCAAAATCCACAAATCATGTTCAAACAATCATGTATGTAATGTATGCAGTGAGAAAGTGTGTGCACAACCTCTAAAGACAATTCATCTTCACCCCATGAAGTATCTTAGAGTTGCAAATTATAAAGAACTTCCCCCCTGCTCCTTTATAATTGCCTGTGTTTGTGAAACTGTTTAGATATCTCCGACCCAACACATATTCCAACTTACAAACACCACCCGGGGCAATCTAAAGTATTCCACGTGTACATCGTAGTTCTACGGGCTTTCAACCGATCGGAGCACTATGCCAAGCCACTATTTGCAGAATGGAGACCTAATCCCAAGATACCCATAACATTTTTGTGAAGTTTAGCTCTAAACAATAACACGTTCTCAACCTCTTAATGCCTCTTAGAGATTTACCTTTCAAGGTCTTACATCACTTGGTAGCCACATCTTACAAGCTAGATATTAGACTCCACAGAAAAGTCCTCACTACAACATGTAAGGATATCATTCATATGAACAAGGATTATTGGTGACTGTTGATAGACCCTCACACCTCACCTGTTCTAAATAAAGTGTCGAAAGTATGCTAGACTCATGCATGAAACACAATCACACCTATCTAGTGCTCAATGCAACTCATACATGGTTTCACACATGGTCTTCACCAACAACCATGGCAATAATTTCAACAACATATCAATTTTTGATTTAATAAGCATCAATGATTAAGAATCAATCTAAAAGCTCTTAATTATATATTTAAAAATATATCAAGACCCAATTACCAATAAAATTGCACAATCATTCAATATATATAAAAAAAATCTAATTCTTGATTTTTCAAAGTTTCCAACTTGATTTCCTTCACATCTATTGATTCTAGCATGTTTCTAAGCATCCATTAATAATTTCCTAACTATCTAAATATGCCAATTTTACCCGGATCAAAGTTTGACCATCTCCCCATTGAAACCCTAAAGTTCTAGTTCCCGGATTCATACCTGAATTTTATATTTTCAAACAAACAATCAAGTACCTTTTCAAAACAACCTAGCAACATGTTTCTAAACATGTTAGAAGCAAAGCCCATGGATAAAAATAAGGTTTAAACAATAAAATCAAAATTTCACCTTTTTCATGCAAGGTCTCTAGATTTTCATACAAGCTTGTGATTAATCAATAAAACACCATATAAATCATGATTTCTTCATCTATGCATAACAAAATCACTATTTAAATTATCCCAAATGCCCTGAAATTTCAGATATATTTTTGGCATGGATTTCCTTAGTTAGGGTCCTACAAACGACTTGAAAATTGTAGATTAACCTACCTCAACGCCTTAGATCCTTTTGTTGTTGTTTTCTTCTTGATTTAATCCTGAAATCTACTTCTTTTCTCCTCTTGAATTAGCTGTCCAGAATTTTCTAGGGTTCTTCCACAAAACCACATGTCCAAATCAAGGTAAAGAATAACAAAAGATCATAATTTTAATCTAAAACTTGTATTTATACTAGGGTTTTAATATGTTTAATTACCATCCTACCCCAAATCCGTAGAGAATTTGGGTTACGTTAGGCTAGGTTCATCCTTTTAACTTTAATAAAGCGGCTAACCCGCTTAACCTATTTAGTTGTTTTAATTATAATTTACAGAATTACTATTTTACCCTTTGAATTAGAACTCATAAATTATCCTAATTCTATTGAAATTCCAAGTGGCTATTTAAAATCTAATTTTCGTAATTATTTTATTTAATAATTTAAATAATAGCTAATTTCACTTTTACTTAATTTATTTACTAAATTATGACTCTTTAAAATATATTATTACTAAAATACCGTTTTCTCACTTAATTATGATAAAACTACATATCTAGATTCAAATTAAACCTAATTAAATTCTAATTAATATTTTAAGCCTCTTAGGGATTTAATTAATTAATTATATTATTTAGGAAAAGACTAAAATACCCCTATAAATTTTCTAGGGTATTACATACGATCTTCCACAGAAAGCGGAATGCAGATTAAGTGCATCAATCGGGTTGTTTTTGGGTTTGGATATTTCAGATACTTTTCTAGTTTGGGTGATCTAATGATTCATAAGAAAGATGTTCTGCAAGTTCTGGTTTTTTCCCTCTGCATGAACAGTGCTTTCATGAGTTCAAAACTACAGATACACAATAATTATTAATTGTTCCAAGGTAAATTATTTTTACCCAACCATATCGTTTTGACCAGGTCGATACTCAATGCGTATCGACTGTATCGATTGGCACTTATGTATTTAAAACCATGTGAAATATTGATGTTATCTGTGCCTACATGCTTGACCTTCCTTCACATGCTATTTTTCCACCTTTTTGGGTTTTCCTCTGTGTTCATAGAAGAAATATATCCATTATTTTCATCTTTTTTTTCGTGCCTAATTATAAGGAATTTAGGCCTATTTTCCACCTATTTGGAGAAAGCTCTCTTTTAGCCTCTTCATTCCACTAGTATTACTGGGACAGAACTAGAGTACATTTGGAGCTTTAGATCATATGAAACTCAACACCATCAAAATAGGGAAATTTAGATTTGGCTTTAAATTTTGGAAAGTTTTGTGGAATGAAGTCCTAGAAGGGAATTTTTGGGTGAATTATCCGGGGTAAATTTATAATATTTCATGGAAATTTACAACCATAATATTTAGAACTCACAGCAACATTTTATGCAGCATTAATAGTTGTCTAGTGTCTTCTCTTTTTTTCCTGTCTCAGAAAAAATTTACAGTTCTTTTTTTTTTCTTTTCACTGATGTCTTCCAGCTTACGAGAGCTTACTTCGCATTCTTGGAGGTTCTATTTAACAGCCATATTGCTTTTGTTTTGAATCTTGACACAACCACCTTTACGCACATAGTTGGATCCCTTGAATCTGGTCTTAAAGGTCTGGATGCCAATATATCGTCACAGGTATGTGTGATTATATTTGTAAGATTTATATATTCCATAATCATGTATTATCAGCTTATTTATTAAAATTATTTTCTTTCTTATATATATATGCATGCATACATACATACATACTTGTGTGTGTGTGTGTGTGTTTCAATTGTCTCTGTTTTGGCTCTTAAACAATTAAGTTCCTTTAATCCAGTATCCCATCTCTATCCATTTGTTAGCTGCAACTAACATTATTGCATGTAAAACAAAATGTTGTCATCTCACCTTTTTTTTCACATGACTCATTTCCTTTTTTCTCCATATGATGCCCAACCAGTTGTTGAGAAAAATGTAAATTACAACTTGTTTGATGGAGTGCATAAACCGTAATTACCAGGAAAAAATACATTTGATATGCTGTATGAATTTATGAAAAACTACTGCAAACTAAATAAACCTTTATTTGTCATAGAAAATGTTTAATTTGCACTATAAGAGATAAAATGGGGTTAGTGTCAGCTATTAAATGGAGGTGGTCTCCGACTTCTGGACAACATGCGATCTTCTCAATCTTAAGTACCTTGGCCACATTTCGAAAGATCCAACAATCAAGGTGAATCCATTTGTTTCTGTAGAACAAATTCCTATCACCTGAAATGAAAATATTGCTTGAAGTTTTTTAATAGATTTAAGTAATTTTTTTTTTTTAATAGAAGCATATCAAGATGAAATCTTTGATGCAGATCGGATTTATGAAGAGGTAAAAATAAGGTAGGAGGAAGAGGATATGACTAGTAGATCATACAGCATAGTTTAACTCTGGATTGAATCCTGTTTGTAAGATTTTAGTGGATGGACATAAATGCCTTTAGGCCCTGATTGGTTCAGTGAATTGGGGCGAGAATTTCAGTACGGAATTGGAATTGTGGGCTTAAATTCCAAATCTTATGTTTGGAAGCACATTGAAGAATTAGAATTAGAATTGTTATCCAATTCCGTTGAATTGCCTTATAAGCTATTTTTTACCTTATCTAATTCCCTACCCAAGAGGAGAGAATTCAGGACTTGTGATAAGAATTAGGAACTCAATATAGAAACTCAACCCACATGTTCTTGTTCGTACTGTTCTTCTAAACTCGATAACTCTCTCTCTCACCCCCTACTCTCTCTCTTCCACTTTCTTCTAAACAGGTGATGGTTTTTTCCCGGTGATCTCTCTCCTGGTCGTCCTTGTCGATGTTGCAAACAAGGTGAAAAGGAACCCCCCCCCCCCCCCCCCCCCCCCCCCTATCTCGTCCTTTTTCTTCTAAACACATACTATTATTTTTTTTTTCTTTCCGACGACCTGATCATTTTTATTGCTTTTGCGACAATGTGACATCCCCTCCTCTCTCTCTCCCACCCCCCCCCCCCCCCCCCCCAGCCCACTATCTCTTCTTTTTCTTCCAAACACATACTATACTCTCTTTTTTCCCCAACCTGATCGTCTTTGTCGCTGTTGCAGACAGCATGAAACACCCCCTCCTCCCCTATCCTCTCCTCTCTCTCTCTCTCTCTCTCCCCTCCCCCCAACTGTCTTCCGTTTTCTTCTCCAAGGTTCTGATTATTTATTTTTTCTTTTTCTGGCGACCTTTCTAAATAATGTGAAACACTGTCGTGATATCACATAATTGAAACACCCCCCTCCTTTATGAATTTTTCTTTATAGTGCTCCTTATAAAAAGGCTTATCTCTATAGCAAGTTTAATCGAGGGTTTTAGGCTTGGGGAGCTGTACCTCACCTCAGTTAATATACATGTGAAATGAAAGAGGTCGTCATTTTTCATAGGTATTCTTTGTGTCAGTTCATTGATTGTGAAACATATTCATGAATTTTATTTGTTTAAAAAAAAAAGTGAAACATCCCCTCCCCCCCTCTCTCTCTATTTTGTTTTATTCTTCAAGGTTTTGTTCCTATTTTTCCTTTTTCCGGCGACCACTCTCCTCATTGCCTGTGTCGATGTTGCAAGGACATGAAATATCCCCTCCTCCTCTCTCTCTCTTCCGTTTTCTTTTAAACAGATGTTGTGGAGTTATTTTTCAGCAACCTTTAATTCATGATTCTATGTCTTTGTTGCAAACAGAGGGTGATATAAACATTAATAATACAATTAATTAAGGAATTGTAATTGAATTTCATAAGTTCATCCAATCAATGGAATTGGAATTTAAACCAATTCTCTATGGAATTCTAATTCCAAAATTTAATTCTATTGTCATCCAATCACAAGAATTCTAATTTTATCCAATTCCAATTCATTAAGAATTGGAATTGGAATTATAATTCTTATTTTCAATTCCAATTCATTGAACAATCAGAGCCTTACATCAAACTAATATGTATAAGAAATGCATACACATATGAACAATTACATTACTCACCTTTATTTTCTGTTCTTCGCTTGCCTATATTCAGTGAGAATCATGATTTGGTCACTCAGTCAGAATATCAGCTATCTGTTGCTCCATATAGAATGTAAGGTAGACAAATTTTGTGCATTCTCTAACTTTTCCTTGTTAAAATGTGATCACAAAGTCAACATTTTTCATTCAATTTTTGTGGACTAATTGAGCAATAGGCAAAAGAATTGGCTGTAAAATTGATGCCCTAAGTTGAATAGATGTGAAAAGGGTAGCTATGGAGAGAAAAACCCAAAGTATTGGGCGAACTGAGAGAAGGAGTAAGCTAACAAATTGATTTTTATTTAAAGCTTGAATGACTGGACCTGATATATTGGCATCTTAAGAATATAGTTATTAATATCAATAGTACAGCCAGGTTGCTCCAGTCTCCGTCTTCTCTTTATTTATATCCTTTATCAATCCTAGATACCAAGATGAAATTTCAACAGCAACTAGGGTTTGCAAAGACAAAAAGAATAGAGAGGAAGAAAAGGAAACAGGAGAAGAGAATTAGTTTAGCATATAGTCTAGTGGACTCCTCCATTTTGTTTTATTACTCTTCTGAATGACTGGACATAAGTGCCCGCATGTCAGCCCAGTATTACAGCTATGTCTTGGTGAATGAAATATGATAGGAAACCTTTGTAATGATAGGAAAACTTCGTTCAGTGCAGAGAAAGGAGGCTGGCCACAATGAAGCACAGATATCTGTCAAAGCACAACTGGATTTCAATGAAGGCACTATTTCTAAGCATCAATTTAAAATGTCGCTTCCAAATTCTGGCCTCTTTGACAAAAAGAATTGGGGCGAGATGGACTAAGTCTAATGCTCATTATTGGTGGGGCATATTATTTACCATAAAGCCTTGAAGGATTGAGTTTAGGCAGTTGATAACTTTCATTAAGGCTTTGTTAAGGAGTGGTTATGGCATTTGAAATGTAGCTGGAAGTTCAATCCATTTTGCGTGCTGCATATGGGGTGAGAGTGGCGATGGAATGGTGGGTAGTTTTGTGACATGTATGGTCATATAGGTGTCAGTGTAAAGGATATTCTTCATATTAAAAGGAGCTTTTCCAATTGGATTAGAATTGTGGTGGCTGATGTCAATAGGATTTTTCTTTGGCATGACTTATTGTGTGGTTCAGGTCCTTTATGTGAGGCTTTCTTAGCCATCTAAATTGTATCTTCTAACAAAGAAGACTTGATTCAGGATATTTTGATGATAGATGGCGATTAATTTGTCATACTGAAGAGACTTCTTTTACTGGAAGGTTAAGCCCCTAGCTTTATTAGTTGAACTTGCTCCAATTCAAAGCTTTAAGGAATTTTGGAGGTTATTATATTTTTAGGGTACAAATCAAGGTATATCTTTCATGGCCACATTGATGTTATCCAATCATTTCTTTGAAACCACTTTCACCTTACACATCTTACATGGGAAGCTAATGTAACGCTCCGGATCCAGATTTATTTAATAATTCATAAACCCAAACCCTGAACGTTAACTTGAGTCTCAAAACATAAACTAAACGAGCCATTAATGGTAATTGATTTCTTTTTCTTTAATCAGAGTGCAACTTTAATAATAAAAATCCTCAAATCAAGCGTGGTATAAAATAACCAATATCCAACATAAAACCATTAATAAGTTCAAGTCTGGTCAAGGTCAACTAAAGTAATCCTATTACAACCCATAATAAAAATTCAAAGTCCTATCTCAAATAAAAGTAACAACTCCTAAACCTATATGGTAAAATAAAAGCCCTTTTTCTCTGAAATCAGAATAATCCCTTGAGAATCAAGTTGCACGATATCATCCTCGCTTGGAGTATTTGAACACAAAACCGATAAGACAATGTGAGATATAAAATCTCAGCAAGTAGTCGTGCGGAAAATAAATCTTATGCTGTTCTAAGATATGTAACAAGTAAACCAGTAATATAAAACAAACCATACATATTAAGAATATCAAACACATCAGTAAACAAGAAGATATCATTGTCCAACATAATACAAGAATCCGTATTCTGTATAAAACATAAACCAAGCAATGTAATCAAGTAACCCAACTACCTTCCTACCGAGTACACGTGCAAAGGAAGAACAAACAAATTATCAATACAACCTTCCCACTGAGTTACACAGATTGAGGAAGTCTTGCCGAGTACATGGACTAGGTAAATTTAATCCTTAATGCTAAGCACTATCTTCCTACCGATTACATGGATTGAGGAAGTCCCATCGAGTTACATGGATTGAGGAAGTCCCGCCAAGTACACAGACTGGGAAGTAATCCTGACGAGTACACGGACCGAGGATATATCAATAACCACTAATGATTCTATCCCAAGTACATGGGTGAATTAAAACACCAACACTGGATATAAGGCATACGCCATGAAGTAACCGCATACACGAGAGCATAAGGCATACGCCATGTCACATACGTGATATAACAAACCCATATATGTGGAGACATATACATATCAGAATTACACCCCTATATGAGGAGGCACATAAATGTCAAATCAAGTAACCATACATTTCATCTCTTTAAGCCATAATCTCTAATATAATCAAAATACTCAAATCTGGTTAAACTTCTATTTATACCTTTCTGGAACTCAAAACATATCCATTTAGTCCTAATACAAGTGTTGGAATCATTAAATATAACACAGGTCAATAAAAATACACATTTTCCCAAATCCCCAAAACTTGAGTCACTTTAGTAGAACGTACCCAAAATCCTTATGAAAATCAAAATAATTCTTTGACCAGTGCACACACTCTCAAAATACCCTAATCTAATTGGTACATGAGTTGAAATCTCTCAAAAACAAGTTTAGAATCTAAAACTAGGTCAAAATCCCTAAATATGAAAATCTGACAATGAGCACTCGATGTAGTGCTTGAGTTGCCTGTTGGGTGCTCGGTTTAAATCATAGCTTTGCTTGGTCGCTCAAGGTGGCGCTTGGATGTCCTATCAGGTGATTATTTTCTGGGTTCTTAGACTTTGGGTGCTCGCTATAGCGTTCGAGCGACGGATCTGGCACTTGTATAATTTTCTAAATTATGCTCTCGGGTTTCAAAATCCAAAATAAAGCACAGGCAGGGTGCTTGCTTGGGCGCTCGAGCTAGATCGGGCAACTGTTCAAAGTAATTGGGCACCTAATGCAGCGCTTGAGCCGTACCTCGGGCGTCTGTATAAATTCACCGATTTCTAGAATTTTCTAAATATTCCGAAAATCAAAACTACAACTATAGATCATGCTTTTATCACTTCAAATAAGTTCTAATACATCTAATAACACTTCTAAAACATGAAAAAACAATGCAACACAAATAAATCACGACATACATTGATTTGATCATCAAAACCTCAATAAAACATGCGTATAAACATGGATCCCAAGAAGTCCGAAAATCTGATTTTAATGAAAGTTTGAAGGGACTACTTGCCTTGTTTCTTTGATCAAATCCTCTCCAACGAATCCAGCACCGTCTTGAAATCCACAATAGCCTCTCTTCTCGTCTAAGATCACAAGAAAGCATAAACATAGCAAACTGCCTATATGTATGGTTCATAAACCATGGTTTTCTTTTTAGCTTTACTTACCTCAAATCCACACGAAATTCCTTCTTCCTTCTCTCTCTCTCTCTCTAGCCGTACGAATCCACCAAGAATAATAAGAAAACCCTAAATTCTTTTCTAACTTCCTCTTTTATACTCACCCATCTAGAATTCCAAATCCTATTTTGAAACTTCCCTATTTTATCTCAACTTCTCCTTCTAATATCCCCTTCATGAATCTCATATGAAAGAAACTTTTATTTTGTCAATTTTCGTGCTATTTAATTTCTCTATTTTTAAATATTAGTAAAACTCCCCAAAACTCCATTTATTCCTCAACTTAAGGCTTCTAATTAACCATAATTACCAATGTGCCCTTCTCCCACTTATTAGACCATAAATCTCATGATTTATGATCTATTTAAATCCAACCTAGATCTAATTTAATTTCTCAAGTCCAATAATCATTTTATCTCTATATATAATAATTTGGCTAATTTGGGAAAAGACCAAAATACCTTTTTTTCGTTATAATTTCATATCTAACCATTTGATCTTTTCCAAAATTTCCAGATTTAATGTCCTCATTATTTTAAATCAATTATGCATTCTAATTGATGAAAAGTTCCCAAACTTTAAACTATAATTAATCTCCCAATTTATTCTCAAATAAAATAATTAATTCTCCAACTATTCTTATTTAATTCTTTTTATTTATTTTATTTTTTGGAAATTTGGGATTTCACAACTAAAGTATTGTTCATTGTATGGATGGTGTCTTAGTCTTTGCAGTTTGCAGTTGATTTGTTATTGAACAAAAATGGAGTATACCTATTAGATGCCTTGTGTGTCATTCTAACATGGAATTAGTGGATTGCTTGCTTCTGCATGCCTCTGTTGCTTGTCTCCTCTAGACCTTTGTCTTACGTATATTTGGAATGTGATCACAATTAGAATGTTTAGGGGCACCCTATAGTAGTTGGAGTTTAGAAGTAATAAAGGGTTTCTTTGGAACATAAATCTTTCCCCTTATGTTGTACCATATGGATGAATTTGCATTCTAAAAGATGAAGAGAGTAGATTGGAGAGAGCGCAGACTTCCATCTTTGGACTTATATTTACACTGTATGCCACTGATTCTAATTTGTGTATCTAATTTGAGGGCATAAATTATTTGTCTTTATGCGTGGATTGGAATAGCCAATTCTTCATTATTTCACTCCGGTTTTTTATTGTTTTGACTAGTACATAAGTTTCTGCATAGAGCTGTAAGTTTTGCCCCACCCGCCCGAAGCCCGCCCAACCAAACCTGAATAATAGCCCGAACTAAGACTTTAGTTTGGATTTTGGTTAGAAGGAGAAACTTGGGGACTTTCTCTCCTCCTTTGGACGGAAAAAGGCCTCCTCGTAGTTCATTGACCGCGCGGCCAACGAACTAGGCCTAAATAAAGCTTCGCCCCACAAAAGGGAACAAATCATCAAAATGATGGAAGACCTTTCCCTGCGGCGCGGCCAATCCGGCCTTAATTCAGGGCAAAATGCCGCCGCGAAATTAACAATGCTAGTGGAAATGTGGGAAAAAAAAAGAGCCAATGGGTAATTTGAAGTTGAGTTTGAGTTGGGCTTGGGTTCATGCTTTGTGGCTCGAAAAACCCGAACTAAAGAATAAATCCATGAGTACATAACTAATTTCTAAAGAAGAAACCCATGACTTGTTAGGATCAAGCGCTTATCACTAGACCAATAACTTAAGTTATTGGTTAGAGCGCAGCTTTATTTCCTTATATCATAGTAGGATGCTGAACCTTGGCCCAACATCCTCAACATGACTCATATCCAAACATAGCTCTTTGCAAGATATTTCTCTCTTGTTTAAGAGAAATGGGAGTTCTTCGTTCTCTCTTGTTTGAAGTAATTGGGAGTTTATTTTTCCCAACATGCTATTAAGAAAATTGCAACACTAATTTTTGTCTATACTAGTTTTATAGAGCCTTGAAGAAAGGGTATCAATCATGTTGAAGTGGAATCTATGAGGATGGTTTAATATATCCTTAGGAATGGCAAAGTTAATTAATTAAATAGAGAGTAACCTTACTTATATATAGAACAGACAAATATCTATTTGAACTGGGTGATTTTAGGGAAAATGCCTTATCTATTGTAATCTTTGGTTTTCTTTACTCTTTTAAAGTACTCAAAATAACATATGAAGTGTATTTTATCTCTTTATATTTGTATGTATTGAATAATTTTTAATCATGCTTCATCCTAAAATATTGTTTCATCATAGTTAATATTTTAGTTCATAAATTCTAATTTTAATTTACCATAAAATGTTTTAAAATACAATTCTCTTAAATTTACATTTAAATGGGGTTGGCCCGAACCCAGCCCGAACTCAAGAAATAATTTTAGAGTTGGGTTTGGGCTCAAGGAGTTTGGGTTTAGGGTAGGCCAAGGTGAGATTGGGCACACTAATTTTACATTGGGTTGAGCCCAAACTCATTGAAACCCGGACCAACCTGCCCTACTTACAGTTCTATTTCTGCATGGTTCAACCCTGGTTAAAAAAAAATTAAATTAATAGTTAAAGCCCTTCCTATTAGTGGTTATCTGCTCCCTTACTTGGTGTGATGGTAAAATATTCAGGCTGCCAGCATGAAAATGTGGGTTTGAGTCTTGAGTGCAGCCACATTGCACAAAAATGTGAATGTTAAGTCTGTTGTCAGTCCACCCCTCCTGCTACTCTGCTCGTGCGACTTGCACTGGATTAATGTCCTTCATCTGATTTGACATTGACCACCATGAGAGGTGGTGGTACGTCCATAGTCTATTCATTATTTCTTGTCCCTTATTTTGCAGAAATCATCTTCCTTCATTTCCATAATAGATTCATGTTGCCAACTCCTGTTAGTTGGGATGATGCATTTTGTTTTATCATTATTGTTGTAATCTTCCTCCATATAGCGTCCCTTTCCTCATCAATATCTAAACCAACTTTCCAATGAAACCCATTTGAAAAGTACCAAACCCCTAGATGCCCAGCCTGCGCTGACTTCTGGGTTTGTAGACCTAATCATAATACTGGTACTTGAATTTCTCATTTGAGTTCTTTCCAAAGGAAGTGTGTCCACAAATTTCCAGGCCTGTGTGCCATGAAAAAAAGGAAAGTGAAAATGGGATAAGAAGTATTTTGGTAATTTGACAAGAAAGCTTCAGTGAGAGTTGAGTATATTGCCCTTTTGTCCACAAAATAGGTCACATTTGCCTTACAGTATTCCACAATAAATTATTATTGAAAGAAGCTCTGAATCATAAACCCTCATGGGAGAATGGTAAGCTTCCTACCATGCATGGTAAGTTAATAATCCATCAGGTCTGAAAATCTCCTATTCCATAAGTAATGCTCTCAAATTTTTTATAAGAATCTAAGCCTGGGAAGCAGTTCCAAATATAGAAGATTACGTCCAAGGCTCACACTTGTGGCTGAATCATTTAATAGAACCATAAACTATTAGTTTTAAGGGTTAGGTCCCTTCCCCAGCTTTTGGATGATTCTCAGTATTTTCTGATGAGCAAGATTTACTGTTTTAGTGCTGCTGGTCGTGCCACCTAGGGCACGAAACAAAATTTTGCTGAAATGCTGGAAAATCGAAAGGAAAAAAAGGGCTTTTTTGGATTTGCGGAAATTTTGCCTAAATTGAGCGAAATTTCGATTCTTGCCTCCCAAGAAAAATAATTTTTTCTTTTAAATTTTCATTTCGCTCGACACGCTGCTAGGTTTCTACTGTGCCCAACAAAGCATATCGTTGGGGTGTCTTGGAGCAAACTTTCGGCGGCACATCGCAAACACTGCTGAGGAGTCATTGGTAAATCCGTGGCCAGATAGCATGTGTAATCCTGAGCAAAGCGATAGTGGTAAATTTATGAGGTTTTGTTATGCGTGCACATACAAAATGATAAAAGACTATCACTTTTTTGTGTGGTGATAAAGCCTCAGGCTGGAAATGTGAGTAGGTGGATTCGTGTTTGAGTGCTGTCACTTTGCACAAAAAACTTAGGTCTGTTTCTAGTCTACTCTCAGTGGGACTTCCACTGTGTTATGGTCACTTTTTCAGCATGCATACCACAGAGCCAATATTAATCAGATTTTCTGTAGATATTGGTGCCTACTAAAGGACAAGAAATGGTAGCTAAGATGGACATGATAAAGCTATGGGTGGAAGGGGATGCCAGTGTGACAGTAAGACTGTTGAGGAATACTAATGAGACAGGTCCTTGGATGATTGACAACAATTCTTTCTTAGTAAGCTAGTCAAGTCATAATCGGATGAATATTGTTCAGGTTATCTGTAGAGATATTTATGCCTACTAAAGGACTATAAACAGCAGCTAAGATGGATATGCTAAAGCTACGGGTGGAAGGGGATTCCAGTGTGATGATAAGCCTGATGAGGAATGATAAATGAGACTGTTCCTTTGGTGGGTGATTACTTAGTGTTAGATATAACTCTTTCTTAGTGAGCTAGTCAAGTTGTAATCAGATGTAGACAAGTTAATAGGGCAGCATGCCTTGGTTTTTACTCTTTCACACATCTTGTGAATAAGATTTACATCCTCTTATCTTTTAATGCAGTCCCTTAATATTCATCGAAAAAAGGGGGAAGGGCAGCATACCTTTTTGCCACGATGGCAATAACTTGGAAATCTAAGAATGTGTGAGATCTCCCACCTGGTTTTTTATTTGATATTTCGCTTTCTAATGAAAAGACTTTTAATAATAAAAGAAACAAGAAAGAGAATAGAAGTAGAAGCTCAAAGCGAAGTTGCAAATCTGGAGACAACTTCATCTCTCTCTCTCTCTCTCTCTCTCTCTCTCTCTCTCTCTCTCCCCCCCCCCCCCCCCAAAAAAAAAAAGATTTGGTGGCCTGTGTTTAGATTTCGCCTATGAACCTCCAATCTAGCTAAATGATCAGCAATCATATTGACCGGCCTAAGGACTTGATTGAATGAGTCATTCCGGTTATGTGCTATGATTTGTTCCAGACAAACAAGACAAGCAGACTTCCAGCTACACTCTTCTCCATTTTGTAGCCATGAGATAATAGTGAATGAGTCTCTTTCAACCTGAAAGTTCCTGAAATTCAGAATACAGCTTCCTTTAAATCAGTGATTAGTGCTTTCATTTCAGCATTTATTGAGTTGTTCAGTACAATGTTATTGGAGAAAATATGAGTCATATTACCCACATCATTCCTAAACATGCCTCCAAGTTCCAACATCAGAGGGTTCTGGGTTGGCACGACTTCTACCATCAAAATTTAGCATTAAAAAGACCTGCACTGGATTGTAATTACTAAACAAGTGAATAGGAAGAAAGTGATTGCCTGAAAGTTGTAAATGTGGGACATATCGAGTGATGATTGCTGGAATGATTAAAGAAGCCTTCTACTAACACCAATGACTTTGCTTTATGTCACCTAAGTATCTCTAGCATTGAAGGGATTAAATTGGAGACAAATGGTCTCCTTTCTTTGAACACACACCTTTGACTCAAAAAGAAGACAAGAAATTCCATGTAGTTGAATTGGAGAAGATGCTGCATCAATCCAAATCATCCACTTCTATGCGAAGCTCGTTTTTTTTATTTATTTTTTATTATTATTAGAATTCTCCAACTAACATGACCCTGGGATGTTTGGAAGATCAGTTTGCATACCAGACTGGGATACTAACTGACTTAGAGTTTTCTGTATTCT
Organism: Buxus sempervirens; assembly: GCA_947561395.2. NCBI lineage: Eukaryota > Viridiplantae > Streptophyta > Magnoliopsida > Buxales > Buxaceae > Buxus > Buxus sempervirens. The sequence continues at coordinate 44,960,554 of OX387182.1, read as the reverse complement.
TTGGTGATAACCTTGGTTCTTTGTGACTTTGAAATTTTGCTGATGCCAATTGGTTTTCGGTTTTTGGCACAGAACCCACTAGATTTTACCCTGCCACTAATTTTTTTTTCTTCTGTTAGTAAATTTAGCTGCAAATTGGGCTTAACTAGCCCGTTTCACCCGTTCTGGTTCAATTTCAATTATCATGAGCAAAAATTTCACTTGTTCCAGTAATTTTAGCTGTGAAATGAGTAGGAATAGCTTGTTTCATCCAGTTTGATACAATTTCAAATGAAATGAGTAGGAACCAGCTTGCTTCATCTATTTTGGTTCAGTTTGTAAAATTGGTATTCTTTATTTTTTTGACGAAAATTAATTTTTATATACCTAAAAACTTATATAAATAATTATTGATTAATCCAAACTATGAATTTTGATATTTTGTGTAATTACACGAGATTATAGATGGGTGTTGTTGCTTTAAATTTTTAATAGAAAAAGGATTTAGAAATTTTTTAAAACAATAAAATTTGATATACTTTTATATTATTAAGAAAATCATAAAAATGTGAAACGTATATTCTTTAAAGTTATTACATGCAATTTAAAAATAATAGGACACCTATTGGCAGCATGTTGGCTACTGAAGTGCTCTATGTAGGTGGCAAATATTTTTTTAAATAATATCTTAGCATTGAAAAATATTAAAGTTATAAAAACTGCAAAATGTCTAAGGAGCTTGTAAAGGTCATTTACTTTTGCAAGTTCACCCCAGAAAAATAATCATTTAAATAAAAATTTAGTATTTCAAAATAAAAATTCTTAAATATTCTTAAAAAAATTTATGAAAAGGTCATTGAAGCTGGCGAAGACCATTTATTTGTCCATATTTGTGTTGTATTACCTTTGAATTTGAATTGTCCATCTTTTCATTTTGAAATTTGGATCATTTCACTCAACTTATATTATGTTTTATGAGGTAATTGCATAGCTTTATCTTTGATCGATTGTCTTTTTATAAATATGTTGAATTATGTTAATGTATTTCATCCTAAATTCATTTTTTAATTTTTATAATTTTTCCAATTTTTTTTTTTTTACAATTTTCTTGGCTTTTTATTTTTTATTTTTATTTTTATGATGATTCCTTTTTTACACTTCTGAAATTTCTTGGCATGGTTGCATGAAAATTTCAGCGGCACAAGCAGCTTGTTGGCAAAATTCCGATGAAACAGTACTACCATCCATCGCTTCAAAAGCAGGCATTACCACTTTCAATGGTTTGTAGCTGGCCATGTTGAAGATACTTGTGTCACTAAAAATAAATCCCATAACTTTCATGATCTCTTGTAAACACCAGAAGTTTTTCCCAATAACTTTATTACTGATATGGTATTTCAAAATCTTTTGATTCTTGGAAACTCTGCAGCATGTGCAGATATTTTTATTGGACAACATTTAAACAATGTAATTATATATTCAACTCTCTTCACGGAGTGAAAGATGCTCTTCTAATCTTCTGAAATAATACATTTATCAACTAATTTGATGAGTGGCATTCTTTGGACCTGACCTTGGTCGACATGATGATCAACTTCTTCACCTTAAAATAATTTGTCTTTATTTTTTTATGTTATTATAGTATGGTTTCTATTATCAGTAATGCTCCCATTGTCAATAAACAATATATTAGCTCCAATAAGCATGTGTTTGTTGAAGCTACATGGCTGAAGCAAAGAGTTGCTTCTAAAGTATGTAGGCATACCCTATGGAAGCTTATAAAATGTTATAAGCTCAGCATTGTTGTCTGGAGCTGAATGTTGTGCAATGAAGATGGAAAAAATCTTTATCGCCTAAAGTTTGTATCTTATGTATGAGGCAAGGAGAGTCTATTGATCACCTATTTATTCACTGTCCTTTTCCTGGAGAGATATGGAGTTGCTTTATCAGGGAGATTGGTGTGTTTTGGGCTATGTCAGTGAAGGCTATTCATTTGATCCATCAATGGAGATTCCCAGGAATTGGGAAGAGGGGTAAGATCCTGTATAAAATGTTGTTTCATGGGAATAGTAGAATTTTTGAAGATAAGAAATCCTCTATAAATTTGGTGATTGAGGCAATCAGGATATCAATTGTTTTGTGGGCTTCTAGGTACCCGCAATTTCAATGCTTTTCAGGTAACGATATTGTGAGGAGTTGGGTTACAGTGTGTTTTTCTTCACCATTTGTGGTACTACCTCATTGTGTTTGGGTTCCACCATCAGAAGGATTATTAAGCTAAATTCTGATGGGTGTTCTTTAGGTAATCCCGGATCAGCAGGTGTTGGAGAGGTCTTCAAGAATCATCAGGGTCATATCATAGCTGCGTACCGTGGACCTATTGGAGTGGTGGATTCCATGCGGGCGGAGTTACTTGCACTTATTACAGGCATTCGTTATATTCATACCATGGGGCTACAGGAGGTGGTCATTGAAGGGGATGCTGCCAAAATTGTGGGATGGATGACTAGAGAGTATTCGGGACCGTGGAAATACTTGGAGCAGATTAGATTAGCTAGATATTTGGTGCGAAGTTTGAACGTCTCATTCAAACAAGTATTAAGGGCAGCTAATGATGTCGCAGATGGATTAGCTAAGACTGGAGAATCTAGTACCTCTCTAGTTTTTGGTGATCTCTCTTCTTGTATGGATGTTTAGGGTGTTCATGTGTTTGAGGTGTCTTTTAGATTGGGGCACTTCTTGTTTTCAAATAGGTTTTGGTTAATTTTCTTTATCTTTGTATTGACTCCTTCCCTCTTATTAATGAAATTTCATCACTTATCAAAAAAAAAAAAAAATGAAGACGGAACAAATCTGCATGGCATTTTCACTGAAGACTCATGCAATGTGGTATTTGGAGTGACACGCGTCATTAATATTATTGAGACCATCAGGATGAATAACCCCTAGTACTAGAGCAAAGAAAGAAAAATTGGCTGAGCAGAGGTTAATATTATTGCACTCATCATGGACTGCTTTTAGTTCAGATGAGGGTGTTGAGATGGCTGTTTGAAAGGACAAGGAATGATAAGGTAATTAATGGATATAATTATAAGGTACTTAATGGATATCCCAAACAGAGTCTAGGAATAGCCTTAGTCAATAATTTCAGTTAATATTGTTTGGGAATGCAAAATGGAGAATTAGGAAGTGGACTTCATGTAGGCATGAGAAGGTCTATGTTGAAGGATCTAAAAGGATCAGGGGAAGATAAACAAAGGGATCTGAAAGGAGTTGATCAGAAATTATTTGAAGATGTTTTAACTTAACTAATGATTTGGATTTTGATAGATGGGATGATGAAATAGGATTCTGTTGCTAACCCCTGATAGTTGGCAAAAGTAATTTTGGTTTTATGAGCTTAGTACTGACATGTGTGACATTTTTCCCCTTCCATTTAAATTCGAAAACTAGAATGCTTATTTATTTTCTTATAATTCCCGAGAACCGCATACTGTTTCCCATTCTTTATATTTGTGATAATACGTAGTTTTCTTCATGTCAGTGTGCCTCTGCTGTGGATAGTTTGGCAGCTTTCTACTTTAACAACATTACAATGGGGGAGACACCCAGTTCACCAGCTGCAGTAAATCTTGCTCGACATATAGCAGAATGCCCCAATTTGTTTCCAGAAGTAAGTAACCATAATATTCTGCAAAATAACTGTTCTAGTGTTATTACTTGATATTTGATGTTAATTGTCACCTTTGATATGGATTGCACCCTGAGTACATTTCCCAGAAGAATTTGCTTGGTTATAATTAACTTGACCAAGCTAGCATCCTTTTTTGTTCAAATGTGGTAAACCAGTTGTGCCTCATAGGCTTTTGGCTTGTTATTGGTTCACATTTGATGAAATAAGTCCCTTAATTGAAAAGATCATGGCTTCCCCATCGCTCATTTTGATGGTTAAGCATCTCTTCGGATGCAGATTCATATGGTTCATTTGTCAGGGAGCATCTAGCCATAGATCATCTGCTTACAAGTAGAGGATCCGCAAGTTGCAACATGAATATACCACGAGCATTATTTTTTCCCACATTCTGAAAACTCTAAATTCTGAGGAAGTCGTGAAATTTTAGGGTAGAGGTTTTCTGGTTATGTAAGCGTAGTTGTTGAGGTTGTGTCCTTGTTTTTTTCTTGTAGGTTCATCCTACTTCTCCTGGGATTGGGGCCTAATGCTTTTTGGTTGTGTCTTCTGTATTCCTACCTTTGCTGATATATAATATCTTTCATTACTGATAAATATATATATATAAATGAGAATTTTGTCTCAGTTCTGTGTAATTTTGTTAATTTGTTTTCTGGAAACCCAACTTTAAGTTAAAATTTATGCTATTCTCATGTCCGGCCTTCTATTGAATGCTCTAAACATAGGACAAGGCTGGCCCTAAAAATTTATAGCTGTTGACCTAAATCCCAGATCTGGAGCCTCATGCATAGAGCAATTTGTCTGATTTTGTGCCCGACTGCAGAAAAGGAGAACACTTTCTTTCATGTTCATTAGCTTGGCTGTTAATCAATCATACTACTTTCATGTTAAAGCCTGTGCTGATTTCAAATCCAGTTGGCTGTTTTGTAGTTCTTGGACTAAAGGCTGATGATGAAAACAGTGGCCCCAAGATGGATAGTGATTGATAGATCTGGGGACTTGTGTGATGCTTATGGAATGGTTCCTTGATCTGGATAAAGCTTTAATTGTTTATATATGAATTCCTTCTTAGTTTACGTCCCTAATTATAGTAGCAAATACTCTATTTGGTCAGAAATTTTGTCTCCAAGTTATATATGCGATACATGGGAATATGGGATATATCAATTTTCGGTTTTCCATTAGATGTTTTGGTATGTCAATATAAGTATGTTATTTCCACAGTAAGATGAAGGAAGCCTTAATCAAAGTGGACGTATGGAATTTCTGGCAAAGATCATTGCCTATAAAATGTTTCACACTCTATACATTAGAGTTCTCATCAACTGTTTCATGATCTAGAACTTTTGTCTCTTCATATGCTTTTGTTTGGGTGGGGGGTTGTTGGAGTTAGAGAAACATGATCCCTTTATATTGTGTTCAAAATAAAAGAAATTAGATGATGAAGATTGTGCTACAAGAAGAAGAAGAAGAAGAAAGAAGGGAGAGAAGATTCTTTTAAATGCAGAGAAGGGGTGATTAGCAAAGCATACACTGCTGGTCATTCTTAGGTCCATTTAAAAATACATGTCAGTGTTTTCCCAAAACACATTACACTAATAGAAGGGAAGGCTACATTACCTCTTTGTAGGGACCTTGGATTTCGCTGCTTCGGGTTTTCTTAGTTTCCTTGGCAATCCCTTGACTCTTTCCCCTCCTTGGAGAAATAGGATGAATGGTAATGGTAAAAAAGTGGTATTTCGTGGGCTTGAAGGTGAATGATGGGGAGATTTGAGGAAGTCAAGAAGGCTTAGGTTTTTAGCAAGCTTAGGAATGGGTGGAGCAAGAGACTTTCGGATGGTAGAACAAGGTGCAGGAATATATCAAATGGCCAAAAGTCCCAACGCAGTTTATGTTTTTATAGTGGACCTATGGTTTGCCGTCTTGGGAGGATGGCAGGCTTTGATTTGTTCCCAGTCATCTTTGGAAGACAACCATGGAGGCTTTTGGGTGAAGCCGGTTTTTGCAGCCAGCTGGTTCAACCATACCTCCGCATTTAATGCAGTAAGGCCCTCTCATTGACATGCCGGTTAATCGGAGTGGTTGAAATTAGATCTACTCAGCAAAGATGATCATCTTGCTAGGACAGCTGTTATATCTACTCGGCAGCGGTTAGACCACTCAGCAAAGATAATTGAAATTATATCTACTCTGCCATCAATGGAATATGTTAGAGTAGTATTCTGGTCTGGCCATCTTGCTGGGACAGCTGGCTCGATCATCCTTTCACTTATGGCCCCTCCTCATTTTTTGGTCATGATCTGATTGGGGTTGGTCAACCACCCCCATTGACCTAAATGACAATTTTAAACTTATTTTTTATTTTCTTAATTTTGACTTTTAAATATTTATTATTACTTAATTTAGATATTTTTTACTTTTTGAATTTTTTTTTATTCTCTTTTGTCTTTTCCTCCTTTGACCCTTTGTCTTTAAATGAGGGCATTTCAATTTGCCACATGGAAAACTTGTCACACGTGCAGGTTTTTGCCATGTGGCAAACCAAACTGCTGAAAATTACCAAAAGGCCCTTGAGACTTTTTGGCTGTAAATAATTCGTTCGGACTCAAATTCATGCATAGTCAGTGGTGTTGGAATTGTATAGAAGTCATATTTCCGATGATGCCAAACTCAGCGGCCAAATCAAGCTGTCTAAAGTGTACTTTTTGGCTCTCTACTCTCATCTAGACTAGGGTTCTTCAGCACTTCTTCCATTGCTTTTTACCTTTTTGATTGGCAATAAATAATTCGACATCAGTAGTGTTGTGCTAGATGGGACTTGGAGAACCTCTATCAAAAGAAGAAGATGGTGGAGAGGGTTGAAAGACTGTTCCTATACCTTTATTAACCAATTTGTGACGTGTACACTTGAGTAGGTTGTCCAGCAATAAGGGGAAGATCAGATAAATTATGAGGAACAAATGGAAGTGGTAGTAGGGGTAAATTACGAGTAGTTACATCAGATTGAGAAAGAATATCATATGTAAAAGAGCTTCTTCCCTCCCTTGAGTAATATGGAGTATTTTCAAAAAAGATAAAATCAGAGCTAATAAAGAACTTGTGAGATACAAGATGAAAATACTTAGACCAATTTTGAGATGACAATAACCAAGGAATATATACTTAATTGCACGATGAGACAATTTGTTAAGATAAGGGTTCAGATCTTTGAACAAACATACATACCCAAAGATATAAGGAGTATCTTCAAATAATGGTGCTTTAGGGTGAAGATAATGAAATGGATTATGAAGGCATGCGACAAATTAAATTACTAGCAATACGAATAGCTTCTCCCCAACAAGTAAAAGAGACAGTTTCAATATTAATATATGGTAGCAAGCTGCAGGAGACAGTTTCACCTTTCTCATGAATCATTTTCTCATCTCTTTCTATCCCTTCTTTATTCTTCCAGTCACTTCTCTTTTTATAAACACCAAATGTTATGACCTATGTGGCCTCAAAATTGTCCTTGTGGCCTGAAAATACCGTTGGTATTGATAGAAATGTGAGAAATTGCTTCTTTACTTAGTGCAAATCAAATGTCCACCATGTGACTGGCTTTGATACATATGGATGAAACCTAGGGATATTCTACTCTTTTTACACATTGTCTTCTTCCCCCCAGACACGCACACACAATCATTATGTCTGAACAATTTAATTTATTTTCCATTTGGATGATCAATTTCTTATTTTCTTTTTTACACAGATGTTGAAGACACTCTTTGAGATTGTTCTGTTTGAGGATTGTGGCAACCAATGGAGTCTTAGCAGACCAATGCTGAGCTTGATTCTAATCAGTGAACAGGTGATAGTTAGATACATACACCTTATTTTATTGTTTCCATCCAATTTATGTTCTGTATATTTGTCATTTCTGAGTTGTAACCCAGGCTTCCGTTGGATTTCACTCTTTTGATGTTCTTAAAATGACTTGCATATGCCCCTTTTCTAGTATGAGGTTGTTGCACATTTTTGCTGTGTGCCTGTAATGTAGCCAAGGTTAAAAAAAAAAACAGTAGCAAACAGATTGTGAAAGGAAGAGAAACGTAGGACTATGGTTGGAACATGAAACAGCCTAGGGCTTGAAGCGTTATTTTTCAAAAACTTAGTTCTGAACTTCTGTAAAATTAATGGAATGATGGCTGCTACAGCAGTTAAAAGAGGCTATTTATAATATCCTTTAACAACCCTAGGATCCTAGCTTTACATTAGAAAAAAGGAAAACAAATCCTAGGCATCCAAGCTCATTAAAAGTCACATGCTAGTCACATGAGTCATTTATTTATTTCAAAATAACTCTAAAAAGCACCTAAATAACCAAAATTAAAAGTATGCCCCAGCATCAATCCCTCCCGGTGGAAAAGAGCTCAACTTCGGCGTGAAAACTCTCTTCATATATCTCAGGATTAATCTTTTTCAACTCATCTTCATTGCTATTTTGGAGAGCATTCCTAACTTCTTCATGAACTTTCTTGATATGGTTAGCAAAAGCTTCTCCATCATCACTAACTCTTGCTTCTTGTGGCAATGAACTAAATCCACTATATGCTGAGGTTTCTGCCCATAAGCTGCTTCAAAATGTGTGTTCTTGATGGTTCTGTTCATTGAATTATTGCAAGCAAGTTCAGCTTGTGCTACAACAGAATCCCATATGTTTATATGATTCCCCACAAGGCATCTCAACATGTTACTCAAGCTTCGATTAACTACTTTAGTTTGGCCGTTAGTTTGCGAGTGACATGTGCTAGAATATTTCAATTCAGTTCCGAATTTATGCCAAAAAGTCCTCCAAAAATGTCCTATGAACTTCATATCTCTATCAGAAATAGTAGATGATGGAACCCCATGTATCCTCACCACCCCTCTTTGAAGGGACTATTGACTTCTTCCCCCAATGGATGCAAGGTATACTTCTTAATATCTTTTTGGAATGAATAAGTGTTGGCTCTAGTACGGTGAGTCATATCATTGTCATACAGCCACGGTCGGCCCAATAGAATGTGACAAACATCCATAGGCACAACATCACAAATAGCCTCACTATCAACATTTCTGCCTAAGGAAAAAAGCGACTAAACAACGAGATGTGAAAAGAACTTGATTACTTCGTTGAAACCATGTGATCTTGGAGGGATGAGGATGCTGGTCAATTGGTAACTTCAATTTTTTAACGCTTCTTTAGAGATAATATTCTCACAACTCCCATTATTATGAACAACATGACAAATCTTCCCACCACAAAGAACTCGTGTTCGAAAGATGCTATGCCTCCTCCAATCTTGGTGTTGTCATCACCCGCCATACGACCAAAGAGTCTCCTTGCACAGTTAAATATCAATATCTTCCTATCCATCATCTTAGTCATCATAAACTGACTCCACTAGAATCTCTTCCTCCTCTTCAAGTTCTACAAGGTTAATATATCGTTGTGGACAATTATAAGACATATGTCCTATCTCTCCACATCTAAAACATTTCATCTGTGGCCTACAACAAGCCTTGGAAGAGGTTGCACCAGATATATTTTTGTGTTCCATAACTTATTGTACCCATTTTCTTATCAAATCTATCGAAGTCACTGAACTACAACCTGCTGTTCGGTTGATTACATAACTGTCTAGGCCATTTTTCTGGGCTGTTTGATCATTAAAAACACCATGATTACTTGTTGAACCCATTTGTATTGCACTGTAACAAAGGTTTCCTTGCTCCATAAAGCCAAACTCGTTTTTCTGCCATTGAGGCATATTGGTGGGCATCTCCAAGATTAAGCAAACAAACTACTCCTAATTCATCTCTAATTGATTGGTTCAAGCCAGCAAGATAACGAGATTTCATTTGCTCATTATTCTCATTCAAACCAATTTGTTGAACTCCGACGTGTACTCCTCCATACTCATTCCTCTTTGTTTTATGAATGAGATCTTTTATATAACTCCATTGCATAATCAGCAAGTAAAAATTGCTCCCTCAACTTAGCCTTCATGTGCTCCCATGTGCTGATTTTTTACTTTCCTTGTCAAGCACGTTGCTCTTCAACTTGCTTCCACCATTGAAGTGCAGCTCCCTTAAATTTCAGCTTCACAAGCAACACTTTTTTACTTTCAGTCATAGTCTTCCACTCAAATTAAGTCTGCTTCCTAATACATATAATCTTCTGCATGTATATTTCCAAAGAAATCATCAACTTCTATTTTGATTCCTCCACCATTCAAGTCAAGTCTACGAACCAAACGATTTTCCAATCCACCTCATAATGCATTATATGCATGTCCGGTTTCATGAAAGAGGTTTCCTTCATTCATTCCTGCACTTTCATCCTTTAAACCATCTTCCGATACATCAGAGAGTTCATGGTTACCTTCCAGTATCTCCACAGGGGCTTCCATTCTTTCCTGTCACTAAAGAGCTTGTATTGTTTGCGACAAATCTTCAATCATGTGTCTCATCTCAGCCATCTCAGCCTATTGTGCTTGGTTTCTTCCACCCCTACGACCAACCATTACTTCAGATCATAGTCTTTGGCTCTGATACCACCTAATGTATTCTAGAAAGGTAAAAAACCAATAGCAAACAGATTGTGAGAGGAAGAGAAGCGTATGACTGTGATAGGAATGTGAAACAGCTTAAGGCTTGAAGAGTTTTTAAAAAAAAACTCAGTTCTGAACTTCTGTAAATTAATGGAATGATGGTTGCTACAGCAGTTAAAAGAGGCTATTTATAATAGCCTTCAACAACCCTAGGATCCTAGCCTTACATTAAAAAAAAAAGAAAAACAAATCCTAGCCATCCAAGCTAATTAAAAGTCACATGCTAGTCACATGACTCTTTTATTTATTTCAAGATACTCTAAAAGGCACTTAAATAACTAGAATTACAGGGTGTGAAGAATTTTTTTTCTATGTTGGTTCTCTTGAACTTTGAAAGCAGATGCATGAAGGACCTCTCTAGATGCCATATGCTTGACCTTGGCATACTAAGTTTAAACCTCATGCTCTACCTTTGTTTCTGTGTGTGTGTGTGTGCATGATTTGATTTTTTATTGATATTCTTATTAAGAACCAACTGTCTACATTTTGTTCACGATAGAAGAAAGCATAAACAGCAACATTAGAAATCTCAGGGGTAAATGCATACGCTAGAGTGGCTGGAAAAAAATAAAATGAAACAAACAAAAAAATATCAAAAAGTCTAGAAGTTGCAAAAAAAGTTTGTTGCAAGCCTTTATGTTGAAGCATGCAAATTTCTTAACACCATCTTGCATGTTCATTCATGTGTAAATAAAAATTTAAAATCATTGGAGAACTCTAGTAACTTTGATTATAACTGAAAAAAGTTATCATGTATACGAACTAATGAAAAATTGTCAAGGTTCAGGGACAAAATTGCAAATGACTTCTGATCCCTGCATAATGAGAAGCCTATTTTTAGTAGGATAAGAGCATGAGGCATACCTCACGTCACATCATGTTTAGAGGCACCGAGATTTTGAAGTTCCAAAGCTTTTCTTAGTTTTGCTGATGTATGATGTTTCTCAAATTTTATCTGAAATAAAATTTAATGGATCTCCTTGTTTTTTTTTTTTTCTTTAATATAATTTTGAATCCCCTAGGCCTGCCAGGGAAACATATTACGTTGAATAGACTAAAATTATGATTTTGGTTAGACGGTGATTTGTTTCTTTTGTTCTTGTTTTGTCTATGAGAGCTCAAATATGTTCTTAGAATCAGTCAACTTCTAAGTACCTGAGCATCAATCAATTAATAAAAAGAAAAATGCTCAGTAATGATCCATAATGCTTGTAAGACTCGGTTGGTCATTGGTCCAACCAAAGCCCCCAAAAAGTCCTTGGAATTTATAGGTCTGTTAAAACTGAACATTCATTAGACATAAGATTAGATGATACATGACATAAGCATTCTAGATGGTACCAACTTCTCAATTTTATACATCTTTTATAGTCCTTTTTTTTTCTAGATCTGAAATATACTGCATGTTCTGGTTTTCTGGAGCATACAACATATGTATTATGTGCATTATTGATTCAAACGTTTTCGTCAATGAATGCTTCTGTCTAATCTTGTCTGTTAATTGGCTTCTGGCATGAGTAAAGGGGTTGTACTCCAAGAAAAACTGGGGAACTCCTCTGTAGTAATTGGTTTCAACACAATAGACTCCATATGATCATAGTCGCCTCCATGGTATTGGTCATTACTTATGAACTCCATTACTGCTAAGACTCTTAGGATAGTCTGCTTATAGTGACCTCATATCTCTGTATCCATAATTTAAACGTCCATGGTATTGGTTATTACTCACACTTGAATAAGCATATTCACAAGATAATAATCCTTTTCCCCTAATATCTGATACTTTGTACCCTCAGAACATTCTTCTAGAGCATCCTTTGTGTTATCCCCTTGTCCTATCTTTAATGAGTACCCTTTTGAGCTGTCTAACAGTTGCATCCCTATGTCTTACACTTTACAACCCTAACTGCTGTTCTTATGTCTTCAGTCATATCTGGAGATTTGGAGTGGTATATCACATTAGAAACACTAAATAATCGAAGAGCACATCCACAATTTCCATAGGAGAACCTCTAGGAGTGAGATCTAAGCATCATCATCAGCAGCAACAAAAGCCAGTTCCCACCAAACTGGGGCTAACAGATCTTGTCTTTCCATTCCGTTTTGTCAAAAATCATATCTTCAGTTAATTTACATTTTATACTTGTTTTATTAATTCCATCCATGCCTTTTTAGGTATTCATGTTGATCTCTTAGGCCCTTCAACATTCATCCTTTCACACTTGCTTATAGGTGCATCTCTAGATCTTCACTTTACATGTCTAAACCACCTTAACCTACTCTCCTTCATTTTATCCTTAATACTTGGGAAGCAAAAAAAATTTGCATCCGTAGCTCCATTACAAGCTTAAAAATCAAATTAATTGATTGGACCAGTGTGTACCCATGGTACCAGTTGGTACTGGCTGATTTTGACTTTTCCCCATGGTCAGTTATATTCTGGACCTACCTAGGCTAGTTCCCTAGGTACTGCCTGTTACAAGCTAGTGGTGAACCCACAGAGACAGTTGCTGTATCACAGACTTACTATACTGGATAATACATTCTGTTGAGTTTTGAAGGTCATAACCTTAGATGTCTTCTGAAACCTACTGAATGTATGTGCTTATATTCTAATTGAACAAACCATGATTTTTATGCAGATATTCACTGATTTGAAAGCTCAAATATTGGCTTCACAGGTAAGTTCTATGCTCCTGCTTGGTTGTATATTTTAGAGTTTCTCTTAGGGTTCTTTAATGTGAGGCATGAATATTTTAGGTTGCAAATTGTGAGGCATGAAACTCCCACCCCCATCTCCGCATCCGCCCCACCCTGGCCTTTCCTTGATTGCCCATTTTATGAAGTGTGTGGTAGAAATATCGGTTATAGTGGCATTATAGTACCAGCTCTTTGATAGCCATTAGCCCAAATATGTTAACCTAGTTATGTTCACACTCTACGCGTAAATCATCTGTAACAATCACTCATTTGTTGAACATCAAGGTATTAACTCTATAGTCAGATTGGTGTAATTTTAATACTATAAACCTATCAGGATCTGACCCTTTGACTGATGGCCCTATCAGTAGTCAAAACTAGCTCTAATACAAAAATAATGAAGCATTAGCTCAAATAGAATCATAACCCAGTGTTGGTCCTTCCTAAGCAGGTTCATGAAAGGCACAGACTGGCAATTGACTTGAATTTTGACATTTTTCATGCAAAGTGGCTGCAATTAGACTTAAACCTGCATTTTTCGTGCAGGCAGCTGGAGGCTTTTGAGTGTCATGGTCTCTAAGCATTAGATAGGATACATCAGGAAATATTTTGTAAATTTTAGTGAAATGCAAGGCTTAGGCACATAAAATGTTGTTCCACAAACACACACATGCACATTTTGAAGCTTCTAGTTTGAAGTGAGAAGGGTTCATTCTCTTTTCGGGGTATTTTTGGTCTATTTGGACTGAGCTATAAACATAACTTCCCTAAAATTTTATGCTGTTAGTGACATTTATTTTCTTCATCATCTTGCAGCCAGTGGATCAACAGCAGCGCCTTTCTCTGTGTTTTGACAAACTAATGGCAGATATTATTCGAACCTTAGACTCAAAAAACAGAGACAAGTTCACTCAGAACTTGACTATATTCAGGCATGAATTCCGTGTCAAGTAGCTCGTTACTTTTGCCTTTCTCAGATAAATTTTTTTCCAGAAGAAAACCATATAAGAAAAATCCCCCAGCCCTGTATACATTTCTGCCCAAAAACATGGATTCTTTCGTCGTCGAGTGATTGCCATCTCAGGAAGCAGTTTACCTGGTTTTTAGCTCCAGCAAGAGGCAGATGTTCGTGAGTTCTATTTTTATTTGCTCAAAGGAGCAGGTCCCATGTGAATTCCTTCTGATCTTAATGTTCTTTTCTTTATGTAGTCTTTTTAGGGAAGGGAAGAGGGGAAATGTAGATGGAAATATATACAGTTGTAGTCTCTTTCAAAAAGAAAAAAAAAAGGAATGTAATGTTAAAAAGTTGTGGTAGGTTGATGGTAAGGTAATCATGGCTGTATCTTTTGTGTCAGCCCAATTCTTTTCTAATTCTGAATAGGGAGAAAGATGTATATCACTCATTATTGTTTGTACATTTTCCATTTTATTTTCAGTTTGCAGATATAAGCAGATGTGAATTTTGTGTTTGGGATTTGGTGTCTTGAAACCTTTTGGGCTTGCCTTGGTTCATCATTATAAGGAACTGGTTTTTCCAAGAAGTTTGCTAAAAGCACCAAGTGTAACCATTTCAGGATCAAGGAATTAATATCCAACTATGAGCGCTTCATCACCTAATGAAGGTTCTACCTTGAAATTTTACTTCGAAAATGGCATATTCGCCTTAAGAATTGCTACTTGAGGCCACAAAGTCCTATTTCCAATTATATTATGAAAGGAAAATGGGAAACGTCAAGAGAAGTGGCCAACTTGTAAAGTATAAGAGGCTGTTTAGAAGAGTTTTTTATTTTTCATAAAAACAATTTGAGTTGGTGTTGGAGTTAGTGGTGGTGGTGCTGGAGGTGGAGTTAATGGTGATGGTTTTGGAGTTAATGTTGGTTGTGATGGTGGTAGATGTGTTGGAGGTGGCAGAGGTAGTGGTGTTAGCATTGTTAGACACGGTCATGATGGTGGTGGTGGATGAGGAGGTGATGTTGGTTGTGGTCATGGTCGTGGTCGTGGTGGAAGTTGTGGTTGTGGCTGCGGTTGCGGCGGCGGTGGTGGTGGAGTTTGTCATAGTGGTTATGGTGGTGCCAATGGAGGTGGTGGTTGTAGTTCTGGAAAAGTAAGCCACAAGTGAAGTTATATAATTAATCAAACAAGAAATTAGAAAAATGTCATAAAAATTTGAAAATGACTCTTCGAAATTTTCAGCTTTTAAGAGAAAGGCGCGAGATTTTGAGATTTTTTGTTTGCAAGCAAAGACATTACCAAACAGCATATAAGACTTCCGTTGAAATATGGCTCCTAACCTTCATTCAGTGGAGGAAGTAAAAGAGTATGAATTGCCACATGGAATTTTTTTTATTTTGAATTAAAGTAATTAAAATTATTATTTACTCAGACACTTGAGTGATTGTGTAGACTTCTGTTCTTGTTTTTTGTTTTGGTCAAGGCCCAATCATCTACATCATTCAAACTTTCAGTCATGTTTGGTTTGGTAGTATTGCTGCCCTCCGGTCTCGTTGTAAACGGAGGGTGTCCCTTTTTGCTGGTTCAAGCATGCATTGTTCATAGTACTGAATTCCCATCGTTTTTACAGAAGGTTTTCGTTTGGGGTTGTACCAGATCTCCGGTTACAACCCTCTTAGCCAATGTGTTTCACGCATCTGGCATCTCTCCCAGTTTTGGGATTATCAATACGCTTTAGTGCAAACCCCTTGTTAGGCATTACCAATAGATTCCCATTTGATTTGATGGCTCTGTCCATTTGTTAAGTCCTTTTGTGCGAAAAGCTTCTGCAAGTCGGTGTAGGGTTTTGGCATCCATGATTCTTTGCATCCTTTTTGGTCATGTTTTTTGTTGTTGTTGTTGGGCTGTAAGCTGTTATGATGTAATTTTGATTTTCACTAATGATATTGTTTAGCCTGGCTTTCTACCCAAAAAAAAAAAAAAGGAAAAAAAAAGAGTAGATTTCTCATAAAAGTTGTTCCCAAATTATTACTCATTTTCCATTTAACCTTGAAATTATTCTTTAATTATATTTGTTTAATGAACAGACTACCTACTAGCAACCAAAGCCGATTCACTAAGTTACGTGGTTAGATTCCCAATACGCAAGCATCTTAGGCTTGAAGTTCCCATATTCTCTTGTATGTTAATTCTTTGAAAATCTTAAAAAATAGAAAGTTGCTAAAAATTCATAGCAAAGGATATATATATATATATATCAAGGTGAAAGCATAACCTCATCCCAATTTGTTATGACAACTAAGAAAACTTCTCCTAAGAGAACTAGTTCTTGAGAGCTATTTAACAATCTATATATATTTATATAAAATGAGAATAGGCCCCTTGGGAATCGTGCCGAACAAATTGCGCAATTTCCAAAACAGCCCTTACATACTATTGAGAAAATTTATTGATAAAAGGGTACAATGGTCAAAACTACCTCAATTTTCCAAAACAGTTGGTTTTTTAACTGTTTCCTCCCATTCCCTTCCCTTCCTACACACATGCAATACTGCAGGTACACCCTACTAGTAGCCATTAAAGAGAATTCCATGCTTCACTCATAGGGAATCACAACAGATGACTTCGATAATTAATGACCATGATTAGTCTAATGCATGTGACTAATATATACTATTGTATAAAATGAACCTCTTGTATAGCAATCGTTTTCATAAGAATACCCAAATAATTAATGAATATGATTAGTCTAATGCATGGAACTAATCTATATCTATATAATTTTAGTTAAGAGAATTGAGGGGAATATTCCCCCAAATTCTGGCCCTTACTTTTCTTTCCAAAGATTGCCATTCACGAACAAAACAATCAACATAAATGAATCGCATGGGATTTAAACTCTTACTGTCCCTTAATTATGTCATAAAGAGAACATCAAAGATTATAAGATGACCAAAACCAAAAGGAACACACATAGGACCTGCTCCTTTGAGCAAGTAAATATGGCACCCACGAACATCTGTCTCTTACTTGGAACTAAAAAGAATCCTCGTTTTTTGGCTGAAATGTATATAGGGCTGGAGAATTTTTTATACGGTTTTCTCCAAAAAAATAAAAAAAATTTAATTTCTCTGAAAAGCTAGTTCTCGAACAAAGCAGCGACGGAGTACCTGAGCTCACGAATTAATGCCGGTATATTCTTTGAGTCTAAGCTTCCAACAATATTTGCCCATTAGATTCCATTCGACCTAATTAATTATTACGGCTTTGTATTGACCGAACAATGTCGGTCTGAACCAACCAGGCGGTTCAGATCAGCAAATCATTTGATCTCAAGTGAGAGGGCATTTTATAGCCTTCGGTTGGGAAAGAGAAATCCTTCGCAACCGATGTGGGACTAAATAAAAGAGATAACCTCATCTCTTTTAGTTTCCGACTGAAGGGTACAAAGCGTAAGACAGTCTCCGCAGTCTGCCTTTGGTTTGGGCTATGAATATCAAGATGCTTCTCAAGTCATCTAATGGGGTGGTGGGTTTGAGCCCCAAATGAGCTGACCCTGTCCATCTTATCAGGTGGGCTGAAAACAAGTACTAGAAGATCACTAGATACCTGTCTTACTAGATACCTGTTCAGGGTTTCAGGATTCAGCAAAATATTCCAATATGTGTATGTTGTAATTCAGATGCTATGCCCAGGACAAAAAGTGCAAGAGTGAATACATGATGGAGCTTGTACATTACAATCAGAATTCATGGAACTTAGATATGCAGAGAAATACATTTCATACAAGAAAGAACTAGACCATACCATACAGACATGAGACCCATGAGTAGATGATTCAAGGCATATTTGTCACTCTCCAGAGCTAAACATTGATAGTACTCGTTTCTAAGAAAGTAACCAAGAGATATAATCGGATCCCTGATTCAGTACAGAATCCATTTGACCGGGTGGAGTCACCCTCTTTCTCAGCAATGACTCTACCATGGGGCACTTTCTCTTTCGTCCTCCTCTTGGCCTCAACCGGAATTGCTCATCAGACTCCTCAAAATCTCCCTATACCAAAACCATTTCGATCATACGTGACCATGCCATTCAATCTAAAGAAAATTAAATAAATAAATACGCAAATAAACTAAAAATTCTTACATGTGCATATACATGGCAACCTGTCTTTTCATGGTTATCTCTCACATGCTTGTATGGGAATCTCTTGCCACATCCCCTAATGCTACAGACATATGGTTTACGCTCAAGATGAACAGCTTTAATGTGTTGTGTGAGATTGGATTTCTGCAAGTAAATATATTCAAAAATCCAGTTATAAAATGTCAGACAGCAATCAAACAGAAAATATACAAAATTCAATTAATACAAGAAATGTGAAGTTGTGCCTAGTAATGATATGCTACTTTGGTTCTCTAATGTAAAATTTATCCTGACATTGCTGGCTTTTATAAAGTCAATGAGATAATAGATGAAGTAAGATGATATCAAATCAGCACCTCCAACTTTGGATGCCAAGTTTAATCTCATCCTCCTTTCTTGTAAACATCTTAGACCAAATAAGAGCTAAAACAAACTACAAGCAACAATACCATGCAGCAAAAAAGCAACCAGCGTCTTACATTAGAGAATGTGTGATTGCAGCCATTAAAGCTGCACTTGATCCTCTCTGACAAACTTCTATCTTCATGAATACGCATGTGCCTCTTCATGTTCTTCTTCAGCTGCATGTTCCCACAATCCTCACAGGGAATATACTGGTGACAAGCCTGCAGATGGGACTTCAGACATTGGACATTGGTGAAGTGTTTCATACAACCTGGTTCGGTGCAGATAGCTTCAACAGAATCCAGCTTAACTGCAATAGTATGGTAATTTCAGATTCAAAAATTAGTTACAAGTGTGATCGCAATTATAGAAGACGATACATCTGGAGCATGATCACTAAAATAGCTAACAGAAATATGTACGCAGTGGCAATAATTTAGAATCACACAGACTATTGAAGGAACTTGCCATGGGAATCCTCATGCTTCCTCAACTGTGATTCAAATTTGAAAACCTTTCCGCAACATATTTCTTGGCAAACATGCTGCTTTGCATGCTCATTATCAGAGGAAGAACACTCTTCGTCATGAAGTTCTTTCACATGGCGCTTCATATTGCCTTGAAAAGCAAACCTACGGTTGCAGTTCCTTATAGGGCAAGTAAAGAGTTTCCCTTGGTGCTGAAGCAGGTGGCGGGTCAAATGGTCTTTTCTTCGGTAGCTTGAGAGGCAGTCATCAACCGGGCAAGTAAATGGCCGCTGCAAGAGATGAAGAACATTAACCAAGTTTCTGGAGTTTGAACATGGATTTTACACTCATTCATAAATCTCAACGGGCAAAAGAAAATATTCAAACCTCAAGTCTTCAAACCTCATAAAATAAAGTGGTGCGTGATTGAGGCTCACTTGATGGAGCTTCACAGGAGGTCCCCCAACCTGGTACTGGTCCATTCAAGGTTAAGAAAATTGCTGCCTCTTGCATTTTGGAGTTCTTTACATGGGATCCAATGCTTCACGCATCAACATCAATGGGTTTTTCAAACAATATCAATCATTCAAAAAACCCTAAGCCTGCAAAACCTTCTCTATAAATGATGCAAATATTTGAAAGAAAATAATAAAAAAAGCAATCCGAGACTGAACCTTAGCAGCAGTAGATATTTACATCCATATGATGGCAGAGCAGATCACCAATCAATGAAGTATCCAATGGACACAAAAACTTCATACCTACTATCACTTTCATTACTAAATGGCTTATCTGTTGTGAACTTTTCATGCTAGTCTATAATAACCATTGATAACCAAAATGCATTTTCTATACCAAATTAAAAGGATGAAATGTCAAATTATCACTGCAAATGCTTTAACCAACCCCTGTAAAAACATACTCAATAAATCATTAAATAGAGATCCCTTCCATGTTCACCAGTCATTATATTTAAAAAAAATAAAATAAAATTTTCTGGGGTCCCAATCCCAAACCAACAAAATATAATGAGATCTCAATACACTAATAGTTAAAATCCCAGATCTGCATGAACAAGCACTCACGACTATAGCTTACAAGCTTGACAACCTTTTGCCTAACCATGAGGTTGGTCAAGCATATAACATTTAATGAGCAACAACTAATTTTCACCATGTCCTTACATACAAAACACCAATACAAGATCATAATCAATTTTATTGTCCCAAAAAGTTATATTACACCTTCATCATTCTTCTGCAAATCAAACAATTTGACTGTATCATAAAACTCAAAAATATATTCCTCGTCAATGGAAACAATAATCATAGAACCATTTAAACCTATTTAAAGCTAAAAAGGAACCACAAGGAATGTATCAAGTATCAACAGATTAAATAGCCCTATGTTAATAAACCAAACCAAACCAAACCAAACAAGATTAAAACCAGAAATAAATCAGATAGATACCTCAAGAGAATGACTCTGCATATGCTGCTTCAGATGAGCTGGTTTTCGAAAAGATGCACCACATTCTTCACAAGTATTGGACTTTTTCTCTTCTTTTTCTTCACCCACATCAATCTTATTGTCATCTATTTCTTCCTGAATCACAAAAAATAAATAAAAAATCAATAAATATTCCAAAATTGCTCTTACAAATCATTGGTAAAAAGAAACTAGATGTGCACTTCACTAAAATGTTCCCAAAACATCAGAGACATCAAAATTCCAGCTAAAAGTCAAATTTAGGGCTTTCAGAAGATAAAACCATAGAATTCCCTCATTTGATTCATACAAATCTGAAGAAAATAATACACTATGGAAATGTCTCACACTGATAGATGGACCCAAAAGGTAAAACTGAAAGAACAATCTACCATCTGAAAGGTATTTCACCTTAATACAAATTTTCACATAATCTTCTAAATCATGTCATTAGTGAGATTATGAATCAAACCTTATGGTCGGAGAGAACATGAGCTGTGATCAGGAATTTCTTGGACCTGCAAATGCCACAATAATTGCAGTAATAACGCCTAATATCTTTGAAAATTGGACCTTCCTTATCTCCTCCTCCTGCCTCCATCTCGTTTGCTATTCTTAAGCTTGCTGAAAGTGGAACTGGGATTTCAAACTCCCTGTCTTAAATGAAATGTCTTGTGACTAGAATCAATAGTCTCTGAGATGAAAAAAAAATCATAGTTAAGGCAGATAAAATATGCAATATTACCAATGATACTTTTAAAAGTAAATATAAGCATTACCATATCAAATAATTCACATTTGAAGGGATGTATTAATTTTGAATTCCTAAAAGGTATACCAGGTGCAGAATTTAGAAACCAGAATACAAGTAAAATCTAAACAGAGAACATATTAAACAACAATTCAAGCAACATGAGCGTCAGAAAATCTCATGAACAGTCCATAACCAGCCACAAAAACAGTGTAAAGAACAATAACCAATGTACAATCTAAATTCAACGCATAAGAAATTATGCAATAATGATGTCTATGAATCATGTACGAATAGACTATAGGTAAATCAAAATAGCAATATATATTTTGGTATCGACCGAAGAAATTGAAAAATGACAAAGAGGGTAAATCAAAATAGCAATATATATTTTGGTATCGACCGAAGAAATTGAAAAATGACAAAGAGGGTAGAGGCAAACCTCAGTTCCACCGATTAGGGTTTTGGAAGAATGGCTTATGATGAATCAGGCGGAATACAAATAGGAAGTCGTCTTCCGTTGAGGAAGCATCGAAGGAAAATAGAGAAGGAAACCCTCTTCCAATCGAAACCTAGTCACTCCTCAGTCTACGTTTCTCTTCTCTCAAAGTACTCTTTCTCAATCGGCTATTCTCTTCTCTCCAATCCTCTTCCCTCTTTTCACAATTTCTCTTTGAATCGATCTTCCCTCTCAATCGCCGTCTTCTCTTCTCCTTCTTTTCTCTCCACACAGCCTCTCTCTGCGGCCGTTGCCTTCTCTAGTTCCCTACGCATTCCCTTTCCCCAAATGGCGATAGCAACGGTTAGGTTAAAACCTATGAACCAAACCGATTGGGTCGCTTTTGGGTAGCCCTTAAGGGGTTCGGTTTCGGTTTCGGTTTTAAGAACAAACCAAACCAAAACCAAGTCGTTTTGGTTTCAAAAATAGATCCATTTTGGTTTTTATTAACGTTTTCAAATTTAATTTCATTGTTTTTAAAACAAGAAACACAAAAACGTGTTTGATAAACACCATTTTCAAATTGTTTTTGGGAAAAAACGATTGAAAAACATGATCGATTTTAAAAACAAAAAATTCTAGTTTTTAAAATGATGAATCGTGTTTTCTTGTATTAGGATGGCATTTTTGTAATATTCTTCCTCGATTATTTTCGACTCCCGGATTCCTCTTCTTCCTTATCATATTCCGTTCATAACATTCTTCGTCACAAAGCTTACCTCGGAAAGACGATCTCCTGCTATTCGTTGGCTCTCGTGAATTCTGAAACGAAATCAAGGGTTTTAAAAAATCTAATGTTTTTCGTTCCGTTGGTTTCGGTGGGTTCTACAGACTTTGGGTATGAAAAACCCCTCTGATTTCACCGGTCAACAACACGACGAAATCGACGGCGTGCGTCGAGCACCGTTCATGCCGTCAATTTCAACAGATTCCGCACGGAAAGCCACCATTTCCGCCGATACCGTGCAGAACCCTTGAAAACGAGAAAAAAAAAGGAGAAAGAAAAACATTACGAGAGAGAGAGAGCGAGGGGGGAGGGAGATGAGACGAGAAAAGAGGGGAGGGTGGTAGCACACCTAATCTCGCCATTGCTGCTGCCCTCTTCTCCTTTAATAAATAAAAGAAAAAAGAAAAACCTGAAACTAAAAGAGAGAGGCAAGGATAGGAGAGGGGAGAGAGAAGAGGAGAAGGGGTAGAAGGGTGCATACCTGGTAGAGTCGTCGCCATGCATGGACCTCAATCTGCTTCTCTGTTGAGTCGACAGACAACTCCTCTGTTTTCCTCGACAGTAACCCTCTTTTATCCTTCTACAATTACAATGTTTATTATCTTGTTATAAATAAGAGATAAAGAGATAACACATTTTTCTTTTTATGATGTACATTAGGTTCACATGACATGATCTGGAACGGGTGACTCCACTAGCAAGGGAACGGCGGATTCATAATCCTATTCTTTTACAAATCTATATATATATATAGCATTACTTTCAATAAAAAAATTATAAAAAGTTATTAATTTATAAATATAATTGTAAAAAAAAGTAAAATATGATAATATTAAGGTAATGTTATTATAATCAACCTATCTCTTAGTAATATCAACAATAATACATTATATAATAAGTAATTTTTTCTAATTTCTATAATAATTTTTTATGTTTTATAATATTTTTGGTTTTTTTTATCAATTTTTAATTTTTTACGGAATATTAAAATTTTTAGGAATGTTTGGGTATGAAAAATTCGGTGGCACAAGTGATGTGACGGCAAAATTTCAGCAAAAGGACTCTCACCAAAATGTTACCGAAACGATGAATTGTTGCCATCCCTAGGCTTTATGCATTGTATAAACAAAATCGGTTCTTAATTAGTTACCAAACGCATTTTTTTATTTTGAAAATCGAAATTAATTTTGACTTAATTGTTAGCGAACAGATTTCTTTCCAATTGTTTTCAAAAACACAAAAATAGTTTGAACAGTTTTTGCCTTTCAAATTGTTTTTAAAATGTGCTTTTGCCACCCATACTCCTACATTATAAGAAATTTGCATCTAAATCCCCCTATTTTTAACATTTGTATTTATGTACCTCTATTTAACAAAATTGTTGCAATTATACCCCTGATGTTAAAATCCGTTACTTTTTATTGTTTATTTTTACTGAATGACTAAAGTAATCTTTTATAAAATAAAAAAATATTTCGTATTTACCCCACTATATTATCTTATATTTTACTTATGTTATTGTATTATTATATTTATTCCATTTATATCTTAAGCCATTGATATTAATTTGTCTAAGTGATAACTATTCATTTAAATTCAGCCAAGCATATAGTCATTTGGCTATCTAATATATTGTTTAATCTTATGGAGGGTTATATTATTCATTTAATAAAAATAAATAACAAAAGTTAAAGGAATTGGACATTAAGGGTATAGTTGCAATGATTATGCTAAATTGAGGGATATACATACGATTATTAAAAACAAAAGGATATAAATGTAAATTTATTATAATGTAGGGGCATGGATGCAAAATTCCCTTTTAAAATAAACGTTACCAAACGGCCTCTAAACCGAACTGTTGTCATTCCTACAATCAATCATAACAAATGGCTTCTTGGTGACCAAGAAAAATGAAGTTGTTTGCAAGGGAAAGAAAAGAACAAATTTGATAAACAGATTCGGTTTCTCAAAGCAAGATGCACACTTCAAAATTTCCATTCCCACAACAGAAATTGCACTCAAGATAATATATTTCTTCTCTTAATTGAAATTTAAATGGGAGGAAAGTTGATCGAACCTATTGAAGATACGAGCTTGAAGCCTCTGTTTGGAGCTCTTGAATTGTCCAACAGCAACGTTTCTCACCTCTCCGTTTCAAACTCGAGATTCCCGATTGGGGAAGATGGGGTTTGAAGATTTCTTTTTATTTTTTATTTTTCTTATTTCACTGTTCTCTCCTACTGACACTCTCTCCCTCTCACCTGCTATCTCCTTCTCTCACCTTCCTTTTATCTTTTTCTCCTTCCCTCTTCTCTCTCACCTTGCATGTTCGGACATACGGTTCCTACAGAAGATCAAGTTGGCGAGCTGTGTGATGGGAAACCTTCCCGCACTGTTTGGAGAGCACTGAATTAGAATGATAGGTTCACCACCACATCATTGCATGCAAGGGGAGCTCACTCAATTCACAGATTGATCCGACTCGTAATTCACTTTTGACTCCGTGTTCAATAGATTTCTTTTTATTTTTTATTTTTCTCTTTTCACTTCTCTCTCTCTCTCTCTCTCTCTCTCTCTCTCTCTCTCTCTCTCTCTCTCTCTCCTGCTGACACTCTCTCCCTCTCACTTGCTCTCTCCTCTCGCCTTCCTTCTATCTTTTTCTCCTTTCCTCTTCTGTCTCACCCTTTCTCTTTCTCTCCCTTCTTCCTCAATTCTCCTCTTCCCCTTCTTTACTCTCCTTCCACACTCCCTCCTCTTTGTAGCTCCCTCCTTTTTTTGCCCTTCTCCTCTGGTTCTTCTATGCGCAAAATGCCCTTTTGCACCTCTCTTTTCCGCTCACCCTCTCTGCTGCGCTCTCTCTTTTTTCCTTCTTATATCATTTGAGTCGAAATCTTTTGTGACGCCTTTAAGTTGCAATCCCTCTGATGTACGCTTATCAAAGGCCACGTGTCCTGAGAGTTCATCGATCTTCATCTCCACTTAAACGACGTTAAAGTTGAACGACGTTATTTCTACCTTTACAAAAGCAATAAAATATTATTTTTTTCAAATCCTTTCTCAACACAATCGCTCGTTTAACAAGTGAAAATTTTTTGGCTAACGAAAGAAAGGAGAGAAGGTGTTGTCTTCTCTGCAACAGGTGAATTTCCAGCAACCGGCTTTAAATTTCTTCACTCAATAAACCCTTTCTTTCCGTCTCTCTCTCTCTCTCTCTCTCTCTCTCTCTCTCTCTCTCTCTCTCTCTCTCTCCCGTCCTCCTATTTCTTCAGGCTTGATCCAATAATGATTCCCTCTCTCAATCATCTCCATAAGGTAAAAATTTCCCTCCTGTTTGAAGTTGTGTTGTTCGCTTTCTCTTCTCCCTACCCCTTTCTTAATCGAAACGATCAAGGAGCAAAAAAACCAAATAAAAAAAGCTCTTGTCTTTCATCATTTCCATCGTGGGACTTCTTTCCTTAGCTTTCTTCGCTTCTTTCGATAGAACTGTACAAGCTGGTTGTTTGGAATCGACTTTGGACCATCAGTGTGGTGAAAGCCAAGTAGGAGAAGAGGGGCTTTTCTTCGCAGCAACTGAGAGGGTTGTGTTGGTGTTTGTTCCAGCAGCCGCGGCAGCATTGTTTGCAGTAGCAGTGAGGGTGTTCTTCGCAAGGAAAAGGTCGAAAAGCTTCTTTGCGTAGAAAAAATCCTATAACTATTGTCTTGCATCGTGGAAAATCTGGAGGTGAGTTCGAAACAAGATCTTTACTTGCTCTCCAAACAAATCACCATGTAGGCTAAACTGAGAAGATACCTCCATCATTTGATTTGCTCAATTTAGATTATAATTTAGTGTACATTTCTTTGTCATTTTAACTCTTAAAGAAACTGTTTTCTAATGGCATGGAAGTAGGTAAATATGTATTGAAACGCAGGTTAATAGTTTCAAAACAATTCTAAATCTTTCTTGCAATCGAGTAACAAGCGAAAAGAAAAATTCCCTGCATAGACGAATTGATAAAGTCAGTGTCAATTATTATTAATTTTTTTTAACCATTTTTAGGCCATATTATCTATAGCTTTGAAATTACTATTTAATGGACTTGTTGAATAGAGCTTCTTGTATCCAGCCTACGAGAAATTTTTTTTTTTTTTTTTTGTTTTTTGTGGTGCCTACAATTCTATTATTGTGATTCATTGTATAATAGATCAAAGGTAGACTGAATCAAAAACTATATATTTGAATTTTGTTTAACTTATTTTTACACAGTCTTAGTCTTAAAAAATCTGGCTAGTGGAATTGTTATGAGAAGAAATTACAATAACCTCATTGGATTAATGTTTTTAAGTATTGATTATAGATTTTTTTTTACTCATTAGGAGTCATAAGCACTCAATTCGGAAAATTTTCTTTCACTATACATAATCAAGACCCATTGAATTGTTACGGGACTTTGTCGCTTACTATTGATTTCTTGTTGTTTTTATAGATCAACATTATCCTTCGATTGCTATGGCTAGTTCAAGTTCTTCACTAGACCTACCCCAAAGCTCTAGTGAGACTTTTTGTGATTCTAAAATAAGAGAATATCAATGCAATCCTTTCTTAATATAATCTACTCAATGGATGGTGTTGATAGATTAGAGTGGGCTAGACACACAAACCTTGGGAATACTCTAATGCTGGCAAAGATCAAAATTTTTTGGAGTTTAATTATTACCGCATTGCAGTGTTGGAATTCCACAGAGGTTGTATTTAACTTTGGAAATATCCAGTTGTGTCCTATGCTTGAAGAAGTAGGAAGATTGTTAGGCCTATCCTTGGAGGGTGATATATTATATCCAGATATAAAATCAGGATACACCAATGACTTTTCAAAAGCTCTTTCAATACCAAAAAATTGATTGGAAAGAGAAGAAAACGGAAACTGTCAAAGGTGTTCATTAAAGCTACTTCTAGAGTTATATCATGAAAAGGATGAAAAAGATGAGAGTAGAGTAAATGTGCTTACACCTTCTATACTCGGTCACATATTGTTACCAACAATAGAAGAGTGCGTACATGGAGCTCTTTGCAAGATCATGGTAGATTTAAAGACTGAACCTCTTGGAACAAGGACGATTGTCCCTTTGATCCTTGCTGATATATTGGTGAGTTTGACAGCATGTTCAAGTGGCAATAATAAGACACATCGGACAGGATGTGTGGCTTTGCTACAGGTGAGTTATCAGTGATAATTTAGTTTCATTAGTTTTTTTTGTTCACTTTTTAAGATGATATACTATTTTTCTAAAACATATTTTTTTTATTGGCAAGCTGTGGCTTATGGAACATATTCCTTTTCTTGGGATGTTGAAAGAACAAGCTAGTATCAATTACGTGAACCTCATATTGGATCATATGCTTAAGCGCCCGCAAGCACGTTATTCAACCATCAAGGATAACTTCAATTATTTAATGCATTTAGATGAAAATGAAATAATTTGGAAATGTAAGTGGTTATTTAAGTCGAAGTCAACATCTTCTCCACATCTTATTATGACCAGGCAATAAGGTATTGTGATAGTTGGATCTTATGCAACTGCATCATATGTTCCCTTGAGAGTGCTTCGACAATTTGGTTATCATCAAAGTATAATGCCGGCTATCAATTAGTTCATTCAGTATAATTCGAACAAAAAAAATGAAGCATATTTGAAGCATTTATGGCGTTCTTCGAAGGAGCAAAGTGTTGGAATATTCTTGCAAAGAGTTGATGAGTAACCTTATAATTATATTCTTAAGCACTTTATTCTTTCTCATTTTATTGTTTGCTATTCATGTGTTATAAATTATGTGAAATGCAAAATTTACATGTTTAATGGTTTGTGACTTTTATAGCTATTATCTGCATACAATCCTAATATATGAAATGATTTGTTACTTTTTGATTTTAAAGGTATTGACATGAGAAAGAAAAAATTATATGTTGTGTTCGAGGGATGGAATCCTGGAGTATACAACACATGGGAAGCATGCAGTGAGCAAGTTATTTTTTACAAAGGGGCTGTCCATAGGTCGTTTGGGACTCGTCGAGAAGCAGAACAATATTATTTTGAATATCAACAACGTGAGAATACTGTACATGATGGCCCTCGATCAATGACTTTGGATGAGGAGTACAAAGGCCACCTCCCGAGAGAACTAGTTGCTACAGTTCGATTTGATTTTAAAGTCATATTTTTGTGTTGTGTATTAGTAGTGTTACTAGGTCGGTACTGTATAAGTAGATGAAAAACTGTTTTGACGCTTTTCAAAATGGATTATTTTCTCCTTGGGTTGCTTAGGTAATATGTTTAGTTCTTTATCTATATTTGACGAATATGGGAGGCTTGATTTGCTTGTGTATGAGATGACTTTGTTTTTTGCTTGTTATGTGGTAGCATTTCTCCTACTGTTTCCTTTTAATTTCTTTCTTGATTTTCTATATTTTCCTTTTTCTTTCTTGATTTTCTATCTTCTTAAGGATGATTCTATCCGAACACAGAGCTTGTGGTGCATAATATAGATGAGGAAGAGAAGGAGGATGCACTATCCACTCACAGTGAGAAACTGGCAATTGCATTTGGGATTATTAACATAAGGGAAGGAACTACAATTCGTGTCATGAAGAATCTTCGAGTTTGTAATGACTGTCATGATGCAACAAATATTATCTCAATAATTGTTAGACGAGAGATCATTGTGCAAGACCATAGCCGCTTCCATAATTTCAAAAATGGGAGGTGTTCGTGTAATGACTATTGGTAGCAAGAGCTCAAACAAAGAATTGGGAAGGCTCAAAAGAGTGGGATAAAGAGGGAATCATTATGGTTGATGCTCGAAAATCCATGTTAAATATCAAATTGGTTGCAATTATACGAACTCAGGCTACATCATTCATTTTTTTAGGGACTTCAGATTATTCATATATATTTTTTTGTTGGTAACCAACAAGCATGTCAGTTGATCCTTTTGATGGTGCAAGTTGCTTGCTGCTTATCTAAGGGATGGTAAGAGATAGCAATAGCAACATAGGTACATTTGTTTTTCTGTCTCCATTGTCTTCTTTCATATTTATTCTACATGAAAAGGTTTACGGCATATACTCGCTAGCTGTGTAAAGGTGAGATTCCTTTAATTTTGTGTCAGAAACAAGTTTCAAACTGATACTTCAATTGACAGGGATGCTAGTGGGTACTACTGTGGCCATGGCAGAACTAAATGATAACATTTGACACCAAAAATACAATGAGATAGGAGAGAACAAACCTGTGAAAAGCAGACAACAACAACACATGCAACTTAAGGAATTAAACACTTTATCATTTGTTGATTACTCATACCACCTCAACGTCATGCCCACATTCCAAGCCATCCTATGTAGGCATTTTGATAAATCAAATAATCTAAACAAAGTTAATTTATAGAGACAATTTCACAAGCAAAAAAAAATGTTGACCTGCGCATTAAACACTTTCTTGTCTTTATACATTTCAAGCTTGGTCGGATTAAAACACAGACATTAAAGCCACCTGGAAAAAAGGGTCTAGAAAGAATGCAGTAAATAGAAGTTATAGTGGCTGGTGTATCAACATGATGGTTAGACCTGGACCACAAAGAAAACGAAAGAGAATTGAGGGAATGAATTGAGTACATTTTCCCAACTTGTGTGCAAAAGTCCCAACAATGTCTTCAAAACCTGTAAAGATGAATTCAGGCGTTCAGAAAAAAGTGCACACAAAGAAACATATGGACACAAAAAGTGGCTTGTACCTCAAATGTCAAGATAAGATAACAAGTACAAGGTATATGGCTCCACAAAGAAACAAGAATGATATTAACCCCTGCAAGGGAAGCCTGTTACAATTAGGACATGAAGCAACAAAATATACATAAAGAACTTGAAATATCAACATATGGATACAATTAGCAATTAGCAAGGAGCCCTTCTACTAGTCAATTAATCCACAAGCTTACCAAACAACACAACCACCACTCAACCCTACTACCACCATCACCACAACCAAATAATCATAGAGTAAATACATCAAGTTAAGTAGGAGTACATTGAACATATGAGTCATACCTCAATGATATAGTGCGGTGAGTTGCTCTCATTTAACATTTGGTGGATTGTCATTAGGAAGAAGAAATTGCTGCCAAATGAACATATATATTAAGTATAATGAAACTACTATTTATGAATCAGCTAATTTTGATTTTTACCTGCAACATTTGATTGGAGCCATAATTGCCTTGAAGACTTTGGCTCAAAATCCCATGATCAACATTAGCTTGTGACATTGACTGGAGCCAGTAAATGCCTGAATTTTTTCCAAGCAAACTTATTGGAAAGGAATAGTACTATCAATATTTGGCAAAACAAAAGCAATACAATTAGTATACCTGAAATGTTGGAGTCAACGGGCTAACAGGCATCATTAATGCATCCCTCATATATGGTGTTGGTGGAGGTAATGAATGTTGGTTTTCATTTTCTTGTCTCAATACATTGCAATACGTATTGTTGGATTGTTTTGCTTTCTTGCTTGTTCGTTTGATAGCCTTTTCCAACGCATTTTTAGGCCTACGAACACTTGTTCCAACACGACCACCCCTTATCTTCCGTTTGATACCTTTTGCTCTTGAAAGGATTTCAGTGTCTTCCATTTCAACCTCATGATAATCATTGTTACCAACACTATCAATATTTGTATATTCCGGCACTAAATTTGTTTGTGAAACATTGACCCTCTAAACTTCACCTTGTACACCCTCTCTTTGTGAGGGTTCATCCATACTTCTATTGTTGTTTTTTTTTCCTTCAGTATCCTATCCATCCTATATTCAATTTGTTTAATGAGATCACTAGTAAACTTAGAGGATTATTTATGCAGTGCAGCCTTTCTTGCTGTTTGGACAAACATGCGCACATATCTTTAAACCTTCTCCCAATTGCCACTTTATGGCCGTTGTCAATAACATGCACTTGATTGTATGTAATACGCCCACTCTTTGCATCTTTTGTCCACCTTTTCAGAATATAAGCATCCGGTATCTTCTTTATTTTATTGAAACGAGAATGGACAATGCATGACAGCATAATATGCCAGCAAATTCAAATTTTCGATAGCTGCAATTAACTATAGTTTTGGAACGATCAAATATAACAGTATGTTCACGGGGCCTTAGTGTGGAATCATTGTTGACTTTGTACTCAATCATTGTGCATACTTCCTCAGAAATTTGCAAATCACAATTAAGAATATCAAGTACTTCTTCATGAACCAATTCAAAAACTTCTTTTGTGTAAATAGTTTTTGCAAGTTCCAACATGTGATTTCTTTCAAGTAATGCAGGAGTATTGTTCATCATTTTGCAATCAGCTATCAATTCTTCATACCTTATGTTATCTAATAATTCATCAAAACAACCCAAGAACTGTAATAAATCCTTTTTCCTATGTAGATGAGTTTTTAGTGATGCATTCATGCTCTCTAACCTTTGTGTAGTGCTCATGTTCACACAAAATGTGTTTCTTCCATAAGCTAGAGCCCACTTCTCCCTTTCATCAAACTTTGATCTAAACCATGTATTCGAGGATAAGTCATATTTATTAATCATCGTGTTCCATGCTTCTAGGAACTCATCATCATCTTCATAGTCATAAACGCATCTACTAAAATCTCTTGCAAAAGATTTCTCACGATTAAAAATATCACTAAAATGTTTTGCTGCATTTTGGAACATATGCCATACATAGAATCGATGATACGTATCAGGTAGCACCAAAGCTATTGCTCTCTTCATAGCTTGATCATGATCTGTGAGAATTGTCTTTGGCCTATTACTGGACATAGCCTTCACAAAGCTTTCAAATAAGCAACAAAATGTCGGAATACTTTCATCATATGTTAAGACAGCTCCAAAAACTTTTTTTTTTGATGATGATTAACGCCAACAAATATTCCAAAGTCTACCTTCCTTATTTGTTCTGTATGTGGTGTCAAAACAAACCACGTCACCAAAATAACTGTAATCTGTCATCATGCAGGCATCGGCCCAAAATATGTTACTGATTAAATCTTCATTATCCAACTGAATAGCATAAAAAATGATGGGTCCTCTGATTGTTTTCTCTGAAAGTATTCCAACAATGCTCTTGCATCTCCCTTTTCCATGGCCATCATACGCTTAGACCGTAAATAATTATTACAGTCTACGCGCATGAATCCTAGGCACTCAACACCACTTTCTTCCCTTCTCATCATTTCAATAATTGTCTTGGATTGTATCCCTGTCGAACCTGCTATATCAATTTCAGCAGCTTGGGCCTCTGTTAATTTTCTATGTGATCGTAACATATAAATCATGCTTGGCAAAAGCAACTCATGATTATGCTTATCCTCAAAATGTGTAATCTTATATTTTCCTTGTGCATCCAATGCAATTCTTATTCATGCCATACACCCAATCCTTGTCTCAGCACGATGCTTTACTGTAAGACCCTAGAATTTTGAGAAAAAAATTAAAATAAAAAAAATAATTAATAGGTTCAGTAAAAACAATAGAGAATTAAATTTGAGTCAAACCATTTGGTTTAATGGGTTGGTTCGATTAGTGGGTTAAAGGGGTTTTGGTTCAAGTTATTGAACTGGTTCACTTAAATAATGAAATGAGGAAAAAAAATATATAAAATATCGTTGAATGAAATTGGGGGCATTCGTTAGGGTTAGGAGAAAAAAAAACAAAGAGGAAAGGGAATTGTAGAGAAGGGGGAAAGGGTTAGAGTTAGAGAGAAAGGGGAAGAAGTCGTTGACGGCTTAAGGAAAGGGGAATAGCCACAGAAGAAGGGGACTTGGTCGTTCGTTGAGGGTTAACAGCACAAGGAGAAATCGCGTAGAGAGAAATCGTGCGAGAAGAAGAAGATAGGGCGTTTGGGCTGTGTGGTCGATCGCAGGAGAGAAGAAGACGAGAAAGAAGAGAGGGGAAATCGTAGAGAACGGGGAAAACGCAAGAGGAGGAAGAAGGAGGGAGGAGAAAGAAGAGGAGAAGAAGAGAGGAAGAAAGAAAGGGGGTCGTTTGTGTGAGGGCTAGCCGCAAGAGGAAGAAGAAGAAAGAAGAAGAAGGAAAAGGGAGAAAGAGAAGAGAGGGTTTGGGCGTGGGATTGCAAAATCCAGTAAGTAGCATGTTTTTTTGTCGTTCGATTGGTTACTGTTTGCTTTTTTTTATCATTTCTATTCGATTGATTGATTGCTGTTGGGACTGTTTTGCCCGATCCCTGTTGATTACGATTGGGTTTCGATTATTGTTGGGTTTATGTTTTGATCGTTTCTGTTGGGTTTTTGTGGATTCCTGTTTCTATTCTGTTTGATCGATTCTTATTGGGCTACTGTTGTTTTTGTTGCTGTAACTTCCTGTTTGATTAGTATATTGTTTTAAAAAGCTAATTTGCAAAAGAATCTGATGACCAACCTTGTTGAACATTGTTGATAATGAAACATGCTTGTTCTGGGCAATCAATGTAGAATCTGTTAGTGCTCATGTTGGGGTAATCTTATTAAGAATATGCAATGACTGGGTTGGATTGGAGTGTTTTTGATCGTATTGTGCCTTTGAATTAAAATGTAATTGAGTTGATTGACATTGAAGTATACTAGGGATCAGATTGTTATTTTTAGAATTATAATATAGGTTCAGGTTTTTGTATGGTTTCTCAGTTGTGATGAGGGTTGTTATTTAGGTTTAAATGATTGTTTGTCAAATTATGGTTTTTATTGCTAGGAAGCATTCAGGTGTTTCAGAAGTAAAGAATAGTCTTATTCTTATTTGAGATTTGGGGGTTGAAGGTTTGAATGGATGTCAGGAGCAATTCATCGTAACACTTTCGTGAAATTGTTAGCTTGATAAGAGGGTTTACAAAGAGGTTATTGGTGGCAAGAATGACATGGAATTGCAGGAAGAAGATCAATTGACAATTTGAAGTTTAAAAGTAAACTCATTCTTTTATTTGGTTTAAATATGTGTAAAGTTTCGGCGGTTTGCGAAAGCTAGTAATCTTCGCGTAAAAATTCATATCAATAGTTTAAAATTTACTTTAGGATGTTTGTAGTTGATTGGAAGTGGTTTGGAACCAATCAGAATTCAAGGTATTGCAAGAAAATTTCTGAAAATTTGATGACTTCAGTCCGGTAGTTTTCGCGGCTGTTCAAAACCACCTGTACTAAAGTAGCCATAACTCCCTGTAAGAAACTCTGAATTGCGAACTGTTTGTTGCGTTGGAAACTAGACTTGTAAAGCTTTTTAACGATATATAGCATATACACAAATTCTTTATTGATTTGATCAGGTTTAGTTTTCAATTAATTAGTTAGAATCAGATTTGCAGAGTAATTAATGATTTCAATCTAACTGTAGATTTATTCGTGAACGATTTGATTTGGTAAAATGATTTGCGATTTGTAATTTGGGATCGAAGCTGAGGCTTCGTGTCAGTTGAAAAAGGCAAGGAGCCTAAGGATTAAATGGTAAGTGAACGACGAGATTCACTTGAACTTGGTTATGCTTTCGGCAGTTGAATTCTTATGAGTTTGTTTAGCAAACTATTTGATTGATTACTTTTTATACCCGTCTAGGCAGTATTGAGGGTTGTGGATCCACAGTCAATCTAGATTGTGCATTAGTGATGGCTTGTCGAGTTAATACCCCGGGCTAATTGCGTACCACCGTGTGGGATCGATGAGCTGCAGCGTGCCAGCCCATACGTGGGTGCTCCACTCGTGCGATGACCGTGCGCGGCTTCAACGACGGATAGTGAGGTGGCAAACCAGCTAAGGGTGGTTAACCCGATTTATAGACATGCTAATTCATGAATTTTACACAAACACTTTACTTTTGAAAATGTGTTGCTATATGTGAATTGTTCTTCGCATGATTTGATGGAATTGATCGAATGATTTATAGCATGTTATTTTATTATTTAAAATTGCATAAACTGTTTATAACCTGCATTATGCTGCTTACTAAGACGTTAGTCTCACGCGTTTTTGTTTTACCGGTTTTGTTTTCAGACAGATCTGCAGGGCAAGCACGAACTAGGGTAGGAAGAAATAGTGATACTGATGATGATTATCGCCCTGAGGATTACTACTATCCTGGCTAGGGCTGGATTGCACTTTTGTGGTTGTCAATTTTTGGATAGTTGTATATGTTAATGTTTTTGGAAATTGTACATATTGTATATGTTGTAAATGGGAAGAGGGAGAGAGGGTGTGAACTTAGTGAGATTATTTTTGTTGTATATCTGGATGGTTTAGTTTTTTTTGAATGGATGTATTGTTTATTTTATGATTATCAAGTGATTATCTGTGATTGAGGGCTTATGTGACGCCTCGGACCCGGACATGTTTATTAAAGGTATATGCCGGTTCCTTGACATCAGGTGAGGTCCCAGAACGCATTTCTAAGTTTTAAAAACTAACCAAACATTTATATTTTAATCCAAAAATTTTCGGAAAAACGGCTATATAATGCCTGTATTTATAAGAATGGGCTAAGCCCTCAACCCAATACTTGATAAACACAAAATATATAGATAATATACACCATTCCAAAAAAACTAAGCCATCCAACATCTACAGATTTAAAGTAAAGTTTACTAAGGTTTTCACTTCTTCTCTCTTTCTCATTTAAAATTTATACACAATCCAAAAATAGACGACTACACAAAAATACTGCCCAACCCTATCCAGGATAATAATAATCCTCCGGGTTGTAGTCGTCATCCAGCTCGTTAGTTCTGCTTACCTCAGCTTGTGGTTGCTTTGCAAATTTATCTGAAAACAAAACCGGTAAAAACAAAACACGCTTGAGACTAACGTCTCAGTAAGCAGCATAATGCATGATAAGAACATTTTATGCAGTTTCAACAGTAAAATAGCATGATAATGTAATATACCATCAAACTTTGGCAACTCATGCTAAATCTATATCAATATCATGCAATGACATTACTTCGAATTCTGTGGAATCATAAAACAGATAAAATCAGATTAATCCAAACCACGATTTCAGTAAAGTCTCATGTAATAACAAAGATTTAATTTACTTGTCCAATTCACCACCTCACGACTTACAATGGAAAGATCTAGCTAGGATCGCTCTTCCAAAGCGGAGCACTCAAGCATGAGACATGCATGAGCTGGCAAGTACAACCCAGTCCAACCATAGCAAGTTAGTGATCTCTTCAGACCATCAAGTTAGTGATCTCTATTAAACCATCGAGTTAGTGATCTCAATGAGACCATCTAGTTGACTTTACGGGTTGCTGTGGCACATTTTGAGGATGATGCAAGTTCACAACCCCCGGCCCTTCATGAGCTAGGGTGAACTGCCGTCCTCAACCCCCCAGAACCGTGTATCACATGTTGGACAAGATTATAATTACACACGCAATACCTGATGAGGGAGCCACACTGGGCCTGTTACCTCATCCCAACATAATACCTGATGAGGGAGCCACACTGGGCCTATGTTACCTCATCCCAACACAATACCCATAAGAAATCAACTACCAAAGTATAATCAAAACCAAGTGAATTTCGCTGTTCAATTACCATTTAATCTCTAGGCCATTCTGCCTTTTAGTAGGCCATAGGCTTCTTGCCTTTTTCAACTAACAAGAAGCCTTAGCTTCGATTTCCGACCACACAACTCCAAACATCTTAATGTAAATGTTATTACATCTAATTATTCACTAAAGATCTCTTTTATATAGAAAATGTATATTTCATAGTCTAATTTAGGGTTTTACTTAATCATGAATTTCTAACTCAATTTGTGACTAAATATTAATTATGTATTAAATATTAACCATTTAATATTTCAAGTGCTTGTTTACCAAAATATGAACTCACCTTTAATTACAATATATATATATATATATAGCCTAGAACTACAGTTCATTATCTTATTGACCAAACATAAACACTTTATTATAATATAAACTTATTTATAATTATAATATCATGTTGAACTAAATCTTAAATTTACCAAAATATGAACTCACCTTTAATTACAATATATATATAGTCTAGATTTACATTTCATTATCTTATTGACCAAACATAAACACTTTATTATAATATAAACTTATTTATAATTATAATATCATGTTGACCTAAATCTTAAAAATTTTCTTAAAACCCATCACCCTCAACGGACAACTCTGCAAGTCCTCTCTCTCTCTCTTCCGTAACCTTACCCACCTCTCTCTCACTCCTCCATTGCTTTCTTTCTCTCTCTTTCTCTCATTTCTCACCTACTCTTTCTCTCTTTCTCTTCTCTCCTATAAATAGTTCTCTAATTCATGTTAATGGGTCTCTCTTCTCCATGAGAGAGAACCCAACAGCAGCACCTTTCTTAACCTCTTAGTTCACGTTTTTCCCTTCCTTTATGCCATTCTTATTTCATACTCCCATCAGCAACCAAAACCAAAGCATCACAATTCATTAAATCGCCACAACCAACCCAAACAACCACAAACAGAGGTACGATTAAACTGAAATCAAACGATAGAAACCAAATTCGTCTAAACTGCTACTTACCAATTTAGTGTGATTAGCCCTCCTCCCTTCTTCTTCCTCTTCCTTTCTCCTCCTCTCCTTCTCTTCTCCTCCCTTCCTCTTCCTCTTCTCCTTGCTTCCCTTTTTCCTCTTCTTCCGGCTTCCTTCTAACCCTCACGAAGGAGATAAAAATGAGAATAAGAACCCTCGGTTCTAATACTTATAATACCCAATAACCCATTGAACCGGTTCATTGAAAATAAACCGACTTAAACCAAGCAAACCTAATTTAATTAACCATAAGACATAACCCATTAAACCCCCAATCAAACCCAACTAAACCTAATTAAACCAAGCCCAAGTAAGAAAATTCTTTCTTCAATTTAATTGATTACATCGAAATCCACTAAATCAGCTAAACCGATCCACTTAATCCAATAAACCAAACCCACTTATACCCAACTACACCCACTTAAACCAAACCAAATTAAACCCAACTTAAACCCTCTTCAATTTATATAATATTTTTAAATGAACCGAACCCAAGCAAATTAATTGATTAACCCATCAAACCTTTAAATCAAACCCAACAAAATTAAATAATTCTTTTCCTTCAATAAAGTAATTTAATCTAAACCCATTACACCTAAGCCAACTAAATCGAAATCTAACACTTATACCGGTTCACTTGAATGAACCAATCCAACAAAACCTAGTCCAATCAATTTAACCTATTCATTTAAAGCGAAACCCACCCAATTAAGCCTTTTCATGAAAATTGGATTTAAGTAACCTCATTAAATCCTTTAATCATCTATTTATCCTTAGTTAAAATTTCTTGAAAATTCAGGGTTTTATAGCTTAGCTCATTCTCATATGTACAGGCGTTATATAGCCGTTTTTCTGAAAAATTTTAGGATGTTATTTTTGTGTTTGGTTAGTTTTCACTACTTTGGGCCCTAAGCTAGCGCTCAGGAACCAATATAAACCTGATATGGGTGGACCTGGTTCCGGGGTGCTACATTTACAACCATTTTATCTCGCTTATCTGTCTGACATTGACCTTCCTTAGCACAACAAAATACCCTATCCGCGATTACACACGTACGTCGATCCCTGTGAAAGAAGTTTTTTCGAGTTCCAAATCCAATTCTTCTTCCATACTCATTATAAAATTGCAGTGCATCGTCTTCTGAATCAAACAACATCCTAATTTTTGGTAAGAAATCAGTATGCATTGATTTTTTTAAACCATCATGATCCTCATTGATTATCTGACTCGTGTCTTCATTGATGATGTGACAAGATTCAGTATCACAATCGAGATTCTCAATACCATCAATCGATTTAGTTGATGACATGTCATTCCCAATATCCATTTCCTTTTTTTTGTCTCTATTTTGATACAAAACTCAATATCAAATCTCCAAACTAGACACTCAAAAATTTGTATTTCCATATATGGAGGTATAAGAGTCACTAAATGGGACTGGATAATAAGGTTACCTTAACATCATATACCTCATAGTCATAAGACTAATCAATGCTACTTGGTTAAGGCTACGGTGTTTCGGCCGTTGCCCTGTACCCTTTTCGGCACAAGGTTGACTTTACTAGCCACGGTGTTTACCTATAGGGTTATCCAATAATGATGCAAATAAAGCAACAAAAAAAATCTGCTATCTACAATAAAATAAATAATAAATATTCATAGATTTGTCAAAACAATTTAAAACTAATAAACACAATACATGCAATTTATAATAATCAGATTACTAGATAGGAAATGAAGCCAAATTAAATTGGTTTTACTCTAAAGTTGCTTACGTCCCTACGTAGAATTTATGGGAGATCATACCATCCTTGATTTTACAGAATCCAAGCCAAATTAAAACAATACGACATGGCATAAGGGGGTAATTATGGTTTGCCACATCACCCCATAGACACTCCTCAAATTGCCATGTAGCACTGAATGAGACTGACTGATCAAAGTCAATTGTGATTTGCCTAGTTTGGCCGTCCCCAAATGATATACCAAAGAAATTGGTTTCATGAAATGGAAAAGAGGTTCCAGTGCGTGGACGTTTCAACTCCATTAAAATTTTCTCTTTCCAAGTTAGAGGCTCACAAGCGTCTTTCTTTGACCCTTGTGTTCTCGTAGTCTTAAGCTAAACTCCAAAAAACAGATGTGCAAAGTGGACTTGCAGCTAAACTCCAAAAAACAGCTGTGCAAAGTGGACTCCCATCTTTTTCCTTTATATCCCTGTGCCCCACATTTTCCCACCGTAAATTAAATAAAAAATCATAGAATTATAAATGCATCCCTTCATAGTTCCAAAATAATAGTGTCTTCAGATCTGTTGTTTCTAATGTTTATGACCCTTCTATCAAGTGATAACAGAGAATACCTGAGAAGTTTGGGTTCCTTCTTTGCAACCTCTTGTACAAACTAGATTACCAGATAGGAAATAAAAACGGCAGAAGGTTGCTCGCCGGAAGCTGAAAGGATGCTCGCTGGAAGGATGCTCTCCGGAGGGATGCAGGCTTCTTTCTTCACAAGCATCACACGCAGCAGATTGATGGAGGACGGGAAATGCAAACAAAGAAGTCAACTCATGAAAAATCTTCACTCTTGGTAAACGCACGATTGTGTTGGGAAAGGGTTTGAAAAAAATAATATTTTATTGCTTTTGAAATGGTAGATAACGTCGTTAAAGTGGAAATGATCTCTTGGGACACGTGGCCTTTGATAAGCGTGCGCCAGAGGGATTGCAACTTAAAGGTGTCACAGAAGATTTCAACTCATATCATTTTTCTTGACAATTACAATTATTTGTGGGGCCCTTATCATTCAAAATTTTTAATTTTCTTTTAATTTAATTTTATTTTTAAAATTTTTTTCTCTTTACATTTTAGCTTTTTTCTTTTAGCGAATTTCACATTACTCGCATGCGCGCATTTTTTGTCACTTGGGAAATTAACTATAAATAATTACTAAACTATCCTTTGGATTATCTTGGCGATAACTCTCCCGTCTGGACCAGACTCACGCACAATTAGTGGCATTGGAATTGTGCTGAAATTTTCTATAAGATGTTGCGAGAATTATAGGATAGCTTAGCCATTTGCAAAAGACCATTTTCAGGCTCGAAGGCTTCAGCCATTCTTTTAGGATTTTCTGATAATTTTAGAGGGTGCAAAAATTGGGTGTTTACAGTGGTGTTGATGCAGTGTGATAGTGGTTATAGAACCCTGAATTTTCCTAAAATAAACTAGAGAGATTTAGAAGTGAAGATAAATTAGAAAGGAAAAATTGGAACCAAATGTAGAAAA
Source organism: Buxus sempervirens (assembly GCA_947561395.2). Lineage (NCBI taxonomy): Eukaryota > Viridiplantae > Streptophyta > Magnoliopsida > Buxales > Buxaceae > Buxus > Buxus sempervirens. Next base: position 44,919,212 of record OX387182.1, on the reverse strand, counting down.
TCCAAAATTTATATTACAAAGGAGAATGTAAAAAATCCTGAATTTTTTAACATAATAATAATATAATAAATTAAATTAAATAAGCCTAAACATATAGAGAAGTTAAGATTTAATTTAGGTATTGGAGGATTAACATTATAATCCAAGAGATATTAGTAATTAAATAAATAAATAATAATTTTGAGTAATTAGGATTTTAAATAGTAACTTCAATTAATTAGAAAAGAGGAGAATTGATTTAGATAAATTGGGAGAGCAAATTAAATATGAATGTTTGGGGAAGATAGGTATTAATCCAAGTGCATTTTATGGTTAAGAATGATATGAGGAATAAAGATGAGAATTTTTGGAAAAGATCGAAAGGTTAGATATGGAATTATAAGAAAAGGGTATTTTAGTCATTTATAGTTAGTCAAATTCATGAAATGAATAAAATAATTAATTATTAAGTTAATAAACTAAACTAGACCAAATTTTAGGTAGTTAAATTTAAAATAAAGAATTTAAGGTTTTAAAAGAAAGAAATAGTGACTTAATGGTAATTATACTATTTAGGGACCCTCATTTTAGTAATATAGTAGGATATTAAATGTTTAGTTGAAAATTTAAATTTTAGAAATTAAATTAGCACGAAAATTTATTTGAAAATTTTTTAAGAGAAAGTTTAAGGAAAATAATTGGGAAGAAAGGGTAAAGGAGGAAGAAGTTATAAATTAGAAGGGGCAAGCCACCTATTAGGGTTGCTTGTTAAGTGAGCATATAAAAGGAGAGGTTTAAGGGAAGGTTAGGGTTTTCAAATGAGCCAAAATGAGGGGAAAAGAGAAGGGAATTTTCGTGCATATGATCTAGAGAAAATAGAAAGAGAAAGGGAGAAAAGAAAGAGGAGTTTTGTGAAAAAGGGCAGTGCTGCAGAGGTCCGACTAGCAAACTTCGAACGACGATCTACGGAGATCCAGCCGTCGGATCGACCTGAAATTTTGAGGTTATGATCTTCACTTGAGGAACTTCAATCTAAACGGCGGAGATTGGATTTATAGGAGTCTAAGGTGGTGCGATCAAGCACAGAAAATTTGTGGGCGAGCAGATTTCTTGGCAGACTGAGTTCATGTATTGAGGCAAGTAGCAAACCCTCTTTTGAAAACTAGAGACTGCATGATTTTCGGGTGTTTTAGATGGTTGATTGTGGTTTAATTTGATTTAGATTTCGTTTGAAAGTTGGGTAATTTATAACTATGATTTTAGTGTTATCCTCTCTTTAAGGAACTTAAAAAGTGTTGATTTTAGAGACATAATTAGATAGAAAAATTCTAGATCAGTTTAATTCTTATTGGAACTAGGTTAGTTTTGTCTCAAAAGTAATTTAGAATGAAATTAAGGTGTTTAGAAACAAATCAAAGCCATGGTGATATGTAAAAGATTTGAAAATCAGAAAACCCAGAAAACAGTGAAATTGGCCAAGCGCTCAAATCACCGCTCGAGCGCCAATGCAAGCGCCTCACTTGTGTATTTCGAAACAGAACCTAAAAGCCCAACGCCCGAACAACCGCTCGAGCGCCCTTGCGAGTGGCTTAGGAAGAAATTTACCCAGAAGAGAACACCCAACAAACCGCTCAAGTGACCAGTCGAGCGGCCTTTATCAGAATTTCCAAATTTTTGAGATTGAAGCCCAAATCAATTTTTAATGATTTTTCTGGAAATTTAAAAGTTGTAACACCTATAATTAGGATAACTTGAGATGTAAGAAGTGGCAGAATTAAATTTGGGTTAAAGGATAGTAATTTGGAACGATGATTGTAAAGATGAAATTTTTGGAGATGTTTTGAGTAGAAAGAGATCACAACCTATTCAGATCTGATTTTGGGTAACCTAACATATTCTTAAACTTCAATAAACACTTAAGTTACTTTCTGGATGAACTAAATAATAGATTTACTAAGTTTTGACTCCTTAGGTTCTAAATGAGGGAAAATTTTGATATTATTAGATCATGGAAAAAAGGAAGTTTTAGACAAGAATTAGAAACATTGTTAGTGCTTAGGAATATGAACTAAAACATGACAAAAACCTAAATAATAATGACTCATGCACAGTAACAATTGTAACAGTTGATTAAAGGATTTATTCGTGGTCTTGGGGGTGTTTTCTTAAAATAGCTTGGCCTTGGGGTGTCTTTAATATCTTGATCTATTCTCCATTCGTTTGCGGTTTAGTTTTACAGTTTATTTTGCCATTGTGGATGAGATTAGGCTATTGCCTCTATTGATTTATTCCGCCATTGCGGATGGGATTTGGCTATTGCCATACTGTTTATTCCGTCATTGTAGCTATGTTTCTGGCACAATTGTGTCTCTGCTATTGCGGCTATCTCATTGGTGTATGCCTTTCTACTATAGTGTTGATTGGTATGTTATTAAGTTATTTAGAGTTTTTGATTCTGAGTTATGTCTAGCAGGCTTAGCGCTTACATGGATCCATAGAGTAGCTAGTAAATGAAATTATTTTCTGGAGTTTCTTATTCTGTGTCATGGGCATTCCATCATCTCGAGGATGGTATCGCTCCTAGATTGGTCGGTCACTACATTACCCACTCTAGTTAAGGTTGGGTCGTAAACGCTAACTCACTCCTGTTTTGGTTGAGTACTTCTGTTGGTTGTTGAACAGCCAGTCTGCAGGTTTCATCTGGTCCACCTGTAAATCGATTAGGTAGCGTATTAGCACATGTCTGTAGAAAACTCTGTTTACAAATTTTATTAGTCCTATGATGTCACAGATGTGGTTTGTTGTTTGCCATAATTTATTTATTATCATTTCTATTATTGATGTTTTGGTTTAATTGTATACCTCATGACTTATTTTATATAAACATGGACTGTTTTAATCCATGCATATTGCTACTTGTTAAGATTTTTATCTCACTCTAGTTTTCCCTATTTTTCAGGTATTCTTGGCGAAGACGACGAGCATTGGACAAGTATGTAAAAGGGGTAGCCAGTTTAGTTGTAAACTAGTTTCATGAGCTTAAAGAAATTGTAAAAGTTAAAGATTAATTGTTAGTGAATATTATTTCATGTTGCCGCATATAACTCTGATAAAGAAATTAGTAAAAGTTTTAAATTGTTCTTGATTTTTAGTTGCTTTGGCCACATTCAATAACTCCTCGAGTCTGGATTAATTGACCTGGAACCGGGGCGTTACAGTGGTGGTGGTAGGAGTGGCGGTGGTGGGTGGGTGGTGTGAGTAGTGGTAATTGGTAAATGATGGTGAACTTTTTTTCCTTTCAAAGGCTGTCATTTAGCATTGCTTTTTACTTTTGATTTTTTTGCTTATCTAAGAAAAATCATGCTTTTTGTAGCAATAAGCATATATGGTTAGTGCTTGCTTTTGTTTATTATGTATCGTCTTACGATGAAGCAAAAACAATCTAATTGTTTTCTTTGAGACGCAAAAAATTGCTTTCATTTTTTATCTTTTGCTCAGTGAGTGGTCACTACCATTACCAACCACCACTACCACACCACCACCTTCACCTCCGCCCCACCATAATTCACCCTCACTTTCCATCATGGGCACCACTACTAACACCACCCATCCACTCACCACTACACCCTAGTCACCATCACTAGTACCACTTATAACCCACCACCACCCATCACTCCCTACCACTACAACCATAAACAACACTCCCACCACCACCACAACCAATACCACCCACCCACCAATACTACCACTACCACCTCACCCGCCACCATCCACATATACCACCACCATCAACCACCCCCACACACCCCTAACTATCACCACACATCCACACCCATACCACCGATCATCACCGCCACCCACCATGACACCCACACCACCATTACTATTACAACCACCATCCACAGCCACCACCCACCCCTGCCATAATAATGCATTTTGTCATATATTAATCAAGAAGCAATTTTTATGCTTTTGATATTACCAAACATGCACTTTTACTTTGTTTAATAAAAGTAAATGCGAACCAAACAATTTTACTTCATAAGAAGATCTTAATAGAAGCAAAGCCAATCTAATTGCTTTTCTTGTTTTTTGAAGCAAAAAACGAAAAGTAATGCCAAACGCAACCAAAATCTCTACCTTTTTTGGAAAGAAAATGTTTTATATTGGAGAGAAAGAAGAAGAGAAAATTTTGAGAGAAAACACCACTTTCCTTCATTCTAACCAATGAGAGAAAATAAAATTTTAGCATTTTCTTTTTTTTTTCTCCAAATCTAGGGTTCCAAAAACATCCTAAGGGAAATAAAGGGGAATAACAGTTTCATGACAATCCCATAATAACCATGAGACCTCCAATGTCATGGATTTCCCTCCAATGGTTTTAGGTGGAAAGAAAAAGACAATCAGTTTCTACAAAAGAAAAAATAAATGATTTAGATTGTATATAGATCATTAATTTTTTAAATATTATACAAATAAAATTTCTATCCTATTGTATTTAATTTCAATCTTCAAGTTTATTTTATTATTATGATACATATTATATTGGGGAAATTGTGTTTTAGTGATACTTTATGAGAATAATTCAGATTCAGTCACCTACTTTGGCAAAATTGGCTTTTAGTGGTACTTTTACAAAACAATTAGAAACAAGTGGTGATTTATTGTTGATAGACGACAATGCCCTTTTAGACATTCACTCACCCATTTTGCCCTTGTTCATGTTTACCTAAATGCCCTTCTCTTAAACACAAACAATATACCTTCTTCTTCAAGCTTTCGTTGTCAACAATGGGCGCCAAAATTGATAAGTGAGAAAATTCATTCGTTCTCAATCTAGAGCGCCAAAACCAGTAAGTGGAAAAACTTCTTCAAGCTTTCGATTCCTTGTTTTCAACCTTGAGCGCCAAAATTCAGTCGTATTCATGCCAAAACCAATCGTTTTCAACCTTCATTGAGTGCCAAAATCAATCACAATCTTTTCGGTTGATTAATTTTGAACCTCATTTGAGCACCAAAACCAGTCCTATTGCTCTTCGTCGTTGATTGAATCTTCTTCAAGCGTCATTATTTTGAACCCCCAAAACCTTCAACGTTATTTTCAAAACTTTCAATGTTGTTTTCAAGCAACATTATTTTGAGCGTGGGATAACCTTCGTGGCTGATTGAATCGTCTTCTTCAAGCATCGATAACATCTCCTACACGCACACCTTGTCGCTGAAGAAAGTGCAACTGATCGAAGGTAAATTTTATTTTTTTTTTTAGAAATGCCAATGTCATTGTTGTTTTCACACCTTCAATGTTGCAAGTGCCTAATGTCGATGGGTAATTTACCCCTCCAATGTCAATTTTCACACTTTCACAAGTGCCTAATGCCAAAGTCGCAAGTCCCTAATGTCTATTTTGTTCAAGTGCCTAGTGCCAAAGTTGCAACTGCCTAATGTCCTAATCGACATTAGGCACTTGGGACTAATCAAAGGTATTTTTTTTAGAAATGACATTAGCATGATAGCAAGTGCCTATTAGGGATAAATTTTTAGGAATGCCAATGTGGTTTATTAATTTTTAGAAATACTACTGTCACTTTACACCTTTTAGATTGTTTTGAAATACCTTCTTCTTTTCTTTTTCTTTTTTTCTGTATATTTCGTTTTCTATTTAGTTGTAAAAATCATTGTCTTGGTTCCTTTTAAGGTATAGTGCAACTGAATGAATGTATGTTTTATTTAATTTTTTTTTTGAAATTCCAATGCAATCGCCGGCAAGCATGGCGCGGCATTACACTTAGCTTTTTGTGGACTAAAATTTTAGCATCTTCTTATTACTTGGTTGTAAAACCCCTTGTATATTTATATATTTTTTACTTTGATGTGTAAATCATTTACTTAGGTGTCATAGAGTTTGATCGTTTTGCTTTATGATTCAAATTTTGTTTGACCTATTGAAATTCTAATGCTATATTGGTTTTTAGCTATTTTGAAATTTAGTTTGTTATTGAAAATAAATGTTTGACTGAACTTCTGGATCGAGAGTAAATTATTATTCTTTATTTATAGATCATTTGATTCTCTAATATTTAAAAGACTGATATCTTGTATCAAGAAAAAAAATTTAAATACTGATCTCTTGATATTCAATGGAGAAATGGAAATTTAATAAATAAACTAAAATTCCCATAAAATGCATCAGATTGACCATATTAGGCATTAACATTTGATTTCAAAGTACTGAATCTTCACATTACCAAAAAAAAAAAGTACTGAATCTTCAAAATTTGCTGTGTTGCAGAACCAAGTGCGAATGATCAAGCTATTATTATTTTTTCTTTTAGAAATGCTAATGGCTTTTATCATTAAGTATGTTCCAATATCTAAATTTATTTCAATCTATTCCCAACTGAATTAATTTTTTTGTTCTATTGGCTTTTAATCTGAATTATTTCGTTATATCGGCTTTTAAAACATAAAAAAACACCTTTGATCAGTCCAAATTATTTTTTTTAAAAGTTATGTTTTATGATAAAAAAAAAAAAATAAAGCACGATTGATCAAAGTTATGTTGTATTTTTTTAGAAATGCTAATGGCTTTTATCATAAAGTATATTCCTAAGCTAAATTATTTTCAATCTATTCCCAGTCTGAATTATTTTATTTATTTCATTCTATTGGCTTTTAAAAGGTCAAAATTATTTTGTTATATTGCCTTTTAATCTGAATTCTTTTGTTCTATTGGCTTTTAATCCGAATTATTTTGTTCTATTGGGTTTTAAGAAATAAATAAAAGAGTCTCATTTTGGCCATTGTAGCCACTACTCGATTTGCCTCCCTTCTAATATGAGATATTTTGACTTTTTGAATTTGACAACTAGTTGTTTAACTTCACTAATCAGTGACTATGCTCGCCACAAGCCTGGTGCTTCTCCCAAGACTCCTTTGAGGACTTGTAAAGCATCACTTTCAATTTAGAGACTTGTAAACCCCATTAGTAGACTTGTCAATCCAAATTAGGGACCTGTAAACCATATTATTAGACTTGAAAACTCCGTTAATAGACTTAAAAGTTCACTTTAAAGACTTGTAAACCACGTTGTAAAACTTGTTAATCCAATTTAGGAACTTGTAAACCATATTTTTAGGCTTGTAAATTCCATTTAAGGACTTGAAACCATGTTACATAGGGACTTATAATTCCAATTTAGAGACTTGTAAATCCTGTTAGTAGACTTGTAAATACAGTTTAGAGACTTATCAACCATGTTATTAGACATGTAAATTCTAATTTAGGGACTTGTAAACCATGTTGTTAGACTTCGAAATTCCATTTAGGGATTTGTAAACCCGTTAGTAAACTTGTAAATCCCATTTAAGGAATTGTAAATTCCATTTACGGATTTGTAAACTTCATTAATAGACTCGTATAATCCAATTTATAGATTTTTAAACCTCTTTAGTAGACTTGTAAATCCAATTTAGGGACATGTAAACCATGTTATTAAACTTGTAAACCATGTTGTAAGACTTGTACATTCAATGTTGGGACTTGTAAACCATGTTATTAGACTTGTAAATTCCATTTAGGAATTTGTACAACTTGTATAATACAATTTATAGACTTGTATATCTGGTTAGTAGATTTGTAAATCCAATTTAAGGACTTGTAAACCACTTTTAAATTCCATTTAGGGACTTGTAAACCTTGTTAGTAGACTTGTAAACCTCATTTAGGGACTTGTAAACCATGTTTATAGACTTATAAATTCAATTTAGGAACTTGTAAATCCGGTTAGTAGACTTGTATAATCTAATTTATAGACTTGTAAACCTCATTTAGGGACTTGCAAACAATGTTTACTCACTCGTAAATTCCATTTAGGGATGTGTAAACCCCTAAAAAGACTTTGTATACTCCAATTAGGGTCTTGTAAACTCCATTTAAGCTTAATCCAATTTATAGACTCGTAAAACCAGTTAGTAGACTTGTCAATCCAATTGAGGGACTTGTAGACCACTCCTATATTCCATTTAGGGACTTGTAAACCCTGTTAGTAGACTTGTAAATCTCATTTAAGGACTTATAAATCATGTTTATAGACTTGTAGACTCCATTTAGGGACTTGTAAACCCTGTTAGTAGACTTGTATACTCCAATTTCTAGATTTGTAAACCACATTATTAGACTTTGAAAGTCCTTAATAGAGTTGTAAACCCCGTTGTAAGACTTGTACATCCAATTTTGGAACTTGTAAACCATGTTATTGGACTTGTAAATACCATTTAAAGACTTGTAAACTCTGTTATTAGGTTTGTATATTCAAATTTAGTGACTTGTAAACCACGTTAGTAGACTTGTAAATCTCATTTAAGGACTTGTAAACCACTTCTACATTCCACTTAGGAACTTGTAAATCCCGTTAGGGTGTGTCTGATAGCAAGAATTGGGCTGATAATTCAGGTAGAGAATTGGAATTGGGTTAGAGAATCATAAATTTTATGTTTGGTGGTACAAGGAATTCAAATTGTAAATCTTTCCTCCAATTCCCTAGAATTTTATTTTAATTTAAAATGTTAAATTGCAATTCTTTAATGAGATCCCTGTTTTTTACAATTCTCGACTAAAGAATTGGAGAACGAAAGCACACCTGACTCTTTCGACTACTTCTTTGCTCTCCTTGCCATCTTCAAGCTTCAACTGCTCAGCCATTTTCGAAAACATTGTTGTCAAGGCTTTTGGTAAGACTTCATATCTTCTTTTGAGCAATTTCTTCTCTACTGCAAATTCTTCCCCTCTACAACGACTCTTTTCAACAATTATTTTTCATTTCTTCTCAATCGGTCACACACGGATCACACTAATAAAGAGGAGAGAACTAATATATCAGTTTGCTTGGTTTGAAAGAGTGGAGAAATTAGAAATCTATTCAAAATAATAAACTCTAGCACGTAAGGTTTTCTTATAAGAGTATCATGGAGCGGATTCATGGTACATTTACATTATGTTCATTTATTTTATAGAGAAGGAGGTGTTCGTTCAAACCAAACTCCATAAAAACGAAAATACAACTGAGAAAATAAAAAATAAAAAAATGAAGAAGAAAAACTCAAAAAGAAAACCTAAAACCTATCCGAAATCCCCCCTTCTTTCTCTCACGACCCTTGCTCTTCATCTTTCCTCCAAGCTTCCTCTTTTTCCATTCGTCAGTTCCCAACAAACTCCCCTCCATTGGTTGAGCTCCAACGACCTCTCCTTCATTGATTGAGCTCCCAATTTTACCCCTGTTAACAAAACAAATCAATATAAGTGGAGGGGTATACAAGTAAATTGCAAAATCTTAAAAGAGAAATCAAATTTGCATGCAACATTAACACAAGCCAATGCATAATTAAGCCTATTAATCCCAAGATAATTTTAATTTGATGTTTTGGCTCTCTTGTGTATCCCATTGCATAAGTAAACACTTTTATGGGAATTTTCTCTATTTTTCACTTCATTAAAAGTGCTTAATTATGCATTTCTAGCACTTTATTAGGAGCAAAGTTTTAAAATCATGGATTGCTAACATCAATATATTCCATAGAATTCAAAAATATTAAGTTTTACAAACCAATTTCCATCTAAGGAAAATCATCCAAAAGATAGAGAAGACAACAATGCCAACCATAAGGAAGGCTCATGGCCACCTAATGGTAAAGGGGAAAAGTTGGGCAAAGACAAGGGTATTGTATAGAACCTAAAATATTTCCCATGTGATAGGCCACAGTGTGGCTAAGGATTCTTCCAAGATCAATGGTGATGTTGACCTTTGTCAAGCCGTTTTATGGGCTAGACAGTAGATGATTTGAATCCTTAAAATCTAACTTGAATCGAACTGAATTGGTATAGGTCTTACGTATAATAATTATAATTAGATGACTATATTACCACATTGAATATCATAGGCATTCACCATTCTCATCAAAATCATATACATGAATCCTATGATAAAATTCTATTTTACCAAAAAAGCAATAAAATTGAGGATCATGTGAAAGGATGTTGTGTAAGATTTTCCAAATTGAGGGATAAAATATGGGGAAATGAGAAAATAAATTAAAAGTTTTGGTAAAATATTGACAACTATAAAAGAGGCATGACTACATATTAATATCTTCAAAAATAGTGCAAAAGAATTGAATATTCAAAACAAGTCCAAGTGTACGTGTTATGCCTCAGTAAGTCCAAATTAAAATTTTGAATGACATTTCATTAAAGAAGAGAGTTGAAAGAAGACTAATAATTCGCAAGCTTAGAGAATTTAATTATCTATAAATAAAGAATAATAATTGACTACTGATCTGCAAGTTCTGTCAAACTTTTATTTTCAATAACAAACTAATCAAAGATCTCATCATATCTAAAAACCAAAACAGAATTAGAGTTTCAATAGTTCAAACATAATTTGAAGCTGAAAGCATAAAGATCAAACTCTGTGATACCCTCAATGCAACGATTTACACAGCCAAATAAAAAAAAACAAAATAAAAGAATCAACCAGACCTAAGAGTAGCCAAGGCTCTAATAAAAAAATAACATATATACCCCAATCTTGATCGCGGGAGAATAACACCAATGCCAATGCAATAGGATTTAAAAAAGGTTATACCCAAAAAAAAAAAGGAGGAATGCCAATTCAATTGTTGTGATTGCTCTTGCCGTCGTTTACATTGGCATTTCAGAAAAGAAAAAAAATAATAAAGGCTGGGTTTTAAGGATGAATGTGTGAAACAATATGCAAAAATAATACCTTAAAAAGAACCTGCAAAAACAATATATCATCCAATACAATGATTTACATGCCAATGTAAAAAAAAACCAAGATAAAATAACTAACCAGACCAAAGTGTAGCCAAAACTCAAATAAAAAAATAGAACATATACCATAATCGAAATTGCAGGAAAATAATACCAATTTCGATGCAATAGGATTTAAAAATATAATGTTATATGAAAAAAAATTAAAAAAGAGGGATGCCAATGAAATCGCTTTGCTTGCGTCTTGCTATCAATTACATTGGCATTTCAAAAGAAAATATAAAAGCTTGGGTTTTAAGGATGAATACGTTAAAAACTAAGTGAAAATATTACCTTAAAAAGAACTTGAAAAACAATTTATCACTCAATACAATGATTTACATGTCCAAATAAAATAAAAACAAAATAAAATAACAACCAAACCAAATGGTAGCCAGAACTCAAATAAAACAATGAAATATAATTATTGAAATCGCAAGAAAAGAATACCAATGCCAATGCAATAGGATTTTAAAAAAAGGTTATACCACCCAAAACAAACTAAGATGAATGGCAATGCAATCACTATGCTTGCTTCTTGCTACCGATAACATTTCAGAAAAAAAATTAACACATGCTTTGGTTTTAAGGATGGATACGTTAAAAACTAAGAGAAAAGATACCTTACAAAAAAAACCGGGAAAAAAGGGTTTCAAAAATAATGTACAAATTTATTCCTAATAGGCACTTGCTATTAGTCGCAAGTGCATAATGTTGTTTCTTAAAAAAAAAAAACCTTCGATTAGTCACAAGCGCCTAATGTCAATTATGGACACTAGGCACTTGCGACTTTGGTATTAGGCACTTGAACAAATAAATATCATTACTACATAGAAAAAAATTGACATTGGTATAAATAAGTGCCAAGGCTTTGCGAAATTGTATCACTAGAAAACAACATCGCTAAAAATTGACATTGGTATGAATTTCGTAAAGCTTTTACGGTTGCGAAAGCTTTTGTTATATCTCTTACACGATTAGAAAACTTGACATTGGTATCAGTTTCTCAAAGCTTTTGCACTTGCAAAATTGTATCATTAAAAAACGTCACCACTAAAAATCCACATCGCTATCAATTTCGCAAAGCTTTCGCAATAAAATTGTTGTATCTCTCAAACAAATAGAAAAAATCGACATTGGTATCTCTTAAACAATTAGAAAACTCGACATTGGTATCAGTTTCTCAAAGCTTTTGCACTTGGGAAAGCTTTGCAAAATTGTATCGTAAAAAAACATCACCACTAAAAATCCACATTGCTATCAATTTTGCAAAGCTTTCACACTCAAATTGTTCTATCTTTCAAACGAATAGAAAAAATTAGCATTGGTGTCAATTTGGCAAAGCTTTCACACTTACGAATTTGACATTAGGCAGTTGAACAAATAAATATCATTAATACATAAAAAAATCAACATTGGAGGTTTGAAGGCGTGCAAATCGACGTTGGAGGTGTAAAAGATATCGACATTAGGCACTTACGACATTGAAGGTGTGAAAACACTTAAAGATTGGCATTTCTTTAAAATATATATATATATATACCTTCGATTAGTGAATAAGAACCTAATAATACTCAATAGAAATGTAACTAGGTATATGACAAGTCAGATTGGGGATGAAGAACGTTCCATGGGTATGAAGGTGTACAAGGTCTTGCAGAATGTCAGTATCAATAGCCACATTGACATTTCTTTAAAAAATATATATATATACCTTTGGTTAGTCGTTGCTTCAGTGATGCAGGTGTGAAGCGTACGAAGACGTGACGATTGCTTTGATCAATTGTCTTGAAGAAGACGATTGAAAGACCAAGAACACACGAAGATGGTTGAAGAAGTCGAAGAGCGCACGATGGTTGAAAAACATGAACAAGATGGTTTTGGTGCACTTGCTTGACGGAGGTGTGAAGATGGTACGATCATCTCTCGTTTTGGCGCTTAAGGTTTAAGTTTTGGCGCTCAAGATTGAAGCTCACGAACAAGGCAAAGCTTGAAGAAGACGTTCCCCTTTTGTTTAAGAGAAGGGCATTTCCGTAAACATAAATAAGGGCAAAATCGGTAATTTGAAAGTCTTAAAGGGCATGGTTTTGAAAAGGTACCACTAAAAGTCAATTTCGTCAAAGTAGGTGACTGAATCTGAATTCTTCTCATAAAGTATTACTAAAAAACAATTTAGCCCCTTTTGCTTCTCGGAAAATTTCATAAAAGTGCTACTTTACAGCCAATATTCCAAAAACGTGCCATAAAGATGCTTAATTTCAAAAACATGCCACTTTTGAGATTTAATGTCAGAAAGGGGTCATTGCACGTTTGGCATATTTGCAATGCCCAAAATGCCCTTGAATATGGGGGGGGAGGAGGAAACACGTGCGTGTTTCCCTCTCGTCGTCGTTCTCTCCTCTCCTCTCCTGTGCGAAAAACCCTGGTTTGACGAACGAACGCCGACGAAGAACGAACGCCGACTCCTTTCTTCGCCGACCAACGAGGCTTGTTTCCCGAGCAACTTTGCTTCGTCTCCAAGGCCGACGAACCCCCACGAACCCCGACCCATTGTCATCTTCTTCTCCAAAAAACCGAAACCCTCTCCTTCCCCCATTCCTCTCTTCGCCGGCGAATGCGGGTGGTTTCCCCACTCAGATTTTCGTCTTCTTCAAGGCCGACGAACGCCGACCAACTTTCCCCCACTCTCCTTCCCCATTGATCTCTTCTTCTCCAAAAACCCCTTCGCTACCTGGACGAAACCCTCTCCTCCTCCATTTGTTTCGCGCATTGTTTCCCTCTCCATCGTTAATTAACCCTCTATAATCGAAAACCCTTTGTCTGTTTGCACACATTGAGGCATTGGTCGTTGGAGAGCCACCGCGGTTGAAGTTTGTCGCCGTGGGAGTGTTGCCGTCGATGACCCTGCTGTTTCATCGAAGTTGGTTTTTGTTGCGGTGTGGAGTGTTGCCGCGGGCAACCTTGCTGTCTCATCGAAGTTGCTGTTCGTCGCCGTAGGGAGTGCTGCCGTTGGCGACCAGGTAGCTGCCGAGTGCCTCCCTTGAATTTGATTTTTCCCCAAACATTTGCATATGTAATTGAATTTGAATTTGCACATTTGCATATTTCCACCTATTTAAATGGTAATCTTGTTGCAAAAAAGGCTTGAATTTGAATATGGGTTGTTTACCTTAGCGAAATGGGGTTTTTCGAATTTGAATATGAGTTTATGGCATGTTTTTCTAATATTGGCTATAAATGTTCAGACCATGGTTGTGGATGATTTTTGCTGTCCAGAGAAATATTTGAATGATAAATATTTTTGGTTGTTGATTCTGGTTGAATTTTCTTGACAAGCTAATTGGTTTTCTGTTGGTATTGTTTATTTGGGATTTTTTGTAGTGCTCTTTTTCTAGCATTGTCTAACTATTATTTAATTGACTTTCGTTAACATTCATTTACTTTAATGTTGATAACATTCCTTAATTGCTTTGAGGTTCCCAAGCTGTCTTGGGCGCAATGCTTCTGATGGTCTTGATGCAAAGTTACACTTCTACAGCGGATGATGTTCATGATGTTTATACTGCATTTTGCAAAATGTGCAAGCATTTAATTTCCTTACCATGTTACTGCAATATGCTTTTCCATTTCTCTCATGGCAAGCAAGAGGGCATCTTACCTAATTTTGTTGTCAGTTGCTGCTTTGGGATCAGAATTATGCCATCTTAAGTATACGTTGAGACTTGCAATTTAACATGTAATAAATTCCTGATGGCCATAGGACATCAGGAATTTATTTTCGTTTGTTTGATCTCCTAATTGGACAATACCTATACACTCTTAAATGCTCATCTAGTCTTCTTACACATTGATCTCATTGTCCTCATTTTAGCAAAATTCACCATATAATGCCCACTATTCTAATCCATATATCATAGTAAACATAATAGCTATCCTGTAAAAAAAATTTGTTTTTCAGTTGAAGTGACCAATGGTTCAGTCAACTAAAAATTGCCATGGAGTTAAGATCAAGAATAAATTTCATATCTTAATTTTCAAAGAAAATATCACAATGCAGACATAGATAGCAATTCTAAGCCCATGTTGGATTAGTGCACGTCTGATGGTAACTAAGTTTTTTAAGTACTGGCCATAAAATGCAAATGTTCACTTAGTTTTATTTAAACATACAAGGTCACGAAGTACACCAATAAACAAAAAAAGTGAGTAAGATCAAGTCAGAATGTGAATATAGCTTTATATACATACATCCAACTCGCTCAGCTTCAACCATACGTAGATCTAAAGGGATTTCTTGAAATTGTGCTGCAAGTTGCCTATCTCCAAGGGACGAACTGACAGAAACAAAAGCTTTGATGGTAGGCTCACCATTTCTGAAACCTGTGTCAACAGTCAAATGAACAAGATTTGGTACTTCTGTAGAATAGAATTCATGAATCAATGCACTACCACCAGAAACCCCAAAACCCGTTGAATACCTGCATGCATTTAGAGAAGCATTCCAATATATTAAGCTGCCCATCTAAGTTTGACACATTCCTTTATCGTTGCTTCTATCTAGCAAGATATCCAGTAACTCAAATATAGAGAGTCAAAAAGGATCAAACTCCATTTGTAACTAAAATAAAAATTCATAATGTTGATCTAAATGAAAATATATAAATTAAGAGACATTCATCAGACAAAAGAAACTTGAAATCAAATGGAACATTTTAATCTATTCTTAACAAAATCCGATTGCACAGTTCCACTATTTAACATTTTTGTCCTGCTTTCTTGAAGCTAGCCTATTTTATAGACGGAGATATGTTCTTTTGAGTTTAAACAGGAATGAGGCAAGGTGGCATCTTGTATTAAAGTTTAAAATCATATTTTGTGTGTGAATGTTATGTGCTTTAGGCATGGATTTTGCACGGGATGAGGAGCAGGCAGATGATGTGAGTCACGTGCCGACAGATATAGATCCGGTAAGGCAAGCCATTGCATTATTTCTTTTATTTTACATATTCTTCTATACATCTCTTTTCATCAATATGTTTTCATTGTCATAGGTATTACGAGGTCATATTATTTGTATGATTGGGTTTGCCCGTGACTTCACACGGCATTGTACCGACTTTGCCGCCTCTTTAAGCCACTCCCAGCCACATCCACCACCTCCAGATTTGGAGCCCGACCGGCCCTTTTTTGATGATGTGCCTCCTCCACCACCTCCAGATGCCGATGGCACTTTTGATGCACACCCAGAGTTTTCATCGCCTCCTTTTGCTGGAAGTGTGCCACACGATGAAGCCGCATCTACATCTGAGGGTCCAAGTACGATGCAGTCTTGTCCCAGAGGTAGAGGGAAGCGAGTAAAGCACCTTGTACATAAATTGAGGTCACCCTTTGTCGAGACGCATAGATTCCCCCCATTACCTGAACGAGAGACAAAAGCGTGGATGTATGCCATGACAGGGGGGTCGCCAATGTAAGTATATATCTTCTGTGATTGACAGTAATTAAGAGATTTACACCATTCAATATTGTGTTCATAGTTGGTTGTTGTTTTTTTTTTTGGCCTTATAAGTTGAATTGACGCATGCAGGGAAAAACTTGTTGATTTCGGTGATTGCTATGCGACTCGATTCGAGCTACTTGGTCTTTTTCCACGACGAAGGGTTAGCGACCTGGTCAGTTTTTTGTATTGAAAAGTATATCATTTGTTTTAGGTTACAATGGTACTTGGATTAGTTTTCTCACTAAGGTGATTGTGGAATAGGTTATGCACATGTATGTGCTTGCCTGTGTCAAATCTACGCGGGAACATGCATCAACTATCCGTCGTCATTATATTACACCCTACACATCTATACGTATACAGGATTGTATCTTAGGACGCTTACAATAATTAATTATCAATACATATGGAGTACTACAGCGGACTAATATATTATACTTGTGATTTACAGGGTGCAATCCTAAAAGGAACATTGACTGTAGAAGATGCTGTACAAAGTCAATTTTCATGAGATGTTCTAGGATGTAGTTTGCTTCGATGTCATACGGTATGATAAACTTTGAATATTTTATTACTCTCATTTACATAATTATTAACGCCTAGTACACCTTGTATTGTCATTTGATAGGTTTTCCTACCGATCTTGAGGAGGAGCAGTGGGTTGAAGTGCTAGATTCGGTACCGAAGATTAGTCTCTTGCAATAAACAATTGCTTAAATTTTCCATCTTCACTTGCTGCCCAACTTGCCACTGTGCCAGGATTAGTCTCTTGCAGCCGTTCGTACATCCATGGGATGAACTTATAAGACTCCTCCACATTACCATCTATCCTCTGTTTTGCCTTTTCCTTGCTCCTCCAACATTGCTGATATGTCAATGGCATTGCATGATCATGATAAAAGTCCTTGCCAATTTGTCGTGGCAAGTAACTTGGAGTGTTCCTAATTGTCCTCTCAATCACACCCGAAAGCCACCTCATTCTCACAACCGGTTTCATAGACAATTGATCTTGGGCTGAGTGTCTATGCTCCTTCACAAACTTCATCACCCTCATAAAACTCGTATCCCTCACACGTCTTGCAGTTACCTTCTAAGGACAATCCGTGCCTGCACAACGGACACTAATGTATGTTGGACAATTTTTTTTCATCACATATTCAAACCTATTGGCAATGGCATGCTTGTACACTGCTTCTCTAAACTCCTTAGGGCTCTTAAATATCCGGTCGACCTCAGTAATTGCATCCTGCCACAGGCTAGATACAAGCGGACCTCTGCTGAATTCAGTGCAACTTTCAAGAAGCGGAGCCTCCCGATCCTCTACTTCATCGTCATTACACGGAAGTACAGAGTGACCACTTAAAGGTACACTCGTCCTGAAATTACAAAATATATGACTATCACTACATGTAATATGGAGGAAACACAATCCCATGTACGGTTAATGAAAATTACCTCCGATAAGTGTCTCTTTCTTGTGATGATCCTTCATCATAATAGACATAAATGTTGGCCCAACCCTCATTGTAACGAAATAGGTAGGATAACGCATCTTGATCAGTGAGTGCCAGTAGAACGCTCTTGTCAAACTTGACTGAGTACTTCATACTTACACTCACCGGGGATATATTCAATAACTGACAAATAGCTTCAACTACCTCAGTATAATTCATGTTGCTATTTAGATCGATACCCTTACTACTTCCCCCACTATACCCCATTGACCCATCTTCCTTGGTGATTACTTGTCCTCCAATGTGACAAAAACAGAATAGAATCTCACCTGACATTGTGCACTGTCCACCGAATTGAATTCAATTCTTCATATCAAAATATTATGGAAAAAATCTAATTTGAAATATTACAACATACTAAAATAAATATGACTCACAAGACAAGAATACATAGACAGATCAGGTATGTCAGTCAATTCCCCTCAAATCCCTTCAAATTAATTGAAGACAGATGTTGGGGAAGACTTTAGACTAAAAAAAATTGTAAATAAAAAATAAAGGTTGTGCTTTAGACTAACACCATGGTTTGAACTTCACAATAGTTAGGATGCATTCACCTAGAGCCACGTTGCCACCTAGAGGCACCATGGCACCTGTATTCGAAACCAGTGTCCTATTGGGACCTGCTGAAAAACTCTGAAACAACATGGAATGCATCACACATTCAGATTTTTTATCCCTAGAACAAAGATATGTCATGCCCAGGAGTAGGGAGAATTGTGAGTAATCAAAATGATTAGGGCATATAGCCATTGCAAAGGATGTATACCAATAGAATCAAAATCTAGTTCCACTTTAAAGTACATAGATATCCATTATAAGTGTGAATGTGTGCGTATTTAAGTACATATTTATGAGAGAATGAATGATTTCAAGACAAATATATCTGCAAAAGGTCCTATCCCACAAAATCAAAATCCACTTGCAAAGGATGTCAATAAAGTTTCTCGCATACTAATGGATTATGAAAGCTTTATATAAGAGAAAAAGAATATATAAAACTTGATTCTATACTTTGATGCGGACAAAGAGGGCCTGCACCTATGACTCTGGATTTCTAAGGAGATGTCCTATGGCCATCAGGAATTTATTACATGTTAAACTAGCAAATACCTCGTGCGATGCACGGGGATGAGTAAAAGGTACATTGATTTGATTGTTGCAAGTTTAATCATAGACATTACATGTTTAATGTTTAAAACATATCATAGTTATCAAGATTAACGATGATTCATTTAAGAAATTGTGAAAAAACAAAAAATGGAAAAACAAATAAACATAGAATCAATAAGAGAAGATACAGAAATGGGGCATGGCATAGAAGCATACATGTATTTAACATGTGGGAAATTGGGATAGCCTTACATTCCCACAAAGATAGAACCTAATGAAAAGATTTCAAATTAAAAATAGACAAAAAGGAACATTGGAACAAACCTTGAGGAGTTTTTGACAAAAGATACACAAAGGAAAAGTTTCTAGTCATTCCAAGTCATGGTAATGGATTTAATGAGTTTATACATCAGATTAAGAGATCAAATTGTTTCAACTATGCTCATATATCATCTTCTTCAATTGCATCATTATCCAATTCATCTCATTAAAAGTTTTGATCCAAATGGTGATAGACAATTTTAAATTTCAAATATAGCTCAGCCATGTCATATTTGTCATCTAATAGATGTTCCAGTTTATCCTATAACTATTGAGAAGAAACATAAATAAATGGAATGAAATGAAGATGTTTTATCCAACTTGAAATAAGTAAAACAACGTCACAAAAAGGAGAATGTTGCTATCAATTATGGCAAAATCCAATCATTACAGGATCTTCAACTCGTTCATAGATACACAAACTGGATAAAAATAAAAATTAAGAGTAAATATAGACCAGGCTACCAAAACAATAGGATTGATTTTCTGTAGTTTTGTCACATTGAGATCATCAGGTACCTGGTAGTAGAGTTAAATTTTAATTCTATTTCCCTAGTAGGAGGTTTTCACTTCAAAACAACTACCAGAAATAGAAACAAGAGAAAAATACTTTACAAATATTTGGTAACAAAGAATTATTTTCACAATCTACCATTCTTTCTTTTGTAAAAATATTTCAAGGATCCATTAGTTATAAATTTTGCGGAAGTCATTAAAGATCCATCAGGACCATCGCAAACTATACCATAGAAAGAAACAAGATTTAGATGATGCAAGGAACTTAATACCAAATCTTTCTTCTAGAAATCTACAATTTTGTCATAGATGAATATAAAGAGTCAGCTCACTGCAAATAAAAAGCTATAATAGCATCTGTAATTTTGACATAATTAAGAAGTCAATTATAGTTGGATCCAAGCAATATGAATGTATAAATGATTAGAACCCATATTACAAGAGAAAAGGTTTGTGGTGATGCGTGAAAGAAAAAGGTTGGTTTGTGAATCTAAAGAGGTAAAATTGTGCTTCTAATTTTCAAGATTGTAGATTCCCAAATTTTTTTTGTTCAATTGGAGAAACATCAAACTAAAGTGGGAAAGTTATCCTATGTAGGCAAACCTGATAAATAAAGTTAAAACTGACCAAAAACTTGTTGAAGAAACTTTTATAAGTTCTTTTATAAATGACTGATGGTATAAATTGATCTTAATAAAATCATTATCTGAAGCCAATTCAATATATTTTTCTCATGATGATTTACCATTAATTTAATAAGTTAACATATGGTTTCCAACATTATTTGATTTTTTGCATTATAGTAACAGTAAAATTAAATATTAGAACTACTTTATAAGTTAATTTAATGATTTAAAGTATTATAACCCACCAAATTGAAGTGCTCAACTCTGGAGGATTAAAAATCCCAAACAATGATTTAAACAGATTTTGAATTGAAAAATATCTTATCTATTAATTGAGCTTGATGAATCTTGTTTCATTATACAGTTTAATCAAAAGTCAACATCTCCTTTTCCAAACACTTTCAAAGTCCATGTGTAGTCTATATATATTGGACCAAAAATCTATAGATTATCTTGTGTACACGAGCCGCATATGGGGAACCTAAAGTAAAAACAAAGAAAAACAGATAAATATAAGGTAAAAATCTGTAGAGTATCCTATGCCCACAACCTACATGGTAACTTGGAGTTGGACCTTCTTTTTAGATGAAATATGCTAGATATGGTTGAGTAGAAGATAGATTGTAGGTAACCACCAAGAAAAATATTAAGTTACATAGGGTGATGGGTTGGTCTGCATCTGCTTAGGCTTTCTTAAACAGGGAAGAAGGAGTAAAATGGGATAGGACACATTGAACTTTTAAGAGTTCAATTTTCAAATATTATTCCAAGCTATTGTAGTCAATTTAGAAAAGAATCTATTGAAATCAAAGTCAAACAATAGAAAGATAATTACTGCATGATATAGAGATGAAACCAGTAAACTAAGTGCTTACATTTTCCTTTGCTTCTTGGTAAAGTGCTCGGACACGAGAAGCACCAACCCCAACAAATATTTCCACAAATTGTGAAGCAGAAATGGAGAAGAAGTTCACATGACTCTCACCAGCCACAACTTTTGCTAACAATGTCTTCCCCACTCTTGGTGGACCACAAAGAAGTATACCACCTGATAAAACAACAAATTATAAAAAGGAAATTTTAATTGAAGCAAAATCACCTTGAACCACCAGCACTGCAAAACTTAATAAATCCTAAAATATACACAACAAAAAACACACAAAGCAATAGTCAGAGAACTTGTTCCATGGGATGAAACTCAACTTTACTTGGATAATTGATGCTACATTTGCAGATATTATCATGTCCCTAAACTGAAATCCTCGGAATTTTAAACCCTTACGCAGATCATAAACTTTTGCTTCAAGTTGTATGAGAAAAACATGTAACAATTGCCTAGGAATATAATTGGTTCATTCCTTCTGTTTTCAGGTTAGTATCATATGGCATTAAGATTTAGGTTAGGACCTGGGTGTCAATTAATGAGCTTAAGGGACAAACAATAGCTACAATTTGAAATCCACAGCATTTTCCAGAGAATTAAGCCATTCCACAGACCATGCATAGTGTTGGATGGTAAAACAATCTCAAAGTTGCATAAAACATATGCAATGCCTACCTACTTGACCTGTTTTAGTGATATCATAGGAATTTTGATATCAGACTGAAAAGTTTGAACTGGGAACAAGATTACCATTTAAATAGGTGGAAATATGCAAATGTGCAAATTCAAATTCAATTACATATGCAAATGTTTGGGGAAAAATCAAATTCAAGGGAGGCACTCGGCAGCTACCTGGTCGCCAACGGCAGCACTCCCTACGGCGACGAACAGCAACTTCGATGAGACAGCAAGGTTGCCCGCGGCAACACTCCACACCGCAACAAAAACCAACTTCGATGAAACAGCAGGGTCATCGACGGCAACACTCCCACGGCGACAAACTTCAACCGCGGTGGCTCTCCAACGACCAATGCCTCAATGTGTGCAAACAGACAAAGGGTTTTCGATTATAGAGGGTTAATTAACGATGGAGAGGGAAACAATGCGCGAAACAAATGGAGGAGGAGAGGGTTTCGTCCAGGTAGCGAAGGGGTTTTTGGAGAAGAAGAGATCAATGGGGAAGGAGAGTGGGGGAAAGTTGGTCGGCGTTCGTCGGCCTTGAAGAAGACGAAAATCTGAGTGGGGAAACCACCCGCATTCGCCGGCGAAGAGAGGAATGGGGGAAGGAGAGGGTTTCGGTTTTTTGGAGAAGAAGATGACAATGGGTCGGGGTTCGTGGGGGTTCGTCGGCCTTGGAGACGAAGCAAAGTTGCTCGGGAAACAAGCCTCGTTGGTCGGCGAAGAAAGGAGTCGGCGTTCGTGCGTGTTCATCCCCCCCTATATTCAAGGGCATTGTAAATATGCCAAACGTGCAATGACCCCTTTCTGACATTAAATCTCAAAAGTGGCATGTTTTTGAAATTAAGCATCTTTATGGCACGTTTTTGGAATATTGGCTGTAAAGTAGCACTTTTATGAAATTTTACCTTTCTTCTTCCTCCACCTTCTCTTTGTTAAGTGTAGGATTCTGGTGTGCCCTCGAAAGCTGCTTCAGCTCTATAGCTACTCAATCCTGGTCAGACTTGCCGTTCTCTTCTCCGTCTCCACGGCTTCCGTCAGGTATGAAGACATCACCAGAGACGCCGTCGCCTCTGCGCCGACTTTCTGGGAAGTTGCCGACAGGGTCCATGACATTCTTCACGGTGAGTATTATCTCATATCGCTGCCTGTTTGAGTTCCTTATCCCTCCTTGCCTGGTTCTTGTGTTTGGTTTGCTATTTCTAAGGATGATATATTAAGGTTTGGTTGTATTCGGATTCGGGAGGCATTTCCAGAAATCGGTGGACCGACGCCGGAACTGAATGGCACCATTGATTCGTTGGCATTATTAACGCAGAGGTTTGGCCGGAGATCTGGAGACATGAAGGTCACATATTTCTCTCTTCCGAAATTTTTGCGGGGTGATTGTTTAAAAATCTTAATCTTATCTCTGCCTTTATATACTTGTTTGCTGCATTATTGTTTTCGACAATTATTATAGAATTTGCAGTTTTCAGTTGTTTTTTCCTCCGCTCTCTGTAACATCTTCAGCCAAAATGTTGGATTTTCTGTATTTAAATTTTAATCCCTGCTTCTTTCCTCCCTCAGCGCTTGCGTCGGTTTCTTGGATTTCAACGATTGATGGGATCGGATGTTAGAATAACTGCGGGTCCTTGAACTCTCGAGAGGGTTTGAAACCGGTTGTTATTAGAACAGACAATTTCATCCCTCTTGAGAGCTACATTCCAGGGGTCTAATTTCAGCTCCACTCGATAAGGTTGGTACATTCTTCATAAGTTTAGACTAAAAACCTTGCCCTTCTCTATTTCCTGAAACAGATGTGGGCAGGCTTCCCATTTTTATTTGTGAAAGTGATTTTGTGATCTCTTTCCACTGACTCCTAATAAACTTCCAGATAGAAAATTTTATTGGATTAGTGGGGGTGCGTGGTAGTGTAGGAGGAAGAGAAAGAGAGATATCAGAAGAAGGATTTTATATATATATTTTTATCAGTAAATGAAGGGAAATATTATAAATAATTAGAAAAGTTTACATAGTACACAAACTGTGTACCAATAGAAAAACTCATTACTGGCCCAACACTACAGAAACATAACCCTCACCAAATCTCTACCACCACCACCACCACCCCCCCCCCCCCCCCCACCCCCCCCCCACACATCTCAAAAAATCTGTTGCACTCCATAAATTCTTCAATGGGAATGTTAGCTCCCACGGGATGGCTTGACACCCAGTTATGTATTAATCTCAGGACAATGGGAATGTTAGCTCCCACGGGATGGCTTGACACCCAGTTATGTATTAATCTCAGGACAACTCGTTCTAATGTTGTCCCCATCTTTTCAATGTTTTGGAAAGCCCTTCTATTTCTCTCTTTCCAGATCACCCAAGCAACAGCTGAAGGAATAGAGTTCCATATTAAGTCTCCACAAGATTTAACTTTCCTCCTCCCCCATGCTTCAAGAACTTGTCTTACTCTTACCACTTTAGGTTGAATCCATGATATTACTAGCTTTTGGTAGATCATCCCCCATAACCTTGTAACACCTTTACAATGAACTAATAAGTGTGCTACACTTTCTTCCTCTTCTTTACTGATGCAGCACCTATTTGGGAGTTGCCATCCCCGACTTTTTCAGGTGATCTAACGTTAGTATCTTATCAAGGAGAGCAGTCCACATAAAGAAACACTTTACTGGGTATTGGATTTGACCAGATTTCTTCAAATACCCTGGACTTCATACCTAAAGATTTAAGGTCTACAAACGCTGATTTAACTGAAAGCACTCCATATATTTTTTTTGACCAAACCCTTCTATCCTCCTCCATCCCCACTTTAACATTATATAGTTCCCCCAACAATTCTTCATAGCTGTTGACTTCCCAATCCAGCAGATTCTTTCATAAGTGCACATTCCAAGCAACTCCAGCATTGGTTATATTAGCATAATCACAAATCAATGCGTCCTTGTTTCTACATATGTTGTATATCATAGGGAATCTCTCCTTCAACCTTGCATTGCCACACCGAATATCCTCCCAGAATCTGATCTTCAGCCCATTTCCAACTCTATATTTACACTTCTTCTCAACTGACTCAGTTAGTTTCACAATAGGTCTCTATAAGCTAATACCAAATGAATTTTTTGAAGGAGCAGGGAACCAGCCCGAAAAGAAGAACCATATTTCTGCTTCACGATCTCTCTCCACAGATTGCCTTCCTCGTTCCCAAAGCTCCAAATCCATTTCTGAGAGAGGGCTTTATTGAACAACAACAAAGGTCTCAGTCCCAAGCCTCCTTCATCTTTTAGTTTGCATAGATGACTCCAAGCCACCAAATGGTATTTGCCTTCCCCACCTGGACCTTTCCACAAAAAGTTTCTTTGAATTTGTTCCAATCTCTTAGCCACCGCCGTGGGAATCTTCAATATGCACATAAAAAATGCCGGAAAACTTGCTAATTCACTTCTAATCAATGTCACCTTTCCTCCTTTTGACAAGATGCTACTTCAAATGGGTACCTTACCAATGAAGAAGGATTCTTCATTTGTAATTACTAATTAAGCATTTGACCCAAATGGGTACCTTACAAAAGTTTTATTAGCATTTCAACTGTTAATTGGTTGGAACTGAATGAGAACAATTTGTGTATCTCTCTGATATGTTCAGTGCAACTGATCGAGCACGAGACATTTTTCACTAGATTAAATAACCATGCCAATATTCTTGCATTTTTCTGTGATATCTTTGTATGGATTCTTCTAATTATTGACATTCAATCCTCTGTTGCACACTTGTCAACCGCCACCACCTTTTGTTAAATAACAACTGTGAACGTTGCTCAGCCCATATCCTTGCAAATGCAGTTACACAGTATCAAGTGATTGAACCAAGACCTCTTGGTTAGTTAAGAAATTCTTTGTGGATTAACTTCTAATTATTATCATGGTGTGTTCTTCGAAGTTAGGATAACTACTACTAACCAAAGCTCTTTTTGTATGATATATTCATATATTTATTGGGATAAATCAGTTATCCTGATATCTTTATGTCAAGGTATATACAGAATGAGATCTTACAACTTTGTGTCTTAATGAGATATTTGCTTCACCAAAATTTCATAGGAGCAACCAGATTAACATGTTCTAATAAATTAGGAATTTTCTGTTTCAGTCTAGGGCTGTGCCTGATTTAAGGTTGCAATGTTATGTCTAATACTGGGTTTCATAGCCTTTCAAAACCACTGTGTTTGGTATCATTACATATAATCAAAACCATGAGAAATGTGAATCTAATTTTTAATATTGGTAATATTTGAAATATTCAGATCACATATTGGGTTCAAAAAAACCTATACCATTGAAATAACTATGTCAAAAAAAAAGGGACCTTGACATAACTTGTGCATGCACACTTTATTTTAGTTGCATCTCTTACAAGAGTAAACTGAGTTGGAATTTCTTCAAGAATAAAGATATATTGAAATAACTTATGCTGTAACTTGTGAAGAATGAAAACTCTAATTTAGTGATCTTTGATAACGGGGTAATCTGTGGTTAAGAAATCTCCTGAAAGGGTTTCAAAAGATTTTTTTCATGTCCCATCCTTTATTTGGTGGATTAAAAGTTAGGAAAAGTGTTGACATTAAGCATTGAAGTAGTATTTTGGCACATAGAACCGGCCAGTGTTTACCTTCCAACATTAGGTATTTCTCACCACTGTTGAAAATATTTATCACATATTGGGTTCAAAAAAACCTATACCATTGAAATAACTATGTCAAAAAAAAAGGGACCTTGACATAACTTGTGCATGCACACTTTATTTTAGTTGCATCTCTTACAAGAGTAAACTGAGTTGGAATTTCTTCAAGAATAAAGATATATTGAAATAACTTATGCTGTAACTTGTGAAGAATGAAAACTCTAATTTAGTGATCTTTGATAACGGGGTAATCTGTGGTTAAGAAATCTCCTGAAAGGGTTTCAAAAGATTTTTTTCATGTCCCATCCTTTATTTGGTGGATTAAAAGTTAGGAAAAGTGTTGACATTAAGCATTGAAGTAGTATTTTGGCACATAGAACCGGCCAGTGTTTACCTTCCAACATTAGGTATTTCTCACCACTGTTGAAAATATTTGTTATTTTGTTTTATATCCTTTCCAATATTGGTTATTTCCTATGTCATTTTGGAGACCATAGCTCTTCAATTGTCAAGTTTGCTAATAATCTCAAATGTATTTATTAGCCCATATGTGGTTTACCTTCTAAGCAATGAAGAAGATACAATGGAAGCAATGAAGAAGATACAATGGATAACTTCTACATAGATTCAGGATATTGAAAATATGAATTTTGTATATATTTAAAATATTGTTTTAATATATGTTGTATATGAAATATACATTTTAATGAATAAATGTCTTATTAATTGGTATATTATATTTAAAGCCAAATTTTTTTGTTGCATTTTTTTAATACAACCGGGTCTATCTCGACCCACCCCATTGCCATCCCTACTGGACATGCCTAATATTTTTAAGGCTTCTTTTCTGCTTTCATATTTCATGGCTTTGATGTCATTAGGTTCTCACTGTTATCCTTTTTACTTGATTTGGTAACTTGGTTTTGCAACATTTGATATTGTTATATTTTTATGTTATTCGTTTTCTTTTACTCCATTAATCTACAAGTTGTTGTATTAGTTGTGTAGAATTCTTAATTAATCGCTTGTGCATTTATGCTTTGTTGTATTAGTTGTGTAGAATTCTTAGTTAGTCGCATGTGAATTTATGCTTAATCTGTTATCTCATTTGCTTGTCTAATCTGTACCTAACATATCATTGTTTATATCTATTTTACATCTATTAATACAAGGGTATAGTTGTCATTTTGAAATCGTTTTAAAAATGTATCACGTGCAAACCCTTCCCTCTTAACTCTTTTGCAACCACTGGTCTTCTCTCTTCCTTTCACGACAACTCATTTTTTGTTCTTGGATGGCCCTTCATCATCTTTCCATCTTTCTACAACAAGAGTGAAACCCTTGTCTTCTTCCTCTCTTAGGACAACTTGCCGGTCATAAAAAGGGTTTATCTCTAGTATCTAGCACCGGTCGAGTCTCGCAGTACAGTAGGAGATCTCCCAGGGCCAAGGTGAACCATCTAACTATTTCTAACATGGGAAAGTGAAGTCAGGTCACCACTATGGTTACGTGGCCGAAGAGAAGGAACCCTGTAGTAAAAAACAATATGCAAGCTCTTCAAAAGTTTTTGAAACAATTTGAGATCATCCTCTAAACTCCATGATTTTGAAATAATTTGAGATAGCAATCACAAATTCGGTTAGATTTGAGATGGCCCATCCTTCAACCTGCTTTCATTGTTGTTTAACATTTTCATCCAAAATCAGGAACATTTTGGCTTCAAGTACCATTCATCACCCAAGATGGTCTACAACAAACTCGGAAGTGATAGCTTTAACATCAATTTCGTCTACCTTTCTTGGGAGCTTCATCACTTTTATTTTCAGAAGAGATATAAAGAGAGAGCGTGAGAAAGAAAAAGAGAAACAAATTAAGAGAGAGAGAGTAAAGGAGAGAAAGAAAGAGAGAGGAAAAGAAAAATAGAGAGAAGAGAGAGAATAGGAGTTGTTGA
This sequence comes from Buxus sempervirens, assembly GCA_947561395.2. Classification (NCBI taxonomy): domain Eukaryota; kingdom Viridiplantae; phylum Streptophyta; class Magnoliopsida; order Buxales; family Buxaceae; genus Buxus; species Buxus sempervirens. Next base: position 44,890,617 of record OX387182.1, on the reverse strand, counting down.
CTTTTCTTTGCATAGAAGAGAGAGAAATTGGGTTCGTGAGTTGTAGGGTCTTCTTTTGAAAATTTGAAAAAGATTTAACCCCATTTGAAATTTTAGAAACTTAAAGAACTTTTAAGATTTATGTTTTTTCCTCTAAACCTTAAAATTTCTTTTAATGCCTCCCCTATGATAATTTTATTATCAAATCTTTTATGGTTCACTCTTTTAAGACAAATTTGATTTATTATGTACAAATGGAGAATTAATAAGTAAACATAAAAAACCAATAAGTGAACTACATCTCCCTTTTCTTTATTCTTCTAGGCAACTGAAATTTTTTTGGGGTACTCAGCTGTCCAGGTTGTTTCTATGTGCATAGAACGACTGCAAATAACATCACTGGTCTATGTTCATAAAGGAAACCAAGATGTTATATAACATGGATTGAGGATGCAATATTTATATGGTAAATGAATTCACTAAAAAAGGTATACCCATATCCAACAATCAAAAACACAAAAAAAAAAAAAAACTAAAGTTGAGAGATGAGAAAATAATAATTAATATTATATATAAGCCGATGCAAGGCACGTTGTGCTCAAATATAATTCCAATAACTTTTACTTATGTATTTACTTTTATATAGTACATTATAATATAAAACTTCTATGAAGTTTATAGAAGTCTTATATTATAAACTTCACAAGCTTTATGAATTTGTATGAACAAGTGGCTTCAAAATATATACCTTCCCATTTAAACAAGTAACTTCAATTATAATTTCTAGCTTTCTTAGACGTGAACCATGCGCATCATCCATGCCTTTCCGCTAGAGTAGCTATATTTGCATCTCTTTGTCTCTCACTCCCTCTTGCTTTATCAATTATCACTCTCTGTGTATCTATATTTCCATCTCTCTTGTGTTTATCTTTGTTCTAGAGTTAATACATTTTAGTGCTTTCTCCTCGTAATTTGATCCGTGTTTTCCGTTTATAATTGCTTTGTTTAGTTTCTTGCAAATTGCGGGAAGAGTTGGTGGTCTCGAAGAGGTCTGGGTTTTTTTTTTTTTTTTGGAAGTCGAGGTATCCGGACCAGCTTGCACACCCCATGACTAATCATCGAGGGCTTGTGCAATCCCCCAGTCTCACACAAATCAAGTAATTACCAGGCCAAAGGCCCTGGGGGTAGCCCCAAAGAATTGATAGCACCTAAGAGGTTTTGAACCTAAGACCTTGGAGGGAGCATACCCCCAGTCCCCAAGTCTGGACCAGCATGCCAACCCCTTAGGGATTATAGACCTTATATGAAAAGTGGTTAATGGAGCAACATATAGCCATAAGTAGCATTATGGACCTTGGTAAGGAATTTTTGGTTTTGTGTAGTTCATCCTGTACTCTTTTTGTTCTTGTTGGCATAAGCTTTGAACTTGATTAATAGCTGTAGTGGTTGCAACTAAGTTCTTGAGCTGCTATTTGACTCAGTTTTTTCTTTGTGAGGAAGCTCTTTGATTTTATAGTTTATTTGGTGGTTTATTTTCTCAAGATTATGGAAAATGCTCTATAACTAGAAAATGCTATTTTACTCAGAACAGGATTTAATGCACAAGACAATCAAGACTATTTGCTAGAATACAAATACAAAAAACATTTGTATTTCAAATAACATGTATATAATAAGATTATAATGCGCATGGTTTTCTACCATGTTATCTTGTCTTTTTGTTTCATTTCTAGCACATGTTTTGCTGTTGCTGTGATTGTTTTGTACTTTGTTATTTTTGTGTGTTGATCACGCTACTGCTTATGGCTTGTTGTGCAGGTAGTGGAGCCCAGGCCAATACGAGCTTCAAGCATCGCTGGGATGCTTGGAATATTACAGATTGTATGTATTGCTAATTTTCATTTTATTTCTACAACCTCCAATTTATAGTTTTGTTAAATTTTTTGATTTGCAACATGATATGGGAGTGGGGATGCCGTGAAGGTGCTGGAAATGCATGCTGAAGTATCTGAAGGGTGATAGAAAGGACTAAAAGGTTCTTGATGGAGGCCAACAGAAATGAAATATAACCATTTCATTTAATCAAAGATATGAGTTTCGATTAAATAGGATGATGGAACAAGATTTGTGTTTCCAACCCAACTAATCACGAAAAGCCAGTTTTGTTATTGTGGTTTGCCACAGGAATTCAGGTACTTATTATGATGCATTTTGTCTTATATGCTATTTATAATGAGTTTACAAACATCCAGAAATCAAACACTATTTATTACTACCCTCTTTTTTATTCTTTACTTTGGAAAAAGGACCATATTTTGGTGAAAATTTATTAGTTTTTTTTGGTAACTGTTCTAAATTCTAATTTATTTAATATAGCTTTCGACAAGATCATACAAGTTCTGAAATCTATTACCATATTTATTTATCTACGTAAAACCATGAATTTATATTCCGTTCAAATTACTCCGTAAAACTGTGAACATGTATCTTTTGAATGGTTGAGCTATCCTGAATAAAAAATTTAGGTGGACACAGTCAACTAATAATTAGCATCCTTGATTTCAGCACATGCATGGGTTAAGCCTTAGGCTCTTTGCTCTCCTTTATGCGGGGTTCTATGTGATAGTTCATATATAAGTTTCAATAGCTCTTTTAGTTGATGGAAATCTCTAAGGCTAACCCACTACTCGTTGCAATTATACAAAATGATGTTGAAGCCTCAAAATTTGCTTTTGTTCGAATCCCTCTTTTCAGGAGATGCTACAATATTGGATTCTTGAGCTGTGCTGAGATCTATATGCAGTCTTACCATTGCATCAATGAATTAAGGAATATTAAGAATGAAAAAAAAATGAATATTTGTACTCTATATACACACACACACACACACATTTTTCTTTGCACCAGTAAATTAAATAACCATTTCAGATTGGTGTGATGTATTTGTATGTATAAATTATTTTTCATGTGTAATCTACATTTTGTTATAAGGTGGTTCATTTAAATAGCATTTGGTTTTTAAACCATTTTTATTACACAATATTTTATATATTTAAAACGTCCTTTTTTTTAGTAACTCGTGCATCGCACGGGGGTTGTTGGCTTGTTGCACATGTATTAAAAGAGTGAACAATAAAAGGTTTGATAATAAAATAACTATAGGGGAGGCATGAAAAGAGAAAATTCTTTAACTTTCTAAACATTCAAATGGGGTTAAATCTTTTCCAAATTTACAAAAGAAGACCCCTGCAACTCACAAACCTAATTTTTCTCTCTTTCGTGAAGAGAAAGTCAACTCATCTTCTCTCTCCTCTCTCTCTTTATATTCTTCACTCTTTCGCTCCTTGTTTCTATTTTTCTCCCGCACATATTCTCTTTATCTCTCCTAGGAAAATAAAAGTCGACAAAGACCTTCTTGGGTGATGGGAGGTACAATGAAGCCAAGGGCTCTTGATTTTGGATTAAAATGTTAAACAACGATGAAACTAGAGTGAAGGATGGGCCATCTCAAATCAAACTGAACTATAATTTGTGATTGTTGTCTCAAATTGTTTCAAAATCATGGAGTTTGGAGGAGCTGCACTGGAAAACTTGACTGTCGCTAGATGCCGGAGATCCAGCCAGCTTGATGAGGCTGCACACTGGATCTCACCAGCGACCCCAACTCTGGCGAGGGAGATCTAAAAGCCTTTTTTCGCTTTTTGAATTCATGACCAGCAATAACAGTTTTTTTGCAATCGTACAAATTAAAGAAAAAAGAAAAGAGCTTCAAAGGACATGAACAGAAAAGGAGAAGTCCTTTAAAAAGACAATTATGTCCTTGTTTTAATAAACTATAACAAAATTTGTAAGGTTATTATAGGAAAAATAAATATTTTTTTAGGAAAAATAAATATGTTTTTAGGCACGCTTCCCAAGCTGTGTTCTCTTTATATACAATATAGATAACTATAAAGACAATGTAAAAGAAAATAAAAAAATAGTGTATATACATAATAAATACTCATTTACATATATGTATGAGACTGTGGACATCTCAACTCAACTTCGGGCTTTTTGGGTTGTATGGCATGAACCCTAACCCAACCCAAACTCAACTTCGGGTTAGACATGAAGCCCAACCCAAACTCAAACTTAATGCTTATTTTGAGCTCTTATTTAGGTTGGGTTGGGCGGTCCAGGTTAGATTTACAGCTCTATAAGTATTCCACAACTTACAATCATATATCCAAAGTGTCTTTATCGAATGGTAACACCCGACCCTTCAAATTTACAATTCCATGTTCACAAGTTTTCATTTGAAATGAGAGTTTTGGACAAAACGTTAAATCTCATAACAATCATGTGCAGTACAAAAATTCTTAAAATCATTCACTTTATTAGCATTCCATTGTAATAAGATCCCCTTCCTACAGTAAAGTTCATCTAGAGACATATCGGAGAAGATCCCAAGATGAGTGAGATGCCTTGGGGCAATTAGGCTTGAGCTCAAATCCTTTGGGTCTTGCAGATTCTTAGGTGAATTAATCCTGTTAACAAGATGTGCAAGTCCAAGACTTCCCATCTTGATTACCCATTTGCTCCCATTGGGTCGTCTTTGGAAAGGTAACAAGTATGTTTGTCTTCTTGTCATCTTTTGGAATTAGGGTTAAGCATTGAGAACAACAGAGATCAAGTCTCTTATCTCAGAAGCAATGGAAAAATCTGTAGAGATTCCAGAGTAGATCAATATAGATGGAGAGCTCGATAGTTTGAGCAAGAGCTCAAAAACTCTATTGGTCCCTTAAAAAATATATTTGGTGCTTTTGGCATCGCTTTTTTTGGTTGTTTAGCTTGCATGCATGAAGATTCTCTTGGAATAACAAATGTTTTGGGGAGTTATCTAAAAGTTGAGCTATTTGTGAAGTTAGAAGAAGTGTGTTGGATTCAGGAACCTGCCTTTTTGTAATTCTTATAAAAATAAACCAAAAATGATTTCATGGTAGGAGAATAGTCAATCAGTCTGGTGGCTGTAGAGAAATGTTGGTTGCAACTTCCTTAGAGCATTACAGCATTAGCAGCAACGTACCTATTCAAATTCTTTATTTTAAGCAATTTGGTTCACTTTTATTTTTTAGGAATTGTTTTTACAACAAACCACTGCATCATATTCCCCTTTTTTTTTCCCAAAATCATTAAAATATTATTATTTTTTCAAATCTTCTTTATTTTATTCTAAACCTACTTGTTTATCCTTCAAATCAATAATAACCTTTCCAATCCTAACCCGAGCTGTTAAACCATGCAATTTTTGAACTAAAACCTGCCAATCCGCTCGAGCACAACATTATTTTCTCCCCAATGGCTATATTCTCCAATGGTCATATTTTTTATGGATATATTCTCCAACGGTCATAATTTTCACAATTGTATTTTCCAACGTTCATATTTTCAATGGCTATATTCTCCAACGGTTCTATCTCACTCAACTCCAATTTTTGAATTGTTCTTTGTGTTATTGTTTATATGAATTTTTTTTTCCTGATGATGACATTCTCTACCATTTGTCTTTTGATGATGAAGTAGAGGTCGCGATAACGGTTGCTATTGATTGAATATGAAATTTTGAAGACAAAAATAGGTTCAACATCAGGTCATAGTTCTATTCAAAGGCATATTTGCATCAATCGTAATTTGATCGAAGGCTACCAACGTTTTTTTCAAGATTATTTTGTTGAGCCTTCAGCTGTTTCGAAAATATATTTCGAAGGAGATTTTATATGCGCTGTGAGTTATTCCTTCGTATTAAATATGTGGTGAAAGCGTATGACCCGTATTTTTTGTAGAAAAGGAATGCTGTTGGAAAACGTGGGTTATATTTTTTGCAAAAGATAACTGTTCGCATTTAGAATGCTTGTTTATGGAGTAACAGCTGACTTAATAGATGAGTATGTTAGGATTGGAGAAACCATTGTCAGAGAAAGCATGAAAAGATATGCGGAAGTAGTGGTTGCAATTTTTTCAGATGAGTACTTGAGAAGATTAAACAATATGACATAGTTAGATTGCTAGCAGAAGGCAAACGACGACGAACCCCAGGAATGTTGGGGAGTATTGATTGCATGCATTGGGAATGGAAGAATTATCCCACTCAATTGTCAGGTATGCATACTGGTCGTGGTGGTAAACCAACAATTTTTTTGAAAGCTGTCGTTTCATATGATATTTGGATATGACATGCGGTTTTTGGTTTACCAAGGTCTCATAATGATATCAATGTGTTAGAACAATCTTCTTTGTTTAATGAGCTTTCCCAAGTGCGGGCTCCTCAAGTTAACTATTCAATTACTGGTCATGATTATAATATTGGATACTATCTAGCAGATGGTATGTATTCCACTTAGGCAACTTTTGCAAAATCAATTCTAATACCAGTGGGGTTGAAGAAGCAACATTTTGCTACAACTCAAGAAGCTTTGAGGAAGGATGTTAAGCATGCATTTGGAGTGTTACAGTCAAGGTTTACAATTGTTCGTTGACTTGCATGTTATAATAATCAGGGTGATCTAAAAGAAATCATGATGGCGTGCATAATTATGCATAACATGATTGTTGAAGATGAGAGACATTTGTATCAAAATGGAGCAAAATTCTCAAAATATGAGTATGATCAAGACGATGAGAGTCCACCCTAAATAGCGATTTTAACTACAAAGACAAATGAAGTTCGAAATTTCATTATGCGCCACTTGGAAATTAAAGATAGAAAGGTCCATAGTAGACTCCAAGAAGATCTCATTGAGCATTTATGGAAAATTTATAACAAATCCTAATAAAATTAGACTTGTATTGAATCAATGATAAATTTCATGCATATTATGTTTTTATTAAATGTATTTACATTGTATTCCCACCAACTTTACGTCAATAGTCACGATTGTATTGCTTTTGTGTAAGTATTAAGCAAAAATTGCAGTCAATAAAAACAAATAGACTATAAAAAAAATTTGATAGGGTTATAGTTGAAATAAAGATAAAGTTTAAAGAATTACAAAAAACAACTTCCAAAAACTAATACAAATAGATTAACTTTAAGAATTTTGCCTTCGCTTTTCCAAAATTTCCATGTGAAACAGTCGAAATAATTCTCTTTGATCAGGGTCCATTGTGCTTATATCTTTCATCATGATGTTAGTCTCTTGGCGCACTCACTCAAGTTGAAGCTTCTCATTATTTATATGGTTTCCTTTTTGTGTTTTCAATAGCCGAGCTTGTTGGATTTGAAGAGGCTTTGTTTGTTGTTCGGTAGTTGAATTTAGTTTTTCCAGTTTCTCTTCATGAGTTTTCTTCTTCTCATCCTTCAACTCAAATAGAACACTTAAAAGTTGGGAAGCATCACGTAGCAAGCTCTTTCCTTGTCTCATTCTCTCCTTTGCAACTTTCCTTCTCATAGGTCTTCCCAAGTCCACAAATTTGCTTGGTTCGAATTGGGCTTCGCCTAAGTCTGTAGATTCTGGAGTTGAAGGAGAAGATGGTACAACATATTTTCTTTTAGAAGATGTTTGCTTAGACCGTTGAATCTGTTTAGGCTGGTCCTTACAAAAGAACCCAACAATGATCATAGCGAAAATGTTGTTTCGTCAGAGCGTGAAACATTCTTTGAGCTTCTTGAACTTGTGAATATTTAACAAACCAAACTAGAAATTTTCAATTTGTAAGAAATTACTTAACAATGTGATAATAATTATACTTAAATTGTCTTCCTCACTAACGTCACTTCTATGTTGTGCTTCAACTTGGCTTAAGAAACTGTAAAACTTATTGATTGCTTGTTGGATATTTGACCACCGATGGCTTAAAGAGCCGATTGAGCGTTGAGGCCAAACCTTCTTTGTCTTTTGATTGTAATTGTTTTCAAAATTCTTCCAAAAAGTATCCCATTTTGCATTAGTTCCAATTATATGATCCAAACTAGTTTTGAGCCAAGAAGACACTTGTAGTTTGTCTTCATTTGGACTAAAGTTATGACCGCATTTTTTGTTGGAAGAGCCTACTTCATGAACTTTAGGTGAAGTTTGTTCAACTTGTATAGAGTTCTCCTTAAACAATTGTATGCTATGTTGCGAACGAGATGTAACGGTGGAACTATCTTGCATTTGTGAATTCATTGCTAGAGAAAAATGAATGAAAAATATAAGATGGTCTTGGAGAGCACAACCAACCAAACTAGTATTGAGCCATGCATGCTCAAGAAGCATCAGTACAAACCAAAAGAAAGCAAAAATTATCTACAGAAGAATAAATATATACATAGAAAAAAGAATGAGCTCTATATCAAGTAAATCCAATTAAAATAGACACCAAGCTAAAACCCAACAAAATCCCACTTCGGAAAATAATTCCCCAACAAAAAACTCATATAGAAAACCTTACATTTCAAATCCAAGCATCCGAAAGAACAACAAACTAGGGGAAAAAAAAAGCACTTTGTACCTTCTATCTCTGTGCGTCTAGGTGTAAACCAAAGGGGGAGAAAGGATATACTTCACCTTTAAGAAGGTGATGATAAGAAGCTAAGCTGCCAAATAGTCTTGGCTCTTGAAGCTAAATGGAGCCAAGATAGGTTTGATCTTGCGACTGCTAGTGACTAGTAAGCCTTTTACCTCTATTACTATGGTATGCACTTGATTCTTCGAGTTGAGTGCTCCGCCGGTGAACATTGCCAACAACATAAGGTTGAGGAGAGAAAGAGAGAGAGGAGAGAAAGAGAGAGGTGGTGGATTTCGTTGGAACTCTAGGGCGTCAGGCTCGTTCTTTCTAGAGAGGAGAGATTGGGTGTCAAACTAAATTTTTTGTGTTTGGGGAAGCTACAGTGCTTCCTTAAACTGTAGCATAGTCTAAAATTTTAGGGAAACTAAATAGGGATAAGGAAGTTGCTAGGGGTAATTTTTCGTCAAAATCTTTATTTGGTTTCCCTATTTTAATGAAAGGGAGCCAAATAGGGAAGCTGCTGCAAGTGCACCAAGAGACTGACATCATGATGAAAGATATAAGCAGAATGGACCCTGATCAAAGAGAATTATTTCGATTGCTTAGCATGGAAATTTTGGAAAAACGAAGGCAGAATTTTCAAAGTTAATCTATTTGTATTAGTTTTTGGAAGTTGTCTTTTGTAATTCTTTAAACTTGATCTTTATTTCGACTATAACTTTATTAGATTTTTTTTATAGTCTATTTGTTTTTACTGACTGCAGTTTTTGCTTAATACTTGTACAAAAGCAATACAATCATGACTATTGAAGTAAAGTTCGTAGGAATACAATGTAAATACATTTAGTAGAAACATAATATGCATGAAATTTATCATTGATTCAATACAGATCTAATTTTGTTAGGATTTGTTATAAATTTTCCATAAATGCTCGATGAGGTCTTCTTGGAGTCTACTATGGACCTTTCTATCTTTAATTTCCAAGTGGCGCATAATGAAATTTCGAACTTCATTTGTCTTTGTAGTTAAAATCGCTATTTAGGGTGGACTCTCATCGTCTTGATCATACTCATATTTTGAGAATTTTGCTCCATTTTGATACAAATGTCTCTCATCTTCAACAATCATGTTATGCATAATTATGCACGCCATCATGATTTCTTTTAGATCACCCTGATTATTATAACATGCAAGTCAACGAACAATTGTAAACCTTGACTGTAACACTCCAAATGCATGCTTAACATCCTTCCTCAAAGCTTCTTGAGTTGTAGCAAAATGTTACTTCTTCAACCCCACTGGTATTAGAATTGATTTTGCAAAAGTTGCCTAAGTGGAATACATACCATCTGCTAGATAGTATCCCATATTATAATCATGACCAGTAATTGAATAGTTAACCTGAGGAGCCCGCCCTTGGGCAAGCTCATTAAACAAAGAAGATCGTTCTGACACATTGATATTATTATGAGACCCTGATAAACCAAAAAACGCATGCTATATCTAAGTATCATATGAAATGACAGTTTCCAAAAAAATTTTTGGCTTTCCACCATAACCAGTATGCATACTTGACCATTGAGTGGTACAATTCTTCTATTCCCAGTGCATGCAATCAATACTCCCCAACATTCCTGGGGTTCCTTGTCGTTTGCCTTCTACTAGCAATCTAGCTATGTCATTATTGTTTGGTCTTCTCACGTATTCATCTGAAAAAATTACAACCACTACTTTCACAAATCTTTTCATGCTTTCTTTAGCGATGGTTTCTCTAATCCTGACATACTTATCTGTCAAGTCAGCTGTTATTCTATCAGCAAGCATTCTAAATGCAGCAGTTATCTTTTACAAGAGGATAACCCAAGCTTTCCAGCTGTATTCCTTTTTTGGGGTCATATGCTTTTACCGCACATTTAATACGAAGGAATAACCCACGGCACATAGAGAATCTCCTTCGAAATATATTTTTGGGATAAATTGAGGGTTCAACAAAATAATCTTGAAAATGACGTTGTTGGCCTTTGATTAAATTACGATTGATGCAGATATGTCTTTGAATAGAACCATGACTTGATGTTGAACCTCTTTTTGTCTTTAAATTTTCTTGTTCAATAGCAATCACTATTGTGACCTCTACTTCGTCATCAGAAGATGAATATTAGAGAATGTCATCATCAGAAAAAAAATCCATAAAGACAATAACACAAAGAACAATTCAAAAATTGGAGTTGAGTGAGATAGGAATTTGAGATGGATAGTGATTTACAAATAAATCACTTTATTTTATAGGGAAAAAAATATAGCCGTTGGAAATATTACAGTTGTAAAAGTAATGTTTGAAAAAATATAGTCGTTAAAAATATAATCGTTTGAGAGATGACTTTTGAAGAATATAGCCGTTGAAAATATAACTGTTGGAAAATATAATCACTGAAGTAATGACTGTTGGAGAATATATCTATTGAAAATATGACCATTGGAGAATATAGATGTTGGGGAAAAAATAAGGTTGGGTTCGGGTTGGTTGACAGGTTTGTTCGAAAATTGCATGTTTGAATGGTTCGGGTTGGGATTGAGCGGGTTATCATTTTTTTTGAAGGTTAAACAAGTCGGTTTAGAATAAAATAAAGAAGATTTGAAAAAAAAAACTAATATTTTAATAGTATAGGGGAAAAAAATTGGGAATCTGATGCAGTGGTTTGTTGAAAAGATAATCACTAAAATATAAAAGTGAACCAGATTGCTTAAAATAGGGAAGCTGCTGCTAACGCTCTGAAGAACTTCTAGGGGCCTTTTACCAATTTCAGACTCATTAATGAGATGCATAGAGGGAAATTTTTTATTTATGTTCAGGTGATTGATCTCAAGGATGTTTCATACTGGAGTTGACTGCGATGTGTGGACCTTGTAGGTTCAATCTTAGAAATAATTTTTGGAAGAAATTGAGAACCATCAGAATTTTTTTTAATGTAGTTAGGTTTTGTTTAGAAAAAAATAGGACATCACAAGTTGTCAAACATGAAAGCTTTTCAAACCCTTAGGATAAATCATTTCATACTCTGTAGCTCTAAGAGCTGACCACCTTCTTTTGGATTTGACAACATGTGCTTTACCTCCAATGACTTCATTCTCTCCATCAAAGGGTGGTGGGCTTCTTAAGACGGAATAGGTTAAAGCATTTCATTTTTAAATCACTTATGGTGGAGATATTAAGCTGAAATAAGACCTTTTTGATGTTAAATAACATTATTAGAAGTAAAAACTGAAAAGGAAACCTTATCTAATTTCTTAGAAGAATAAGTCACTTGATAATATAAGATGATAAATGAAAAATATGTCTTACTCTATAAAAATTACTTTATTCATTTAATAAAAATAAATAACAAAAGTAAACAAACTTTAATGTCAAGGGTACGAATGGAACAATTACTCTGAGAGGTATGAATATAAATATAGGAAACAAGAGGATATGAATGAAAACATTTTATAATGTAATGATCTGTCTTCTTTTCATAAAGAAAAAAAGGGAAAACAATTACTCTATATTCAAACACAGACGCATAGCACATTATGCTAGTCAACAATGATGATCTTATTGTGAAAAAATGATGAATCTTTAACACTTCTCAACATCAATGGTACAATTAGTGCCTTTTCCTCTAGTCTTTGTCTTCCATTCCTGCTAGAGAGACCCGGATCTGTAACCAATCAGTAGGCAAATATCACAATATGTTTATGTTTTCCTATTTGTATGTTTAGGGCTTCAGCTCTAATCTGATCAACGGTTACTTATCACATTATGTTTATCCTTCATTGTTTCTATGTTTTTCCTGTTTCATATTTTAATGTTTATGATAATAAAACTTGCTGAATTGACCTGTTGGATGTGCCCACCATGAATGATAATTCAGAATTGAACTAAAGTTGCTTAATTTCATTGTTTCCTATAACAGGATGTCAGATATCATTGTTTCTTCCAATTGACATGTTGTCTTGACACCTACCTTTCTTTGTGTGCCCATTTTATTTTTCCAATCATGTTGAGTTCTTGCTATGGTTCTTAATGCTATGCCAATTTTTTCAATTATTTGGTAAATAAAGTCAACCTTGAAATTATGGCATAATCTTGGATAAAAGTTTCATGTCTTTGATATAAACACAATCCATACATCACAAGAGGAAGTGTTCAACAGTAGTAAGCAGAGCACCATTTATTGTATCTTTTGAATATATTTGTTTTGTCCATGATCGTGGATGAGAAGGTTACTTTTGTGTACTTATTAGATTTGTCAAGTAATATCAGGGTGGAGTATCCTCTGCATCTCTTGTAATGTGAGGGTGTGGCTTTGGACATATACGTATAATCATTCACTAGTTCTTTGGACTTGTGTTAGGATAAATACTGATATTTCAGAATTGGTTATAATCAATTCCAAGCCATGAACTATAGCAGAAATTAATAAATATTTCCCAATTGATAGATATCAGTTCCGAGGCATGAATTGTATTACTTATATCTAAATCACAGCAAATCTTCTTAGATGTCTATCATGTGCTGAGAGCTATTCCCTTGTAAGATGTTCTTTGATCATCAGAATTTCTAATATTAAAGTAGAAATATCAGTTCCAAGCCATGAATACGTTACATCATTGACAAAGAATAGCAACTGTTTGCTACATCCCTACACCATAAACCCTCCTTAATGCATCTTTCTGCTTATCCTCAATTAATGGAAGGTAATCTGGGCAAAAGGAGTACTTTAGGAGTAATAATAAGATGCAGGCAGGGGGAGATGAAAATGCTGTTTTCTATTTTTGCTGTACATACATGTTGTAGGTTTTGGGTAGAATTATATCTCTTCATCATTGTGATGTTATAGACTTAGCTAACACAGGATCATGTGAACAAAACCTTATCCTATGGGCTTATCATGATCACTGGCGGTGCTGACATTTTCTTGGTACTTATCAACAAGGTTTTTAAGTATCAGCCGATACCGAGAAGTATCGGCCTATATGACTCGGTATTGACTTGAGGTGATACCGAGTATCGGTCCGATACTCGGGTTTTTTCAGAAGTATCGGCCGATACAACTCGATAACGGGCTGGGCTGATACAAAACCCGATACCGAGTTTTTAAACCTTGATTACCAAATTAAGAACCGTGAATGTGGTTCTGTGTGGTTCCAAGCTATGAACATGTTACATGTTTTACCCAAGCGTGAATGGGAGATTCTCATTATCTTGTCTTTTACTTCATAACTAGACTTTGTGAGTTATGTTGTTTTTCCCTATAATAGCATAATTGGACAATTTGAACATACAAAATTCTTGAAGTCCCACAAGTATGTGAAGCAGATAGACTGCTCACAGGTCAAGAATAACTAAGGTGCTTCTATGCTACACATTACCATCATTATTACTGTTATTATTTTTTTTCTTTTTCTTTTGATGGATAAAAGACAATATGTAATGAGCTAAGAACATGTACAAGCATAGGCCTAAGGTCAGTATACAAGCTGTATACACAGCTGATTACCTCAAACTGTTGCTGTAGAAATGACAGAAAACTTACCTTATGGCTACCGACAAAACTAAATCTTACTCACCGATGTCATTCTAACTTAATACGAGGATACAAGATTTTGTATCGACCTCACCAATTGAACTGATCCTATAATATTCTTCCATTTCTATTCTAATATATGTGTTCGGCACAAAAAATTCCTGGAAAACATGCAACACAACAATTGATTGGTTGCCTACATATCACATCTGCACATAATTTGTGTTTGAAATGGCCCATTTCCTGTTGCTGATGCGGTCACTTGTGAGCAATTTTTCCAGTACCTCTGTCCATCTGAAAAAAAAGCAACTTTGTAGTGCTCCCATGAGCCTATTTTTTGAGGGAAAAGTAAAAGTTAACTCCTAATCAGCCTATAAAAGTATCTCATGGACAATTTTTCCAGTGTATCTCTCATCCATACCATCCTGTCTTGGTTAATAACGTTCTGCATATATCATGCCAAAGCTTATTGGGTTGCCCAATACTTGACTCCAATGAACCATAACCCTTCCCATCTTTCAGAATCGTTGTTTTCTAGCTTAAACTGGCCTATTTTAGATATGCAATAAAAAATACACTTTCTAAGGCATATTTACAGGCCCATATACACGTAGAGATTAGATGAGACACAGTCTGTATGATTTATCCCATTTAATTGATTAATTTCACATTATATTTGGTGGGATTGAATCAACTAAGATACAGATGTTGCGGCTGGGGAGTGCATTTTAGAGTAAATTTGACCTGAGCATGTTTATATGTTGTTTTAGATTTAATGGAGAGATTTTATGGTGTATTTTCTGATAGTTTTAGGCCTGGAAATCCATATGTTATTTGTCTTTCTTTATCGACTGGTATTGACGTTTTAGGACTCAGTTGTCCAAAAGATTTCCATTAGTGGAACTTACTCAATTAGCTATTATTTAGTTTTGGAATCATAAAGGAAGGCTGGTGTGTATAAACCTTTTTATGATTTCACTAGACAAAAAGGTACTTTTGGTGAAAGGTCTCCTAGAAATTTACATTGATCAGTTTCATTTGTGTGGCTACAGCCATATATGACTGGTAAAATGAACTAACCATATTATCATTTATGTTCTTTTTTCTTATATCAACATTCAAGCAATTTTGTGTCCTCTCAGCCCAGATAACTCTTTTTCGTACAACACTGTTTAGTTTTTAGACGACAAATGGAGCTGAAGCTGTTTAAACAGGTAGTGGCAATAATTTCCTATAATTCTCTTATACTGCAATCATGGCATTGAATCTCTTATTATTTTATAAAAATCTTTGAGTCGTGGTTATTAGAACTAGCTTGGTAGCTTCCATTGAATATATTGAAATACTTGTCTTTATGCTGTCATAGATAGTTTCTGTAAGATACTTTTTCCATTTGTAGAATTTTGCATTACATCACTTTTTGTATGTGACTACAACTGAAAGAGAGTTAACCATATAATGCAGTAGTTAAATGAGATAGTTGATAGTTTTAGGTTTAGGTTTCTCGTCTTTGAGACCTTAAAGGGGTTAGTTTGTTTGTTATTTTTATTTTTTTATATGAATTAATTTAAAACCTTAAAGAGGTTGATACATGTTCACTGTTATAATTTTTTTTAATATTTTTCTAAATTCTTTTAAGGGTTATATTCTTTTATGCATGGATCTATGAGGAGCCTATAACTAAGGCTTGTTTGAGATTCAATCTAGACATGACTTAATTGAAGAATCGATTAATTGAAGTTATTTATTGATTTAATTTTGAAGACTTTTAGTTGTATTTTGTTTGAAAATTTTACTAGTTTGCTATTGATAAGAAAAAAATTGCACCCACCAAGAGGGGCATATTGCCAACACAAGAATACAAAAATGAGATTCTATTGCCTTGAATGCTTACAAACGTACCCATTATGGAGGCTTATTAATGCACTTAAGAGACCAAAAAAAAATTTTTTTTCTCTCAATTTTGGCCTTTTTTCCCCAGTCACTGACTCCCCACCTCCAAAAAACAAATAATCGATGAACTAAGGTAATAAACTTCATCTAAATCCCCTTCTTCAACCTCAGGATCATCCTCATACCAGCATATTTATTGTTGCCCATTGTAAGCCTTCTAGCCTCAACCACCAAATGAATGAACAAGAACACTCTTGAGTAGGCAAATGATCTCTTAGAAAATATGGTCTTATATTGTAAAAGTAGAACATGAAGATTTTGGTAGAGTAAAGAACCTTAATTGGCTCCATTTTCCTTATAAACAAGAAGATTATAGTATTGTAATTGCTATCAAGCAAATGATGAACACTTAGAAAATGAAACTAAAAGCAGAATGCTCCCCAATTGTTGTCTCACAAGGTAAGCATTTAGAGTTGTAGAAAATGGTTGGAATTTTAAATGCAAGTAAACTAAAGGCATTAATGCGTCATAATAAAAAAAACATGATGAGGAAGTGCTTCTCAGCCAAAATGATTGAAAGAGAATACTTCTATGATTACAATGTCGCTGCAAAAGTAAAAAGAACCATTTACAATCAAATATAAATTATAATTCCAAATAAACATGGAAATGAAAGGCATGGAGAGAAGAATAGATAACATTAACTTGTTGTAGAGACACAATTTTGGTCTAGTGCCTCTTTATTTTCTAGTTTATTAGTTTTGATTGGAAAATGCTTTCTCATTCATTGTTTGTCACGACCACTAGTCAGATAGGAAAAGATGAGGTCCATCTTCATTTACTTTTACACGATTCAACAACTTTAACCATCAAAGCCTATCATATCTCTAGGTTTTTATGTTTTCAACCTCTTCCTTTTATATTCTGATATTTTGCTGAAAAACATTGTTCTTGTATTATGTTTTGGTTCACTCAATATGCATTTTAATTTTTTCCTTGATTGATGATTGGAGTATGTAGATTAGTTTATTTTAGATGCAAACATGTTTCTATTTTTTCATGACTACATGGATGGGAATATATCAATTTCTGAAGCTTTTAGATGACTTTCCAACAAGGGGCCATGATTTTCTATCAAGTGCAATTTTCCTAAACATGGAGATCTGTAACATAAAAAAATGAACAATGAATCAGCTAGGTTGGAAACCTTAGGCCTTTCATTGAAGAAAATGAAAAAGTGCATGAACTAGGTTTCTCTTACTTCCTCTCAGGAGTATGATTTTGGATTTTAACTTAGTAACGACACTTTTTTGTCACTTCTGTTTTGCTACCAATTAAATATTTCAAATTCCATTTTTTTTGAGTATAATAGCGATAAGCTGTCTACAAGTCATTTTATATTCTTTGAGGCCCAAAATAATTTATTTATGTTATTTTTAGCATTATTTGTAAGATTATTTATTTATTTATTTATTTTTGACTTTAGGCAACAACATGATGAATTCGAAATATTTTTATAGAATTTATGATCTTCGATCCTTCATTTTACATTTTGTTGATAACTAATATTAGGTTCTTTTTTAAGCGCTTAAGATTGAATTTAATCATATATATAGGTTCTTTAAGGTTGTGTTTGTTTTGATGGAATCTATAGAAAAGAAAAGGAAATTGAACTTTCTATTAAAATTTGTGTGTTTGGTTCATAGGAAAGCGACGGCCCCTAGTAAAGTAATTATTTTAAAGAGCTCCATTTTTCTAATAAAAGGCTCTCAAAGTTTGCCTCTCAAAATAAGAGGAAATCAGTGGAAAGAAAAGTAAAAAGAGCACGATACTTTTCTTTCCACTGTTTTCCACTTAAGCAAAGATAGCCTTATGTTTTTGTAGGTGGAAAGCAGTGGGAAAAGAAGTAAAAGAGTACTTTATTTTCCTTGTTTTCATTGTTTTGAGAGGAAAATGTTAAGAGCCCTTTAGTTTGTTTATTTTGAAAATGGAGGAAAAAAAATATTTCTGGAATTTTGAAGATTCTATTTTGCTTGTTTTAATGGGAAATTTAAATTAAAGGAAAATAATTTCTTAATCAGCCGGAGGAAAATAACTTCCACCAAAAAATGGCGGAAGTTATTTTTAGGAAGAAGAACGAGCCCAATTCCTGCCTGGTGTTCATATTGCAACTCTTTTACTAGTGTCGTTGAATAAGACGATTCCATGTTATCTCTGAATTTGAGCTCCTTGATATCACTCGACTGGACAGCCTCAACATCTCCCGTGGCTCCTGTGTTGTTCACCATTATTCAACTATCGATTGTGGCACCAATAATTTCCTATGAACTCTTGGGGGGGTACCTGAGCCTTATCTTAATTTTTTTTCTTCTATCTTCTTTGCTGTTCTGAAACCAATAGAGAAACCATTCTGACTCTTTCATGTTTTCTCTTATTTCTATTGTTATTTTGAAACCGATAGAGGAACTGATTCTGAAACCATTAGAGTATTGAGAGGAATTGGGTGTTGTTTGTGTGTTGGGGGGGGGGGGGGGGGGGGGAGGCGCGGCGCGGGGGGCAGGGGTGAATGAGTGTGTTAAGGAGGTGAGGATGGACTTACCAAGGACTATTCCTCTGCTTCTTTGTGACAGACACAGAAATAATTCGTGCATTAAGATGATTGCTTTTGCTTCTTCCTGTGAACTAAACACGTGGAAAGTTCATTTTTGTTTGCTTTCTTACAGATTCCATAAAACCAAACACAACCTAAGGCATTTGTACTGTATTTCAAAATAATTGCTTTTTTTTTTCTTTTCAGGTGTTGAGATTAAGAAGCTATGGAAAATAATTCATGCATTAAGAAGCTATGAAAAATTATTCAGAAATTTTATTTTACTGTAAGAGATCTGTTTCGAACACTCCAAGAGCTCTCTTTTTTGTATATCTTAGTTTATTGGTTTAAATAAGGAGTGATATTTCCATATCATACTTCATTCCAGTGCATTGCAATGTCTTCACATAGAATTTTACAATTGAAAGGACTTCTGAAAACCATTGTAAAAAAGGCCCTATAAACCGTAGAAACATATTATCATTGAAGATCATTAGATCATGCTTATCTTTCACAAGAGAGATTTATTCTTTAAGTGGACCCATGGCACTTGGTCCTGTATCTTGCCAATCTTTTGTATTCGCTGTTGTTAGTTTGATAATTTTCTCTCAAACTGCACTTTTTCATTCGATGGCCTCCTTTTCCCCGTACCTCTACGACCAGTTTCAACCTGGTCCTGTGTATGAGGGTGAAGCTGAGGTTGGAGAAGATGATCTAAGATCATGAAGTACTTATCTCCACAGTTCATTGTCTGTTTTAGTTATTGGAGGTGGGCAACAATGGCTATATTTCTGCAAGGCCAGTTAATTGCAAAATATAGGGAGACAAAGTTTGCTGCATGACCTTGTTGCTTTGTTAGTTCTCAGAATATGAAGTCTTTATAGTAGCTTTACTTATTTTCTACCATCCCTTCCATTTTTCCTGAAAGCAACCAATTCAATTCCCATCATGGGTATGTTTTCGAGAATTCAAGGTCCAGGGGATTGTGATTTTTTCCCTTGAGGGGAGTGCAATCTCATTCTTTCTTTGCTTGTATTGGTAATTTGAACACCCTTTGGTTGAATTCTATGTTAGGAGACTATATAGATTCAAATATCTAGAGTATTAGAAAATTGTTGATTTTGACAGGGTCAACTTGGAAATAACGCGGGTTTCAAAAAATTGTTTGAGTCTACACAAATTTCTAATAACTTTAGCATAAAACTGATTATCCGCTTACAAGAAAAATCAAAGCAATTAAAGAGAACACAATTTTGGAAAAAGGCTACAAAGCATGATCATCCATCTAGAATTACAACACTTAAAATTTTATTTTACAAATTTGTTGTCCAGATTTTCCTCACAATCCAACATTTTTAATGCCCTGACTGCCTGAAAATTTTCTCAGTTTTTGCTTTTCCTTTCCCAAATAACCATTGCCTCTCCACCTCCAACCAATAAAAAATTGATGAACTATAGTGATAAACTTTTCTTCTAAATCCCCTTCTTCAACCTTAGGATCACCCTCATACTGGCATATTTATTGTTGCCTATTGTAAGCCTTCTCTCGAAGCTCAAGTACCAAATGAATGAACAAAAGCTTTGAGTAGGCAAACGTCCTCTTCGAAAATATGATCATATATTCTATAAAAGTAGAACATGCAGATTTTGGTAGAGTGAACAGCCTTGCCTGGCACCATTTTCCTCAGAAACAAGAAGGTTATGTTATTTTACCTGCTATAAAACAAAAAATGAACACTTAGAAAACAAAAAGAAGGCCCTAGAACATGCATATGAATCATATTGTTGAAAATCATCACATCATGCTTACCTTTCACAAGGGAGATCTACCCATAAGTGGACACATTGGACCTGGTCCTGTGTCTTGCCAATCCTTTGAAATTGCAGCTGTTTGTTTGAATATTTTCTCTCAAACTGCAATTTGTCATTGGCTGCCCTTCATTTCCCATACCTCCACGACCAGTTTCAATCTGGTCCTGTGTATGAGGGTGAAGCTGAGGTTGCAGAAGATGATCTAAGATCTTGAAGTTTATCTCCACTGTTCATTGAGTATATGTTTCTGTAATTGGAAGTGGGAAACAAGGACTATGTTGCAGCAAGATGTAAAGAAACGAGTATTGTGTATCCTATAAACTTTCAGGATTCTACTGTTGGACACCATGCCGGTGAATCTAGAAAACAAGCCTTGTCGAAGAATTCGCACCTTGTTCATTTGATTTCTTTAGACTCTAATTTGTTAATAAATAAATCCTAAAAATGTTCAGGACTCTGTTTGCTACATGACCTTGTTGCTTTTTTAGTTCTTAGAAATTGAATTCGTTATAGTTGCTTTACTTAGTTTCTACCATTCCTTCCATTCCTCCCATCATGGGTATGTTTGTGAGCATTCAAGGTCTGTGCTTTTCTTTTTTTTTTTTCCTTTGGTGGAGAGTAATCTCATTCTTTCTTCGCTCGTATCGGTAATTTGATCACCCTTTGTTGGTTCTTAGCAATTGAATTCTTTGTAGCTGCTTTACTTGAGGGACACATTACCAACACAAGAAAGAGCATTGAATGCTCACAAACGACTTATTAATCCACTCAAGAGAGAGAGAGAGAGAGAGAAAAAAAAAGGGGATAATATGAAACAACTAAAGCAGATATATGGAATTCGATTTCTATGAACTCAAACGGCAACAAGGACATTAACTAAATTAGCATAAAACTGATTATTTTTTGAATTATTTCTAAGATTTTTTTTAACTTTCGGCAACAATATGACGAATTTCATGTATTTTTTTTATAGAATTTATGAACCCTTCATTTTATATTTTGTTGATGACTAATTTTATTTTCGTTATTAAGTGCTTAAGATTGAAATTAATCATATATAGATTCCAAACCAAAGGCTCTGTTTGTTTCGGGAGAAAATATTTTACATTGGAAAATATTTTCTAGAAAAAAAAAAATTTAAGGAAAATATTTTTCTTCTTCAGCTGTTTGGAGAAGAAAATAAAATTCCCCAGGACCTCGAACAAGAAGAAGAAGAAAGATATTATTGCCAGAGAATTCACTAAACTGGAAAACCACTTAAACGTTTGGTAATCCAAAAATGATTGCTTCTCATTTATCGGACTCTGGCACTGTAGGATTGAAATCTTTGTGATTCGATTAACTAATCCAATAGGCTTCGAAGAGGATTTCTCTTCTTGGGGAAGTTTTTGCAATGGGGTTCACTCTGTGAGGGATGAGTTTTCCGCAGACATTGATACCTTTGGCTGAGCACATCTCTGATTACTAAAGAGATAGTTACAGAAAGGAGAGGAACATGATACGGTAAAGCTTCGGGTTTCTATTCATTTGCAGATTATCCATTGGGGACTGTAATCCAGACCTTTTTTTTTTTTTCTGGACAGAGATTCAGATGGGGAGGAGATAAAGGTCCACCCTCCCTCTCTCTCTATGTGGTCGAGATGCCTGTTCCCTTTTTCCGGAGGAAACGGAAAATAACTTCCGCCAAAAAATGGCGGAAGTCATTTTCCTTCGTATTTTTTTAAGTATCTAGGAAAATATTTTTCCTCTATTTTTAATTTTTTTTATAAAACAAACATCCAGAAAATATTAAAATTCTGGAAATTTTTTTTCCCTCTAATTTCCGTTGAAACAAACAGAGCCTAAGCGTGTGTCTGTAATTTTCTACGAAACGCTCTCAAAGTTTTCCTCTTGTAATGATCAAAAGCGATGGAAAAAAAGTGTTCTTTTACTTACCTTTTAACTTAATCAAGCATAGGTTTTTTATGTTTGATTAGGGGAAAGCAGTGGAAAGAAAAATAAAAGAGATTACTTTCCTGTTTTGGTTTTCCTTTTATTTTGAGAGGAAAACATTGAGAGTTTTTATTTTACTTTTTATTTTTTTCATTTTGTTATGTTATCTTG
The DNA here is from genome assembly GCA_947561395.2 of Buxus sempervirens. Lineage (NCBI taxonomy): Eukaryota > Viridiplantae > Streptophyta > Magnoliopsida > Buxales > Buxaceae > Buxus > Buxus sempervirens. Next base: position 44,868,203 of record OX387182.1, on the reverse strand, counting down.
CAGATTCCTTCAAACCAAACACAACCGAAAGCATTTGTATGGTATTTCAAAATAATTGCTTTTTTCCTTTTTAGGTTTTAAACATGCATTAAGAAGCTACTGAAAATAATTCAGAAATTTTTTTATTAATACTTATATTTCAATGCATATATTATATTTTAGTTTTTTAAATGAGTTTATAACTAACGGAGGCAACCCCAACTTACCTCGTTACCAACCCGATAAGGGCAGGTTAGGGTTTGGTATTACCTAAAACCTTGACGGGCAGGTTTGCATTTTGCCAAACCCCACATAGAACCCACCTCGGCGCCTCGTTGCCATTAAAAAGTGTGTGATAAATAATATATGAAGCAATGAAAAAGAATAAAACCTAACCATCGGCAGGTAGTTTTGAAGCTCGTAATTTGAGTTGTTTTAAATTGACTAACCTTCCAGGTAGTAATCATATTATACACCTCTTCTTATCTACAATTGAATAAAAGTAGTAATTATAAATATTAGTATTGAGCGTTTTGGGCATAGAATGTCAAACTCGAATCTCCCCAATTCGCTTTATATATTAGTATAGATTTATGGTCTAGTTCGCTAGGTTTAGGATTTGATTCCCCGGTCTACTCAGCCATCTCGTTAACATGGTCTTTTGTTCTAGTCAATAGGTCATGGTACCTTGTTTATGGTGTGTAGATATCGTAAGTGTGCACCTATCCGTCCGGTCAAGGCACCTTGGCTTGCCCATACCCAGCTTGGCCCACTCTCTAGAGTTTGGTTTGGTTGGAGTCTTGTTTTGGTCATTTCAACTTAGCTGATTTAGATAATGGGTGTAGGCCATTACACATAGCTCCAACTAAGCAACCTAGTTATAACATGAGGAAGTTTGTCAACATCCTGGGTCATCTCACCAACAACGGGTTCCCTTGGATTCTTGATTGAACCGATGATTGATTCAATCTATTCTAATTGAGTCAACTTTTATTATGAAACTTATCTAGGCTTTCTAAAGAATGGCTCGAATAATGTCTGCTCCATTTTAGGCTTAGCCCAAAAGGCTTGAATTTATTTAATTATTTTTATTAAGCCAAGTCTAAAGTTATGAGAGTCGGGTGAGTAGGGCCCATTAGAAGTCCCACGATCCATTGGTCTTTAGGTCGGGGCCTTCTTTTCTTTTTCATGGGTCGGCCCAGTCCAGCCCAGAACCCTCTTAAATATTGAAGGTCCAATTTTTTAGTCATTTAAAGTCCATCTTTAAACCAAATTCAAATTTCTGTGAAATGTGTACACAGATTGCACAGCACAACATAAGATGTTTTGTGCATATCTGAATGGAATATACAAACTGATCCTGTTTGTGCATTCCATTCAGAAATGCACATCCTACTTTTATTAGAAACACAAATTTTTGCTGAGTTCTCAGCTTTCCTTAGCTGCATTTTGTTCAAGTAGGTTGTAGAGCTTGTTTGAGCCCCTACTCGTTGTATTGTAAAGGGGTCAAATGCATTGCGCTTTGTTCAAGTAGGTTGTAGGGCTTGTGTGAGCCGTACTAATTGGATTGGTCCATATGTTTACTGGGTTTGTCCAAGTATTGGCTAGACCTTATATAGATGCTCTCGTTTGGTTTTTGCAGAGAACAAAGCAGCCCAAATAGGAATATGGAGGCTTGAAATAGCTTGAAGGCTGTTGTGTTTTGCAGTTTTATGAAGGGCTCAAAATTTTTTGTCTTCTTGTGTTTGTCTTTTGTGGGAACAATAATCCCACATTGGAAGTTTATCAACACTTCCTTGTGTTTATTAATAGTAGTGTACACTAAAGGGGTGTGTTGTGCGCCGGGGTGCTTTTAAATCGTGCGCGTCGTCGCCGCCATCTGTTCGGTCGGGCATGGCGTATGTGTGATATTTTCTCACTTCAATTTGTATATTTTAATTTATTTTTTTGGTCTCTATTGGTTTTCCCTAATTACCATTTTATTAACGTTATAGAAAAAAAAAAAACGGAAATTGCTGAACGTGCATGAATGAAAAGTCACGCACATTCAGCAAGACGTTTTGTTTTCTCTTCTAGTTTTAAAAGGGGGAATCGAGGGTTTTGGGGAAAATCTGCTCACGAACAAAAAACCCTCTTGCTTCTTCTTCCTCTTCAATCCCCCATCTTACAACGAGTGACACTGCTTCAAGGGTTCATCTCGCCCAGTACTACAGTGCGGTTTACTGGAGAGGTACACGACCATTGAATGCTGGAAGCGAAGGCGTTGCAACCCATGCACTGAGGAATCGTCCAATAGGGGGCGCTTAACGCTTAAAGCACAAAGGCTACAAAGCCTTGCCTTCGTCCTTTCATCGATAAGTTTCATTTTGATTCTAAAATCTTATGTTTTCTTCTATTTACTTCCATATATCGTTTCAGATTTGTTGCCATATAGTCCTATTCGAATCTCACTTTTCTTGAGTTTTTGTGCATCTAATCTCTCTGCCTTTCTTGCTATTAATTTTGATTATTCTTTTCTGATTGTGTGTTACGTCTATTAGCATTACCTGTTAATTTATAATTGTTGTTTTTCTCAACACAGTGGATTGTTTTGTTCTTCTCTCTAAAATTGGTTTAAATTAGTATTCTGATTTCCTTATATTGGGTTTGCCTTGGCTGTCTTTAATCATTGTGGATTAAAGTTCTATATTTGTTTTAAATCTGCATTCGTTGATTCTGTCATTTACTTGCTGTATTCTGTTATCAATTAGAACCTACAGAGATCGGCCTTGAGTTGTTGGATTCCTATATTCATCAACGAAATAACAATCTTTAAGCGTTAATATTTCTATATTTTCATTTCCTCTGTGATCTATCCAATCTTAAAGCCTTAAACATTCTTCTACTGTTCTGTTAGTGTGCTCTTTTCTTGTTGGATTGATTCCCTGATCTGTTTCCTTTCTGATTACTTTGTTTGTGATGGACTTTACCAAATCAGTCAACCCATCTGTTCCCCCTTCTGTAAATCTCACGAAGGTTGAACTCTTAATTGGGGAAAACTTCAAGAGATGGAAACAAAAGATTACCTATCTATTTGAAACCTAACAAATCTTTTTTGTGCTCACAACTCCTAAACTCGAGGCCCCATCTGATGGATCTGATTCCACAGCTCTTTGTTCTTGGCTAAAAGCAGACCGAATGTGCAAGCATTACCTGGTGAATGCACTATCCAATGACCTTTATGACTTGTACTATGGTTATGAGTTTTCTAAGGATGTCTGGGATGCTTTGCATAAGAAGTATGTAACCAAGGATGTCGGGGTGAAGAAGTTTGCGATAGGGAAATTCTTGGAGTTTGTCATGGTTGATGGGAAGTCAATTTCTGATCAAATTAATGACTTCCAGAAGACTGTTAGAGACCTGTGAGACATGGGAAAAATCACCGGTGTGATCATCCCTCCGTCAACACACGGGCTCAACGCAAAAGTTGGGAGAGTCGCCACCATTCATGATTTTGGGGTGAGAATGGACACCAAAGAGTTCAAAATAAGCAAAAATAGCCAAAAGAAACATTCTAGGATAAAAATAATCCTACTTGAAAATCAAATCCAGAAATGGGTAAGGGGATTAGATTATGAACGGGGGAAGGTGTTAGACACCCCCATTCATCCACACGAAGTGGTAGCCAAGTGTACGTTCATGCAAAAATAAGAAAGCTTGCTAAAATCATAGAAAACCTTGAAAAAAGGCCAATGTATGATATTTCCACATGAAGATCTAAATGGATTCTAGATCCTCTCTCATGTCAATATCATTTCTGGAATATCTCAAAAGATGGAAATCAAAGCTCAAGTTGCTCAAAACCAAGTTAAATCAAATTCGGTAAAAAGTATGCCATTTGCCTTGAAATTATTCAAATCCAATTCTAAATTGAACCAAACCAAATCCATTTGAAAGATTAGGGTAAATAAGAGTCTCATGCAAAATTTCACTTCATTCCAATGAAAAATCTAGGAGTTATGCTCCTTTGAAGTTGCTGCTGGGGAGTTTTAAAAGTGGTAAGTGGGCAACTTTGGAAAATTGTTTAGAAAAATCCACTACATAAAAGTCCACGAAATTTGGTGTGATTGAAGTTTGTATGGCCATCTTTCAAAAGAAACTAGCCTCATACAAAAATCCCTTCGGATGTGCCTTGGGTGGTCTCCCGAACAGGCCTCGAAGATCACAGATTTACCCAGAAAAGTATAAATGAATAGTTCTGAGTAAATCGGCTACCAATAATTCAAATGGAATCCAAAAATTATGAAACCAACTGGATTTGAAAATAGACTCATAAAGAAATACTCAGAAACAAAAATCACTTGAATCAGACTTAAAACGAACACATGGCGGTCCGTCGAAGTGACAAGTTCTGTATTTGAACCTGAACTGTCCACTCAACTTCGACAGAGAGGTGTAAAAAATCCGCTAGATAGAAATTTGTGAAATTTGGTGGACATAAACTAGACAGCCTCCCCTTTCCCATGGTTCTGGAATAGCCCCAAAATTCATCCGGATGATGAAGTTATGGGCGTCCGAAGTAGGGGTACAGGTGCTGTCCAGTTAGGCCGCTTTTGAAGAAAATCAAATCCGAAAATTTATAAAGTGTGTGAGATTCGTGTGAGATGAATCCAAAACCTTTGAAAAACATTTAAAAACACTCCAGAATTTGATTGAGGCCATTTATTAGAGATTTATCACAATGAATGTAATAAATCCCCAAATGTGAGCCTATTCACCAAAAAAGTGTAATATGTGTGCAAGAGTGGAAAACCAAATAAAATTAATACAACCACATATCATGCAGATAGATTCAACAAAATAGGTTCTAGCATAGCCTAGGGTTCCGTTCCATTATCGTTTCCCTCTGTTCTCTCTCCCCGTTAAACACGGATCTTCGAAATAATCAAGGGTACTTTGATTATAGAACGGTTTTCAATCATTCAAAAGCCTTATGCTACATGGGTTCTAGCACTAGGGTCAATCCCCAGTCTCGTTTCTCCTAGATCCGCCTTCACGTTTTACGGCTAGGGGAGTCTTGAGATACTTTGAGCCGGGGAAGGATTTCCACACATACAAACAAGGCTTTACACTACAGAAAGGTAGAAGAAGAGATCTAGATCTAGGAATGTAAAGACAGAAAATAAAAAGAAAAGTTGAGGCTTACCTGAGTTCTGGAGGCGATTCCACAGCGGTTTTCTTCTTCTCTTGGAGTTCTTCTTTGCGAGAATTCAAAACAAGAGTTGTGTGTTTTGCTCAAGGAGGAGGCTCCTATTTATAGGCAAAGGCTAAGGTCATTGGTAGATACAACTTAATGTCTAGAACCCCCCCAACCTAAACCCTAAGGTTATTTCCGCGATTTCCCCTCATTTAATGAGGGACATGATGGTAAAAGTGAAAAGCTCTCGGAAAACCCTAATTTTGAGCAAACTTAAGGTATCCGGTATGTCAGACCGGATAAAAAAGGGCCTTAAGGTATTCGGTACATGGTACCGGATACACTAAGGCTCACATGTATCCGGTATGAGTATCCGGATACGGGAAAGGGTACTTGTATCCGGCCTGAGCATCCGGATATAGGTAAAAATTTATTTTCTTCAATTTCTGTGCTGGCTTTCAAGGAGATAGTGATTTTTGATGATTGCCTGTGCAATTTGGGGTGTCTACAACTGCCCCTTTTTGCGGGAGCTGCGAAGCAGTGAGCTGCAAAGAGTAGACAAGCCCAAATTGCATTCCCTTGAGCATGATTTGCTCGGTTCAATTCAATTTTGTAGAAAACAATTTTTGGGTGGAGATTTGCCAAAAAGCCCTCACTTTAAGGGGGGCATCTCTCCAATAATTCTTAAATTCCACTGAGCTCTCGTGGCTATGAAGTGGATTTTAAGCCCAAAAATAGGATTTTTTGAAAAACTGATTTTTTATCAAACCAAGTTGAAAATTGAGTGGATATCATCCTTTTGACCAGGCACACTTCCCAAGGTTGTCCTAAATTCCACAGAGCTCTCGTGGCTGTGAGGTGGATTTCAAGACAACAATAGGATTTTGAGAAAATAGTAAGAATTATAGCACAAGTTTGCTCTTTTTTTCCTTTTTCTCTTTTTTTTCTCTATTTTCTTCTTTTTTTTTTTCTCTTTTTTTTTCCTTTTTTCTTTTTTCTCTTTTTTCTGTTTTTTTCTGTTTTTTTTTCTGTTTTTTTTCTGTTTTTTTTCTTTGGTATCCGGTATGTATATCCGGATAATCAAGGGTCTGCGGGTATCCGGCCTGAGTATCCGGATCCTCCAGGTTTACTTAAGTCGCGCGCGACCGCAACTTTTCATTTCTTTTCTTCTTGCTCCGATTACTCATACCAGCCATAGACCTTCGTCCTCGACTCCGACGACTCGTCCTACTTCTCCGGCGATCTCCAGCAACTCCGGCGACGCCTATTGCTGCCGGCGACAACCTGTAGCTCCGGCGACTTCCATCGTCGCCCCTTCTTGGCCGTGGTCGAGCCCTAGCTCGATTTTTTTCATTTCCTTGCGATTTCTCAGCTTGGCATTGGGGGGTTCGGTTCTGGCTACTTGTCTCTTGTCTTCCACTTGCAATTAGGCACTTGATTTCTCCATTGTTCGTCCAGGTTAGTGAGATCTACATTTTCCTTGGTAACCAATTCATGCTCAATTGGCCGAACTTTAATGCCATGTGCTGTTTTTTCCTTGCAATGTGTTTTAGTGCCATATCCAAGCAATTTTGCCATGCTAGGATTTCTCTTAATTGTGGAGAATTGTCCATTGCTTGAATTTCTGAATTTCTCCCAAGCTTGAGCTTGAATTTCTGCCAATTGCCTGAATTCCTGAATTTTTTGCTAAGTTTGAGCTTGGTGTTGGTCATCAAATCTTGCAACTGCCTTGTACAAATTGCAATGCTTCAATTTTTCCTTGTGATGCCATGACCCTTGCTTGCCTTGATTGGAATCGTTGCTGATGAGGAATTCCGACTGAATTGGTTGCTTTCAATCTGTAAATACCATGCTGTACAATTTGCTTTGACTGTTGGTTGGATTTGGTTCTTTTGCAAGCAATTGCTCAAATTTGTTCATTCATTGCTAAGCTTGAGCTGGAATTTGTAATTGCTGATTGCCATGTTTTGATTTCTGCTCGGATTTGATTGGAATTCCCGCTGATGAGAAATTCTAACCGAATGAATTACTTTTATGCTGTTCTAATTTGATTTGGCTTCCAACTTGATGTTGCCAATTCCTGTGAACTGACTGCCAGCAATTCTTTAATATTGCTTGGTTTATGGTATGCTGCTGATGCTATGCTGCAATTTTTCTGATGTCCATACCATGCTATATTTTCCTTGACTTGAATCTCTGGGGGTTTATTCCTCTTAATCCACTTGGTATTCTACTGCCAGGACCATTTTATGGTTGGACTCCACAGTTATTCCGATCCTTGATTTAGCTCAGACCCTTTGCTTTTGCACCCCTGTAGCGATCCTGCAGTAAATTATCAGATATTAGGCCTTGTAAACAAAATGTTTTAGAATAATATAGGAATATTTTCTAAAAAACTTTGAACTAAAACACAATTCCTGAAAAATCATATAAGATTCCTGATGAACCAGAGTTGGAACCTATACAATCAAAGTGAAATTTTTTGATCAATTTGAACTGAGCAAATTAGGATTCCAGATAGATTTGAACTGAAATTTATAAAACACTTCCCTGTTGTAGATGGCTAGGAGTCATTCCCGTGTTCGTGAGGAGGCTGACCCTGCTGATCAGCCCTCTAGTTCGCGGGCTCGGACAGAGGCGAGTTCCAGCGCCACCTTGTCTGAGCCATTAGGTGACTCCAGAGAGAGCTCTGCCGAGGTAGGCTTTCAAAAAAAAAATTTTCTTTCTTTCTTCTATCTTCTTTCTACCCAAATCTTCACATTGTTCTTGAAATTTAGCCCGTGGTTGCACCGGCTCGGGGTCGAGGCAGAGGTAGAGGCAGAGTTCAGGATCAGGCCCTTGAGGGCGAGAGAGGCCGTGGCAGAGGCCGAGGCAGAGCCAGAGATACGGCTCAGGAGGGGGTTGCTGTAGCTCTTGCAGGAGTTCCTGAGGAGTTGAGGGCCTCTGTGCATGATACAGAGCTCCTCCGTGGCTTGGATAGCCACCCCTCCATGTGCATCAGGGCGGATGTGCCGCTTCCGTACCACTCCTCTCACCTGCGAGGCAGCTGGGGGAGATTCAGTGAGTTGGCACAGTCATTTTCTCCGGCACTCAGGCGGGAGTTTGGGAGGTGCCACCTGGATCACTTCCTCAGCATTCCATCATTTAGAGCCGACCGTCCACTCATCTTTGCCATGATGGAGAGATATTTCCCAGAGACTCAGTCGTTCCATCTGCCGGACGTGGAGCTGGGGATCCGCCCCTCCGATTTTGTGATGATTACTGGCATTCCTCTGACGGGGCGGACCATTGTCTTGGAGCGGCCTTCTGCGGAGGATATCGGCCTTCTCTTGGGATATCAGGCCCTGCCACCTACTGCTTGGGATGGGAGGAGTGGCCGGCTCTCCATTAGCTGGCTGCGGGAGAGTCTGGCTCGTCATTTTGAGAGGAGGCACGAGACCGTCTCTATGGAGGATGCAGCCTTTGCACCGATCTTCCGACACGTTTTTCTGTTGATGCTTGGGAGCTGCTTTTTTCCGGAGGATACGACTGGCGTCAGTCCGCTCTTTTTGGACGCCTTGAGAGATTTCCATCAGACCCGCCAGCTAGCATGGGGTCGGCTGATCTATGGGACCATCCTGGCCGGGCTATGCCGAACGGTTCGAGGCTTAGCATCTCCGAGAGGTGATGGAGTCAGCAGCCGGTTTTTCTGGCAGATTCTATAGGTATTGAATTCATTTGTCCAGGTTAATTCATTTAGGCTTTATCCCTTCCTGACCGATTTTCCTTTTACCAGGTGTTCATGTACACCTACATGACTTTCTTCCGTCCATCCCCGGTTCCTGAGGTTGCGGATTTCCCTGTGGCCCTGCGATGGTCGGCCCAGGTTCGAGATGCTGATAGGAGCCAGCCTCGCACTGCCCGGGTGCACTTAGACCGTGCCCGCCGATCTGATGTAAGTCCTCTATCTTTTTTCTTTTATTTCCTTTCCTGTATCTTGACTGTACCTGACCACTTTGCTTCTTTGCAGCTCATTCTATCCCGTCCAGATGACGTGGATGTCGGAGTTGCCCGTGAGATGGCCGTACAGGATGCTTTTGAGAGAGATCTCCGACGTCAGCCCTACCAGTGCTTCCTTGGGAAGCTCGGTAGGGTGATGTACTTAGGAGAGCGTCTGTACTTCCAGCACACGGGCGCACTTCGCATCCCTGTTCCGCCTCCTCATGTGGGTCCCGATACTCTCCTTCCCGGCTTCGACGTGGATCAGTTCGATCATTTCCTGGATGCAGAGGGGCTCACAGTAGCCGGAGATTATGACGAGTGGTTCCAGAGGGTATCTATTGGATGCTTGATGGATCGACCCACTCGCGCCGGGGTGACAGAGATCGGCGGGATCCGTATCCGGATCCATGAGGACACGGTAAGCTTTGTACTCTTCATACTTTTATCTCCTTTTTCTCCCTTATGCATTTCTGACCCTGCTTCTGTTCTTGTTGGCAGGTACACGAGCTGAATACCATTCGGGACCGGTTCGAGAGCCAGCGGGCTGCGATCGATGATATGATCGCGGAGCACGATGCGGTCGTGGCCCAGCGGGATGCCCGGATCAGGGAGCTGGAGGCCTTAGTTGCTGAGCTCCAGTCTAGACAGGTATCTGGCCTTCTCATATTTTCATTTCTTTCATTTTCCTGTTTCTGCTATTCTGATGTGCTTGTTTGCCTTGTGCAGGGCTCGGTCCCAGATCAGGATATAGCCTTTGAACATGATTTTCTCATTCCTGACCCGTCTCCTGCTCGGGCTGCGGATCCTGTGGATGTCCCATCTGCTGATCCGGTGGCAGCTGCTTCTGCGGATCCCATGGCGGATACTCCTGGTGAGTATAGCTTTACTTCTTTGGTTTATCATGATATTTTAATTTCTGACTTTTTCTGTTGACCAGATATTACAGCTCTTAGTCCTCCTGCTACTGCTGCTGAGCCTTCTGCGGCTGCAGGAGTTGAGGCTGTCGTGGTTGAGGATTCGGCTGTACCTGAGGCAGCCCCCTGCCTGCCGAGACTGTCCCTGCTGGCTCTTAATCTCCTATGGTGGTTTCTGACCTTGCTCCTGAGGTCCTTGGTAAGTTTCTTTAATTCTTCCCTCTTTGGGTTTATCCGGGTACTTCAATGTTCTAATTTTTCTATTGACCCAGATATTTCTTCCCCGGGTCCTTCCTCTGATGCTGCTGGGCCATCTAGATCTGCGGGAGTGGAGGCTACTGTAGCTGCGGACCCGGTCGAGCCGGTTGCTGCGGAGCCAGAGGCTTCTTCTGATTCTGTCCCTGTCCCTTCCCCTGATACATCGGACTACTGCATCGAGTACCAGCTTCAGTCCTTCATAGGACGGAGACCACGCTACATGGCGGAGCGTCTACTGTCCTACTATAGGCGCCGATCATCTCGGGGGAGAGGTCGTAGAGGAGGACGAGGCAGAGGTCGCGGGGATGATCCTGCACAGTAGCAGTAGATTAGGACTCCTGTTTTTTCCATTATCACTTGTACAAATGAGGCTTATATATAAAAGAATATTTTTATTCATTCTCTCTTGTCTTGTACATCTTTTGTTTTCAATTTCTTGCAAATATGACATGTAAGCAGGTAAAACAGGTAAAAAATTCGGATTTTTCATCCTTAGCTCCTTTTTTTGCATTTTTTTTGGGTATCCGGTCTGACATACCGGATATATTGATTGGTCCTTGTATCCGGTATGTTACCGGATACTCATAGCCTCTTTTGTATCCGGTATACTTAACCGGATATTAATAAAATCTTTTATATCCGGTCTGAGTTACCGGATACATTAAAAGATGCTATAAATGCAACTAGCCTCGGGATTTGAGCATTTTTTACGAGTTTTTGAGTTTAGAAACCCCCTTTTTCGCCTTTTTCCTCCTCCTCTTGAGTTCTAGCTTGCTCCCATCACATCCAATGGAATCCGGATCATTTTCTGCCCCATTGCTATCTGTCCATATTGCCTCCCCTGCAAAACAACCTTTTAAATAAAACCCCCAAATCTCACTAGGTACAACCCTGTGGATTCCTTTTACACAAGGTGGGTTAACTCTATGACCCTAGATGAGGAGAGGAGATGGGGTACTACCAATCTAGGCCATACCCTGCTCATTCCCAAAGTTCCCTTCAGGTGGGAGATTATAGAGGCCATGATTGGTCATTAGGTTCCTGACCTCAACTTGTTTCGTTTTGGGACCCATGAGATGACCCCAACCATTGAGGAGGTGGAAACTATCTTGGGCTTGAGGTTTGATGAGAAGGTGGTGAATCTACCTCTTAGGCCCAGTTACAAGAAGGAAGCTTCTACTTTTTTGGGCATAGGGAAGAAGGACTTGGGGGATTTTGACACCCTTTTGACCCTATCTAAGGCTTTTTTGACTGAGAAGCTTTTGAGGGGGAAAGATAAGGAGGCCCGATTCAATGCGTTGACCCTGATAGTGGTCAACCAGTTGCTTTTCCCACGGGATGATGATGAGGTGGACTTGGCCTTGATTTCAGTGATATGCCAGGTTAGGGAGCGGGAGAGGTTGGCCCCCATGATTTTAGCTGGAATATATCAAGCTTTGACTGACTGCTATAACAGGAAGTCAAAACGCTTCCTAGCATGTGCCCAGATTCTGCAGGTAAAAAAAAAAATTTTTTCTTTTTTTTTCTTTTTTCTTATTTCTTTTTTTGCTTTTTGGCTTTCTTTTTGCCTTTTTTGCTTTTATCTTGCCCTTTTTTTTTTTTTTTACAATATACTGAAATATCCCTTCTCCTTTGCAGCTTTGGTTACTTGATCATTTGAGCTAGATTGAAGAGATTAATCGACACTTCTTCCCGAGTCTAAAAGTCCCCTTGTTGATGAGCAACAGGGGGTGCCCCGATATTCCAGGGGGCAAACAGGGCTGGTTCACTTTCTTGGGCTCACTTCAGGAGGACCAGGTGAGATGGCCTGGCACTTATCAGCCCAACGCAGCGACCATGATTAGCTTCCGTGACCGCAACTTTTTGATCCTAGCGGGCCTGAAGCATGCAGTGTTGTATCTTCCTCTGCGGGTCCTTCGTCAGTTCCGTGCGACCCAGGGGATTATCATCCCATGTGGATATGAGGATCGTCTTGGGCCCCTTTCTATGAAGCTGAATGCCTGGTTGATGAAGGAGTGGTCCTATGTCCGCTTCATGCATGGTCCAGTCTTCTCGGAAGCCCATGTGAAGGATTATCTCTTCTGGATCAAGGAACAGATACAGACTCAGGCCCCGGTACCCGAAGATCCTCCTGTAGTCTTGGCTCCCACCTATGAGGACATTCTAGAGTCTGAGCGGGCTTCTCATAAGCGGCTTCAGCAGATATGGGTGCGGGAGGCCCAGGAGCTCAGGATACAAGGCGCTTATCTGGAGAGGTAGCTTGAGGAGCAGATCTCACGTCGTATTGCCGTGGAAGAGAAGCTGGAGGAGCAGAGGCAGGCCCGTTGCTTCGAGGTCCGTATGATCCGGCAGAAGTACCAGACTACTTTGGCCAGCCTTAGGAGTATGAGGATCAGGCAGGCCCTTTCAGATGAGGTCATTTCCTTCTTGAGTGATCCCGCTGCAGAGGGGGCTTCAGGAGTTATTGCAGCTCAGGCAGCTCGGATTCGGGAGCTTGAGGAGCGGCTAGGAGACTAGCTTTATTTCCTGCACATTTTTCATACCTTTGTACAAAATTGAACTCCAATAGTGGAAATACAAAGAATTTAATTCAAAATAAAGTTTTTATATTATTGGCCTCAGAATGCTCAGATGCTTGTAAAAACAAAGGTTTTATGAAAAGTATTTGATTTATCATCACTGGCCAAAGTATAATTTTTCCTTTTTATATTTTTTTTGTATTTTTTTGAAATTTGGTCCATGCCCTTAATCACCTATAATTAAAGGAATTAAAACCAGGTTAAATAATGAAAAGGGTAGTCCAAAAATACTGAAGGATCAGAACCGTCTATCTTAGGACCTTTAGAGTCATTCCCAAATGCCAAAACTGCCCTATTCTGCTCATGCCAACTTTTCTTAAGGCTCAGATCCCCATGATCAACTCCACCTCTGATTTTCTTTCATTTTTCTTATTTTTTTCTTTTTTGCCTTTTTGCCAATATTGCCCCTAGCGCCAGTTACGGTTTTCACTAGGGCCGGCTTCTGAATTCCGTCATCACCCATCCTACTTTGATATTTGAATGAACAAACTAAGATCACCGAGGGCTTATCAATAGGACGAAATAAAGGCTAGGCTCAGTTTATGAAAGAAAGGGTATTAAAGGCCCAAAAATTTTCAAATGTGGAAATAGGTCAACTGGACTTACAGTCATGATGAATTTAATCCTTTTTCCCCCAAATTGCCCTTTTTGCATCTTTTTCACACTTGGCTTTCATTTGCCATTTTCATTGTTTTTCCTCTCTTTTTCTTTTTCTTTCCTTACTTTGCCCCAATTTAAGACTATAAATCCGGTTTGGGTTTATCAAAGAAACGAACCGGCTCAACTTGGCTAGACTAGGGATTAAAATTTTTGAAGGAAATAAAGAAAAATGGCCTCGGATCATTTCCCAGAAATATTCACTCAAGGGAAATACCTTTTTACCGCATCAGAGTTAATGGGTTCAGGAAAATCTGACCCATCCATTTCTGCTAAGATGAGTGCTCCCCCTGATAGGACTTTCTTGACGACATATGGGCCTTCCCAATTGGGCTTGAACTTACCACGAGGATCTTCCAAAAATGGTAGAATTTTCTTTAGCACCAGGTTTCCTTCTTGGAAAGTTCTGGGCCTCACTTTCTTATTGTAAGCCCGGGCCATTCTCTTCTGGTACAATTGTCCATGGCAAAGCGCTTTTAACCGCTTTTCTTCTATCAGGTTAAGTTGATCATGTCTCGATTGGACCCATTCGGCTTCTTCTAGTTCTGCTTCCATGAGCACTCGGAGTGATGGGATCTCCACTTCCACGGGCAAGACTGCTTCCATCCCATAGGCTAGGGAGTACGGGGTTGCCCCAGTTGAAGTCCGGATCGAGGTTCTGTAGGCATGTATAGCAAGTGGCAGCATTTCATGCCAATCTTTGTAACTTACTACCATCTTCTGAATGATTTTCTTTATATTCTTGTTGGCTGCTTCTACTGCCCCATTCATCTTTGGCCTGTATGGAGCTGACTTATGGTGGGTGATCTGAAACTGCTCACACATTTTCTTCATGTCCTTGTTCTTAATATTTGAAGCATTGTCTGATACTATGGCACTTGGCAGTCCATAGCGACAAATAATGTTGTGCTTCAATAATTTAATGACATGGTTGCTTGTGATGTTCGCATATGAAGCTGCTTCTACCCACTTAGTGAAATAGTCAATCGCCACCAGGATGAATCTGTGTCCGTTCGATGCCTTAGGTGAGATCATGCCAATAACATCTATGCCCCACATAGAGAAGGGCCAGGGTGATGTCATGTTGTGCAGCTCACCTGGGGGTGCATGCTTATTATCTGCATATATCTGACATTGGTGGTACCTCCTGACATGTATACAGCAATCATGCTCCATGGTTGTCCAGTAGTATCCCAGCCTCAGGATCTTCTTAGCCAGCATGTGTCCACTCATATGGGGCCCACAGACTCCTCCATGTACAGTCTCAATCAGCCTTTCCGATTCAGCCTTGGCAACACATCTTAGCAGAATGTCGTTATGTGACCTCTTGTACACATGTCCACCACTTAGCAGAAATTGACCAGCCAATCTCTGTATTGTCCTCTTCTCAGTAGCAGTGGCATTTTCTGGTAAACTCCGATTATTTAAGAAGTTTTTGATATCCTGAAACCATGGTGCTTCTTCTTCTGGCGCTCCCTCTAGAACGAGACAGTAAGCCGGTTCATCTCGGACCTCAATTTCCAGTGGTCTGATGTCTACTCCTTCTGATATGCTGACCATTGAAGCCAAGGTTGCTAGAGCATCCGCAAACTGATTCTTGGCCCTTGGCATATAGTTGAAGGAAATTCGAGTGAAATTTGTACTTATTTCTTCCAAATACTGGTGATAGGGGATCAATTTGTGATCCTTGGTTTTCCACTCACCAGTTGTTTGGAAGATGATAAGACTCGAATCCCCGTATACGTCAAGTTCCTCTACTCCATGATCCATGGCTGCTTGCAATCCAATTATGCATGCCTCATATTCTACTATGTTATTGGTGCACTGGAATCTCAGCTTTACTGCAATCGGGATGTGTGAACCATCTGGTTTAACCAAGACTGCCCATATTCCATTCCCATTCATATTGGCGGCCCCATCAAAGAACATCTGCCAAGAACCCTCACTGTCCTCCTCTTCAGTGTACAGAATTGCCTCATCTGGGAAGTTGGTCTTCAAGGGTTGATATTCTGGCAAAGGATGTGCAGCCAGGTGATCAGCTATGGCTTGACCCTTGATCGCCTTCTGGGTGATGTATGTGAGGTCAAACTCGGACAGTAGCAGTTGCCACTTTGCCGTCCTGCCAGTCAGTGCCGGTTTCTCAAATAAATATTTCAGCGGGTCCATCCGGGATATCAATAGTGTGGAGTGACTAAGGAAGTAATGCCTTAGCCTCTGAGTGGCCCACACTAGAGCACAACAAGTCTTTTCCAATGGTGAGTACTTGGCTTCATATTCCGTGAATTTTTTACTCAGATAGTAAATTGCCCTTTCTTTTTTACCAGTCTCATCATGCTGCCCCAAGACATATCCCATCGACGTTTCCAACACTGACAAGTATAGGATCAGTGGTCTTCCTGGAGTTGGTGGCACTAGTACCGGCGGGTTCAGTAAATACCTCTTTATTGTATCAAATGCCTGCTGGCAGTCCTCATTCCAGACCGTCAGGTTATCTTTCCTCAAAAGTTTGAAAATTGGTTCACAGATAGCAGTGAGCTGTGCTATGAACCGGCTTATGTATTGAATCCTTCCAAGAAAGCCCCTGACCTCCTTCTAGGTTCTGGGTGCTGGCATTTCAATTATGGCCTTGGCTTTAGCCGGGTCAATTTCAATTCCTCTTCGGCTCACTATAAACCCCAGTAACTTCCCTGATGTAGCCCCAAAGACGCATTTAGCCGGGTTAAGCCGTAGACTGTACTTCCTGAGCTAATCAAACACTTTCTTCAGATTGATCAAGTGGTCCTCCTCTTTGCATGATTTGGCAATCATATCGTCCACGTAGACCTCCATCTCCTTATGGATCATGTCATGAAATAGTGCAGTCATGGCCCGCTGGTATGTTGCCCCAGCGTTCTTAAGCCCAAACGGCATGACTGTATAGTGGAATGTGCCCCAAGGTGTGATAAATGCTGTTTTCTCTTGATCCTCTTTAGCCATCTTGATCTGATTATATCCTGAGAAACCATCAATGAAAGAAAACAGGCTATGTACCGCAGTATTATTGACCAGAATGTCGATGTGTGGAAGCGGAAAATCGTCCTTTGGGCTTGCCCTGTTCAAGTCTCTATAGTCCACGCACATTCGGACCTTCCCGTCCTTCTTTGGTATCAGCACTATGTTTGTGAGCCACTCCGGGTATGTAGAGACTGCCAAAAATCCAGCTTGGAACTGTTTGACCACTTCATCCTTGACCTTCAGAGTCCACTCAGGTTTCAATCTTCTCAGCTTCTGCTTAATCGGCTTAACCCCTGGCAAAATTGGCAACTTGTGCACCACCATGTCAGTGTCCAACCCCGGCATGTCCCGATACGACCAAGCAAACACATCCTTGTAATCTGCCAAGAACTGTGACATTTCATTTTTCTGCACATCAGACAAGCATGACCCGATTTTCACAATTTTTGGGTCATCTTCAGTCCCAAGGTTTATGGATATGGTCTCCTCAATATTAGGTTGGACCCCCTTTTCATGACGTTCCAATTGGTATTCAATTTCTTTTGGAACGTCTTCTTCTTCGACCTCGATCTCTTCTTCGATCCCCATAAGGTCAAAGTCGAGCTCGAAGTCGAAGTCATATTCAACCTGGTCCAATTCGGTCTGATTATATGGTTCATAAGTGGTTTGGACCTTTTTGAAAAATTTAAATTTTCTAGAAAAAATAGAAAAATCTTTTTGGGTTTTTTGTGGGCCTTCTAAACATAATTCCCCTGAAGACGAAGGCCCATTAGAACCTTCAGGGAAATGGCATTCCACTATTGGAGTTTTTTTTGGAAGCCGCATTAGTTTGCCACACAGACGCTGCTTCAAAGGTAAGGGGAGTTTCCTCCCAATTGTTTATTACAAAATTTTGGGGAGCAGGGGAAATAGGGAAAGCCTGCTCCTCAAGCCCAGCATCCGATGCCATCATCACCGGGTGGGTACTGCCCTTTTCTGCTACGGGGCTCAGTCCAGAAGTGACCTCTTCCGGAATCTTTACTGCGGCCCAGTCAATAAACGGCAGGTCCATGTCACTGTCAGTCTTTCGCCTTCAGTCATGGCGAAGAAGGCCCCAACATCCTTAGAATAGTCCAACTGCTGCTCGGGCTGTGGCCCAGGCCCATCTGCTGCTCCCAGTATTGGAGATGGGTTAAAGGGTTGTAGGGCCGAAACCAAAGGCTTTTGAAATGGGTTGACATTTCGGTATGGGGGTTTGGACTGGTCCATGGGAGGAGAAATTTGGATTATATAGGAGGGTTTTGGAAAGTTCACCCTCAGATGCGGGAGTTTTCCTTTGCTTCTGCTCTCCCCTTCTTCATGTTCCATTCTCCTCCAACCTCTGGGCTTGAAGCCCAATCCTACCCTTGGGACTAGTTTCTTAGCCGTGATTGGCTCCACCATACCCTGCAGATTGATCCCCAAGCCTTTCCCTGGGTGAAAGTGGTATTTCTCCATCACTTTCTTGACCATTTTTTCTGCAGTGGTCCCCTTTTCCTTCTTTTTCTCACACCCCCCAGGTATGTAATTGACCGCCTCAAATTGGAATGAGTGGAATGCAATCTTGTCGACAGTTAGGTCCACATTGATCAAGGCTACATCAGGTGACACGATGGGCGGCACCAAGTTTTCGGCTAGGACTGTTATCACCCTTTGCCCTCTTATGTATTTCACCCTCTGGTGGAGCGTGGATGGTATTGCCCTAGCCGAATGTATCCACGGCCTCCCTAGGAGCAGATTGAAGGCTGCGGGTATATCCATCACCTCAAATATGATGTTAAAGATATTCGGCCCAATTGTGACCGGCAGTTCAATCTCCCCTAGGGAGTGGGTCTTGGAGCTATCAAAAGCCCTAACTATCCGCCCATTTTGTTTGATCCTTGACTAGTCCAGACTCAGCTTGGTAAAAGTGATTAACGCGCAGACGTTTAACGCCGACCCGTTGTCAATTAAAACCCGTGCAATCATGCAGCCCTTACAAAGCACAGTGATGTGCAAAGGGTCAACATGATAACACCCACCTGGGCTGATCTCACCCTCTGAGAAACTTATCACATTATGTGACAAGATTTGACCAACCATTTTACCAAGCTGGTCCGGATCAATAGTCTGGGATACGTGTGCACTCTGTAGCACCCTTAACAATGCATCCCTGTGCTTTTCAGAATTCAGCAAAAGGCCCAGTATTGAAATCTGGGTCGGGACCTTGTTCAGCTGATCCACAAGATTAAATTCACTTTTCTTTATTATTTTTATGAGGTCTGCTGCCTCATTTTCTGCACCCTGGGGGGTGTCTTCTCCCACTTTATTTTTTCCCTTCTGTTTTCTTTTTTCATTTTCTTTTTCTATTTTTTCTTTTTCTGCTTCTGTCTCCTTTTCTTTCTCTTCACCCCCTGCACATCTCCCCGACCTCGTCATGAGGTTCACCTCCTCCTGGTTCGGGTTTCTAACCGCTGGAACCGTAGCCGTGATTCCCTCGCTGTAATTCCATGGTACAGCGGCCTCTGAATAGGCTAATTTAGGGATGTTAACCACTAGTGGCTGGAGTATGGACCGGGATGTATGGGCCGGTTTAGGGATAGTTTGGGCTGGCTGTACATTTACAACCAGGGGTTGAAGTTTGGATTTTGTGGGGACAGAAGAAGTGATGGAAGCAGTGGTGGGGTCAAGGCTGATGACCAGTGGAGCCTTAGACGGCTTGGATGGTGAGCAAATGGGTGGACTGCAATTGAAGACCAATGGGGGCCTTGCAGTATTTATCTGGGCCATCAGAGAAGAGACCCGGTTTAAGGAGGAGCTTATGTCCTCAGCAGCAAGATTATTTTTTTGGGAGACCATGTTGATCTCCTCTTCGTCCTCCTCTGGGAAAAATCGGACCTGGACTGTAGTCCCCACAAGGGCTATAAGCTGAGATGGGTCAAAGGCCCTTCTCGTGGTGGATATGGCAGTGATGGAGTTGGATGGTCCTGCCCCATTGTGGTACGGCAGAGGGTTCTGCCCAATATCATTTCCCGTCGGGGCGGGTGCAGCAGTGTTAAAGACCAAAGCCTTTTGGTCCAACAGGTCCTGGACCGCATGCTTCAGCACCCAGCAGTTATCTGTAGAGTGCCCTGGTGCACCCATGTGGAAGTCACAGGTGGCTGCCGGATCATAATTCCTCCCTTTCGGGGCATTTGGGTTAGGCTCCTTCAGAGTCAAGTATTCCCCTTTCAGCAGGGTTGGCAGTAGTTGGGACAACGATATTGGGAAAGGAGTGAAGACTCGGTTCTTCCTTGCTGCGAACCAGGCATCCCGCTCCTCCTTAGTAAAGGTCCTCCTTGTGTTAGCTGGCACAGAGGGAGAGAAGTTGACATTCAGCGGGGTCTGGTACGACTGCTGGGCCTGTTGGGGTGCAGAGATGTTGACGTGAAGTGGCTTCTTGGCTGGAGGAGCCTGGACCAGGTTCACCTCCCCTTCTTTTCGGGCCCCCGTCTTTTTAAATCCGGCCCCTTTCTTCTGGGCCATGGAGGCAGAGGAATCAGACTGCCCAGTCAGAGTAGAGTAGTCTATCAGCCTTCCTGACCTGACCCCTTCTTCGATCCGGTCCGCCACTTGCACTAGGGCTGCAAAGTTGGTGGTTATCTGACCCACCAGATGGTTGTAAAAAGGCTGCCCCAGTGTGCCCATAAATGTGGAGATCATCTCCGGCTCTTGCATAGGTGGCCTGACTTGGGAGGCGGCCTCTCTCCACCTCTTGGCGTATTGCCGTACTGGCTCATCCTTGCCCTTGGTCATCCTCATCATGTCGTACCGGTCTGGCACAATCTCCGAGTTGAACTTGTATTGGTCCAGGAAAGCGTCGGCTAGGTCCTTCCACCTCTTGATCCTTCCATGGTCTACTGTAGCGAACCACCGAAGGGCTGACCCGGTCAGACTCCTCTGGAAGAGCTGGATCAGTATGCCATCGTCCCGGCTGAATTGGCATAGGGCCCCGCAGTATAGTTTCAAATGGCTTAATGGGCAGCCCGTGCCATCAAATTTGTCGAAGTCTGGGCACCTGAACTTAGCCGGTAGACAGACGTCCGGGTACATGCATAGGTCTTCGAAGGTGGTGCCTCCATGGCTGCTTCCCCCTTCACCTCCTTCAGCTCTGCCTGGATTCTTTCTATCCTTAGCAGCATTTTCTTTTCCATCTCATCCCTAGCCTTTTCTTTTTCCAGCTCTTTCTCAGACTCTACTGTATTTTCCCTGATCAGAATGGGTTCAGGGACTGGTTCAGAAATGGGCTCAGGCATGGGCTGAGCCGGAGGCGGTATGTAGGCCTGAGGTGGTGGTGCCTGATGGGAGGTAGAGGCCTGGTTTTGGGCTTGGGCCTGTTGGGCCTGCGCCGCCAGTAAGTCCCCCAGCATTTTGGCCAGACGGCCACTTGCTCCTGCAATTGAGTAAAGTCCTGAGCAGGGACAGTAGCTTGGGCTTGGTTCTCTTCAGTATTCATGGCTCTTGCTTTGGATCTGGTCACGGGAGCAATGACTGCAAATAAGTGCACCTGGGTTGAAAGTAAATGTACCTGAGTAAGAAAAACAAAGACACAAGTCAGCTTCCATTTGATTTGAAACACACCCCTATATATGTAAACCAGTAGGTTAGGTGAACACCAATCCAGATTTTTTTTTTGATTTTTGTTTTTTGATTTTGTGTTGGAATATTCTAGGGCTTCCAAGGGTCCCAATTTTTTTTGATTTGATTGATAAAAATAACCAACCAAGGTTTTCATGGAATATTCTAGGGCTTCCAAGGGTCCCAAAATTTTTTTTTGATTTGATTGATAAAAATAACCAACCAGGGTTTTCATGGAATATTCTAGGGCTTCCAAGGGTCCCAAATTTTTTTTGATTTGATTGATAAAAATAACCAACCAGGGTTTTCATGGAATATTCTAGGGCTTCCAAGGGTCCCAAATTTTTTTTTTGATTTGATTGATAAAAATAACCAACCAAGGTTTTCATGGAATATTCTAGGGCTTCCAAGGGTCCCAATTTTTTTTTGATTTGATTGATAAAAATAACCAACCAAGGTTTTCATGGAATATTCTAGGGCTTCCAAGGGTCCCAATTTTTTTTTGATTTGATTGATAAAAATAACCAACCAAGGTTTTCATGGAATATTCTAGGGCTTCCAAGGGTCCCAAATTTTTGATTTGATTGATAAAAATAACCAACCAAAGGTTTCTTGGAATATTCTAGGGCTTCCAAGTATCCCAAATTTTTTTTGATTTGATTGATAAAAATAACCAACCAGGGTTTTCATGGAATATTCTAGGGCTTCCAAGGGTCCCAAATTTTTTTTTTGATTTGATTGATAAAAATAACCAACCAAGGTTTTCATGGAATATTCTAGGGCTTCCAAGGGTCCCAATTTTTTTTTGATTTGATTGATAAAAATAACCAACCAAGGTTTTCATGGAATATTCTAGGGCTTCTAAGGGTCCCAATTTTTTTTTTTTTTGATTCCAAGGGTCCCAAATTTTTGATTTGATTGATAAAAATAACCAATCAAAGGTTTCTTGGAATATTCTAGGGCTTCCAAGTATCCCACAAATGTTTTGATTTGATTGATAAAAATAACCAACCAAAGGTTTCTTGGAATATTCTAGGGCTTCCAAGTGTCCCACAAATGTTTTGATTTGATTGATAGAAATAACCAACCAAAGGTTTCTTGGAATATTCTAGGGCTTCCAAGTATCCCACAAATGTTTTGATTTGATTGATAAAAATAACCAACCAAAGGTTTCTTGGAATATTCTAGGGCTTCCAAGTATCCCACAAATGTTTTGATTTGATTGATAAAAATAACCAACCAAAGGTTTCTTGGAATATTCTAGGGCTTCCAAGTATCCCACAAATGTTTTGATTTGATTGATAAAAATAACCAACCAAAGGTTTCTTGGAATATTCTAGGGCTTCTAAGTATCCCACAAATGTTTTGATTTGATTGATAAAAATAACCAACCAAAGGTTTCTTGGAATATTCTAGGGCTTCCAAGTGTCCCACAAATGTTTTGATTTGATTGATAAAAATAACCAACCAAAGGTTTCTTGGAATATTCTAGGGCTTCCAAGTGTCCCACAAATGTTTTGATTTGATTGATAAAAATAACCAACCAAAGGTTTTTTCATTTTCCGAATTTTCTCAGTTTTCAAGTTCAAAAGCTTGATTGACACATGTTTGAGTTGAGTTGGTGTCAAAAAATATGACACCTTGGTTTCCTCTTTGATTTTCAAACTTAGGTTAAATCCTGAAAGAATATTTTATTTTATTCTTTTTTGTATTTTTTTTTTGTATTTTTTTCTCTTTTTTTTTTTTGATTCTGTATTTTTGGGAACATTTCTTATGTTCTTTTCGGGGTGCCTAAGGATGATCCACAGTGTTTTAGGCATTTTGTTCTGAAAATTTGGTCTGAAAAGCCAATTTGTGCATTTTTTGAATGTATCCGGTATATTATACTGGATAAGAATATGCCTTATTGTATCCGGTCACTCTAACCGGATACACGCATATGCCTTTGTATCCGGACATACATACCGGATATGAATACAGTTGTTATTAACCGGCCTGAGTTGCCGGTTATTGCCGAAATGGCCCTTTTTGACTCATTTTTTTCACCAGATTTGATTTTTTTCATTCCCAATTGATGTTCACCTTAATTTGACCTTCAAAACTTGCCCCAAATTGGGCTTGGACATCATACTTGCAAAATTCCCTAAATTTAGGAATAGAACATGGCTTTACCTTGCCACCTTGTATTACCTTCATTCAATATGGTATTCACATTATACCTTGGCCTATAAAACATGCAAACGGCCTTCCCACATTTACACCCAATTCCCCAAACGCAATTGTGTGCTTTTAGCCGAAAACGTGTTTCTCCACCTTCAAGCGTATGGTTTTTGGGTTTTGGCTTAATTGGCAACTTAGAACTCAAGTCTAGTGATGCCCGGAATCGAATCACAGATCCCATTGTCATCACATCATTGACACAAATTCTAAGGTAAATGTTTTCACTTTCGCTTTCCGAAGTCACGACCTCGGTGCGCCAAGCTACACACATTCATGGTTCAACTTCCTAATAGGTAAAGGGTAGGCTGTGCAAATTGTTTCAAGTGCTCAAGTGCAATTTTAAATTGTGGTAACATTCACAACGTCCCAGCCCCTTGCCACTCTTTTTCGTAGTCATGCATTCAATTTCAAGCTAAGGTACATATGATAAAAATAATGAAGTTAAATACAAGCAAGCAAGCACCAAAACAACTAAATATGCACAAAAAAAATTACATGCCCAAAAAGTGGTATACAAAACATGTTATTGGCACAAACAACAATTAAATCATGTAAACTTGCTTGAAACCCAAAAGCATTCCTAAAATTCCAGATTTTCATGCTCTTTTTCATGCTCAAAGTGTACCATTTACCCCAAATTGAAGCCTAAAATTTTAGCACTTACTTGGCATGGTTCAAAAGTGTTTTAATGAGGGAAAACATGCTTGAAATCTCCCAAATCATACACTAGAATTTCCAGATTTTTTCTTATTGCTTTCATGCTCAAAGTGTATCACTTATACCCCCAAATTGATGCCTAAAATTTTAGCACTACTTGACATGATACAAGAAAGGTTTTGATGGTAAAAACATGCTTGAAAACCCCCCAAATATACACTGAAATTTCCAGAATTTTCATGCTCAAAAGTGCTTCCCTTATACCCCCAAATTAATGCCTAAAAATTTAGCAACTACTTGACATGATACAAAAGTGTTTTAATGAGGGAAAACATGCTTGAAAACCATCCTAATGGCTACTGTATTTACAGATTTTTGCTCAATGTTTTCATGCTCAAATCATGGCACTAAGAACCTCCTAACACAAGGCAAAAAAAAAAAAACAAGTAGGCATGCACAACAAGGTAAGGCCCTAAACATGATCCTAAGCATATCCAAGCATACACACATGCCTTTATCAATGTAAAATTTAAAAGCATCCCAATCAGATTTAGAATACACCAATATACACCAATAAAGTAAACAAAATAGCAAGCATTCAAAAGTAAAGAAAAAGCATGAATATACACAAATAGGCTTAAATCCACAAGTCCCCAGCAGAGTCGCCAATTGTGAGACATGGGAAAAATCACCGGTGTGATCATCCCTCCGTCAACACACGGGCTCAACGCAAAAGTTGGGAGAGTCGCCACCATTCATGATTTTGGGGTGAGAATGGACACCAAAGAGTTCAAAATAAGCAAAAATAGCCAAAAGAAACATTCTAGGATAAAAATAATCCTACTTGAAAATCAAATCCAGAGATGGGTAAGGGGATTAGATTATGAACGGGGGAAGGTGTTAGACACCCCCATTCATCCACACGAAGTGGTAGCCAAGTGTACGTTCATGCAAAAATAAGAAAGCTTGCTAAAATCATAGAAAACCTTGAAAAAAGGCCAATGTATGATATTTCCACATGAAGATCTAAATGGATTCTAGATCCTCTCTCATGTCAATATCATTTCTGGAATATCTCAAAAGATGGAAATCAAAGCTCAAGTTGCTCAAAACCAAGTTAAATCAAATTCGGTAAAAAGTATGCCATTTGCCTTGAAATTATTCAAATCCAATTCTAAATTGAACCAAACCAAATCCATTTGAAAGATTAGGGTAAATAAGAGTCTCATGCAAAATTTCACTTCATTCCAATGAAAAATCTAGGAGTTATGCTCCTTTGAAGTTGCTGCTGGGGAGTTTTAAAAGTGGTAAGTGGGCAAATTTGGAAAATTGTCTAGAAAAATCCACTACATAAAAGTCCACGAAATTTGGTGTGATTGAAGTTTGTATGGCCATCTTTCAAAAGAAACTAGCCTGATACAAAAATCCCTTCGGATGTGCCTTGGGTGGTCTCCCGAACAGGCCCCGAAGATCACAGATTTACCCAGAAAAGTACAAATGAACAGTTCTGAGTAAATCGGCTACCAATAATTCAAATGGAATCCAAAAATTATGAAACCAACTGGATTTGAAAATAGACTCATAAAGCAATACTCAGAAACAAAAATCACTTGAATCGGACTTAAAACGAACACATGGCGGTCCGTCGAAGTGACAAGTTCTGTATTTGAACCTGAACTGTCCACTCAACTTCGACAGAGAGGTGTAAAAAATCCGCTAGATAGAAATTTGTAAAATTTGGTGGACATAAACTAGACAGCCTCCCCTTTCCCATGGTTCTGGAATCGCCCCAAAATTCATCCGGATGATGAAGTTATGGGCGTCCGAAGTAGGGGTACAGGTGCTGTCCAGTTAGGCCACTTTTGAAGAAAATCAAATCCGAAAATTTATAAAGTGTGTGAGATTCGTGTGAGATGAATCCAAAACCTTTGAAAAACATTTAAAAACACTCCAGAATTTGATTGAGGCCATTTATTAGAGATTTATCACAATGAATGTAATAAATCCCCAAATGTGAGCCTATTCACCAAAAAAGTGTAATATGTGTGCAAGAGTGGAAAACCAAATAAAATTAATACAACCACATATCATGCATATAGATTCAACAAAATAGGTTCTAGCATAGCCTAGGGTTCCGTTCCATTATCGTTTCCCTCTGTTCTCTCTCCCCGTTAAACACGGATCTTCGAAATAATCAAGGGTACTTTGATTATAGAACGGTTTTCAATCATTCAAAAGCCTTATGCTACATGGGTTCTAGCACTAGGGTCAATCCCCAGTCTCGTTTCTCCTAGATCCGCCTTCACGTTTTACGGCTAGGGGAGTCTTGAGATACTTTGAGCCGGGGAAGGATTTCCACAAATACAAACAAGGCTTTACACTACAGAAAGGTAGAAGAAGAGATCTAGATCTAGGAATGTAAAGACAGAAAATAAAAAGAAAAGTTGAGGCTTACCTGAGTTCTGGAGGCGTTTCCACAGCGGTTTTCTTCTTCTCTTGGAGTTCTTCTTTGCGAGAATTCAAAACAAGAGTTGTGTGTTTTGCTCAAGGAGGAGGCTCCTATTTATAGGCAAAGGCTAAGGTCATTGGTAGACACAACTTAATGTCTAGAACCCCCCCAACCTAAACCCTAAGGTTATTTCTGCGATTTCCCCTCATTTAATGAGGGACATGATGGTAAAAGTGAAAAGCTCTCGGAAAACCCTAATTTTGAGCAAACTTAAGGTATCCGGTATGTCAGACCGGATAAAAAAGGGCCTTAAGGTATCCGGTACATGGTATCGGATACACTAAGGCTTACATGTATCCGGTATGAGTATCCGGATACGGGAAATGGTACTTGTATCCGGCCTGAGCATCCGGATACAGGTAAAAATTTATTTTCTTCAATTTCTGTGCTGGCTTTCAAGGAGATAGTGATTTTTGATGATTGCCTGTGCAATTTGGGGTGTCTACAAGACCTCACCAGTGAGGGAATTATTTTACCTAAACCTTTTGTGGAAGGAGCTCTTATTGAGAACTGCCTCCGGCTTGGAAGGTCTACAAGACCAACCTGAAGCACAAGAGAAAAGAAATGTCCTTGGAAGAGCTGATTGTTCACATCAGGATAGAAGAACAAGCCCAGATCATAGAGAAGACCCAAAAGCCCAATTCCTTAATTCCAGTCAGCAAAGCCAACATGATTGAGGATGGTTCTAGGAAGAAGAGAAGGTGGGATTCTCAGAAACCTAGTAAACCATAATTTAAGAAAGACTCAAGGAAGAAAGGGAACTGCTTTGTCTGTGTCAAGCCGGACCATCATACTGCTCAGTGCAAACACAAGAAGGGCAAAGACAAAACCCATGTTAATCTTATTGAGTCTAATGTTATTGTGGCTGTAATTTCAGAGGTTAATCTGATCAGCAACCCCAAGGAGTGGGTGGTAGACACAGGTGCCACCAAGCATACCTGTGGAGACTGTGCTTTGTTCACATCCTACCAGCTGGGAGAGGGCGAGCAAGTGTACCTGGCTGATTCTCACACTTCTTCAGTTGCTGGAAAGGGAAAGGTGCAGATGAAGCTCATTTCTAGGAAGCAGTTGGCTTTGAATGATGTGCTTCATGTTCTAGGCATTAGGAGAAATTTAGTGTTTGGCTACTTGTTGAACAAAATTGGAATTAAATTAGTCTTTGAAGGGGATAAATTAATTCTGTCTAGGAATGGGGTTTTCTTGGGAAAAGGATATTGTAACCATGGGTTATTTGTACTGAACATTTCTGATGAAATAAATGAAGTTTCCAATTCTACTTATATTGATTCTCTTTCTTTGTGGCATGCTAGATTAGGACATGCAAATATATCTTATGTTAAAGGAATGTATAGTGTAGGTTTAATTAAAACTATATCAAATAATAATTTTGAAAAATGTGAATGCTGTTTTGAAGCAAAATTTACTAATAAATCTCATAAATTAGTAACTAGAGAAATAGAACCTTTAAGTCTAATTCACAGTGATTTAGGTGATATGAAAAATACCATGTCTAGAGGAGGTAATAAATATTTTATTACTTTTATAGATGATTTTAGTAGATATACAAAGATATATCTACTAAAGGTTTGTTGTATTCTGTTACCAATTAGAACTTGCAGAGATCGGCCTTGAGTTGTTGGATTCCTATATTCATCAACGAAATAACAAAGGCTACAATTGAGGTTTGCTCCCATGACTTTGAAGAGTGTGGGGCATGAAAATATATTTGATCACGCAAATATACCATTCCAAACTTGTAAAGAAAAGCATTCATCCATGTGTTTTTGCGTATTAGGAAAGAGCAAATAACAAATTAGGCTGACTGCTTCACGGCAAATAACATATTCGGTTCGGCCATCTCAGGGAAAGTTGGTTTTCAATATTATTTTTGAATAATTCAGATTCAATCCCCTGTTCTTGATCTTGATAATTAAAAAATAATAATATTTTTTGAAAAAAAAATTGAGAATAGGTGTCATTTTACTATTGAGCTTCTTCCCAAATCACCCAAAAAAAAGTTGAAAACATTTTGTAACACAGTTTGTTACAAGTGGGTTTTAAAATTCTTTGTGGGCAATTTTAGGAGAAACTCAACATAAACATTAAAATGACCCTCATTCTCAATTCTTTTTTAAAAAGTATCATTATTTTCCAATTACTTAAAATTACCTGACTTGAATCTGAGTTATTTTAATAAGTATCACTTAAACCCAATTTTCCCAAAAATTAAAGCCTACCTTATTAGAAATCAAAAGAAGAATTCTGAGTGTTCGTTTAACAGTAGCTTCCTCGTTCTAATCCGTAAGTG
Organism: Buxus sempervirens; assembly: GCA_947561395.2. Classification (NCBI taxonomy): domain Eukaryota; kingdom Viridiplantae; phylum Streptophyta; class Magnoliopsida; order Buxales; family Buxaceae; genus Buxus; species Buxus sempervirens. The sequence goes on along the minus strand of OX387182.1, from coordinate 44,839,357 downwards.
TAGATCCTTGTTACTTCACTCCTATTTCAATTCTATGCCTCGACTCTCATAGTGGCTTATAAACTGTGAGTCCACATCCTCTGGAGCGTTTGCAACTACAGCAAATTGAGCTTCACTGATCAGAAATTATGAACAGTATGGCAAGGTTGACGGTAATGTTGCTTTCTTTAATATGTTTCACGTCTCTGCGGGGAATTCCAGACACAGCAGCACAACGTGCCCAGGATACAACTGCTCAGCCAAACTATGAGTCTCCTCTATTCTGCACGGATAGGGAAGACAGAGCACAACAACAAACCCAAATAAAGTTAAGAAAGTAGTGATCGTGTAGATGAAAAAAGAGATATTTTTGAGGTTTCTGAAGAAGATAATGATCTTAACTGAACTAGGATAGCGTATTTATAGAAGAGATAAAGGCATCCGTTGAAAGAGGAACGTTATAGAAGAAACCCCAAAATCATGTGAGAATAAAAGTACACATGCCAAAGGCGCATTAGAATAAGGCATCGTTCCCCAAATGGTTTTGATGCATGTTGTTCTCTTCTTCTTTATTTATTTTTTTCCCTTTTTTTTTAATGAAAATACACCAACACGTCAGTGGGAGGAAGTTAACCAAAAAGTATTTCCTGCCCACTGGTGGTCTTCTTCAACAATCCCCACCCTTCTCTGGTTTAAGAGATGTCTTAAACTCCAAATCTTTCTTTGCGTTGCTGATGCCCTTCAAAATACTTGTTTTCTATTTGACCTTATGATGACTGATTAGGGCTAATCTCTTTTTACCTCCATCTCCCCCTTTATCCTTCATATTATCTTCCTCAAATGATAATAAGAAACTTTAATCTCTCTCTAATAACAATGCCACATCAAGCAAATACTCCCTACAAGTATATCTTTGTTTTTTATTTTCTCCTAGCTTCTCTTATTATTTGATCTTTTCTTCTGTTGTTTATATATTCTCTTCTTATTTTCTCCTCCGTTTGTTTTTATTTAGTTACTTATTAGAGCAACTGTTGGCCAAAATTTAGACTAAATAAAAGAAGATAAATTTACACTTATCTCCCTTATGGTTTATGACAACTGCAAATATCTCCCCTAAGGTTTTTGAAATAACACTCACCTCCCTCCTACTTTTGTTGTCTACTTCATATCCCTCCCATTTGAATAAATGTTATTAAAATCTTAATCTATACTATATATAATGCAAGGCGCCCCCTTGGCAATCACACCAATTAAAGTGTTAGACTTTCCAAAACAGCCCTTATGTATCATTCTAAAAATTCAATAATAAAGGGGTACAATGGTCAAAACAGTATCAATTTTTAAAAAATTTAATAATCGGTTGCAAAACTGTTCCCTCCCTGATTCCCTGTGTAGAATCCTGAATTTTGAGGAAATAATAATATAATTTCAAATTTGCATATTGGAAGAATAAATAAATAAATCTGAAATATTGAAGAATAAAAATTTAATCTAAATATTTAGAGGATTAACATTAATCCAAATTCATATTATAAAGAGAAATAATAAGGAAATTAAATCTGAAAATTTTGGAATAAATACAATGGTTAAATATGGTTTAAATAAAGAAATGATATTTTAGTCTTTTCCTGATTAGCTAAATTAATAAAATGATTAATTAAACCTAAAAATTTAATTAGACCTAGGTTGGATTTAAATAGCATATAGCCTAATAGCATATAATTACCAATAGGCACCCTAAATTGGGAAATAAATGAGGTTTTGGAGTGATTGAGTAATATTTAAAAATAAGAAATGAAAATAGGACGAAAATTAATTAGATTAGAAATTATAGAATAAAGTAGATTTTTAGTTCTAGTTAAAGTAAAATTTTTAGGTAATTGGAAATCCTAATTTGATTAAGAAGTCTTAATAAAAATTCTCATTTGATTAGAATAGCCTAATAATTTGTAATTATAATTAGATTATAAAAGTCTAATGAAATTATAATTCAAGTAGGAAAACAATAAATCAAATTGGAGAAGGAAACCTATAACCTAATTGGAGTAGGAAACTTTAGGATTCAAATAGTAAACCCTACTTTATTAATATACTTTCTAATCCTAATTAATAGAGATTTGAACGTGTGGAAGCCATAAGAGAGAGTTCTAGATATGGAGTAGGGCTATAAACGAGTCGGATTTGGACCGGATCCACCAAGATCTGAATCCGAATCGATTAAGTTGTAAGATATTCAAATCCGATTAAATATCCAACGGATCCTTCTTATTTGTTATTGAATTCGAATCCGATTAATATTTGAATTTGATTAAATATTCGAATCCAGTTGAAAATCCTGTTAAATTGGCCTTTTTTAAACCTACTACTTTCACAACCTATTTACTTATATAGTATGTTAGCCTATTTACTTAAACACCTTTATAAATTTCTAAAATTTTCAATCGTACCTTAAATTTAATCGAATTTGGATTGTTATCAAACGGATATAGTAATATCCGAATCCGAATTTGATTATTGAATGGATCTAATCTTTGGATCCGTATTCGATCCGCAAGGCATTTATTCGGATAAAGATCCAATTAAATTGGAAAAATTTAATGGGAACCAGGCGGTAATCGGATCAAGATCTGACCCATTGACAACCCTAACGTGGAGGAGATGAAGGAAAAGAAGAAGAAATCATATCCTAGAGAGAGAGAACAATATACTTTAAAAGAGAACAAGATGCTCTTTCCTGCATATGTTATCTCATAAACATGTCAAATACATTAAGGAGGGTGCGAAAACAAAGAGGAAATAATTGCTAGAATGTAGGAAACAATTGCACCAGGGTGGCCTTTGGAAATTGGCTTATTGATGGAGATTTGGAAGTTTTACAACCTTTCAAATAAGGTGGCGATCTTCATAAATTCAGGCCTTTCCCCTCAAGAACTATAGAAATAATTTGTCGGCTATTGCAATTTTTGTATTTCAACTGAGGAATCCTGCGTATAATGGGCACACATTGTTAATGAATAGTGACAAATGTTGACTGTTATTGGAAATGGATTATACGAACTCAGTATTGATGCTTCATCCTTTAGGGTGGTTTGACATATACGTAGGATGCACTATTGGATGTACCCTCCAAAGAGGAAAAAGATGTTTCTGTCAGGTTCGGTTCTTAGTTGGGTTGCGCTTTCTTCTCAGTGCGAACTAAGAATTGAAGTTCGGAAATTGCTGAGTCTCCTAATGAGACGTGTGATAACGCAAATATTGACCCTAAAGAGACATCTTTAAAGCTTTTTAAGGTATTCCGGGTCTTAGTATTACTTTGCTTGGTCCACACCCTCAACGTGGCAGGGATGAGCAAATATTGACCCAGAAAAGACATCTTTAAAGTTTTTTTTTCTTTTACTTTTGGAAGCAAAATGCTGCTTTTTAAAAGCAAAGGCATTGCGTAGGTCTCTTTTGGCATTCATTCTGGATCTGGCCCATCTGGGGACCGAAACGAGCTTTTACAAGTTAAAGAGAACTCGGGTTCGACATGTGGTGAAGAACGTAAGTTTGCCATTGTTTTAACTAAAAATAATATTTCATAAATGACAAGTTTAACCTTGTTATGTAGAAAGTTCTTAAAACAAATTTAACGTATATCCTTTGAAATTTTAGTACTTTTTTTGAAATTCTCTTTGGAAAACTCATTACCAAATTGCAACCAAACAACCGTTTTGTGACAAAAATTTATTCCAAGACTTGGATTCCTGGAACGAACGCGAAAAGCTACATTAGTTTTTGTATTTTATTTTATTCAAAGCAATTAATATGAAGCAAAAAAGAATCCGATTATTCTTGTGGAAGTGTTTGTGTGCAGGCTTACCTACGGCAGATTTACTAGCTCAGCATTTGGGTCATATTGATCCCACATACCCTTTTTGCCATGTTCACATAGAGACCTTGGAATATTTATGGCTTCACTGTGCTTTCAGTAGAGTTGTATGGTTTAAAGCCATTGGAGGTTCATTGCAGCTGGTGGGGCCTCAAAATGTGTTATCATTATGGTTTTTTAATTTACTAAATCTGAAACCTCCATCTCATTTTTTGATATGCTGGAATTCCAAAGTACAGTAGCATTGTTTTGGTTGGGTAATATGGAAATCTAGAAATGGCAAAGACACCATCGATAGACTTGACTTATTGGCTATTGAGAAGATACCAGCAGGATACCCAGTTGCTTCAGCATCCAATTCCCACAGTGCTAAGCAATCAAGGACACAGTTTCCGCAGTAAGGGGAGTGGTATGGGAACCACCTTTGTTGCCTTTTATTAAAGTTAATTTTGACGGTGCTTTGAGGAGATTATCTATGGAAGCAAGGGTAGGTGGAGTATACAGAGATATGCAATGGAATTAAAATTTTTGGGAGGTTTCACCTTAAAGGCTAAGGCCGGTACTGCATTGCAGGTAGAGGCGTTAGCAGCCCCTGCAATGGGTCAAATTATTCTCGACTTGCTCATGCACTTGGTCATGCTCATATCTATATATTAAGGGAAAGGGGGGTGGCGATTGACGTGTCACCCCCCCGTTGCTTTGGAGGCTCGGGACAGCCTCGCGTGCTTCGGCGTTCCCGAGCCTCCCAATAAATCAGACAAAAAGCTGCCGTTTTTTTATTTTGGTTTCAAACGACAAAAATAATTCATATTCAGTGTTTAAGTTTTTTTTAATTTAAAATCAGGCGTATCTTCTTATAAAGCGCCGTAATGTTTGACTTTCGGTTTTAAAAAATAATTTAGATTTAGTCATATACTTTTTATAATAATTCCAAATCAGTAATAAACAAAAAAATATTTCGTTTTTCGGTTTAAAGCATTTATTTAACTGCCGTAACTTTTGACTTTCTTCGGTTTTTAAAAATAATTTAGATTTAGTCATATCATTTTATAATAATTTCAAATCAGGAAGAAACAAAAACAACTTCCTATTCAGTTTTAAAGCATTTATTTAATTAAAAAAAAAACGTGCCGCAACTTTTCGTTCTTCGGTTTTTGAATCCCTCTTTCTACATCTCCTTCTGTCTCCCCTTCTCGGTCTCTATCCTCCTTTCGTCCCTCTCGCTTTCTCACTCACTCCCATTGTGGAAGGGGGATACGGGAGCGGGGGTTCCTTCTCCCGCAAGTTTCCACTTGCAGTCTCCGGGCTCTTCTTGACTGTTCCAGAGGCTCTTTCTTGAAACCTCTTTCGAAGGTCCTAGAATTGCCAGATCCCTTTCCTTCCTCTCTATCTCCTATCTTCCTTTCTGATCTTCTCTCTCTTATCGAAAGCCCTTGCTATATTTCCCTGGCAATGGCGAAGTCATCGGCGGTGGTTGCACAAAAAATAATAATAATAAACTTTTTTTCTTCATTAAGTACACAAAGCATGAGTGAAGTTCTTTTCTATATCATCTGAAACAACTATTTTTAAAGAATTTAGAACCACCCCGGTGACGTTTCGTTTGCCAAATCTAGCAAACTCTTTGCATTAGAAATCTCATTGCCTTGATTAGGAGCAGCACCCTCTGACATGGCTTCGACTTATCAGAAGCCTAAAATGGCAATTATGGAAAAGTGCCAAGATTTGGGATCTGAATATTGAATTTATCGTGTTGACCCCAACTATTTGGGATGTGGCATTTTTTCAAATGTTAAGACTTTGTTATTGTTTTCAATTTTGAGTTTGCTGTTTCCTAATGAGCTATTCAACTATTTATTAATATGTTATTATTATTATTATTTTGGCAATGTAGACAATTCAATTTTTTCACCAAAAGTTTTTTTTTAATAGTAGTACTCTAATTAGCTGGACATCTTTCATTGCATGGATAGACATTGATTCGCATTGTCAAACAGATCAAACTACTGCCACTCCTATGACTTAATATATTGCTTCCTAGAAAATCCCACAAAATTCAACGTTTACAATTTATGAAATTATCAGATCTTTTAATAAACAACATTTTTAATGCTTAATAGTAGTCACATATCTTTTGGTTTTACTTTATTCTTATTCTATTTCATTTTCATTTCAGGACCTCACAACTGTTTCATGGAGCTTGCAATGTTTTATAAGAAGGGAATTCTTATATCCATTTTCAAGACAATATATTTATAACTACTACTCCTATGACTCACACTTTTGAAGTTTCCTGTACATAGCACATACTACTAATCCATGTATTTATATCCATTTTCACGTTCATGTAACTATATGAGGTTTGTCACACCAGGTGTATTTTAAAGTTCTTATGAGATAGTGTTTGCCGTTTAGATAATTAATTCTAATTCTGTTATATATTGTTAATATATTAACTTTCAAGTTCTACCAAAAAATAATATTAACTTTCAAGACAATATATTGAATAATTTATTTTTTAATAATTTTTCGAAACTATTTGCCCGTGCAAAGCACGGGCAGAATGCTAGTTATTCTTGAAGGGGATTCTTCATTATTAATTCACCTATTAGCAAATCCAGCTCAGGAAGTTCCTTGGCGTATAAATGAGACTATGGGTCAAATCCGGCAACTTTGTGCATCCTTTCAGATATTAAATTCCATCATATATATAGAGAAGGAAATCAAAGAGCAGATTTGTTGGCAAATTATGCCATAGATCATTTTCAATGTACATCGCTCAATACCCCTCCCCCTGTTTTGTTTTGTAAACCTTGTTATTGGATGATGCTCTTGGACGTGTTCATATAAGGATCTAGAAATTTATAATATAATCTGATACTTTCCATAAAAAAATAGATATATTTTTATTTTACCTTATAAAAGAACGAAAACATGTCAAAGTTTTTGTTTGGTTGTTTGTCTTTTAGTTAATATAATAAATATAAATATATGCATCGCATGCTACCCTTAACAGTTATATTTTTAAAATAATATAGATGAAGTTATCGCATTATCTATAATTATAAACAATGATGCTTTTTGGGAAAAAACATTAAGAACAAGTCATTTTTTTGTTGTCTTTTAGCTGATATAATAAGCATAAAATATAAACATAGTCAGCAACCCCTTGACGTATAAGTTAAGTTATACCTTTCTAAAATAATATAGATTAAGTTCTTCTATAATCTAGAATTCTAGAATTATAAAATAGTTATACTTTTTTTTAAAAATTAAGAATTGAGTGACATTTTATTGTTCATATAAATTTTTTTCAAAAAGTACTTTAAAGACTTGTAAACTACTTATAAGTTTACATGTAATGCCCCGGATCCAAGTGCACCAAACATTTTGTTTAGTTTTTGTCTTTTAGTGTATTATAAAATTCGGTCAAATTCAAACTTTTAAATCCTGATGAAATTGAAAAGCCTGAAAAGAGAAACGCTTGGTTTTTGTCTTTTAGTATATTATTATACAAGAGATAAATATTGATTATAAAATTCGGTCTCATTCAAACTTTTAAAGCGGTCTGATTCAAACTTTTAAATGCCCGAGAAAAGAGATAGGCATTTGCAAGGCTTTTTGAGGATTTTTTTTTAAGAAATTATTTTATATAAACAATAAAATGATATTAATTCTTAATTATTTTAGAAAGATATTACTATTTCGTAATTACCAAGAATCTTAAATACATTAAACAAAAGTATTACGAAACCAATGTTGGTCAAACAAAGCGGCGCATATTCATTCAATTCTTGTAATCAAAAAATAGTGGTAGATTTTTAAAATAATTAAAAATGAGTTTTACTTTGATGTTCATAAAAATATCTTTCAAAAATATCCTAAAAAAAACTTTTAAAACTTCTGTTTCTTGTTCGTTAAACAAATGATTGTAAGGTTGTTAGGGGTCATTTATGGAATAAACACTCGTTCTTGAATTATTTTCTTCTTCACATCCAAGCCGCCTTTCCCGGTTACCAAAAGAAAAATAGGCCCGCATTTCCCGTTCCAACAAAAAGCAATGGATTATTTAAAATATAAAAATGTAACTCTGCAAAAAGCACCGTAAAACATTTAATTTTTTTTTGTTGGAAACCGTAAAGCATTTAATGTTTTGGCAAAAAAATATATAAAGCATTTAATGAATGAACATTTGTTACCAAAAAAAAAAAAATTAATGAATGAACACATGATTCTATGGAGGTCCACCTCTGTCCTTCCTGCAGTTCTGCAGTTCTCTGCTATTCTCTTTTAATGCACCATCGTGTTGTTCCTTTTCTGTCAAAACAGAGAAATCTTTTCTTCCTGTGTTTCTTCTTCCTCTTCGTCTTGAACAATGTAGTCTGTGGAGAGTTGGAAACCGGAGTAGAAGTAAGCAAGCAAGCGATCGATAAGAAAATTGTGTTTAATTACATCTTTGCTAGCTCACCACGTACATACATTTTAGTCACCGGTACCATGTGATGGGTGTTGATCTGTTCTCCGGCAGCTATAGAGTCAGGCAATGTTGCTGCTGCCATTGTTGTAGGCCTTCGCTTCCCCCAAATGCACTGGACTCCCTTGGCAGCCCGTGTGTCATGCTTGTGCTGTTCTCTTCGATTTCCATTGTTGTGCCCTCCATCTCTTTCGCTTCCATTGGCTCTGAGATCCCTGTTTCAGGTACTTCCATTGTGGTGGAAGCTGAGGGAACCTGATATGATGGGATCCATGGCACAACAGCTAAATTGTTGGGTGTTTGGCCAGATTTCTGTTCAGAAATCGCTGCTTCGTCATCTACCATTTTTCTCACACAAAGGGAGAGAGAGAGAGAGACGATGAGAGGGAAAGACAAGGAATCTGCCTAGAACCAACTGAGACGTTATTTATGAGGTGACTGGACTAAGCAGTCGACACACAGCTCATTCACGATGACGAAATTAGGGGCTACAACCGGTCAAGTTGTTCGATCACGATCATTCTTCAAGCGATGTAGCGTTTGTGCCAATGGATCCACACAGGAGACGATAAGAAGATATTTGTGCAAGGTTTGATGAGGCAACACGTAGTCCAGAAGACGTTGATGGGATAACCTTTCCTTTGAATGATCAGCTCAGCTTTGGTTAGATGAGCAGGTTTTCCTCTGGTTTCTTCCATACCTTTTCTTGTTTTTTTATGAGATTATGAGATTTTGTTTTATTACAAAAAAAAATACAGAAATGATAATGTTTTCCTCTGCGTTTTCCCAGAGTTTTCCTGTCTTTCTTGGGTTTTAATTTAATGTTTTATAAGATTATTGGATTAATTTAAATTTTTAATCAACTTATCTTATCTATGTTTACAGCTGTCGTGTTTGGCCTACAGACGTATACGTCATATGCGCACAACTGTCATTAGCTCTTCTATCTGTTCATATTGTCTTCTATTACGTGTCATATTGCATGTAGGGGTATATGCGCACAACTGTCACTAGCTCTTCTATCTGTTCATATTGTCTTCTATTACGTGTCATATTGCATGTAGGGGTTTACATGTTTTACATTATATATTGTTTCATCAGTTATTTAAAATTACCTTTTGTTCAATTGCACTTCTAAAATGGTTCTTAGTGGTTTTAAGACAGCACACACTTGACGCCTGTGGAGTACAACGATTCACTTTCCACAGTAAGCAAACTTATTCGTTTTACTGCTGTAAGATTAATCCACTTGATTATAGTTTAACGTTGTATCCAATTATATGTTGCTTTATGTCAATAGCGATTATAGATAGGCATTGCAACACACTTGCCATTACAATTGGTGTGGAATTGTTGGGTTTGATCCATCCATTATTGTTCAAACACTTTTATTTTATCATGAAGTGCTCAAGCCTTCTCCTGTTACTTTGATTGTATCCACTCTTTTCTGTTCCCCTACTTTAGGCTTAGTAAAATGAACTCATGTGTTGATCATCTCTATCATAACTCGAGTAGTCTTAGCTATTTGATCATCTCTATAATAACTCCAGTAAAATACGTAGGCTTAGTGCCAACTTATTTGTTATTACATTATAGTGTAATCGTTTAGTTTCTTACTTCCTTAGGTAAATTACATATTTGAAATATTTTATTGCAGAAACAAAAATGTTAGTCCATAGTACTGTATATACAATTTTTAGTTATTGTCTTCTTTTGCATACATTTTGTTATTAAATAATGGAATAGCATCTTTTATTTTCCGTTTTTACTATAAATCATTTATTTTCTTATTCCCTTAATTAAGATGTGTATCTGAAAGCCTTTATTCAATAACTAAAAATGTTCTTTTTATTGTTCTTTCTTCTTTTTCTTTTTCGGGATGATCTGTAGTAAGATTTCGCGAGGTTCACTAACGATTTAATATATGTCATGTGCAGATTACATTTCTAAAACTCCGCAAAATTGAGGTGAGTACTTCTTTGATTTCATTTATTTGGTTTATTATATAATTAGAGCAACCCTTATCCTATTGTAATCATGGAATTGATGTCGTGCATTTCTCATGAGGCTTATATAATTTTGCAATGTTGTTAATCCATATTTTGTCTTTATTTACTAATTTACTGATTGATTCATCCCTTATTTATTGGTACTTACAAAATAGTATAATTGATTCAACCATGCAGTTTTTTTCCTTTCTTGTTGTATATATTTTATTATTAGATTACAGAATAGCTTGAAAACAGCTAAAACTCTACAAATTTTGAGGTCAGTTACTCTCTCATCTTAATTTATTCTTTTATTGTTATATATAAGAAATGCTTACTTTTGCGTATTATTTATTGGTGTTTACATGAATAGTATAAATCATTTATAATTTTACTTCTGTAAATAAAATACATATTACTAACATTTTATTGAAGCAACAAAACATTTCAGGTCAGTTACTCTCTCATCTCAGTAGATTAGAGACTAAAAAACCTATCAAACCCCACAAATTTTGAGATCAATTACTCACTCATCTTAATCTTTTGTTCTGTTGTTATAGCAAATGTTACTTTTTCATATTATTTATTATTGGTATTAACAGAATAGTATAAATCATTTATTGTTTTACTGTTTATGCAATTATTATTTTGTAGTTTTCTTTTGCATACATTCCATGATTATAGATTATACAATAGCTTCCAAATTTAGTAAATGTCACAGATTTTGCGGTTAGTTTCTCTGTGATCTTAAATTTTTTTTCTGTATTATTAGAGGAAATCTTTACAATATTTGGATTGTGAAAATTGCGCTGTTTAGTTTCTTATGAGCTTATATAATCTTGAAATCTTATGAATCTATGTCTATCTTTATATGATGTTGTTCATTAACTTATTTGATGCTTGTTCATTGGTATTTATCAAACAATAAATATATATCATTTAATTTGTTACTTCTTTAACTAAATACATATCTGCTGTTTGGTCTATGTTACATAGATTTTCTTATTAGATAACAAAACAACTTATGCATAATAATATCTTATACATTAGTAAATTATGAAATGTCTTTGTTGTCTTCTCTTACTTTCCTTTTTCATTTTTTTTCATATTCTTTTCTAACTAAAACAGAAAATATAACATGACCATTGAAAAGAAGTCAGAAAATCATAAAAGAGCACATAAAGACGAAGGTCAGTTATCAAAACAATTACCTTATAATTTGCTGTAATAAGTTTTTTGATGTTTTTTTGTTATAAAACAAATTCTTAATTAACTCCATATACTTTTTTCAGATAAGGAAGCATTAACACCACCTCGAAAAAAATATAATTGGTATGCAGCATTATCTCCGGAACAAAAACAAGAACTTTTATTGAAAAAGAGAGAACAATATGCGAAAAAGAAAATGGCTTTGAACTCAGTAAATGCTCACAGTAATAAAGACATATGTTTATTAAATAATATGAATTCAAGAACTTACCATTCATATGAGATCGGTAAGACTTACATAGAAAAATATTCTTAATTTTTATTTTATATATATTATATGTTCCTGTTCTGAAAGTAGTTTTTGCATACAGGTTCAACATCAGAAAATATAAATCATACCTGTTTAGAGACAAATATCATTAACAAAAAAACTGATTTCAGTTCATCTGCTGAAAAAAAAAATTGGTATACAAAGTTATCACAAAATAAAAAACAAGATGTATTATTAAAAAAAAACAGTTATACAAAGAACACAGACTTCGAAAAGAAAAGAACATCTATAAAGAAAAACTGAATTGTGAACGAGGAAGAAGTAAAGAATCTCAGCAAACAAATACAGGTTAGTATATTGGAAGCTTATTACTATCCCTCATCATCCCCATCCCCATCCCCCCATCATTAATGAACTTCTTTCTTATTATGCAGGAAACTCTAACGTGAACAAAGGAACATGCATTACTTTTAATACAAACAAAAACACTACCGGGACTGAATATTATACAAACACAAATACTCAAACTTTGCCTTTAACAACACACAAAACCACAACTAAAAAAAACAAACAAACATTAATCCAAAATTCAAAAAAAAGGTTTAACAAACAATTAAAAAAATTAACACAACATCCCACGCCTGTTGAGGCTTCAACATTACCGAATATACCTGATTGTTCATATTGTAATGCAAAAAGATTTGCTCACGAAGTTTAAAGTTTTTGTTGTGCTCAAGGACAAGTTTTAATTGCTACTGACAATATTCCAAATGATCTTTACCAATTATATATGTCAAGAGATAATGAAGCAAAAGAGTTTAAACAATATATTCGAACATACAACAACAAATTTGCTTTCACATCATTAGGAATTAGTTATGATAAAACTTTAGCTCAAAGAAATAAAGGAATTTATACCTTCAAAGTACATGGTCAGGTTTATCATTACATAAATAACTTATTGCCATCAGATGGTCATCCTAAATTTTTACAGCTATATTTTTTTGATACCGAGCATGAAATGGAAAATAGACTACTTTTAGTATAAAACGCAAATTTTCAACAACCGATTTACGACGTGCACGTGCTGTGCACGTGCCCCCCCCACCTAGTAAATATAAATATATGCATCGCATGCTACCCTTAACAGTTATATTTTTAAAATAATATAGATGAAGTTATCGCATTATCTATAATTATAAACAATGATGCTTTTTGGGAAAAAACATTAAGAACAAGTCATTTTTTTGTTGTCTTTTAGCTGATATAATAAGCATAAAATATAAACATAGTCAGCAACCCCTTGACGTATAAGTTAAGTTATACCTTTCTAAAATAATATAGATTAAGTTCTTCTATAATCTAGAATTCTAGAATTATAAAATAGTTATACTTTTTTTTAAAAATTAAGAATTGAGTGACATTTTATTGTTCATATAAATTTTTTTCAAAAAGTACTTTAAAGACTTGTAAACTACTTATAAGTTTACATGTAATGCCCCGGATCCAAGTTTATTTAAAAACTCATAAACCCAAACCCTAAACGTTAGAAAATGCCCAGATATACTAAACTAGACATAAATAATTCATGTTCATAATCACAGTGTAGCAATAATGATAAAAATCCTCAAATAAGTGTGGAATGAAATAGTACCACCATCCAAAACATAAATTCATCAAACTCAAGTCTGGTCAAGGTCAACTAAAGATAATACCAATAAATTCCCCAATAAATAATCCAATTTAAATAAAAGTCATGGCTCTCTGAACCTACACAAAAAAAAAAAAAAAAAAAAAAAAATCCTTCTCTCTATAGTCAAGGTGGTCCCCCTCTGAATCAATCCCAACAGCGTCCTCACAGAGTGTTTCAAAACAAATCAGAAAAAAAACAATAATGTGAGAAAGGACATCTCAGTAAGTAGCCATGCTAAAAACATAAGTTTATACAGTTCGAAATATGCAAGCGAATAATTAGGTTAACCAAGATAGATATAAACACAATGAAATATAAAATAAAATAAAAATGCGAACATACGATATGTCTTGTAGGACTCATGAAATAAGAATTCCAGAGATAGATCAACAATCTATGCCAATTGTGAAATCCCGTTCCAATATCCCTAGCATACCCTAATTAGTGAGTTTGATGTGTAGGTGAAGCTGGAGAAGTTCAAGCTTAAAGCTAGCCAAAGTGGCTACGCCCCGGGCTGTCAGCAGCCTGTGAAGGTGAGCCTTCCTTCCTTGAGGAATTCCTAAATGATTGGGCAGATTATTTTATAGATGAGACAATATGCTAAGTGTTAGTGTGTGCAATGTAGGAGGAGGAATGGCAAAACTGTAATAATTAGTGTCTTATGGAGAAGCCATTTAAGTGAAGAAAATAGCCAAGGAATGCCTGTAGACACCCCAAATTGCACTACAAAAATGAGAAAATAATTGAAAATATTAATTGGGATTTGAAACAGGTCAAAAATGCATAAAATTCAATCATTTAAGCAGTGCCCGTATTGTACCTACGGGCTGGTCGCGCCCGCATTTTATATACGGACATACCGTGCCCGTAATAAGAATGCGGACATGACTTGCCCGCAATGTATATACGGGTACAGGAGATTTGTGCGAATTTGATCTTTGTTCGATTTTTGAGCCTTATCTACATCCAAATATATCTCTTGGTGAGCGAATTTGTTTATTTATTCGTTCGAATTATCCTTGTTGGCCATGGATGGGCATTATCCCTATTTTTCAATCCAATCTGGTGGATCATGATATATCCCTCTGGACCAGCCTTACACCTGGGTTTGCCTATAAATAGAGGTAAGATCATTAAGTAAAGGGCCACGAAATTTGAAGTCTAATGAACTCCAAGTGAAGAGAGGAATCCCTGCTGCTCTGCTTGCTCAATCCAGGTAAGTCTCTTTTCCCTTTTATTTTCTATCTTCAATTCTAGAGATAATAGGATCTTCTCCATTGCTGTAGAATAAGGCCTGGTTTATACTTGTATTCCTAAACCTGCCTCTAAGTACCTCAAGAATCCTTTCTAGCTGTAAAAGGTCAAGAGAGAGCTAGGGGGAAAAGAGAACAGGTAGATCCCTAGAATAGAACCCCATAATCTGTTTTTCTCTTATTTTTTCTAGAATAAGGCCTTTGATAGTGTTTGTATACCCAAACCTATCTCTAAGTACCTTAAGAATCCTCTCTAGCCGTAAAACGTGAAGAGAGAGCTAGGGGAAAAGAGAACAGGTGGATCCGTAGGGTAGACCCCCATGTGCTCTAATCTGTGAGATATGACTGCTTTGAATATCCTGATCATGTTTTAATGGTTTTATTTTGAATCTAAATGAATCCTATGAATCCATGATGTTTATAGCATGAGATCCCCACTTTTTTTTTCTAAAATTTTGATTTTTCACATCTTTGCACCTATAGCACTGTTTTCGTGATTTTTGTGGTATTAGGCTAAGATCCTGGATCTATCGTGATCTATATGATAGATCTGGATTCAGAAGCCTGAAAGTAACTTTTAGGGTTTCATGATGTGGTTTTTGAGTTATTTTTCATGTTTGAGAGAAGACCCTACGATCTAAGTTCTCCCATTTTGATGTTTTTCATCAACGTGGGTATTTTTAGTTTTGATTTCTTAATTTAATGTGAAATTTGGGTTATATCTATGTCTTGGACTGTTCAAGTTCAATTCTGCAATATTTCATAAAAATCATATTTTTTCTAGATTTCTAGAATTTAACTTAAAGCCAGATTTTTGAAGTTTTCACTTTAGATTAGTTTTATTTGATTTTATCTCAATTTTATTTTAATCATGAAACCCTAGGAATGGTATGATCATATTTGAAAGTTCTGAATCAATCAAGCTATTCGTATGAAAAAACCATACACTTTTGTCTTTTTTGGGATTTTTGTAGCAAGATTTCTTTATTTTTAACATGAATAATGCCTGGCAACCACCTTGTGTGGATGAATAGGGGTGCCTAACACCTTCCCCTGTTCATAACCTAATCCCCTTACCCATCTCTAGTTGTTTTTTTTAATAGGGTTATTTTTACCCTAAATTTGCCTTTTTGTGCTTATTTGATATTTTGGTGTCCATTCACATCTAAACAGAATGGTGGCGACTCTTTGTTTTTAACCAATCCCGTGTTATGATCAGGAAGTCATTGAATTGATTTTTCCATGTCTCACAATGCCCCATATGACCAAACCTTCAGCCTTCTCCCATTCTCTTCACTCTCTTCTTCCATACTCCTTTTCACCCATCTTCTTCATCTCCTTCTCTTTATCTTCTTCCCCATTCATTTCTAAACCATTGGAGGAGTTGTTGGCAAGCAAAAGGAAAAGAAGAACCCAAGAAAACCCATTTTCGTTTGGGGTTTGGAGTGTGGAGATTTGTGGAATCAAGCAAAAGGGGAGTAAGGAGTTGTTCGTGGGTTGATTTAGGAGCTAAAAAACTTGCTCAAGTGTTTGCAAGAGGTAAGCAACACCACTCCAACCTTGTTTTCCAATTTTCGGCCAAAATCACATGTTTAGATGAATGTTAGGGTTGAGATGTGAAAACGAGTCCTAGGCCAAATAAGAGAGTTTTCTTTGAGGGGTTTTGTTGGTAGTCGATTTCTACACATGCTAGGAGTGATTTCGAGCCCATAAACACCTAGAACAAGTCAGATTTGAGAAAGATTGAAATCCCCAAAAGTTCGGATTTCTCGAACTATCAAAATCCCAGGCCGCCCGAGCAGTCGCTCGAGTGCGGCATCATGCGGTAGTTCTAGGTAGCTTCAAGTAGAGTTTTAAGGCATGGTCGCTCGAGCAACGCTCGAGCGACTGTTCTAGCGAGAGTTTTAACAGAAGAACCCCGAGAGCAAATATTTGGCCGTTTGAAGCAGGCTCGAGCGACCTATCGAGCGCCTTTACCAGAATTTCCAAAATTTACATTTTTAGCCCATATTGAACTACCTTTTGTTTTTATTCAAATCCAACCTATGTATAAGTGAGAGTTAGGCGTCTAGGAGGTGTTCCAACTAGAAGTAACTCAAAATTCCAAATAACAAAGATTTTGGGTACGTTTTGCGCAAGAAGGTCTTAGAATGAGTTCCTGTCCCAGAGTACTATAGGAATAGAATAATTTGATTCCACCACCTCAAACACTTTCTAAATAACCTTTGGAAATAAGTGTCAAGAGCCAAAACTGAGATATGCAAGTATCATAAGAGTTGAGGCATAGGTTGCCCCAACAGAGTCAAGAAATGTAGGATTTCTAGAAAACCTAACCTTTACCATTGACAATCAAGGTGAGTACACTACACATGATGAGACAGGCTTCGGCCTGGTATTTTACACCTAGAGTGAAGGGCATTGGCCCGTAGTATATTTGCACCATAACAAGGGCTATGGCCCGTTACTTGTACCACCATGAGACAAAGGGCAGTGGCCCATGGTTATTGACACTGAAAGGAGGGCAATGGCCCGAATGACATTGAGTTATATTGAGCAGAGGGCAGTGACCCAAGATTGACTCGGGTAAGGCTGTGGGCTACCCTTGAGTATTTTCCATGCAAGAAAGCATGAGGTATTGATCATGAATAATTAACCGGTAAGTCTTGGTGGGTTTTGAGCGGTTCATCTCAGTTGGGGTAGTGGACCCTTGTTCCTCCCAACTTGGAGATAGAGAACTAGCATCCTCCACTCAAGCTTAGGTATAGTTGATGTGTTATTATTCCGTTAATTGTTGCTATACTTGTTGTGTAATTGATGAATGAACACACCCGCATAATGAACCCTTAAGGTATGGATCCATAGACTTAACTAGGATTGTTTGGGTATATATCATGGCCAGTGGTTCTTGTACTGTTTTTGCTTTTATTTGTGATATCATCCCGGCACCAGCATCATCGGTGGCCGATGCCCACTTGCTATGGGGAATCGGCAGTGGATGCCTGTACGTCACGGGGAATCGGCGTATGGATGCCTACGTCAAGGGGAATCGGCATAGATGCCTAGCCACCACGTGGAATCAATGACGCTAGATGGGGCAATGTATATATATGTAAACATCATAGATAACAAGTGATAATATTGAATGCACGTTTGCAATTAAATAGATTATCTGTACACTGAAGCACATGCATGCACTATTATATGACACATGAGATGCCATGGATTTCGTAGCATTAAAACTACCTGCATGTCATGGTTTATCGGAAGATATTTGCATAAACTGTGTTTTCACCGAATCATGCATGTGTTGCTTACTGAAACATTAGTCTCACAATTGCTTCTCATCTTATTTTTCAGATCCATCATTGTCCGGTGTGAAGGACCGGGCTGGGGATAGAGGCAAAGAAAAGGCCATTGGTTATAGAGAGGAGGATTTTTATAGTCCTTAGGCTTTCTTGTATTGTTCATGTATAGTTTTGGATTGTAGAACCTTTACCTTTGAGAGGAGTGACTAGTCACCCAATATTTTGGTAACTAAACTGTTGTATCTCTTTTCATTTCAAATATATATAGATATGAACACTTTGGATATGCACATGTATGAATTGTTTGCACTTGCACTTGTATAGAAAAGTTTTAAAAATTCGTCTCGTTTCGTTAAGTGTAATGGCCCACTTGCCACGGCTTGGGACGAGTGGTGCCTTGGAGGAGCAGACCTGGTTCCGGGTTGTGACACCAATACACCCTTCTCACTAAGTACACGGATTGAAGAAGTACAAATAAATTGCTAGTATGCTACCTAACCGAATTACAAGCGGGCCAACCGATACCTATCAGGCTATTCAACGCTAGACGGAAGTATTCAACCGATACCAGAGTGAATTAGCATGTGCAGCAAAATACCATTGAAATCTTATTACCAACACACTCTTCCCACCAAGTACACGGATTGAGGAAGTATTCCACTTGTGCGCACGTCACGTTGGCGCACTGCGAGGTGTACGAAAAAGGTGCATGCCTCCTAAAGGGTAAAATGGGAAAAGGGAGTTGCCACCGCCTGATGGGGTGTAGGCAGGCACCTGGATGCCCTAAGGATGTCTATTTTGGTCTGCGGCTTGAGATTCTAAAGAAGGGCTCGGTTACGGTCCGGGGAAGTCCGTAGACACCCTGGTCCGCCTCGTCGAGTGACAGGTCCCATTGGTTTCCCTGGTTAGAGTCAACTGAATTCTCACTCGCCTGGCTCCTAAGTCAGTATGCACACTTGGTTAAGTCTAGTGGGACCACCTGAGTGGTGTTGGTCCCTTTATTTGATTGATTTCATCTTTTTATCTTTTAGTGAAGTGGGTCGGAAATGAGCCCTGTTGGAAGGCCCATAGGATTCTAAGTTGGGCTTAAACCTAGCCCAAGGCTCAGTCAGGGTTACCTTGGATAACCCTTTTATTGGTTTTTTGGTTATTGGGTTTGGAAATTATTTACATTTACAAGATTTAGCGGGTTAAGACTTTTAAGGCCCATTGGGCTTGGATGTGGCCCATGGGTAATTATCTGAATGGTCTTATGGCCCGTTATTGAAACGAACCTTGGTTTGGACCAGAATGGGCGTGGGCCCCGTTGGAAGGCCCGCAAAGCACTATTGAGCCCAAATGGGCCCAAGTCTCCAAAAGTGGGCTTGGGTTAACCCAAAGACCCAAAGGGTTCAGTTTGATTAAACTTGGATCGGGTCGGATGGATCCGGGTCAATAAAATCGGATTTTGAGGCTTCTCTGGGTCTAACCGCACATTCTGTGCGGTCGAGGCACAACCGCAGAACAAGTGCGGTTGCGCCTGAACCGCTCTGTGTATGCGGTTCCTGCCCAAAAGTCCAAAAACGGCCAAATCTGCTAATGGGGCATGCTCATCTAGCTTCTAGCAATCTCGGCGACTTGTTGTGGGATTCAGAATTAACTTGCAATGGCTTATACGATCTGCTTTTGGATCACATGATCCCATTCATGGGACTTCAACAGTGGGGAAAATCACTGACTTTGATCACCTATTAACATCGCAAAATAGGGATTCTAGAGATCCTTGTTTGGTCTTAAAGTGGCCCTTCACTCGCCTTGGAGAGGCAAGAATGGATCCATAAAAACATGCAAGAAAAGTAAAATAAGTGAAGGGAATATGGGGGTTACATTAGGGATACATTGGATGAGCAAGCAAAGGGGGAACAAGCTCCCCCTATTCGAATGTGACAAATTAATAGTAAGGTAGCACCTTAGAAGAAAACATTAAACCATATATATAAGGAACCTCTCCCTCCCATGAAGCTACACATGCATTTCCCTTACCATGAGAGTCAGTCCATTACTCAAAATAAAGAACAAGAAGAGAGAAAACAAACACTAACATGATATGAGCAACAATAATAACATACTGAAAATGCAGGACATCTCGACATGCTTACTTCATGTCGGTGTTCATATATGTGAAATAAAATGTTATGACAAAGCTCACCTTGGGGTTGAAATGACCTTGATGTGGTAGTTTGGACTCCCTTGAAGCAAGACAGGGGGCTGGAGCACCTTCTTTGGCCACCAACAGCAAAACTCCTCCTCTCTTGAAGGTTCTCAAGTGATGGAGATGGAGGAGTGGAGGATTGATTGGTAGGATGGTCAAGGAGGAAGGTTTTAGGGTTTGGCAAAGCAAGGAGGGGCAAGAGGAAGGGGTTTCGGATCAGAGGTAGTGGGGGAGAAGGGATGGAAATGAACCAAAAGAAGCCCGCCCCTGTCTACTGTTCGGATTTTCTATTTATAGAACACAATGACAAAACCACACACTCAGTGCGGTTTTGTAAGGACCCGGTCAACTTTTCAACGTTGACCGGGCTTCACCCCATTGGTTAGTGAAAAATCTTGAGGGGATGGTAAATTGGAGGGTTGAGATTAAATCTCACACCCTCAGGACTAGATGGGTATTTTGAATATGATTAAAGGGTATTAAAGACATTTTACTTCATATGTATAAATAAGGATTAGGGTTATCTGATTAGCTTCTTTTAGCAACACTGATTGGGGTTTGTACTTGACGACCAGGAGAGAGAGGAGGCCTTGACGTTGAGCTTCTTTTTTTGTTGGGTCTTCTAAAAACAAAAGCTAGGTAGGTGTTGCTGTTCTATTCGTATAACTTGATTTGCTGCTGTTCTATTCGTATATGGATTTGGAAATGTGAGCTCTTAGAATAGGTTATTACAATGTATGCATGATTTCTGGTTAATGGTAGAGAGCATGCTTGTATACTGATTTGAAATGATGTGGTTAACTGCTTGACAATCCGTGACTATGTAAACTACAACCTGAAATTCCCTGTGGCTTTTTGGTTTGATTCTTAACATCTATTAGGTCTGGAAACCGTGTGGAAACTATGACTGCCATGAGACCATCCTGTAATTAGAAAGATTGATAAGATTTGTGAGTGGTTAGGAAGAAAAAAAGAATGAAAACAGAGTAGAGAAGAGATGGATGACTGCCGTATAAATTAGAGAAAGAACATGTGAGGTTCTTGGTTATTGTAGAAAGAGAGAGAGCAGGTGGCGGCCTTGCGATCTTGCCAAAACCAATATAACAGCTACAGAATTTGGAGAGGAAAACGAATAAAATAAAATTGCAGAGAATAAAAAATGGGGTCTGTCGACTTATGAATTCGGAAGAGAGAGAGAGACTAAGAGAGTTTTATTGACCTTTGTTTATCAGAGGAGAGAACGTGAGGGAGGGAGAAATAAGCAAATAAAATAAAGTTTTCAGAGAATAAAACAAAGGGGTCTGTCGAGTTCTGAATTCGGAAGAGAGAGAGAGCAAAGAGTTTCAGTGACCTTTTGTTTATCAGAGGAGAGAACGTGAGGGAGAGGGAGAAATAAAAAAATAAAGAAATAAGAGGTAGGGACGTCAACCCCCCTTTTTGAGAAAATATGTGCTCAATTTTTGAAATAGAATCGACTAACTTATATATATTTAAAATTTGGTTACCATTAACCTGATAATTTGAGAAAGGGCAGTGGTCCTTGGGAAGACATCTAAACTATTCTTGATCGATTGTTTCAAATATTTAAAGTTTAGGTGGAACCTTTCTTTAAATATTATGAGAAAAAGGGACGTCAATGGTGATGTGAATCAATTTTCTTTTCATATTTAAAGATTAGGTAATGTGAACTTTTCTTTAAATATTTGGGTTGAAAAAGAAAGTGAATTCCTTTCTGAACTGGCTTGTTTGTTATTTAAATGTTGATTAATGGAAAGTCTAGCAGGGTAGCAGGGGGAGAAGGACCCTTGTGATTTATGAAGTCTGGCAGGGTAGCGGGGGAGAAGGACCCATGAGACTTGTGAAATGTAGCAGGGTAGCAGGGGGGGGGGGGGGGGGGGGAAGACCCGTTGATGCAGAAGAACCTCCAATTGTGTGATTGATTGTATATATAATACTTGCATATGAGATATGTGAATTCTGAAAACAATGACTGTAGCACATGATATGTAATGAGATTGTTAGTGATAATATTGATTTCTGCATACCTCTATATACTTGCTAGATACTAAATACAAAGATTAATTGTTATATTTTTGTTGTGAATTTTGTTATAAGGAGAGAAATAGCTCCATCTACTGAGTCGTCGTACTCACTCCTACTAATTACTTTCAGGTCCTGAGAGGAACGCAGAACCAAAAGGACAGTGAACGACCTTCCTCTTACGTTACTAGTTTTATTTTGATAGGTGGGTCTGAACACTCTTGTAGTGATGGGATATTATTGAGATATCAATTATGTAGAAAAGTTTAGTGGGAATTTTATTATGGTATTTTGACAATTTTCATTATGGGATGCTATTTAGAATCTTTGAACTTTATTATTGGTTTTAATCTGATTCGTACATTTGTCATAAGATTGTTGTTGGCTTACGAGCGAGAACATGCCTTGGGATACGAGCCTATGTATTTATTAAGGCTTAGTACTCAGGGCGTGACAGGTTTGGTCGAAAATGAGTAGTAACCGCACATACTGTGCGGTTTGGTCGAAACCTTAGGGTATGTGCGGTTTTGGTCCTGTCTTTTTAGCAATGATTAGGGGACAAACTCACACAGGCACAGTCTGACACGCCATGCAACCGTACTGTAAGTGCGGTTACTTTTCACGCGCCGCTTGCGGTGATTGGCTCGCGTGAGCGGTGGCCGAAAAATCAACTACATATGGTGTGCGGTTGCGGCAAATCTTTCATATTTGCCCTTTTTCTTCCCCCTTTTTGGTTGAGTTGATGGCTGAGGTGACTCAGCCGCCCATTCGGAAGAATTAGACTTCCCCAATTTTTATTACTTCCTATTTATCTTAAGATATTAAACTTTGACTGATTTGCTCCTGGGACTGTTTTGCTCATATCTTCTCCATCCGAGCTCCGATTCCTGCAAGCTCAGTTGCGTTGGAGCCGTGTCAGGATTCTCTATCCACTGAGATAAAGCAAAGTGATCAATTATCACTTGATCAAAAAGTCAACTTTTGTCCCCTCAGGTTTTGACTTTTTAGCTATGGTTTTCATTTTTAGCACTTTCGGGGGTGCAAAAATGAGGTCCTTACACCGCCGAGTACACGGACTGAGGATATAAGACATACGGCATGAAATAACATACTCTTCCCACCAATTATAGGAATTGAGAAAGTATCCTGCTAAGTACATGGACTGAGGATATGAGGCATACGCCATGAAATAGCTGCGTACGCGAGAACATGTATGTGTTATAACCAAACCCACATACATGGAGACATATACATGTCAGAATCACACCCGCATACACGGAGACACCTACATGTCAAAAGCACACCCGCATACGCGGAGACACATACATGTCAAAAGTGAACCCACATACGTGTCGATTCAAATATCCATATAAACCATGATAACTATTAAAACCAAATTTGATTTCTAAAAGATATTAAATAACAAAAATTAGCCTTTAAACAAAGTTCTAGGTATTTAAAAAAATCATGTCTCCATATTTTTGAAGAGCATAAATTTAGAACTCCTTTAATAATACATTTTCGGGAAAATCACATTTTAAATAAAATTCCCATATTCTAGTTTTAAATAATTCCAAAATCACGTCCAAACCTAAACCTTAAGAAAATCTTTAATAATAATAATTCTCTGATATTTACGCTACATTCTCATTAAGCTATTTGATCCTTTTCCAAAAGCGTGAAATCTGAATATTTTCTAAAGATGTATACAATTCCATAGTACACACATGATCATCTAATGTCCTCTAAAGTTCACAGCAACCTTAAACATAATAATCCTATTCAAATCTTTACTATATCTCACCTACAAATAATTATCATCTCTAAAATTAATACACATTCAGATTTTTATTGCATTCAACCACATTATAGAAATAATATCATCACAATTCGATCCATGAAATCATAAACATAAACTAATCAAGGTTTTGCAAAACTCAAGAGCAAACATAAACTCATGCATCTAATTTTTTTTTTGTTTGTAATTTAACGAGACCTATAAACTCATCTAAAATTTCCTATATTTTCTCCAAACATTCAGGTTTCTCAAGAATTCCATAACCTTTAAAAGGCTTCATTTATATCAAATATATAACTCAGACGCTCATCTCTATTAACCTTAAGTATTGGGCATCAACTACCCTTTTTATGTTGCATTTTTTTAAAATCAACCAAAATTATATAATTCACATTCGGATCATTCCACAATTTATCAATTTACTATCAGACTTTTCCAAAACTATTTAAGAATTAAATCATAGTGAAACCAGAATTCAACACTCTGTAATTATCATATCGAAGCTAACAACAAAATACCAGAGTTTGGGATTTGAATGAATAATCAGAAAACACAACTTTCTATGCAAAATTATAGGGGCTAACTTATCCTAAGATCTCCATACATCACTCAATATTCAGGTATGATCATCAATAAGAAAAGTCTGAATTTATTAAATATGCAAAACTGCGAAAATTAACGAATCGGCAAATTACAGTAATGCATGAAATTCATCAGTTTCATTCATATAACCCGAAATTTAAATCCTATGCAGATTTGAAAGGACTACTTACTTGATGTTGTAGGCTACATTTTCCCTAAAATTTCTAGATGTTAATTTCCTCTTGCAACCCAATGTAAATAAGCCAAGATCGATACCGTCTGGGTTCAGTTTCGAACACGAAATAACCATGTAATTCTTAGAAAATGCTATCAGATTTTTCATCAACCAAGAGGACCTAAATACTAATTAATTTCTTACCTGAAGTTTGACAATGATGCCACGAAAATTCAGAAAGTGAAACCCCTAACTTGCTGCAAATGAAATGCCCAAACGCCCAAACCGAAATCCACAGAACTACACTAATCACATAACATACAATAACAAAATCTAAACTAAGATTTCAAGCAATTTTAAGGACTGTTCGAACGGGGTAAAAACATGGTTCTTAGGTCTGAAATCTCACTTTAGATTCAACCTAATTAAGCACTCTCTCTTTTTGTTTACACCCTATATGACCGACGAATAAGAAAAGGACACGTGGTGCCTATGTGGCATATTTAGGCCACGGCATCAAAGCATGTAGACCTCGCATAGTTGGTTAAGCCACATCAGCATGAACACAGAACCAAGAATACAATTCGAGTCACGACAAAACCACGAATATAAGAAGATCGTGTCATCGGTCGTTCAAGGATAAACCAGTTGAAGATCGTGGCCGAGCGGTTATCGTTTTGGAACTGAAAACTGAAGACGACCAACCACCATGAAGATCGTGCAAGAGTAGGACGTTGAGAAAACCGTCAAAGATCAGCTATAAAAGGCACCAATTCGAAGAGCTCAGGGACACAATCCACCCAACCGCAACCGGTTATTATATTATTTTGATCATCCGTGATCCTTTATCCCCTCTAATACAGAAGGATAAACTAGGACCTCTCTCACTGCTTCCAGTCGCAGTGACATCTTCGACCCCTCTTTACTTCGATTAACACCAGAATCCTGCCACCGGAGAGTAAGTTGAGGCCGCCCCTGACTCACAGTTCTGTGTTTACAGAATCCCGAGCAGCCGGTCCCGAGACTCGCTCTGATCACGCCAGGTGACGTGTGTATTTTCGGGTAAGCAGCAATCCAAGGTGAACCCCCTGAACTGACTTTGCTAGCAGCCGCCCCCTTCCTCCTGCACTTATACCCGATTACGGCTATAAGACCAGGACAGGCCGGTCCTGCAAGCCCTGTCGATTTTCTTTTTGTACTTTTTGTTTCCATTTTGGGGATTATCTGTTGTCGCTTTCGGCTCGTCGGTCGATTTTATAATAAAAGGATTTGTGTGCCATTAGTTGCTTTCGCTTTTAAACACTTACAAGAACCTAAACGAAGACCGGACCCCTAGTCTTCATATCATTGCCTGACCCGTTTTATTACAGGTGACTTGCAGTACGACTGGACCGATTCCAGTTCAGATTCGGAACAGGTGCCCGGGGTCAGGGTTTGACCCGAAAATCATTTGTATCAAACGATACTGGCACGCCCGCGTAGAGACACATCATCACATTCGACACGTGTCCACACCGGCCCAATTTCGGAGCAACATCCTTTTTTGGCACGCCCGGTGGGACCATTAGTCTTTGAAAGAGCACTAATGGCGGCAAGAAGAAGTACTCGGCATGCCGAAAATGCAACGCCAGAGGAACCTGCCGAATCTCAGGTAAATCCTCTTTATGGTTCAGAAGTCCCGGAAGAAGGACCTTCGAGTTCTCAGCCGGATCTTAATGAACGACTCATCCAGGCCATACAAGGTCTTTGCCAACAAATGGCAGGCTTTGGTCAGGGTATTAACAAGATTTCTTCTGATAATGGTAGAATCCTAGCAGTTTTACAGGAAGGTTTCTCCACAATGACAAGACCGGCTATGATGGCCGAGCGAGCCGAAACATCGGCCGCTGGTTCGAATGCTCATGAAAGGATTAATATCCCTGAGCAACCACCGCCCATGAACTTAGGTGGAAATGGCCGAAATGAACAGGCCAACACCGTTGCTTTAAGGGGAGAAATACCACCTGGTATCCCAATTCCTCATAATGTACCTCCAATTGAGGTGCGTCCAATGGGACAAAGGGAAGCACAGGAGAACCATAGAGAAGATATTGGGGTAAGAAATATGGCCGTAAACCGTAATTACATCCAAAATGTAATTCAAGAGATGATCGGAGATCAATATCACCGATGAATGACTAGGCCAGTTTATAGGAAACCTTACCCGGACTGGATTGACCAGCAATTTGAATTTCCTAGGGGATACAAGATTCCCGAATTCACTTTGTTTTCAGGAGAAGGTCAACAGTCTACCATTGAACACATTGGCCGATTTACGGTACAATGTGGAGAGGCGTCCGGTAATGATTTCCTCAGGCTCAGACTATTTGGAAACTCATTAACCGGACAGGCCTTTACGTGGTACATTACATTACCGGCCAATTCCGTTACAAATTGGGCAATGATGGAAGAAAAATTCCACTTCCAATTTTATCGTACGGAACCCGAAGTAACCATGGTTGATCTTGCTCGGTTAAGACAACAACCAGGGGAGTCGGCCGATAAGTATATCACTCGCTTTAAATATATGAAAAACAAATGCCGAATTCTTTTACCGGAATCGGAATTTGCAAATTTGGCCTTAAACGAACTACACTTTGAACTTCGAAAGAAATTCGAAGGTGAACAGTTCGAAGATTTATTTGAATTGTCGGCTAGAGCAGCCAAATATGAATGGTTGTTACAGGAAGATAACGAAAAGAAAGTCTCGTCTTACGGGTCCTATTACAGGGACCCGAACTTTGAATACGGAGTTGTAGAAGTCGTTGGAAAACAAGCAATCACCTGTCCGATTCTTATCCGAAAAACCAAGGATACAGAAGCAACAAAAGAAACAAATACTTTTAGCCGAAATTATTCCTTTGACATAAATAAGACGGCCGAAATATTTGAATACCTTCTAAAATAGGGATTCTTCAGACTGACTAAAGACCATCCTTTTATCCCGGCCAATGTGGCGGCCAAGGGCAAATCTTGTAAATGGCACGGAGTGAAAACTCACAAAACTAATGAGTGTACTGTGCTTCGTAATGTGATACAGGAGAATATTGATAAAGGACTCCTAAAGTTTGTAGAAACGGACAAAAGGAAAATGCAGGTTGATACACAACCTTTCCCTAAGGAGGTGTCGGCGAATATGGTCACCATTGGTTTACCAAAATGCACCCCAGCAGTTAAAGTCGACCTGGAGGGATCCTCGTCAGAAAAGTGGGGGAAAAAAGTGCAACCAGAGCAAAACCAGGTGAACCTACGACCGAGAAACTGTTGGAGGTATCCACCTACACAAGGACGGTCATGGCGTCAAGAGAGAAGAGGTGAAATATGGGGCGAATGGTAGCATAAATCCAGGTGCGAATCCAGAATGGAAGAAAGCAGAAAGCAAGATCCTAACGAGATAACAACAAAGAGATTGGCTTCGGCTTCCTCTGAATTATCTTCCAATCAAGTGGCAACCAGAAAGCGACCGGAGACGGTTGCCAAATCCTCAGAGGATTTTTCCATTAATAAGGATGCACCATACAAGATTCCGCAGAAAATAGAAATATCACCAGATCGTCTTTGCCAAAACTGCAGGCTAAAAGTGATAACAGAATACCAGCATTCCCAGTATAAAGGGAAATCCATCAAGCATGAAGATGCCCGCCACACTCAGGGGGGCAAGAGACCATTATACTTAACTTCTGGAAGACAAGTAGGCTCGCCGACCAGGACGGCAGCCACATATAGCTCCGCTAGGGACAGCGGCTATATGACTCACGAACAATATAGGATGGTAGACAGGGTCAAACCTAGGATGGTAAAACCCCCTATTATTCAAAATGGTCACTGGAAAAGATTGACTCATCCTAAATTTCCTTTCCATGCGCAGGCAAGTATCGCAGAACTAACCAGAACGCAGAAGCGACGCTGGTAGCGACAGCAAGCTAAGAGACGATACCAGGAACAGAGTACTGGATCATCTGAGCCATATTGGTCTTCTAGGTTTGTCGCCAAATGGCGCATTCCAAAACCACAAAGGCTCGTAAAGAGCCCATTACTCGATTCATCAGTTGCTCCAGATACTACACCCGAACACAATTCCAATGCAGTAACCGAAAGGCTGGTTTCTGACGAAGAATTGACGGACAATTTCGCTGGAGGGGAAGGAGAACAATTGTTAACTGAATATAGCAAGATCTCAACTCCTTCTACGGTAGAAATAACGGAGGAATTGACGCTCGAAACTCCGAAAGACGAGATCAGCGAGTCACTGAGTCAACCTCCTTTGAGTGCTGATGCGTCAATAGCTGAAATTTGTTTCGGTCGAATGCCCCCGATACCACTTGACTGCCATATGGTCCTCACTTTGCCTATGACTTTCGGGGCAAGCCAGGAATTGCCACGGCTACAAGAGACCAATGAAGAGGAAGATCCAATAGCTTTGTATGTAATCGATCCGGAACACCTCGAGGAAGAGGGAAAAGACCAAAGACCGGTCGATGATGATAAAATCGGTCCGGTTGGAGAGGTATGTTTTATTGAACCATCTTTAGCCATGACTCAACATCTGAGGCCTCTATTTATAAAGGCGCACATGAACGGGATCCCTATCAATAGAATTCTAATTGATAATGAGGCAGCAATAAATTTCATCCCAATCTCCACATTGAAGAAGCTAGGTAAGTCTTATTCGGATTTAATTCCTTCCGAAATTACTGTTACTAACTTTGCAGGGGGTATTACAGGAACTAGAGGAATCCTCCCAATCGAACTAACGGTTGGGGCACGGCAATCTCTCACGGCATTCTTCGTGATTGAATCATCAGCCGGATACAACGCATTGCTGGGAAGAGATTGGATTCATTCGAATAGATGTGTACCATCTTCTTTACACCAATCGTTTCTGTTTTGGAAAGATGGCAAGATCGAAGAAGTGAAAGCCGACAAGCGGCCATTTGCCGTAGATTCCAATGCAGCACATGCATCCCTTTATCACGAAGGGGTAAAACCTATTTCATTTAATGGATATGACAAGAATGGGCAGCCGATTGCTTCAAGTTCGGCTATGCTACAATCGGCGCAACATCGGCTTACAGAGGTAGCCGCAGTCGCCGAACTCAAAGAACTACCAAATGATGGTTAAACCATCAGAAGTTGCAGAGGCCATCTTAAGAAAGATGACGGCTTACATGCAGGAAGAAAAAGTAGGGAAATTGCAACAGGAGCAGGAATGGCCGAAAAACGGTGAGGTAATGGTGAACTCGGCCGAATTCATCAACGAACAAGATGATGAAAGGATACAAGATCGGGATGAGATTATTCTCGCCAATCTGCAAGCAGCACCAGCCAAGCTAGAGGACCTAAAGGTAGACACCCAGGATCCATTAGAAGAAATCAACCTGGGAAAAGAAGCAGAACGAAAGCCTGTTTTCATAAGCAAGTTATTACCACCCTCGGTCAGACAAGAAATGGAAAAACTATTGGCCGAATATTCGGACTGTTTTGCCTGGACTTACCAAGAGATGCCAGGGTTGGATCGAAAAATGGTAGAACACAGGCTCCCTATCAAGCCGGAATTCAAACCATTCAGACAGCCTTCAAGGAGGATGGGTGATGACGTGATATGTAAAGTAAAGGTTGAAATAGAACGGCTTTTATCAGTCGGATTCATTAGGCCAATACGATACGCTGATTGGCTTTCTAACGTGGTGCCTGTAATAAAAAAGAATGGTCAAATTAGGGTATGTATTGACTTCCGCAATCTTAATTCTGCAACACCCAAGGATGAATATCCAATGCCGATCGCTGATCTCTTAGTTGATAATCCATCACGGCATAAGTATTTGTCATTCATGGATGGCCACTCCAGCTATAATCAAATTTTTATTGCCGAAGATGATGTAGCTAAAACGGCATTTCGTTGCCCTGGAGCATTAGGAACTTACTGTTGGGTAGTTATGCCCTTCGGGTTGAAAAATGCTGGTGCAACCTATCAGAGGGCAATGAATCTTATCTTCCATGATATGATCGGTCAGATACTCGAGGTATATATTGATGATGTGGTGATAAAATCTCAGACCGAGAAAGACCACTTACAACATTTAAAGCGGGTTTTTGAGTGACTTCGAAAGTACAGCTTGAAAATGAACCCATTAAAATGTGCCTTTGGAGTATCGGCCGGAAATTTCCTAGGCTTTCTCGTGCACCAAAGAGGAATAGAGGTTGACAAAAATAAGGCAAAATCGGTCATAGAGGCCAAGCCACCGGCCAATAAGAAACAGCTACAAATATTGCTCGGCCAAGTGAATTTCTTAAGGAGATTCATTTCAAACTTGGCCGGAAAGATCAGGGTCCTATCTCCATTACTAAAGATCAAAGAGACTGAAGAATTTATTTGGAATGAGGAGCACCAAACCGCGTTCGAAAGCATCAAGCAATATTTGGCAACGCCACCGGTTTTAGTACCACCTTCAAAAGAACGGCCGCTAAAGCTATACATAGCGGCTGCAAATGATTCGATTGGAGTCTTATTGGCCCAAGAGAATGAACAAGGGTTTGAGCATGCCATTTATTATCTTAGCAGATTTCTCACTCCGGTAGAAAAAAGGTACGCTAATCTGGAGAAGTTATGTCTCACGCTTTACTATGCAGCTACCAAATTGCGACATTATCTCCTTTCGGCCAGAGAAATTTTTGTCAAAGCAGCCACCGACGTGGTTAAATATATGCTCACTCGACCCACGGTGAGTGGTAGACTCGGGAAATGGACTCTGACTCTGATGGAGTTTGACTTCAAATAAGCATTACGGAAAACGTCTGCCGATAGAAAAAAGATTCGTAATGATTAAACTATTGGGGAAGAACTTTTGATAAGACCGCGGTCTTCCAGAAAAAGGTGTTGATGGTACGATTGCCTTCCCAAAGAAATCGAAACGGCGGTTGGAGATCTTCTCGAATAAAGCGTATTAAAAGTAAAGATCATACGGGCAAATCAATTTGAAAAGATAAACTTTGTCAAAAAGAAGGCCGATTCTGACGGCTAAGACAGTTGGCAAATGGATCTCAAAAAAGGATTTGAATTCATTAAATGCTTTACAAAGAAGTGTTTAAAATTGCAGAATTAATACGGTCAAAAGACTCTTGAGCAGACCGTTTTTCTTCAACCAAAGTGGACCAAAGCAGAAAGGAACCGCGAGCCAATTCTATCTCCGATTTCAGCTCGTGGGAGATTTCGACGCACTGACGGGTCTTCTCCTTCAAGGTATCATCAACAGCTTTATTCGTACGAAGAAGCTCCTCCCGTTGATTTGCAAGATCACATCTCTTAGACTGTAACTCCGCAATTTGACGGTCAACCTCCGTAAAATTATTATCGATGATATTAGTACGGTGGACCGTTTCAATATACTGATGATGACAAATCTCGCGCTCATTCCTCAACTATTGCAAAAGTTGATATCGGCCATCAACAGAATCGGCCGTATTACTCATTTCATATAGTTTGGCCGAAAGATGGTCAAAAACAACTTTATAGGAGTAAAGGAGAGTAAGTTGAGAAAACACCGATTTTACGTCAGGAGATACAGAAGAGAGATCCCGAAGCTTCGCAGCCAATGCCATCACACGGGTAAGAGTCTCTTCAGAAATACTAACTATGCCTGGAGTGAGGAGGCGGATAATCTCCGATCGAATACTTGTTGGAGATAAAGATGAGGGCTTAGATGAACCATCCGACGAAAGATTGGAACAGACATCATTCAACATAACGTCCAATCGGCCATGACCATCATTAGAGAGTAATCCCACAACAGGAGAAAGTCCAGGAACAAGAGATGAACTGGCACTCCCCAATTCAACAAGCGTTTGCTTCGGCCGATCAATATCACCTTCCGCTACTATAGCAGAAGAACCTGGGGGAATATCGGTCAAGGCAGAAGGGCCTGGAGGAATGTTAGTCCCAATGGAAGCAGTAGACGTTGCAGTCTCAACTACCGGAGGGGCAGCGCTCTGTTCATACCCAGGAGGTAATTCGGGAGAAGAACTTATTTCTGAAGAATCCTCTCGAATGGATAAATGCTCCTGACCTTCAGGAAGTGCTAAAGGAACTACGATGACACTACCAGGAGAATCCAGTGTTTCGACAGGACCAACGAAGTTAGCCGGGTCAAAAACAGACGTAGGATCAACAACTGGATCCGAAGAAGATTCCATGACATTGGAAGAAAAAGCAGTTGGACCCGAGGAACTCGAAACCTAGAAGAATGAAGTGTCAGAAGGAAAAATAAAAAGAAGAATGGTCAATGAAGATTCAGTACCTTCCGAGAACGCCGTCGTAATGGGACATCATCGGGATCTTCATATGGAACAATCGAAACGGGGCATTCTACTGACAAAGCCTCATCCTCGGCCAAATCCCTTGAAGGGGAAGTATAAGTCTCCAAAGCTAGAGACGGTACTTCACCTGGTGACAGAATAGCTGGATTAATGTCGCATGAATCGAAAACAAAGGAGTAGAGAATATACCTTCTTCGATCGGTGCAGGCAAAGAATCAAACGGACTAGCCTCCAAAGCTAGAGGCGGTTGTAAGACCCTGAATTTTGTGAGTTATTTATTTATTTATTTAGTTATTTATTCTGATGTATAAACTGTGTTTATCAGGTTATTTTGTGGTTTGAGGGCTTAGCCCATACTCGTATGTACAAGCGTTATATATCCATTTTTCCGAAAAATCGTAGTATTATCATTGTTACTATTAAAGTATAGTTATGTGATTATTAACGTAAATGGATGCGGAACATGTAGTATCTCCGGTGGGCGAGCATGCATAGGATCAAGGAAGTGGGAGAGTATTCGAGCGGCGTATGTATCAAGTAAGTGTACTAAAAATGGAAAGTAGGGTTCGGGTTTATGAGAATACGCTTATAATAATTTCGGAAACATTTTCGTTAAGTCTGGACATCAGGAGAACTAGCGATTTCGGCTGGAGGGGCGACTAGGGTTTCTGTTCGTGAAGAACCAGAAATCGCAAGTGCTGAAAGAAGGAGTTCGGAGTTGAAGTTCAGTGGGTTAACTCTCGCTGCTCGAGAAGTTTGGTTTGGAGAGATTTTCCTTCGCGTGCGTGGCCGGAGTAGAGATCGGCCGAGGTTTTACCATTCGGGAATAAGCGCACTCAGGTGAGTAGCACTGATTTACAACTGGGGTTTTGTGTTTTATGTTTCTCTCGAGATTATTCTGATGCATGGGTTATATATAAAGTGATAGTGTGAGTTTTCTGGTTTTTCTGGTTTTTGGGAAATTACATGAACAGAGTCTCCGGATTTAATTTTATATTTGAAAATGAAAGTGTTTAGATTAATTCCAAATATGGTTGGGAAGTCTTCTGGGAGTATTAGGAGTATAGTAGAACAATTACAGAGGTTCACAAACCGGCCAGTCATGTAGATCTCGAAATAACAGAGAAATGAAAATCACAGGGGTATCCGCTCACCTCGCGCTCACCGGCGCTCACCTCAGAGGTAGGCGCCCCGTTAAAAACGACCCACCGCCAAGCTCGCGCCCGGCTGCCGCTCAGCTCGCGCTCAGCGGAAAACTATGCACCCATCTCGCGCGAATCTCGCGCCCACCTCACGCCCATCTCGCGCTCAGCTCACGCTCACCTAGCGTCAGGTGAGCGGCAGGTCGATTTTACCCTTTTTCTTCACCGCCGACCGGCGCTCACCTCGCGCCCACCTCAGTAAGTGAGCGGCAGACCTATTTTGCTTATTAAATTGGAGATTTGAATTAACTAAGGGTATTTGGGTTACCTGAGGATTAAACCACTTCACTATTCACTTGTTTAGGAACCCTGGAAATCTATTTTGCCTAGGAAACTATTAGAGGAAAATTGAGTGAATTTCTTAAAAGCTTTCAAGTTGAGTTTAGGTTATTCATGAATATTATGCCGGATACCAAACCACTAAGAGTCACTAATTATACTTCCTCTGTTTTATACACTGTTTTGATTGAGGAGTTATTCTATTCTGGTTTCACTGGTTTGGAAACTTTAAATCTATTGTAAAGATTTCCTTGGTATGAATGAATTGAGTTTTACTTTCATATGACTTGTGTTACGGAAATGAGAAAATACTGAATGTACTTGAGGTACTGCTTGGTCTAGAGGGACAGGTGACGAATTGCGATGAGTTTTACATGATATGAAATGAATGGTTTTTCTTTGATATTGGTATTGAGATTATACGATGTTTTACTGTTTTGGTCTAGCTTGTCCTGGATCCAGATGTTTAAGCTTAGTAATGTGATGTTATTGTTGGTTGTTGGAATTGCATGGCCTTGTGTGTTGCCACGACCGGTGTAGAGCAGCCAGAAACCCTGAGTAGGCCTGGTTGTCAATGCAGAAACCCGGGGAGTAGGCCTGCATTGGATGACGAAACCCTGAGTAGGTCGTCATTTCAGAGTATCCGAACCCCTGAGTAGGCCGGAACTGTGTACATGGAGGTGTGGAGTGTCTACTTGGCATGTTTAATTTATCAACTAAACGATAGTCATGACATTGACCAATCGATGTATTATTGTACTTAACTCAGATGTGATTTGTTTGATTTGAACTTGGGAAATTGATATTGGTTGTTTAAACGTATTGTAGTGTTGTCGATGCATAGTTTTAAAATGTGATCAACTATTTCTGCATGCATGTGCTACTCGCTGAGATATTCGTATCTCACTCTGTTGTTGTTCTGTTTTTCAGATACTCGTGGTGAGGCGATTACTGGGGTAGATCCTGCTGAGGCATATAGGGAGGAAGACTACTATTACCTTCCTTAGACTTGTAGGTTATCTGTTCTGAATTTGAGAACTTTGAATTAATTGAGATGTATTAAAGTTAATTGGGGATGAACCATATGATTCCAGTTCAGTTAAATGTTACAATTTTGCATAAATGGAAATGTGCACTCTGTCAGGTAATAGATGTATGATTATCCAGCGATCATAAATTGATTAACGATCCTTGCCTAACCTCCGTGAGACGTGTTATATCTTTAATGAACAACACGGATCCGGGGCGTTACAGCGGTACTTCACCTAGTGACAGAATAACTGAATTAGTATCAAGTGGATCAGAAACAAGGAAGATAAGAAGATACCTTCTTGGATCGACGCAGCCAAAGATTCCATCAGACCCAATCTTTCGAGATAATAATCGGCCGAATAACGGCAGATTTTAGTCCAGAAAGAATTCCACCAAACATGGAAATCAGAATGACCTTTGTGATGACGAGGAAGAAAGGGAAGACGAAATTCAACAGCAGCAACCCTATAAGTATCTTCCATTTGGGCAGCTTCGGCTACAGTGACAGACGGCCGATCAACAGAACTGGTATCAATAGTAAACAAGCCATCCACATCAAGTAAGGGGATCCTCTGTTCACATTGAAATTGCCGGCTTACACAATTTGGCAAGTATACCTCAAACCCCGGTTTCTTGTTAATTGACTTCACAGCATAATTCAAATTTCGAGCCGTCAGAAAACTGACCCAGATAAGATGCTGCTCATTAGTTATGACATCAACCATTGAAAGGAAACCGGGAGCATTTGCGGAAACTCCAAAAGGAGGAGTGGGGAAATGATGAAGACCCAAAAAGAAACGGAAACACTCAGGAAAAGAGAGAACAACAGGAGTAGTAGCCAAACAGGCATAGCCACCAAACTCAGAGGGCATATTAGAAGGAATCGGCACCCGAGCATAAAACTGGGATGGAAAGTAGTGATAAGCCCAAAATTGAAGAAACCACAATGGCCCCCCAGGATTTTGAAGGGTGCCATGAACAAACTCTTGAAGTGAACGGTACAAAACCGACAAAAAATAAGGAGCAAGGGCAACTTCATACTCGCCCAGAATCAGCTTCACCAGTGAATAATATTCTTTGGTAACTGCTTGAGCCTTGGGACAGAATACGAAGTTACAGAAGAAATAAAGGAGAAAGTAGAAGTGTTCTACTTCATCTTCATAAGTTGGAGGTCGGAATTGGGCACAGTCCTTGATGTAGGACCGATAAGAGGTATGAATCAATGTCGGTGGCGATTCGCTCTCTGACGGTGGAGGTTCGTTCTCTGACAAAACAATCCCTTTCTGCCGAAGAGATCCTGCCTTCTTAGAAGCTTTTTTCTTCTTCGTTGGGGGTTGCTTTCTTTTCTTTTCTACCTCTTTTCCCTTGTCACCTACGGCCAGCGGAGGTAAATGCTGGTAATCCTTAAGATCTGCCATGCCAACCCGAATCTCATGACCGGTTGCGAAGAAACCAGTAATAAAGCAGACATCCATGACAGTGGGAGTCATCGGCCCACAAGGGAAATTGAAGGTATTAGTCCGAACATTCCAGAATAAACCCATGGCGCTGAGAAGGTCGCGATTCAAAGGAATAGAATGACAGGAAAAGTTAATCATGTCATAAATACCAGTCTTACGCCAAATAACGGCAAAACGCTCCTTCATGTTGTTAACCCAGGTCACCCATTCAGGATAGGCGGTCGGCCAACTTCGAAATTTTTTTCGAGAAGGTAGATTGAGACTCCGGTCGTCAGTGAAGAGTAAAGGACCCCTCACTTTCTCAGTCGGGGCCTCCAAAGGAGTATTGCTGGCAGAAAGAAAAGGACCTACAGATATCGAGCCATCGAAAACTTCAACTGTAGAAGTATAGCGTATGAGATTGCCCGCCATTGAAGACAAAGAAGAAGAAAAGACAAATAGCCGAGAAAGAAAAGTAAAGTAAAATCTTGGCTGCAGTATGTTATAAGCAAGATGAAGTCCGAAAACGTCTCGTCATTGCAATCGTGGGAATGTGGCGCAATCTTTTCACATCAAGCAACAGACAATTTTTTAAAAACCCAAAGTACTTACTCATCACACCGGCCGATGACGGCGTAATAAGTAAGTAGGGGGGCAATGTTTACACCCTATATGACCGACGAATAAGAAATGGACACGTGGTGCCTATGTGGCATATTTAGGCCACGGCATCAAAGCATGTAGACCTCGCATAGTTGGTTAAGCCACGTCAGCATGAACACAGAACCAAGAATACAATTCGAGTCACGACAAAACCACGAATATCAGAAGATCGTGTCATCGGTCGTTCAAGGATAAACCAGTTGAAGATCGTGGCCGAGCGGTTATCGTTTTGGAACTGAAGACTGAAGACGACCAACCACCATGAAGATTGTGCAAGAGTAGGACGTTGAACAAACCGTCAAAGATCAGCTATAAAAGGCACCAATTTGAAGAGCTCAGGGACACAATCCACCCAACCGCAACCGGTTATTATATTATTTTGATCATCCGTGATCCTTTATCCCCTCTAATACAGAAGGATAAACTAGGACCTCTCTCACTGCTTCCAGTCGCAGTGACATCTTCGACCCCTCTTTACTTCGATTAACACCAGAATCCTGCCACCGGAGAGTAAGTTGAGGCCGCCCCTGACTCGCAGTTCTGTGTTTACAGAATCCCGAGCAGCCGGTCCCGAGACTCGCTCTGATCACGCCAGGTGACGTGTGTATTTTCGGGTAAGCAGCAATCCAAGGTGAACCCCCTGAACTGACTTTGCTAGCAGCCGCCCCCTTCCTCCTGCACTTATACCCGATTACGGCTATAAGACCAGGACAGGCCGGTCCTGCAAGCCATGTCGGTTTTCTTTTTGTACTTTTTGTTTCCATTTTGGGGATTATCTGTTGTCGCTTTCGGCTCGTCGGCCGATTTTATAATAAAAGGATTTGTGTGCCATTAGTTGCTTTCAAACACTTACAAGAACCCAAACGAAGACCGGACCCCTAGTCTTCATATCATCGCCTGACCCGTTTTATTACAGGTGACTTGCAGTACGACTGGACCGATTCCGGTTCAGATTCAGAACAGGTGCCCGGGGTCAGGGTTCGACCCGAAAATCATTTGTATCAAACGATACTGGCACACCCGCGTAGAGACACATCATCACATTCGACACCTGTCCACACTGGCCCAATTTCGGAGCAACACTTTTCCTTCAAATCTAATTCAAAATTGCACACATAAAATCATAATCAGAAAAAAATTTTATCAAGACAAGTTGACGCCTAGCCCAAAATAAAACTCAGATCTGATTTTTTTTTAAATACCTGATTCACATGATTAATACTCTCCTCTTCCCAGGTGTGATCAGCTCCAAACAGAAAGGAGAAAACAATCACTTGATAAATCTGAATGGAGAAGGAAAGGTTGTTCAGCCACCTCTTGTTCCTCTCTTTTCTTTTTCTCCTTCCTACGATTTGTAAAACCCTGAATTTTCAAGAAATTTTTAATCAAGGTTAATTAGGGGATTAAAGGATTTAATGAGGTTACTTAATCCAATTTTAAAGAAAAGGCTTAATTGAATGAGTTTTCTTTGAGTAAACTGGTTAAATTGATAAGGTTAGGTTTTTGTGGTTTGGTTCATTCAAGTGAACCAACTTAAGTGTTAGAGTTTGATTTAGTTGGTTTGGCCGTAACGGGTTTAAATCGAGTTACTTTACTTGAGGGAAGGAATTATTTTATTAGGTTCGGTTTAATTAATTGATTGGTGGTGGAATAGTCTAATAGATAAGTTTATTGGGTGGTTTGGTGGTTTAGTGAGGGTTCGGTTCAATTAAACCGGTTTAAGTGGGTTGATTTAAAATTTTATATAACTTAAAGTGAGAACCCGAGGGTTCTCATTTTTGGTTGCTCACCGAGGGTTAGAGGAGAAAGGGAAAAGGGAGGTTTTTGGGTTTTAAATGGTTTCTTCTCTACTGTTGTGAGACATGGAAAAAAATCAATCTTTATGATTTCCTCAATCATCACACGGGATTAAATAAAACAAAGAGTCGCCACCATTCAATTTAGGTGTGAATGGACACCAAAATATTAAATAAGCACAAAAGGCAAATTTTAGGGCAAAATATCCCTCCTAAAAAAACCAACCAGAGATGGGTAAGGGGATTAGGTTATGAACAGGGGAAGGTGTTAGGCACCCCTATTCATCCACACAAGGTGGTTGCCAGGCATTGTTCATGTTTAAAATAAAGGAAAAAGCTTGCTATAAAAATTAGGAAAAATCACAAAAAAGGCAAAAATTGTATGGTTTTTTCATATGAATATTCTGATTGATCCAGAACTATCAAATATGATCATACCATTCCTAGGGTTTCATGATCAACACAAAATTGAGATAAAATCAAATAAAATCAATTTAAAGTGAAAAATCCAAAAATCTGGCTTCAAGTCAAAATTCTAGAAATCTGGAAAAATATGATTTTTATAAAATATTTCAAAATTGAACTTGAATAGTCCAGGACATAGATAAAGCCCAAATTTCACATTAAATCTGAAAATCAAAACCAAAAATATCCACATTAATGAAAAACACCAAAAGGGGAGAATTTAGATCGTAGGGTCTTCTCTCAATAATGAAAAACAATTTAAAAATCATCTCATGAAACCCTAGAATTTATTTTCAGGCTTCTGGATTCAGATCTACCATATTGATCATGATAAATCCAAGATCCTAGCCTAAAACCACAAAAATCACGAAAACAGTGCTGTAGGTGCAAAAGTGGCAAAAATCCAAATTTTAGAAAAAATAGGGGATCTCATGCTATAAACATCATGGATTCATGTAATTCATTCAGATATACCATAAAAAGCATTAAAACATGATCAGGATATTTAAAACAGCCACATCTCACAAATTAGAGCACATGGGGGTCTACCCTACGGATCCACCTGTTCTCTTTTCCCCTAGTTCTCTCTTCACGTTTTACGGTTAGAGAGACTCTTGAGGTACTTAGAGATAGGTTTGGTTACACAAGCACAATCATAGGCCTTATTCTATGAAAAAAAAGAAAAAAACAGATATGGGGTTCTATTCTAGGGATCCACCTGTTCCCCTTTCCCCTAGTTCTCTCTTCACGTTTTACGGCTAGAGAGACCCTTGAGGTACTTGGAGGCAGGTTTAGGAATACAAAAACAGATATGGCCTTATTCTACAGCAATAGAGATGATTCTATTATTTCTAGAATTGAAGACAGAAAATAAAAAGGGATAGGGGACTTACCTGGATTGAGCAGGCAGAGCAGCAGGAATTCCTTTCTCTTCTCTTGGAGCTTTTGATTCTTCTTTGGACTCAAAATTTCGTGGCCCTAAGCTAGAGGAATGAGCCTCTATTTATAGACACACCCAGGGGCATGGTTGGTCCAGAAGGATATATCCTGATTCTCAGGATAGAGTGAAATATAGAGATAATGCCCATCCATAGTGGCTTCAGCGAATAAAATACTTAATTCGCTCGTTTAAAGATATATTGGACTTCAAATAAAGCTCGGAAATCGAGAGAAGGACCAAACTTGCACGTGTCTTTAATGCCCGTAAATGATTTACGGTCCAATGGTGACCGTATTGGTACTACGGACGCGCCTGCCCGTAGATATTTTACGGGCGAGATAGGCCCGTGAAGCCAATACGGGCAAAGCCTGTTCTTTCTATTTTTAGGCTTTTTTGACCTGTTTTAAGCTCTAATTACATGTTTTTATTATTTTCTCATTTGGCAGTGCAATTTGGGGTGTCTACAGCTGCCCCCTCTTTGCTGGTAATTGGAACCAATTACAAGCAGAGAGCAAAA
Organism: Buxus sempervirens; assembly: GCA_947561395.2. Classification (NCBI taxonomy): domain Eukaryota; kingdom Viridiplantae; phylum Streptophyta; class Magnoliopsida; order Buxales; family Buxaceae; genus Buxus; species Buxus sempervirens. The sequence continues at coordinate 44,797,846 of OX387182.1, read as the reverse complement.
AGACCCGCCAATTGCACTTTCTGAGATTTTTGTATAATCAATTGCACTTTGCAAGGATTAAAGGGATGATTTTTGAAAAAAAGAATTGATTGTGGAAGATTTGCTAAGAAGTCCCTCAGCTTAAGGGCCAAATCTTCCTCTCTCCTCTCACTGAGCACTTGTGGGCTATGAAGTGAGATTTGAGACAAAATTTTTAAACAAAAGTGGGTAAGGTGGCAATCCTTGCAACTTACAACTAATATGTACATTGATCTCCTAAAAATTGTGAAAAAATGATAAAAATGTGCAATTTTATGGCTTCGCCCGTATTTGGCTTACGGACAGACCCTGACCGTAGAGGGTTCACGGGCGACTGGGACCGTAGTAGGCTCACGGGCGTCTGATGCCCGTACTGATGTTACGGATTTTACTCTTCTTCTTAAGTTCGCGACCGCGACCATTTCTCCTCTGCTTGCACTGTGCCCTAATTCTCTGCTGCCCGTGCTATTTTCTCCGGTCTTTCCTTCTTCTTCAACAGTCCGATTCCTTCTCCGGTGATCTCCGGCGATTACTATTCTCCTTCGGCGAGCTTCTCATTTTTTTCCGGCGACCATTCTCCTTCGGCGATCACTGCTTTCCAGCGACCACTTGCCTTCTTCCTTGAAGCTTCAGTGGAGTAAGATTTTAGCTTGCAAAACCTCCATTCAGATAATCAGGTATGCCTTTTCTCAAATTCTTCTTGCAAACAGTTCGTCCATGCTATTCAATCTTCTGTTCCTTGGTTGTAGAAATTCAGACTTGTTTTATGGTTCAACCACTGATTTTTATGCCAATGCTACATCCGAAAATTGTTGAAGAGATGCTTGAAATGCTTGCATGATCCTCATGAGTAAATCTTCAACTTCTATATACGACCAAATGACTTTCTGCTCTTGGGTTAACAGATTTGTCTTTTGAATGTCCAATTTCCGAATTTTTGAATTTGCTCCATGCTGACAGAACTGATATGTGTAAATTTTCTGGTTGAGTCTGGATTGCTGCTTCAATCTTGTATACTCTAGATTCCCTTTGATTATTTGGCCAACTTGTTTATTCCTTAAGAAGTTGTTTCATGCAATTTTCTGTCTTGAAATGTTAGCTTTACATTGCTGTATTTTGCCTGATTTGATCTGCCTTCTCCTTGAATGCCACTCTATTAACTGCTAGAGCATCCTTATTTTTAAATCTCAAGTGCAATTGCTATCTCCATCTTGGCTTTTGGCCTGTGGTGTTGCTATGCTTGTGTAGACTTGAATTTTATTCCCTGGAGCTGAATACATAACTTGACATGAGTTGCTCCTTGATTCACCTGGCATTTAAGCAACTTAGTATAGCATAGGTAATCTTCATTCCAACATGCTTCGACTATCACTAAAATTTCCAAACAGAAAATTAAACTCCTTCAATTGACTTCTGATTTTGATTGGGAGTTTTTGAAGCACTTTTTCCATTCTCCATTTTTCTTTTTCCCTGTCAATCAATTAAACCCGGTTAGAATGATTAATCAAGCAACTAAAAAATTTAAATAATTAATCATCTCCCTGATTTGAACCGTAGATGGCCCGCCTTAGATCGGCTTCTCGAGATCCTGCAGATGAGCCTTCCTCCTCGAGGGTTAGGCGAGATCCTGCTGATGTGGCCTCGTCTTCGAGGGCTGAGAGGGATTCCGATTCTGATATCCCAGATTTCCCTTCTGGGGATTCGCGTGAGGCGACCCCCGAGGTATTCTCTAACCCTTCTGAATTTAACATTCTTTTACAAAAACATCTCCTTGATCCTTTCTTCTTTCCAATTGTTCCTTTAGCCGGCAGTTGAGGCTTCGGGCAGAGATAGGAGCCGTAGCAGGCGTCGAGCTGGAGGCGTAGATAGAGACCTTGATGAGGGTCATAGAGGAGGCCGCAGAGGGGGCCGTGGCAGAGATGAGGCCAGGACCAGGGTTGAGATCCCTGAGGAGGTGGCTGCCCAGATTAGGGACACTGATCTTCTGCATGGTTTGAGGACTCATCCTTCAGCATGCGTTAGGGCGGATATCCCTTTGGATTTTGCTATGTCCCATTATAGAGGGAGTTGGGCCAGCTTTACTAGATTCTTGAGAGCTTGCAGTTCGGCTTATCGTCGGGAGCTAGGATTGTACGGTTTCGGCATGTTTATCACTATTCCGGACGTTCGCTTGGATCGAGCCCTCATTGCAGCATTATTGGAGAGGTTTTTCCCAGAGACCTTGAGCTTCCATTTCCCAGATATTGAGATTGGGATCCGGCCTTCTGATTTCACGCTCATCACCGAGATTAGGATGATCGGTGATGTTATTACTGAGATGGCGATGCCAGAGGCCGATGAGATTGCTGGTTATCTCGGATACATTGTGCTGCCTCCTGAGGCATGGGATCGGGGGAGAGCTAGATTGTCTCTGACATGGTTGAGAGAGACTTTCCGGAGGAGGCAGTTTGGCCAGCTTGCTGCCGGTGACCATGTGTTCCCCTTCGCCTTCCGATTTCTTTTTCTGTATATGATGGGATCCTGCTTCTTCCCAGAGGACACGACTTCAGTTAGTCCTTACTTCTTGAGTCTTCTGGGAGATCTGCAGCGGGCGAGGAGGTATGCCTGGGGCCCGCTCATATTTGGTACTATTCTGGCTGGCCTGCGCCGATTAGTGAGCGGCCTCTCTACATCCAGAGGGGCTGGAGTTGGGTGCAGGTTCTTCTGGCCCTTCTTGCAGGTGAACCTTATTTCCCTTCTTTTTCTTTATCTCTTTCTGTTTATCTCTCATTTTATATTCCTCTAACTGTTTTCTTCTTTCTTGCAGTTTTTTGCTAGGGTTTATATACCCTATTTCCGCCCTACCTCTACGATGCCTGAGGAGACGTATCCCATGGCACTTAGATGGTGTCATGTAGAGCATGACTCTGAAAAGAGTCGTCCCAGGTCCGCCCGGGCCCACTTAGACAGGTTATACCGGTCTGAGGTAATCTTCTTTAATTCCTCTTCTTCTTCTTTTCTTTTCTTCCTGGATCGCACATCTGATGTCTTGTTCTGTTTTCAGCTATTTGTCCCCAGGATGGAGGACATTCATGAGGTGCTAGCCCTGCAGGCAGCCAGAGATGATGCATTTGTCCCTGACCAGAGACGACAGAGATACCAGTTCTTTATTGGTCAGTTGGGCAGCATCTGGTATTGTGGCGAGCGTTTCTTCTTTCAGCATGTGGGAGAGCCACGGATTCCTGCCATCCCGCCAGATACTACTCCTCTCTATCCTCCTATGCCTGTTGATCCTGCCCAGTTCTTAGATTGGACTGAGGCAGAGACATTATTGGAGGAGGGTGACTATGATGCATGGTTCAGGCGATCTTCTGTTGGGTGCCTCATGTCACCCATGCCTGTCCGTGGCGGAGTCACGGAGATAGGAGGGGTAGTGATTAGGGCCTACGACACCACGGTATGCTTTCTTCTTTTGTGATCTTCTATTTCTATTTCATCTGCTTTTAGCATTTTTCTGACTTCTTTCTTCTCTATTTCAGGAGGCTCAGTTGGCAGAGATCAGGTCTCGCTATGCTGATCTAGAGCGCCAGCGTGATGCAGCGATCGCGGAGCGGGACGCCCTCTATATCACTATCTCAGATCTCCGGGGGCAGCTAGCCAGAGCCCAGGGCCAGGAGGGTCCATCTGATGTACATGATCAGGCGGGTCCATCTGATGCACAGGACCAGGCGGGTCCATCCGATACTCAGGTTAATTTCTTCTTTTATTTCCATTCCTGCTTTTGTATTTGTTTGTCTTGTTCTGACTGAATTTTTCTCTTAGTTTCAGGAGTACACAGCTGGTCCCTCTTCACCTGCTTCACCCGTGCCTATGCATTTCCGGGATGAGGTGTTTTCTGTGGCACGGGTGGAGTTCGTGACGTCTCCTAGTCCAGAGGAGGTTCCTGCAGCAGAGCCCGAGGTCGAGGCTGATATTGTACCTGCTGCTGAGGACGTGCCAGAGTCAGCCCCAGTAGCTGAGACTGCTCCTGCTGCATCCGCTGGTGTTGATATGGATTCGGCTATGGACGCCGCTGTGGTAGAGCCTACCGTGGAGACTGCCGTGATGGAGGAGGCTACAGCTGATCCTGTAGAGCCCGAGGTGGGGATGACTGCTACTGAGCTTGTGGAGCCGGAGGTTGATGTACCTGGGACATCTGCTCCTGCTGGTCCTGTTAGTCCTGATATGGAGGATGCGGAGGTGACACATGCTGCTGTTGATCCTTCTGCGGATTCTTCCCGTACAGAGTCTGATCCCGATTCTACGGGATATGTAGATACTTCAGGGTACGTCCCTCCTGATCATCCCACTGCTGGCTTTGTGCCTTTATATATGTGGCATGATATTCAGTCTGTTTTGAGCAGGATGACGCGTAGCACGGCCCGTAATATTGTGCGGCATGTCTTTGAGCGCCGGCGATCTACAGGCCGTGGTCGAGGCAGAGGACGAGGCCGTGGCCGTAGGAGCGGACCTGCATGGCCATTAGATTAGGATTCTTCCATGTACCTTTGTATATTATTTTTTTTTTTGCAAAAGTGATGTAAACATTCATATATATAAAAGAAGTTTGTTTTATTTCCATTTGTATTCTTTCTTCTTTATTTACAGTATTTATTATCTGATGAATGTTAAAACAGGGACAGGTGAATCTTAGGAAAACCAAAGAAATTAAAAATTCCCATTTTTTTGCATTTTTTCGAAGGAACCGTAATTATACTACGAGCAGGCTGTGCCCGTAAAGTTATCACGGGCGTGCGCTGCCCGTGAACTTTTCACGGTCAGCTGTATCCGTAATTTCTATACGGGCGAGCCTAGCCCGTAATATAATTACGGAATTTACTGTCTTACGATTTTTTCTATATAAACTCCTAGGGAACATCATTGTGACACTTTTATTAATTGAAAAACTCCCTGAGCACGTCTTTTCTCGCTTTCCTTGGCTTCTTTGGCGCTTCCATGGCTTCCCCTACGCCGCTTTCTCCTGCCTTTGAATCTCCTCCTGCAAGACAACCTGTTAGATCAAAACCTCCTAATCTTACCAGGTACAATATTGTGGATTCCTTTTATGATAGATGGGTTAACTCCATGACCCTTGATGAGGAGATTCGTTGGGATTCCATCCACTTAGGGCACATCCTACACCTCCCTAAAATTCCCTTTAAGTGGGAAATCATTGAAGCTTTGATAGGCCATTGGGTACCTGAGCTGAATCTCTTCCGTTTTGATGATAAAGAGATGACTCCTACCATAGAAGAGATTGAAACCATCCTTGGCCTTAGATTTTCTGAAAAAGTTGTGAACCCACCCCTAAAGCTTAGCTATAAAAAAGAGGCCTCCACTTTCTTGGGTATAGGGAAGAAGGACTTAGGAAATTCTGATGCACTATTGACCTTGTCCAAGACCTTTTTGACTGAAAAACTTCTGAGGAGTAATGACAAGGACTCTAGGTTTAATGCATTGACCCTGATAGTGGTCAATCAGCTGCTTTTTCCACGGGGTGATGACCAGGTTGACTTGGCTCTCATCTCAGTTATCTGTCAGGTTAGGGAACGCGAGAGGTTGGCCCCTATGATCCTAGTAGAGATATATCAGGCTCTTACTGATTGTTATTCCAGGAAGAAGAAACGCTTCCTTGCCTGCGCCCCTATCCTACAGGTAAAATATGCATGTATTTTTTTTTTTTTTTTCTTTTTTTTTTTTTTCTTCTATTTTTTTTTTCTATTCTTCCTTTCCTTTCTTTTTTTTTTCTTTTCTTCTTCTTCTCTTTTTTTTTTTTCTTCTCCTTTTTTTTTTTTCTTTCTTTTTCTTTTTTTTTTCTTTTTGGAAATAAATTAAAATACTCCCTTTTTCTGCAGCTTTGGTTGCTTGACCATCTTAGCCAGGTAGAAGAAATAACTCGCCGCTTCTTTCCAAGATTGAAAGTTCCTGTTTTGATGAGCAATAGGGGATGTCCTAACATCCAAGGTGGCAAGCAAGGCTGGTTCACTTTCTTGGGTACTCTCCAGGATGATCAAGTGAGATGGCCTGGCACTTATCAGCCCACTCCAGAGACAGTGATCAGCTTTAGAGATAGAAACTTTCTGGCCCTAGCAGGTTTGAAATCTGCTGTTCTCTATCTTCCTTTGAGGGTTCTTCGGCAATTTGGAGCGACCCAGGGAATCATGATTCCCACAGGTTATGAGAGCTTTATAGGGCCACTTACTTCAGCCACCATGGGGCTAAATGCTCAATTAATGAAAGAGTGGTCCTATGTTTGCTTTCTGCGGGGTCCAGTCTTTTCTGAGTCCCATGTGAAGGACTATCACTTCTGGATCAAGGAACAGGTGCAGAGTCATGCCCCAGTACCAGAGGATCCTCCTGCAGTTCTTTCTCCTACTTATGAGGACATTCTGGAGTCAGAAAGGGTAACTCATAAGCGGCTTCAACAAATATGGGTACGGGAGGCTCAAGAGCTTAGGATAAAAGTCCTTGTTCTGGAGAGGAAGCTTGAAGAGCAGAAGTCTGGCCGCATTGCCATAGAGAAGAAACTTGAAGAACAAAGGCAGGCTCGTCGCTTTGAAGTCCGTGTGATGCGGAAGAAGTATCAGGATTCCTTGGCTGACCTTAGGGCGTTGAAGCGCCAGCTTTCTTTTTCAGATGAGGTCATCTCCTTTTTGAGTGATCCTGATGCAGAGGGTGCTTCTGGAATCATTGCAACTCAGGCAGCTAGGATTAGGGAGCTTGAGGAGCAGTTAGGGAGTAGGGATTAGATTCTTTCATCATTTTTTTTTTCTTTCATTTTTTTTCCATACTTTTTTACAAAAGCAAACTCCATTAGTGAAAAGATATTAGATTTAATTCAAAAATAGGTTTTATATTATTGGCCTCAGAATTCTCAGATGCTTATAAAAACAGAAGTTTTATGAAAAAGTATTTGATTTCTCATCATTGGCCAAAGTATAGTTTTTTTTTTTTTTTTTGAAAGCTGATCCAAAACACTTAATCACATATAATTAAAGGAATTAAAATCAGGTTGAATAATGAAAAGGGTAGTCCAAGCAATAGGGAGAGACCAAATTTGTCTACCCTGTGACCTTTAGAATCATCCCCTAATGATTTTTCCTTCCTGATTGGTCTTGCTAATCTGCTCAGTTTCCAGTGCTCATGCTGATTTGAAACTTAGACCCCATGATCAACTCAACCCTTGATTCTTTTTTTTCTTTTTTTTTCTTTTTTTTCTTTTTTTTTTTTCTTTTTGCCATTCTTGCCCCTAGTGCCAATTACGGTTTTCACTAGGGTTGGCCTCTGCATTCCATCATCACCAATCTTACTCTGAAAGTTGAATGAATATACTAAAATCACCGAGGTCTTAATAATAGGACGAAACAAAGGCTAGGTTCGGTTTATGAAAGAAAAGGTATTAAAGGCTCAAAATTTTCTAAGTGTGAAAATGGGTCAACTGGACTTACAGTCATGGTGAATTCAATCCCATTCCTCTTCTTTTGTATTTGGCATTTATTTGCCCCTATTTTTTCTTTTTTTTTTTTTTTCAAATTTTTTCTTCTCTTTTTTTTTCTTTTTGCCCCTCTTGGCCTTGCCCTTATTGGCTTTGCCCCAGTATAAGGCTGTAAGTCCAGTTTGGGTTTAACAAAAAAATACGAACAGGCTCAAATTGGTTTGACTAGGGATTCAAATTTTGGGATATAAAGAACAATGGCCTCAGATCCTTTCATAGTAATATTCATTCATGGAAAATATCTCTTTACTGCATCAGAGTTAATTGGCTCAGGAAAATCCTTCCCATCCATTTCTGTTAAGATGAGAGCACCCCCTGATAGAACTTTCTTGACCACATAAGGTCCTTCCCAATTTGGTTTAAACTTTCCACGAGGATCTTCCAAAAAGGGTAAAATCTTCTTTAATACCAAATTTCCTTCTTGGAAAGTTCTGGGCTTCACCTTTTTATTGTAAGCCCTAGCCATCCTCTTCCGATATATTTGGCCATGACTAAGTGCCTTCAAACGCTTTTCTTCAATTAAATTGAGTTGATCATGTCTAGACTGTATCCATTCAGCTTCTTCTAATTCTGCTTCCATTAGCACTCTTAGTGAAGGTATTTCCACTTCCACTGGTAAAACTGCTTCCATTCCATAGACTAAGGAGTATGGGGTCGCTCCTGTAGAAGTCCGAATTGAGGTTCTGTAAGCATGTAGAGCAAGTGGCAGCATTTCATGCCAATCTTTAAAACTCACTACCATCTTTTGAATAATCTTCTTTATATTCTTATTGGCTGCTTCTACTGCCCCATTCATCTTTGGTCTGTAAGGCGCTGACTTGTGGTGGGTAATCTGAAATTGTTCACACATCTTCCTCATGTCTTTGTTCTTAAGGTTTGAAGCATTGTCTGTTACTATGGCACTTGGCAAACCATAGCGGCAAATGATGTTATGCTTCAAAAACTTAAGAACATGGCTACTTGTAATGTTTGCATAAGAAGCCGCTTCTACCCACTTGGTAAAGTAATCAATTGCTACGAGTATAAATCTATGTCCATTTGATGCCTTTGGAGAGATCATTCCAATGACATCTATACCCCACATAGAAAAAGGCCACGGAGATGTCATACTGTGTAATTCACTTGGGGGTGCATGCTTGTTATCCGCGTATACTTGGCATAAATGACACCTTTTAACGTGCATATAGCAATCATGCTCCATAGTCGACCAGTAATATCCCAATCGCAGAATCTTCTTGGCAAGCATATGCCCATTCATATGGGGTCCACACACTCCTCCATGTACGGTTTCAACTATCCTTTCTGACTCAGTTTTTGCAACACATCTAAGTAGTATATCATTGTGTGATCTTTTGTACAACTGCCCACCACTTAGTAAGAACTGTCCTGCCAGCCTCTGTATTGTTCTTTTCTCTGTAGAGGTGACATTTTCTGGTAAGCTCCGATCATTTAGGAAGTTCTTAATGTTTTGAAACCATGGTACTTCTTCTTCTGGGGTTTCTTCTAAAACAAGGCAGTAAGCTGGTTCGTCTCTGACTTCAATTTCCAATGGTCTAATATCAACCCCTTCTGGCATATTGACCATTGAAGCCAATGTTGCTAGAGCATCTGCAAACTGGTTTTTGGCCCTTGGCATATAATTGAAGGAAATTCGAGTAAATTTATTGCTTATTTCTTCCAAATACTGGTGATAGGGGATCAATTTGTGATCCTTGGTTTTCCATTCACCAGTTGTTTGGAAGATGATAAGACTCGAATCTCCATATACGTCAAGTTCCTCTACTTCATGATCTAAGGCTGCTTGTAACCCAATTATACATGCTTCATACTCTGCTATATTGTTCGTGCATTGGAACCTTAACTTCATTGCGATTGGGATATGTGCCCCATCTGGCTTGATCAGAACAGCCCCTATTCCATTTCCATTCATATTGGCGGCCCCATCAAAAAACATCTGCCATGAGCTCTCACCTTCTTCCTCTTCAGCAAACAGGATTGCCTCATCAGGGAAGTTGGTCTTTAAGGGTTGGTATTCTGGTAAAGGGTGTGCGGCTAAGTGATCTGCAATAGCTTGACCCTTAATGGCCTTCTGTGTGATATAGGTGAGGTCAAATTCAGAGAGTAACAACTGCCACTTTGCTGTTCTGCCAGTTAAAGCTGGTTTCTCAAATAGATACTTCAAAGGGTCCATGCGGGATATCAATAAGGTGGAATGACTAAGGAAATAGTGTCTTAGTCTCTGAGTTGCCCATACTAAAGCACAACAAGTCTTTTCCAAAGGTGAATACTTTGCTTCATATTCTGTAAATTTCTTACTCAGGTAGTAAATCGCCCTCTCCTTTCTGCCTGTATCGTCATGCTGTCCTAAGACACACCCCATTGATGTCTCCAAAACAGACAAGTATAGGATTAGTGGCCTTCCTGGAGTTGGTGGTACTAGCACAGGTGGGTTTAATAAGTATTCCTTTATTGTGTCAAAGGCTTCTTGGCACTCATCATTCCAGACTGTCGGGTTATTTTTTCTTAAAAGTTTGAAAATTGGTTCACAGATAGCGGTGAGCTGTGCTATGAACCGGCTTATGTACTGAATCCTTCCAAGAAAGCCCCGAACCTCCCTCTCGGTTCTAGGTGATGGCATTTCAATGATGGCTTTAGCTTTAGCTGGGTCAATCTCAATTCCTCTTCTGCTTACTATAAAACCCAATAATTTTCCTGATGTAGCCCCAAAGACACACTTAGCAGGGTTCAGCCTTAGACTGTATTTCCTAAGCCGATCAAATACCTTCTGCAAGTTGATCAAGTGGTCCTCTTCTTCGCATGATTTGGCTATCATATCATCCACATAAACCTCCATCTCCTTATGGATCATATCATGGAATAAGGCTGTCATGGCCCTCTGGTAGGTTGCCCCAGCATTCTTAAGTCCAAATGGCATGACAGTGTAGTGGAAGGTACCCCAAGGGGTGATAAAGGCTGTCTTCTCTTGGTCTTCCTTAGCCATCTTAATCTGATTATACCCAGAAAACCCATCCATGAACGAGAATAGACTATGTACAGCGGTGTTATCCACCAGGATGTCTATATGTGGAAGTGGAAAATCATCCTTTGGACTTGCCTTATTCAAATCTCTATAATCTACGCACATTCTGACTTTCCCATCCTTCTTTGGCACTGGCACTATATTTGCAAGCCATTCGGGGTATGTGGAAACTGCTAAGAATCCGGCTTGGAATTGTTTAACCACTTCATCTTTAACCTTCAATGTCCACTCAGGTTTTAACCTTCTCAGTTTCTGCTTAACTGGCTTAGAGTCTGGTAGAATGGGTAGCCTGTGCACCACCATATCTGTGTCTAACCCCGGCATATCCCGATACGACCATGCAAACACATCTTCATAATCAGCCAAAAATCGTATCATTTCATCCCGCTGTACCTCAGATAGAAATACCCCAATCTTTACTATTTTTGGGTCCTCTTCGGTCCCTAGGTTGATTGATATGGTCTCTTCAATATTGGGTTGGACCCCCTTTTCATGACGCTCTAATTGATATGTGATTTCTTTTGGAACGTCGTCTTCTTCGTCCTTGGTCTCTTCTTCAACCCCCATTAGGTCAAAGTCGAGCTCAAGGTCGAAGTCATACTCATCCTGATCCAATTCCGTTTGCTTATATGGTTCATAAATGGTTTGGACCTTTTTGAAAAATTTATCTTTTCTAGAAAAAACTGAAAACTCTTTTTGTGTTTTTTGAGAGCCTTCTACAAAATCTTTCCCTGAAGACGAAGGCTCCTTAAAACCTTCAGGAAAAGGGCATTCCACTAATGGAGTTTTTTTTTGGAAGCCATGTCTGTTTGCCAAACAAACGCGGCTTCAAAAGTAAGGGGAGTTTCCTCCCAATTATTCAGAATAAAAGAATCTGGGGCAGGGATACAAGCCTGCTCCTCAAGCTCAGGGTCTGCATCAGAGATCACCAGTACTGGGTGCGTTGCATCGCCTGTTTCTTCGGTAGGGCTAGTTCCAGATGGAACTTCTACTGCAGCCCAGTCAATAAAAGGTAGCTTCTCTGCTACTTTTTCTTGGTTGCCTTCTGTCATGGCAAAGAATGCCCCTACTTCCTCATAAGAGTCCTGCTCCTGTTTGGCTTGTGGCCCAGGCCCACCAGATGCTTGTGGAGGTGGAACACATGGCTGTATTGTGGAGGGTTTAGGTTTCTGGAATGGGTTGACATTGTAGTATGGGGGTTTGGCCTGATCCTCAGGAGGAGACAGCTGAATCATGTGAGACAGCTTAGGAAAAGTTTCCCTGATGAGCGGGAATTTCATAGCTTCTGTCTGCCCCTGTCTTCTCCATTTCCTTGGCTTGGACCCCAATCCTGCTCTATGAACCATCTTCTTAACCTGAACTGGTTCTATCCTTCCTTGTAGGTTAATCCCCAGACCTTTTCCAGGGTGAAAATGGTACTTTTCTAATACATTTTTGACCATTTTTTCAGCACAGGTCAATTTTCCTTCTTTTTGTTGATACCCCCCAGGTATATAATTCACAGCTTCAAACTGAAAAGAGTGAAATGCCATCTTATCTACTGTCATTTCCGTGTTAATACAGGGTACATCAGGGGACCACATGGGGGGAACCAAATTTTCGGCCAGGACGGTAATCACCTTTTGCCCTCTAATATACTTGACTCTTTGGTGGAGGGTAGATGGTATGGCCCTAGCTGTATGAATCCACGGCCTTCCTAGGAGTAGGTTGAAAGCCGCAGGTATATCCATCACTTCAAATGTGATGTTGAAAATATACGGTCCAATTGTGACCGGCAGTTCAACCTCCCCTAGGGAGTGTGTCTTAGAGCTGTCAAATGCTCTTATAATTCTTCCATTTTGTTTTATTTTGTTTCGCTCCAGATTGAGCTTAACAAAGGTTACTAATGGGCAGACATTGAGGGCTGACCCATTATCAATCAAGACCCGGGCTATCATGCAGCCCTTACTGAGCACAACAATGTGCAATGGATCCACATGATGGTATCCTGCTGGACTAATTTCCGTTTCAGAAAAGGTTATAACATTATGAGATAATATTTGCCCAACCATCCGGCCTAGTTGGTCTGGTTCAATGTTTTTAGGTACATGGGCCCCCTGGAGTATTCTTAACAAGGAGTCCCTATGTTTTTCTGAGTTTAATAATAGGCCCAGTATTGAGATCTGGGCAGGGACTTTGTTCAACTGTTCGATGACATTGAACTCACTCTTTTTTATTACCTTAATGAGGTCAGCAGCCTCACTGTCAACTACCTGGGGGGTATCTTCCCCTACCTTGGCCTTTCCTTTATTTTTTCCTTCTTCTTTATCCTTCTCTGTTTCTTTCTGTTTTTCTTCCACCCCTACACACTTTCCTGACCTCATCATAAGGTTTACTTCTTCCTTGCTTTCAACTGCAGGGCATGTAGTGGTGAATGCTTCACTGTAGTTCCATGGTACAGCCGATTCAATGTAGGAAGGCTTAGGGACGTTTACCACCAATGGGGGAAGTTTGGAATTGGCAATGGAAGTCTGAGTAATGGGAACATTAACAACCAATGGAGGAAGTTGTTTTGGTTGTGGGTTTGCAGAAGTGACTGATGCACTAAGGGGGTCACAATTTATGACCAATGGTGGCTTAGACTGAATGGGCGGAGTAAAAGTGGATGGATTATAATTAACGACCAAAGGTGGGTTGGCAATGTTCATCTGGGCCATGAGGGATGAGACCCGGTCCAAAGATGAGCTAATGTTCTTTGCAGCACCATCATTCCCCTTTGAAATCATGTTTATTTCTTTGCCTTCACTTCTCCTGTCAAAATATACTTTGACTGTTGTCCCTATGGGAGCAATTAATTGAGATGGGTCAAAGGTTATTTTGTCAGAAGAGACGACTCCTATGACATTAGATGGGCCTGCCCCGTGATGTTGGGGCAGTGGGTTTTGTCCAATATCTGTTCTTGGGGGATTGGAAGCTCCTGTATTGAAAGACAGGGTATTCTGGTCTAGTAAATCCTGAATGGCATGTTTCAAAGGCCAGCACTTGTCTGTAGGGTGCCCAGGTGCACCCATATGGTAATCACAAGTGGTGGAGGGGTCAAAATTTCTCCCCTTAGATGCATTCGGATTAGGTTCTCTTAAGGTGATATACCCTCCTTGCAATAAAGTGGGCAGCAATTGAGAGGGAGTCATTGGAATAGGGGTGAAAACCCTATTTCTCCTTGCTGCAAAATAGGCATCCTTTTCCTCTTTGGTAAAAACCCTTTTTTGGTCTGAAGATGCTGCTGGAACATTAACCCTCATAGGGGCCTGGGTAGGTGGAGATGGAGTAGGAAAATGAGCAGGTACGTTGATTTGTATGGGCTTGTTAGGGCCGGATGGTGGTTGTACCATGTTTACCTCACCCTCCTTCTTGTTCCCATTCTTTTTTGTCCCGCTTCCTTTCTTTAGGTTGGGGTCCTGCTGGCTAATCATGGCAGAGTGGTCAATTATCTTACCTGACCTTATTCCATCCTCAATTCGGTCAGCCACCTGAACCAAAGCTGCAAAATTAGTGGTGGTCTGACCCACCAAGTGGCTGTAGAATGGTTGACCCAAAGTGCTTATGAAGGTAGAAATCATTTCCTGTTCTAGCATGGGTGGTCTGACCTGGGAGGCTGTCTCCCTCCACCTCTTGGCATATTGCCTTACAGTTTCTTCCCTTCCTTTGCTCATTCTCATGACGTCGTACCTATCTGGCATGATCTCTGAATTGAACCGGTATTGAGCTAGGAAGGCATCGGCTAGGTCCTTCCATCTTTTGATCTTCCCATGGTCCAGAGTGGCGAACCATCTTAATGCGGTTCCTGTCAGGCTCCTTTGGAAAAGTTGGATCAAGATGCCCTCATCCTGCCCGAACTGGCATAGGGCACCGCAATACAACTTTAGGTGGCTCATGGGGCAACCAGTGCCATCATACTTGTCCAAGTCTGGACACTTAAACTTAGCCGGCAGGTTAACATTGGGGTATAGGCACAGGTCTTCAAAATTGGTGCCTCCAAAGTTGTTTACCCCTTTGACTGCCCTAAGTTCATCTTGGATCAATTCTAGCTTATGCATGAACTTTCTTTCAACCTCTTCCCTTATCCTTTCCTTTTCCTTAGCCTTGTTTGATTCAGCTGTCTCATCCCTGGTCAGTATAGGTTCAGGGGTGGGTTCATAGACAGGTTCAGGAGTTGGTTGCACTGGAGGTGGAACATTGACTTGGGGTGGAGGTGCAGGGTTGGATGTGGATGCCTGGTTCTGGGCCTGCATTTGTTGGGCCTGCACTTGTTGGGCCTGTACTGACAGTATGTTCTCTAGCATTCGGGCTAGTCCTGCCACTTGTTCTTGGAGTAGAACGACATCAGGATGAGGAGCATCAACTTCATCTTCAATGGGATTCATGGCTCGAGCTCTTGATCTGGTTACAGGAGCTATGATTGCGAGTGTATTAGTACCTGGCGAGAAATAAAGATAAAATATCAGTGCCAATTTAATCTCCTTCACATGCCTACGAATGCCTATGTGCAAGCTGGGTGAACACGAGTTTGGATATTTTTTTTTATTTGCTTCCTTTTTTTTTTTTTTATTTATTTATTTATTTATTTTTTTTTATTTTGAATTGAATTGTTGGAATATTCTAGGGCTTCCAACAGGTCCCACAAAAGAGAGAAAGGTCTGAAATTCAAAGGCTTTCAGAAGTCCGGGGGGTTTTTTTTTTTTTTTTTTTTTTTTTTTGAAAAAGGTCTGAAATTCAAAGGCTTTCAGAGCCCCAGGTTTTTTTTTTTTTTTTTTTTTTTTAAAGTCTGAAATTCAAAGGCTTTCAGAGGCCCACAAGAAAAAGGTCTGAAATTCAAAGGCTTTCAGAGGCCCAAAAGTTCTGAAATTCAAAGGCTTTCAGAGGCCCAAAAGAAAAAGGACTGAAATTCAAAGGCTTTCAGAGGCCCAAAAATTCTGAAATTCAAAGGCTTTCAAAGGCCCAAAAATTCTGAAATTCAAAGGCTTTCAGAGGCCCAAAAGGAAAAGGT
Source organism: Buxus sempervirens (assembly GCA_947561395.2). NCBI lineage: Eukaryota > Viridiplantae > Streptophyta > Magnoliopsida > Buxales > Buxaceae > Buxus > Buxus sempervirens. Next base: position 44,782,249 of record OX387182.1, on the reverse strand, counting down.
CTGAAATTCAAAGGCTTTCAGAGGCCCAAAAGTTCTGAAATTCAAAGGCTTTCAGAGGCCCAAAAGGAAAAGGTCTGAAATTCAAAGGCTTTCAGAGGCCCAAAAGGAAAAGGTCTGAAATTCAAAGGCTTTCAGAGGCCCAAAAGTTCTGAAATTCAAAGGCTTTCAGAGGCCCAAAAATTCTGAAATTCAAAGGCTTTCAGAGGCCCAAAAGGAAAAGGTCTGAAATTCAAAGGCTTTCAGAGGCCCAAAAGTTCTGAAATTCAAAGGCTTTCAGAGGCCCAAAAGGAAAAGGTCTGAAATTCAAAGGCTTTCAGAGGCCCAAAAGGAAAAGGTCTGAAATTCAAAGGCTTTCAGAGGCCCAAAAGTTCTGAAATTCAAAGGCTTTCAGAGGCCCAGGGATTTTTTGAGAAAAAGTCTGAAATTCAAAGGCTTTCAGAGGCCCAGGGATTTTTGAGAAAAATCTGAAATTCAAAGGCTTTCAGAGGCCCAAGAGTTTTGAAAAAGTCTGAAATTCAAAGGCTTTCAGAAGCCTTTCTCTCACATTTTTTTCTTTTAAATATTTTTTTTTTGTTTTTTTTTTGTTTTTTTTTTTGTTTTTTGTTTTTTTTTTTAAAGCATTTTATTCAAACTTGTTTCCCTTTATCATTATTTAAAGGTTAAAAGAATATTTTAGTGGGAAAAACTGATTAAAGTTGAATATTCCGAGAAAACCGTATATACAGTACGGTCCAGCCTTGCCCGTATTTAAATTACGAGCCTGCCGTGACCGTAGGCAGTCCACGGGCGAGCCTAGCCCGTATAAACAATACGGGCAAGCCCAGCCCGTGTATTAAATGCGGTTTTACGGAACCCTGTTATATTTTTCCAGTTTTTATATGGTTTGATCACTTTCATTGTTCATCCAAACGTACGGTTCACCCAGTACAGAGCTTCTAAACTGTCCCAAAGTGGACTTTGGCCTATTTGTAAAACACAAGTTTGGGAGGGTACATGTACCCTCCAAATTGACACCATACTTTGGTACCCTTTTGTTGCCTCTTGTACAAACATTGGGTAGGATTGATTTTAAACAGAGTTAGAAACTCTTCCTATGGGCTGCACCACTTTTTAACAAATATGCATATTTTGGGACCAATTTTATCCCAAACCCATGGGTACCATGACACCCCTATGACATGAAAATAATGCAAAACAATAGGATTACCTTGTTACCTTGTTTACCTTGAATATAGCATCCGCATTATGCCCTGGTTTGTAAGCCATGCATACGGCCTTCCCACAATCATACAAACCCCATATTCCCACGTAATTGTGTAATTTAGCCAAAAACGTGTAACTCCACCTTCAAGCGTAGGGGTTTTGGGTTTTGGCTTAATGGCAACTTAGCACTCAAGCCTAGTGATGACCAGAATCCCAGATCCACATTATCATCACATCATTAGCTCAAAGTTCTAAGGTGAATGTTTTCACTTTCGCTTTCCGAAGTATCGACCTCGGTGCGCCAAGCTACACACATTCTTGTTCAACTTCCTATAGGTGATAGGTAGGCCGTGTAAAAAAATAAAAGGTGCACAGTGCATTGTAAACATAGGTCACATTCACAACGTCCCAGACCCTTGCCACTCTTTTCGCAGCCATGCATAAACAAACCAAGGCATAATAGGAAAGCATATTTTAAATAAACAAGTAAATAAAGCAATCCTATAGCACCCAAAACATGCTCATAAAAAATCATCCAAATCATGTCAACATATGCTCATATTATATATCCAAAATACACCATAGAAAGCATGCTGAAAATTAGAACATGCATATTAAAATACAGCAAGAAATAAGCATGGTTTATCAAAATAAACCTCTCCTATGCATGTTTCTAGAAACAATCCTATGAATCAGAATTAAGCATGTTTCTACCCCCATGAATTCCTAAGCAATAATTCAGATTTAAAACATACTCAACATGCTTAAGAACACCAAACAGCAAGCAAAACAAAGACATGCTAAAAACACAAAATAGCAAGCAAATCAAAAAAATCAAAAACATGAACAAAAACACCTAAAGGCTGAAATCCACAAGTCCCCAGCAGAGTCGCCAGTTGTGAGACATGGAAAAAAATCAATCTTTATGATTTCCTCAATCATCACACGGGATTAAATAAAACAAAGAGTCGCCACCATTCAATTTAGGTGTGAATGGACACCAAAATATTAAATAAGCACAAAAGGCAAATTTTAGGGCAAAATATCCCTCCTAAAAAAACCAACCAGAGATGGGTAAGGGGATTAGGTTATGAACAGGGGAAGGTGTTAGGCACCCCTATTCATCCACACAAGGTGGTTGCCAGGCATTGTTCATGTTTAAAATAAAGGAAAAAGCTTGCTATAAAAATTAGGAAAAATCACAAAAAAGGCAAAAATTGTATGGTTTTTTCATATGAATATTCTGATTGATCCAGAACTATCAAATATGATCATACCATTCCTAGGGTTTCATGATCAACACAAAATTGAGATAAAATCAAATAAAATCAATTTAAAGTGAAAAATCCAAAAATCTGGCTTCAAGTCAAAATTCTAGAAATCTGGAAAAATATGATTTTTATAAAATATTTCAAAATTGAACTTGAATAGTCCAGGACATAGATAAAGCCCAAATTTCACATTAAATCTGAAAATCAAAACCAAAAATATCCACATTAATGAAAAACACCAAAAGGGGAGAATTTAGATCGTAGGGTCTTCTCTCAATAATGAAAAACAATTTAAAAATCATCTCATGAAACCCTAGAATTTATTTTCAGGCTTCTGGATTCAGATCTACCATATTGATCATGATAAATCCAAGATCCTAGCCTAAAACCACAAAAATCACGAAAACAGTGCTGTAGGTGCAAAAGTGGCAAAAATCCAAATTTTAGAAAAAATAGGGGATCTCATGCTATAAACATCATGGATTCATGTAATTCATTCAGATATACCATAAAAAGCATTAAAACATGATCAGGATATTTAAAACAGCCACATCTCACAAATTAGAGCACATGGGGGTCTACCCTACGGATCCACCTGTTCTCTTTTCCCCTAGTTCTCTCTTCACGTTTTACGGTTAGAGAGACTCTTGAGGTACTTAGAGATAGGTTTGGTTACACAAGCACAATCATAGGCCTTATTCTATGAAAAAAAAGAAAAAAACAGATATGGGGTTCTATTCTAGGGATCCACCTGTTCCCCTTTCCCCTAGTTCTCTCTTCACGTTTTACGGCTAGAGAGACCCTTGAGGTACTTGGAGGCAGGTTTAGGAATACAAAAACAGATATGGCCTTATTCTACAGCAATAGAGATGATTCTATTATTTCTAGAATTGAAGACAGAAAATAAAAAGGGATAGGGGACTTACCTGGATTGAGCAGGCAGAGCAGCAGGAATTCCTTTCTCTTCTCTTGGAGCTTTTGATTCTTCTTTGGACTCAAAATTTCGTGGCCCTAAGCTAGAGGAATGAGCCTCTATTTATAGACACACCCAGGGGCATGGTTGGTCCAGAAGGATATATCCTGATTCTCAGGATAGAGTGAAATATAGAGATAATGCCCATCCATAGTGGCTTCAGCGAATAAAATACTTAATTCGCTCGTTTAAAGATATATTGGACTTCAAATAAAGCTCGGAAATCGAGAGAAGGACCAAACTTGCACGTGTCTTTAATGCCCGTAAATGATTTACGGTCCAATGGTGACCGTATTGGTACTACGGACGCGCCTGCCCGTAGATATTTTACGGGCGAGATAGGCCCGTGAAGCCAATACGGGCAAAGCCTGTTCTTTCTATTTTTAGGCTTTTTTGACCTGTTTTAAGCTCTAATTACATGTTTTTATTATTTTCTCATTTGGCAGTGCAATTTGGGGTGTCTACAACTGTCGTTAACCGTGAGATGGAGGCGAACCTGTAGGAGCTCAAATTCGTGGAATTAGCGGTCGATTAAGATCAGATTGAAGTTTTAGAGGTAAGTAGCATAAACTTATTTTGTTTTACATGAATTGAATTGACTTTAGTTTAGTCTTTAATTAGAGGTTAGTCGAACCTTGTTTCTGCAGAATTTTTCTGGCACCTAGCCTTGAGCTATAGTAAGAATTGTTTTAGTTAAATTTACAAGGATGCTACTGTTAATTAAATGAGTTGGATCTGCTGGTGTTTATTTTGATGAGGAGTGATCAGATTATATACGTATACAGGGTCTTATAATTGTTTCTGATTTCTGATTTAGGTGAATGCGTGAGTGACCAATCGGTTGCAAATTGTTTGGTTGTGTAATTAAATCCAACCATGATAAATGCATTGAAACAGAATTCTGTTGGTAATGGCCTGGACATCAAGTGGTAAGTTGTATAAAAATTGAAATGGTTTAGGTGTTCCCAATTGAGATGTGGTACTGTATTAGCATAACAAATTGGTTTTCCCTGTTTCTGGTTAGTCATGGATGCCTAGCATGATTAGTTTCTGAATTTGGTGCAAACCAGAATCTTAAGGTAAGGTTGCTGTTTCATTAGGTAATTTGAATGGTATTTGGAAGGTAGAACAGGAGAATGAATGGATTTGATCCATTGGGGATTAAATCCTTATTGATATTGCAGAATTTTTAAACGAAAAGCTACAAGGGGCTGCTGTTTGTGTTATGGTTTGAGTGACTTAATTAAACCCAAAGTGAGTCAAATACAGTTAGTGAAGACTTAGGAAAAATTCTGCAAGTAGTTGTGAGTGAAACTTTAGATTAGTTAAAGAACTTTGATTGTTGCATTGGATAGGATTGAAAGGTGTTGCTGGTGCCCAAGTTTGCTGAGTATGGCCGAATGGTGCTCAGCCCATTTCCAATGAGTTTTTTTTTTGGCAAAAACCCACTATTTCTAGTGGCACTCCATTGGTGGGAGGAGGGTTGAGACCATAGCATGTTACACGAAAGCACCGCTTTCTCTGGAGTGTTGTCACACAGCTGCCCGCCTAGAAGAGCCACCACTCACTCTGTAGTGTTGTCACACAAGATAAGCACGCTGCCCGCCTGCTGGCCGGGCAAATCGAAGTTATCTTCCGGTCAACTATCCACCCAGTCAAGTGCAAAAAAACACAGTGGAATCACGCAACACACGCTGCTGGTGTGCTTCCTGCCCACGAGGAAAGAAAGAAGAGCGACAAGGTTCAGTTCTTATTTTACTGTTTGCAGCATGGGAGCTGATTACCCAAAAAATCCCTGGGAACAATGAAAAAAAAAAGATATCTTGGTAACAAAAACTATAGGGGGCTGTATTGGCGAGATCCAACTGTGAACAGCTGCCCAAAATAAAAACCGCCTGGAAGTCCAAGGACCTTTAGTACCGTACCCTACCCCTGAACCAGCAGCCTTCGCGCCAAGCAAGACCGCCCTTGTCCCTTTCCTTTCTCCATTCTGCCTCCTTCTTTGCTTTGTTCCAATAGAGTCTAAGGCAAAGCTAAAGTGGTTCGTATTGTTATTCAACTTATTTCCAGCCCATATATGTATTGTTGTTAAATGTTACTTTGGGGATTTCTTAGGAATTGTATTAAATGGTTAATGCTGGATTTTTGATGGATTGGGATACTCTAGAAGTGGGAATACTTTAGGTGCTGTATACTATTATGGGTTGCTTGTGCACATACTTTAGGTGCTGTATACTGTTATACCAAGTACTGTTGTGATTGGGAACAGCACTTGTTCTATACTTTATGAACTGTTTTAACTTCTAATTGTGGGAAACTAATTAGGGAATTAATCATTTGTATCAAGGAACTATTGGGAAACAACAAAGGCTGAATCTGGGAAAACTTTTTAGGTATTAGAATGTGAAAAACCAGCAACCAATTTAGTGGAAGTTTGAGTAAATTTTAGGTGCTGAATAATTCTCCAGCTCATGCACTTTGTGCATGGCTCACTAAATTTGAGAGAGTAAGTAATGAGCTAGTTTAGATAAATCAATGGGATTTTGGATGAACCTTAGGATGCTGAAAAATAATAAGTAAACAAGGAATGTAGACATAAATGGAAGGGTTAAAGATAGGCATTGAGAACTTGAGTAAAGAAAGTTGGTTGGAGTATGAAATCCATGTAGGAGCTAGGTAGTGGAAGGGATTGTTCTTTTCTAGTTGTAATTCCCTGTCCACGCACGCGTGTTCCACTATGTACTCAGTGAGGCCTGATTGTGTACTCGGCTGGCTGCGGCTATTCACTCATTTTATCGTGTACTCGAACCATGTTTGGATAATTCTTGCCAACCCATCACTGTACTGGGTGGGTTCTCCCGCAATAAGACGATGATCGTGTACTCGGCTTCGCACCTAAGTCGGGAGGTAGCATAGTGGACATTGTGATTACCCTAGTTAAAGACAGTCTTACTTCATGAGTCCTGCTATAATTTTTTGATTTATTTTGGTTACTTTGTGTTTATTGATATATTATCATGGAATTATTTTGTTTATTCGCTTTATTGTCGATTGATGCATATTTGAATCCGAATCATGTTTTAGAAATGTTAACATGTCTATGAACATGCATGGGCTACTTACTGGGATATTCGTATCTCAGACCGTTTGTTTTGTTTTGTTTTCAGACCTTGGAAAAGTCGATATCGGAGGGTAAAAGCTGTGATCGGGTAAGTTCAGATTAGAGCTTTGATATTTTAGTTGAGTTGGGTTTTAGTGGACTTTGTATATATATTTATTTGTTTATCCATGTTTCCTTTACTCTGACTTTGTGATTCTTGGTGGAAATGTAACCATTCGGTGATGAGTTACGGGTTAGTTCCCGTAACTCGGATCCGAAGCGTTAGATGATCAACCCTTCTTTCTCTCTTGGGTTGGATTGCAAAGCAATCTGGATGGGGAAGAGAATGTATATGGCACCACCTTCTTCTTCTCTTCTCTTGTTTTTCTCCTTCTTCTAACGTGAACATCAAAACTCTCTCTCTCTCTCTCTCTCTCTCCAGCAACTAAACATAAACCCTACAAAAGACTTCCGGTGGATCCTTTACGTAGACCCCACCGCAGATTGCAACATGTGGACAGGTTGGGTCGAAGTTACGCCCACAGCCAAACACACTGGAATAGACCAAACGACCATCAAAAAGCCTTCTGTAAGCACCCAAATTTTGATCAAACCAAAAAGAAAAGAAAAAATGTGCTAAAAGATAGCAAAACAGTTCAAAACCCTAAGGAACAAAAATTGGCCTTTTGTTCAGGTGCAAATTGGCCACCATAGTTCTTCCCAATGATTAGGAAATTCCGACACGATTCTAACGCAACTGAGTTTGCTTAGATCGGGGTCTGGATGAAGAAGATATAAGTCGGTCAAACTTGAGGGGGAGCAAAAATTGACTTTCTGCTAAAACTCGAGTCAACAGCTTAACCCTATCCCAATGGATAAAGGACTCCGATACGGTTCTAACGCAACTGAGTTTGCCAGAATCGGAGTCCAGATGAAGAAGATATGAACAGTTGAAGTTTCCGGGCTGCAATGCAAGAAACTGCACATGTGGCAAAAGAGCAGGAAAATATCTCGAGGGGCAATCTGTAAAAACCCAAAAACTGCAAAATATCTTAGGGATTAAACTAAAATTGCGCAGGGAGCAATCTGCAGTTATCTCAAGTGTCAAATCGGTCAAATCCAGGGGCAATCTGTAAATATAAAAAATATTGGAAGAATAACCGGAATCCAATTTCGGTTCATAAAGTGAAAATCCGAATCATGTGACAGATTTCCCAACGAAATCTTGGATTTTTCATGATTGAATGTCGGAAAAAGGCATAACCGGAATTAAATTTCAGTTACACATAAATATAGTGTAACCGAAATTATATTTCGGTTATACTAGTTTTGCTTCATAACCGAAATATAATTTCGGTTACATATTTTTTGTTTATAAAAGCTGCTCAGCAGCTCATTTGCAAGGGGTTGGCTATTTTGGCCCCTGGAGCTCTCCCCTCTCTCCTCTACCCTGCTCGTCCCTCCTCCTTTACCCTCTCCCTCACTCCAAAACCTTCAAATCCTTTTCAAAAACACATCTAAGCCATTCTCACTCTCTTCCTCCCTCACTTTTGCTTAAGAAAGAAACTTGGAGGAGCTCTTTGGCGCCAAGAGAAGGTACCCTAGCCACTTTGTTGCCATCAAGGGAGATCAACACCACCCAAGGAGGCTTTCCAGCCCCAAGGTAAGTCTCCCCACAGTGTTTTATTATACATATATAAAAATGGGAGTGATTTGAGCATATGGTTTTGGTTTCCTTCTGTTGACTTGCTGATCTTCCTTTTGGGAGAATGTTTTCTTCATCCCCCTCTTCTTCCCTCTATTTTTTCTTCACGAGAATATGATCCCATGGTAAGGAGAAGGGCCGAAGTTCTAAAAGAAGGGAGGAGAGTCCATGGAAGCGTTTTTTCGAGTTCACACCCAAGTGTTCTACGAATGGGTGGTCTCACATGATTATTTGAAAGGGGAGCATGTTCCCCTTTTCCCCTTGAATCCAATGTATCCCCATAAAACCCCCATTATCCTTTCTTTATTTGCATGCTAACTTAGGTTATGATAGTTTTTTTTACATGCCTGCTATACCATGAATCATGCATGCCTAGGATTAGAAATCTCACATGTATATTTTGTGTGGCATGATCCCCTTCCCCTTGACTCCTAAAAATCCCAAGGAAGTGACCTAAACGGGTCATTCCCTCCATCCCAAACCACTATGGGCCCACACAGGGGCCCACGCAGCTCCCCAGCATCCCTGGAGGCCCCGAGAATTAGTTTCCCTTTCAAAAAACCAAAAAAGTTATTTTCTGTGTTTGTCCGAGAACTCAGGTCGGGCAAACAGTGTTTCGTGCATAACCGAAATTCAATTTCGGTTATGCAGTGAATACAGTATGACCGAAATTTGATTTCGGTCATACTGTGTTTTTGGAATAACCGAAATTGAATTTCGGTTATACCTGGAGAACCTGTTTTTGGTGTTTTCATCCCCTTAGCCCATTTACAATCTCTTTTGTGAATTAACCAATTAACCCAATAGGGTTTCGGGTCAACCCGAGACCCAGCATGTGCCTTGGACCCAACGGGGTCCAGTTTGAGAACCGTGGGCCTTCCAACGGGGCCCACCCAGTCCAACTAGTTCATTTAAATTAAAAAGAAAGATAATCAAATAAATCCAATGGGCCACACCATTTGAGGCCCACCAAAAAGCCCAATCAAAGCATGCTTGCTAGTCTGGTTTAGGCGTGACTTGGGCTTGGGCCTATCGGGCCCAGCTCCCTTAAAGGGAAGCCCACATAACCAAAGGACGGGATCCATTAGTCCCAACCCTAATTGCCTTGGGCTTTCAAGTCCAGACCTAGGTAATGGGCCCCCAAGCCCATGCCTAGCCCACTTTGGCTTAAATAAATCAAGATAAACCAAAATCACTTGGCAACCACTGTGGGGCCCACCCAATGGGCCCACAAACCATTTCCAGGCCCACATTTGCATGAAAACTACTTAATCCCCCAACTTGAACTTTAAAATGAAATCAATCAAATCAACCAAAACCTAAAGGGGTTATCCAACGTAACCCCAAACAAGACTTGGGCTTTCACTAAAGCCCAAATTAGCATCTTGTGGGCCTTCCAATGGGGCCCACACACTAGACCCAGATCACTCAGGATAAATAAGATAAAATCAAAGTAAAAGGGACCCATACCAATTAGGCGGTCATGACTAGACTTAACCAAATATTGCATATTGGATTAGGAATCGGGTGAGATAGACCAAGACCGAGTTGACTCAAAACCAGGAAACCCATGGGACCAGTCTTTTGACGGGGCAGACCAAGGTGTCTACGGACTTCCCCGGACCGTAACCGATACCTTACCATAGAATCTCAAGCCGCAGACCACCTACTAGATAAACCTAGGCACCCAGGTATCTGCCTGCACCCCATCAAGTAGTGGCGACTCCAACCCTCCCATTTTACCCTTCAGGAGGCTCGCGCCCACCACGTGCGAACCATGCGCACACCTTCCGCCAAACATTTTGAATATGATGCCAAATCATCTTTGTCTTCTCCAAATCGTCTTCCCCAAAGATCAAAGTTGAGAGAGAAGAGTGTGACGAAGATTTTCCCCATCTCCTGCCATTATCTCCTGGTCGCAAAGCCCTTGTTGCCATTCTCTCCATCTTCTGCCACTATCTCGTGGTCGCAAATCCTCTGTCTCCTCCGAAGACTCTTACTTGTTTATCAGGTAATGCAAAATCAAGAAAGGACTTCAACCACAGCTTTTTTTCTCACTTAAAAAATTTGGTGAGATTTCATGTACATTATCTCTCCAAATTGTGTTGAAGAGTCGATGAACATATTTTTTGAACATTCCCAGATGTTGGATACTGTCTGCTGTTAAATCCTGGGGCTTGATTTCCACTTCATCATTTGTAAAGCACAAATTCTTCAATCTTGATATCCTTTGCCTATTTGCATTTGTTATGCCAATGATTTTTGTATGCTCTGTTGTTTTGTGTATTGTATGCCCTATTGCTTCATGGAAGTGAATGCTTTGTTTCATGTATTGTATGCCCTATTGCTTCATGGAAGTGAATGCTTTTCACAGAACCCAAGTTTGAACTTTAGAGTTGTAGAGCTCACCGACGGTAACTGAGGTTGAACACCATGCTATTGCATTTGGGCTCTTCAGAAGAGAGTTTTTAAGTTTAACAAAATCACTGCTCATGCTTTTTATAGATCGAATGGAGAGAGCAATGTAAAAGCAGAGCTGCACAAATTGTGAAGAACAATATCAAGGCACTGGCCTTTCTTCCATTTTGATATAACATTGGTACAGGGAGATTCTAATACCATTGTATCTTGTTTTATGAAATAGTAGCCTTCTTCTTGGCAATCTGGATGTTTGATTAGGATTAGCTAAGATTGCTAACTCCATTGGATATCTGATTCTTTAGGATGCCAGGATTAGGAAAGATCTTAGTTAGCACTGTTTTATGAAACATCAGCCTTATTCTTAGCACTGTTTTAATCAGCACGAGATTTATAGCCAAGAGTGTAGCTAGGAGGGTCTATATTTTAGGGGTATTCTCACATAAATGGTTTAAAGCATGTAAATACCAATATTTATTATTAATGACCTAGACCAATCTGGTTAAGGCCCTTGTTACCATGGTTCATCAGCCAAGACATTGCTTGCTCCTTAAGAAAGAAAAAAAGATGAACTTGGGATACGAATCCCTATAGATTTAAATCTTCTTTTTCATTTGGTGACATTCATGATGCAAATTGAACATATATCGCATAGATCAAAACAAAAGCTTACATTAATTGCACATGTCTTACATTTGATTGAGAAATTGTTTAAGTAAGAGATACTTACAATTTCCCAATAACATGTTAGCAGCAGACTCAGAAACTACATGCAACCATAATAGTCTTCCCAAGTTGCTAAATGTATTTATGTAGAAAAAATAATCTGGAGAGAATGATTAGATGCCATTACCACATTAGATCAGGAAGCCCCTACACTATAATTAATTCTTTAAGAGCAATTAGATGTTAGTTTTCACTAGTATCATTTTGAAATATGATTATTGGTCCCATTAGACTGGATTGCTCGAAAGGTTATCTAGAGAGAGTCATTGCTCCAGCTATCATCTTCTTAGATATCTTGATTACTAAACCCTCTACTGTACCTTGAATGACCTGGCAATAATGACTTGTGATTGCTAAATTTGGTGCCTGTGAGACATGGAAAATCACCTAGACGATTCCCTTCATCATCACACGGGCTCAACAAAATAGGAGAGTCGCCACCATTCAATTTTAGGTGTGAATGGGCACAAAAAATCATCAAAACAAGCAAAAAGGCAAATCTGGAGTAAAAATAACTCCACTTGAAAATAAAATCCAGAGATGGGTAAGGGGATTAGATTATGAATGGGGGAAGGTGTTAGGCACCCCCATTCATCCACACAAGGTGGTTGCCAAGTGTTGTTCATGCTCAAAATCAAGAAGGCTTAAAAACAATTAAACACATGTATGATTCCTCCACATGAGAAGTTCAATGAATCTTAGACTTTCTTTTATGAAAGTATCACTTCTGGGGACATCAGCATTTAAATGGAAATTAAAGCAAAACTTAAACACAACCAAGTCAAGACAAATCCGGAAAATTCGGTAAAAGATGGAGCCATTTGACCATAAATCATTCAAGTCAAATTCAAAATTGAATCAAACCAAATCCATTTGAAAGATTATGATAAATAGAAGACTCATGAAGATTTTTAATTAAATCCAGTTAAAATCCTAAGAATTATGTTCATTTAAAATCTGCTGTTGGAAATCGGTAAAAGTAACAAGTGGGCAACTTTGGAAATTCATTTGGAAAAATTGGCTCCATATAAATCCGTGAAATTTTGCATGAATGAAGTATGTAGGGCCATATTTCAAATGAAGCTAGCCTCATACAAAAGTTCATCTGGATGTGCCTTGGGTGACCTCCCAAATAGGCCATGAAGATCACGGATTAGCCCAGAAATGTGCTGTTGAGCAGTTCTGAGTAAATCTGTTACCCAAGACACAAATGAAATAAAAAAATTATGAAACCAATCGGATTTGAAAGTAGACTTCCAAAGGAAAACACAAAAACCAAAATCACTCAAATCGGACTTAAATCGAGCAGATGGTGCTCATTTGAAGTGACAGGTTTAGCAATCTGACCTGAACTGACCTGTCAACTTCGACTGAATGGTGTCAAAAATATACTTCATAAAAATGGCTGAAATTTTATAGACATGAACTAGACAGTCTCACCTTTCACATGTATTTGGAATCACTCCAAAATTCATCCGGATGATGAAGTTATGAGTGTCCGAAGTTAGGGTACAGACGCTGTCCAGTTTTGCCATTTTTAAGTAAAATCAACCCAAAATAGTGATTAAGTGTGTGAAATCCGTGCAATCCCAACCAATTTTCCTCCTTGAGGAACCTCCAGGAGGAAATAGGGCACGAATTTGGCTCACCATTCTCTTCGATTGAAGAGAATATGCCAAAACCCTAAAATGGAGCAAAAATGCCCAAATCCAAGAGCTTAGACCTAGAGGTCTTCAATACTCAAGATAAACTTGTTTGAAATCAATAAGAAATATCCCATAAATGCTTGGGGCTATTTATTTTAGATCTATCACAATGAAGGCAATAGATCCAAAATACAAGCCAATTCCGACAAAACAAGTGCAATGTGTGCATGTGTACAAATTATCTCTTCAATCATCACAACATATAGCATTTAAAGCACATTAATCAAATGGGGTTCTAAAAACCTAGGGTTCCGTTCCATTCTCGTTTCCCTTAGTTCTCTCTCCCTGTTTTACGGTTTCGAGATAGTCTTGGGGTACTTTGAGTATGAAACGGTTTTCATAGAATCAAAAGGCCAATCAAGAGGGTTCTATAACTAAGGATCAATTCCCAGTCTCATTTCCCCTAGATCCCTCTTCACGTTTTACGGCTAGAGGGAGTCTTGAGGTACTTTGAGTAGGGAAAGGGGTTGCATACACAATCAATAGGCCATTATTCTACAAAAAGGTAGAAGAAGGATCTAACCCTAGAATGTAAAGACAGAAAAATAAAGAAGTTCCAGGCTTACCTGGGTTTCTGAGAGCAATTCGGCAGCGGTTCCCTTCTTCACTCGGAGCTCTCCAATCTCCAACTCTTCTAAAAAATTCTTGGCATTTGCTTGAGGAGAGGCCTCCTATTTATAGGCAAAGGCTAAGGTTAGGGGGAACCCTAATGGTAGACACAAGGATGTGTCTAGAATCCCCACACTTAACCCTAAGGCTATTTTCGAGATTTCCACTTTTTAAACAAAGGATACGACAGTAAAAAGTGAAAACTTTCGGAAAACTCTAATTTTGAGCAAAATCCTTGTATCCGACAACTTAAGTCGGATACAAACAAAACTCTTTGTATCCAACATTATCTGTCGGATACAATAAAGACCTTTTGTATTCGACATTATCTGTCGGATACAATAAAGATGTTTTGTATCCGAATATTACTATCGGATACAAGGAAAGAAGCTTTTATCTGAATTTTAACACAGGCAATACTTATTTACATGTAATATCATTTAAGTATATGTCCTCGTAGTTTTTAATCTCCATTTACTTAAGATATTACATGTAAATAAGCAAACACCCCCCCCCCCCCATTTGAATCCATTAAAAATAGTTCTAAACCCAAATTCCAAGTAAATAAAAAGTCAACTTTCCAGTTTCAGGCTAAATTCCGGTTTTTCAGGTCTGGTAAAAAGGTTTAATATGTTAATATCAAGGTATTTGTCAAGATTTAAAATCTCAAAAAATTCATTTATGCAATAACATTGCTAAAAACCTGATTACCGGGAAAAATTATCTTGAAATCTTGCTTTAAAAAATATTTCATTTTCTGGGGTCAAAAGTCAACAAAATTCAACCGAAAAAAGTTTGACTTTGCACAAAAGATTGAATTCGGGCCTTTTTCTTTGTGGTTTTGGATTCAAATGGGTTAAGGATCTCAAACCCAATGCTAAGAATTGAAAATTCCAATAAGATATTTCTTTCCTTCAAGATTTATCAAAAATCGTGCAATTTTGAGGTGTCTACAGTGCCTTTTGAATGACCTGGTAATAATGATGTTTCTTCAAATGTTGTTTCCTCTTTTGGTATGTTGGAGTCAGTCTCAATTGTTGTTTTGACTAATAATGCATTTTTTTTATTTTTGTTGTTTATATTTATAAGGTTAGAATATGGCAACTGAAAACAATACAAATGAGGTGGTTGGTGAGGTGAGGGTTGTTCCTAATGTTGACTCGGTATTTATTCCTAAAGTGGGGATGGAATTTGATTCATTGAATTCGGTGTATGATTTTTACAATGCATATGGTAAGATTGTTGGTTTTAGTGTACGCAAAGGTAAGGAGAAGCATAATGTTGGCAACGGCATAATTTGGAAAACATTTTTTTGTTCAAAAGAAGGGATTAGGACTAAGGTTTCTGAAATTCGGAGTAGGTCGGCATCACAAACAAGGTATGGATGCAAGGCTTTTATTAAAGTTTGATTGAATGATCATGGGGAGTATTTTATAAATGATTTGGAGTTGAGTCATAATCATGAGATACTTCTTGCAAGCATGAGTCATTGGTTAAGGTCACAAAGAAGAATTACACCTGCTATAGCAGCTCATGTTGATATTGCTGAGCGTGCTGGATTAACTCCAAGAGCTGGTATGGAACTTTTGAGCACACAAGCTGGGGGGATTGAAAATGTAGGATTTGTACGTGAAGATTATGGTAATTACTTGCGTACAAAAAATAAGATATAAATGCAGAAAGGAGACAGTGGTGCTATAGCATCTTATTTTCAGGAGAAACTTTGCGAAGATCAGGCATTTTTTCATGCCATTGACATGGATGAGGATCATATGATCACAAACATTTTTTGGACAGATGGTCATAGATTATCGTTACTTTGGTGATGTTGTTAGTTTCGATACAACATTCAAGACTAACACAGAAAATCGGCCAGTTGCATTATTTGTAGGATTAAATCATCATAGGCAGATTGTCATTTTTGGTGTTGCTATTCTGTACGAAGAAAGTTGTGATGCATTTTCTTGGTTGTTCAAGACTTTTGTGAATTGCATGCATGGGAAAGAACCGCAAACTATTATAACAGGTCAGGATCAGGCAATGGCTAAAGCCATTGGTGCAGTATTGCATCGAACAGTGCACCGAAATTGCATATGGCATTTGTATCAAAATGCCGTAAAGCATCTGAGTAATCAGTTTCACACTCTTAAGGGTTTTAAAGAAGCATTCAAGGATTGCATATATACGTATGAAATTGATTCCGAGTTTGAGGAGGCATGGCAAAACATGATTGACAGTTATGGTCTTTCTGATAATGAGTGGTTGGATAGAAAGTATAAGGAAAGGGAGAAGTAATCCTTAGCGTATGGGAGAAATCACTTTTGTGCGGACATACTTAGCACTCAGGTATTAGAGAGCATGAATGCATCTTTTAAAAATGCTTTGAACAGGCAGAAGAGTATGGTGTGGCTTTTGACTCAAATTGATGTTGTTGTGGTGAGGCATAGTTACAGCGAGTTAGCAAGTGACAGCAATATGATGTTGAAGAATAAGGAACCACATCTAATCCAGCCAATGTTTACACAGGCAAGCAAGTTGTACACTCTTACAGTTTATAACAGGCTTGAGACAGAAGCAACGGATATTTGGTCGTACAAGCTACATGCCTCTTCAAAAACTGGGGATTCTGAGATATTTAAGGTTGTCAATAGGAATCAAAGAATCAAGCAAGTGCACACTGTTATATATAATGGTGAAAATGGGGATGTGCAATGCAGTTGTAAGAAGTTCGAGTTTGCAGTCATTTTGTGTAGGCATATCTTCTTCGTTGTCCATCACAAGGATATCGAAAAAATCCCAGAAAATTACTTCCTTAAAAGGTGAAGAAGAGATGCGAAAGAAGGATTGCAAGGCATTACATCCCTACATGCTTCAGGTGCATGTATTGAGACTGGTAAAATATCTAAGCGATACTCCCTAGTATGTTCAACTTTGATTCAACTTGCATCTAAATCAGTTGTATGCCAAAAAGCAACTGATTATGTTATGCAAGTAGCAGAAAAGACAATTAAGGAAGTGGATATGATTGTGAAAGAAATTGTTTTTCAAGAGCTTCCAAAGTCTGTTGGAACTAGTAATGACAGTGAGCACACTAAACCGTGTGAAAAGGAGTAGATGTTTGATGATGGAGGAGGACCCCTCATTGATGAGCATACTAATGATGTGGCAAATATTGATGTGGTAGAGGAGGTTGGTAGTTGTGCAAATGAGCAAGCATACACCTCTCAGGAGATTGGGGGGGGGGGGGGGGGGGCGGCAGTTTGATGCAGTTAATATCAGTGAAGATGTGGCCATGTCTAAAAAACGAATAGAAAATGCAAAAGGAGTCAAGGTTAAGGCAAGATCCAAGCGTGCAGGTATGAGTGTTCGTAGAAACGTGGATGCCTTGACTTAAGCAATCCGAAAAAAAGGCGAAAAAAAGAAAATGAAAGTAGTGATAAGCACACGGTGCCACAAAGTTGTATTCAAACACCTGTGATTCCTCAAGATCTATGCTGTCTTCATCAAATGAACCATGTGCTACATTTCCTGATCCATCCAGACAAATGGTTTCTCTTGTAGTTGATGTTTCACTTTCAGTAATTCATAGGTCCCACAAAACATTGAAGTTTGTGGGGATCAGCACATGGTGCCACATACTCAATTTTTAATGCCAGGCATTCATCCATCAACTGAAGCCTACTGTAAGCACCTCATTGTTGCACTCCTGGAAGAGCCGGAAATGCAAACCCTAAACAGAAAGTTAAACCCTAAGGGGTGGAAAATTGACTTTTTGATCAAGTGAAAATTGGCCACATAGCTTTATCTCAATGGATATAGAATCCCGATACGAGTCCAACGCAACTAAGTTCGCTGGAATCGGAGTCCGGATGAAGGTTCTGTGGGCCGGTCAAACTAAAAGGGGAGCCGAAAGTTGACTTTTTTCGAACCCCGAGCCAGGTGCTTAGCTCCATGTCATTGGATAGAGGGCTTCGATACGAGTCCAACGCAACTGAGTTTGCTCAAATTGGAGTCCGGATGAAGGAGATATGAGCCGTCGAAGTTTCCGAGCAGAAAAACCAGAAACTGCACACGTGGCAAAAAGCCACACACGTGGCGAATGGCGCAAGAAAATATCTCGAGGCGCAATCCGTAAATATCCAAACATGCAAAATATCCCAGGGTTTAAAGCAAAATTTCGTAGGGGCAATCCGTAGATATCCAAAAGTGTCAAATCGGTCGAATCGGTCAAGTTGAGGGGCAAATCCATAATTTTTTGATTTGTATCCGACCAAATATGCCGGATACATTTGCTCCTCTTCATATCCGGACTCAAATGTCAGATACAAAGATTTGCTCGGCGAGATTCGCGCCGATTCCCCGACAAATTCGCGGCGGCATTAAATTTTTGAAATAATTTTGTTTGTATCCGACATTTTATGCCGGATACAAAGGAGGTTCAGTGTATCCGGCATTAAATGCCGGATACAAAGGACATGTAGTGTATCCGACATTTAATGTCGGATACATTAAGCTTGTCTATAAAAGCACAGCAGCCACCTCTGGCCGGGGGTTGGGTTTTTTTTTGCTGTTTTCAGCTTTCTTCCCCCACCTGTTTCCATCTGAATCCTTCCTTCTCAACCCCCTTGCCCTCCGCCACCCCCACACCACCCAAGTCACCTCCACCCTCCTCCCTCCTTCTGTCCTTGGTCTCACACTCCAACAAGAAGGGGTATTGCTGCTGTTGGTGCAGGAAGAGGGAGCTTCCGGCCTTGTCTTGCTACAAAAAGTGACTCTACATACCATAGGGAGAGCTTAAGGTTCAAAGGTAAGGTTTCTTACAGTATTTTATTGCATATATGTCAAAATGAAGGTTTTATAAAGGGTTCACAGTGCTTGGTTTTCTCCATGGCATAAAATCTGCTTTCATAATAATGGTGCATGCATTATCCTCTTGTTTCCGCCATACGGAGATCTCCAAGTTAAGAGATGGCATTCGTAGGGTTTCATGAGAGAGTGAGATCGAAGCTCGGAGTGTCATGATGTTGCTGTTTTAGGCATAATGTCATTGTCCTCCTCTTTGGTTTCCATAGGGGAGCATGTTCCCCAAATATCTTTTCTAATGTACCCCTTTATGTAACCCCCCACTTCCCTTTCTTTGTCTCTTTAAATTGAAATGCAAAGGTGAAATTAGCATGATCTTGCTGTGAGTTATGAGTGATATACATGCTAGGTTAGGTCTTTGTTTTGTATGCATATAGCTTAGTGGTTGACCTATACATGCTAGAATACCCCATCACTTGAAGCATGTCTTTCTTCACCTTTAGGATCGTGCAAATGTATAACTTTGCTTGCTGTTTTGTGTGACTCACCATGATTCTCGTTCCTCCATAGCTGTTGTTTTCACTTGTACAACATGCCACCGTTTTGTGTATTAATGCCTCCATGCTTGCCTTTGTTTTGTTCATTGTTTTGTGCCAACGAGCATGACCCCCTCCCCCCACTTGTAGTTGCTGCTCTTGACACCCCAGGAGGGCTTTTTATGACAAATTAGTGAGCATGCACAGTACCTTTAGAGCTGCTGCTGGCAGCAGCAGCAGCACCCCTTTCCCTTGTTCATTAGGTGTGATTGGTATGTTGTGCTTGTGGTGCTTGTATCATGGGTAAGCCTTCCTATTGCCATGATCCCCCTCCCCACTTTCTCACTGTTTCCGGCCCCTAGAAGCATGCTAACCCCCTCCCAACAGCTGCTGTCCTCACCCTCCTCCAGCATGCATGCCACCCAAGCATGATTACATGGTTAGCTTCTTTTATTCACATATTGCATGCACTAATTCCCTTCAAAGTTAGAGGCATGCCAGGTCATTCATGCTTACTTTTTTACCATATTCCCGTGTGCACATGCACCCACAATGTCTGGAACATGCATAAAGAAGCATGTGATTTGCATGTCTCGAGAGTATGGATTCAGGTTTGTTGCTTGCTTGGATTTTCTTGATTAAGTATGCTTGCTATCCCTGGAGCCATGGAAACCCAAAGCAACGACACTTTGGTCCCTGTTTCACTAACATACATGATCCACAGCTGAGAGGACTTCCCATGTCTCCCCCCCTTTTGCCCTTGTTGAGAAACCCCAAAAGGAGGCCAAATGAGGCTCCTCCCCCAAACCTAAACCAATGAGGGCCCACCCAGGGGCCCACACAACTTGTAGAAGACCCCTAGGAACCCCTGGAAGTCACCACAACTTGTAGAAAACCCCTATGGCCTGTGTGTATCCGGCAACTAAGGCCGGATACATGGCATAAATGCCATTTTTGTATAATTCTCATCTTTGCCGAATTTTTGTGATAATTCTAACCAAACCAAGTGATCCAATAGGGTTTTCGGGTGACCCGGAAACCCAGCTTGGAACATGGACCACCGGTCTAACTCGGTACATTTGTGGGCCTTCCAACGGGGTCCACCAAGCCCAACAAACCCTTGTGCATGCAATTAAACAACTTAAGCAAAATTAATTAGTCGAACCGGGCGGGCCAAACCCAATGCGGCCCACCCGACCTTGATGTGTGGAATGATGTGAATTGTGTGGTTTGGCCGAGACTAAGGGCTAGGGCCTATCGGGCCCGCCAAAGCCCACTAATCAACCAAGTTGGGGTGCAAACCCTAGACTTCAAAGAATTGGGCTTCCAAGCCCAAAGTCGGACTACGGGCCCCAAGCCCAGTGCCTAACTCACCTTGGCAAATTTAAACAAGATAATTCAAAAAACATTTTGGCAACTATCATGGGGGCCCACCTAAGGGCCCGCAAACCGAGGCCGACCACCTTCGCATGAAAGCCACTCAAAGTCTTAAATTAAAACTTAAGATAAAATCAATCCACTAAACCTGAACCCAAAGGGCCTCTTAGGCTTAGGCAGAGGCCCACATGGGATATGTGGGCTTACCTAAGTCCACCAAGGACTCCGTGGGCCTTCTAACGGGGCCCACCCGATCAGACTCAGATCACCTAAACTAAGCAAGATAAAACCAGTTAAAGGGACCCACACCACTCAGGTGGTCCCGCCAAACTTAACCAAGTTGCATATCGGATTAGAAATCGGGTGAGACCAAAGTGAGCTGACTCAAACCAGGGAACCCACGGGACCCGTCATCCAGCGGGGTGGTCTGGGGTGTCTACGGACTTCCCCAGACCACAATCGAGACCCTACTTAGAATCTCAAGCCGCAGACCAAAGTCTCAATAGATAAGATTAGGCACCCAGGTGTCCGCCTGCACCCCATCAGGCGGTGACGACTCCGAACTTTCCCATGCCGCGTTTCCGACGCGTGCACACCTACCACATGTTTCCTTATCATAACAGTCCAATGGTATGTCTAGTGATTCATATCTTGTTTTGGGTAATTCATTCACCCTTCTCCAATGTGTTATTGGTTAATACTGACCTCCGGTTTTTTTTTCATACACAAATCCCACTACAACATTTGCATTCCTTTTTATATGGTACCAATGCAGGCATGGGATCATATCAGCACAGAGGTTCACCTAGCATGGTGCAGATGCTTCAAGAAGCAGGGATGTCCGACCACTATCCCCCATCTTCTGCTAGGCCTAGTTCACAGTGTCTCGAAGGTAAAGCCTATGAAGTTAGCATACTTGTGCCTTTGTGTTTTGGTTAGCATACGTGTGCCTTGATGTTGGTGTTCTCAATGAGCTTCATACGTGTGCCTTGATGTTGGTGTTCTCAATGATTGAGCCCTTTAATTCCACCTTCAACTTCACCTTAATTGGTTGTTATTTATTGATGTCATCTTTATGGTCCTCCCTACCGTTTATACTTTTTGGGGAGGGAGTTTGCATTTGGTCTCTTTCATGATAACAGAGGATTAATAAATGTATTCAAGATAGCATGGGAAGATACTGCTGCACAGGCTTGAAGCATGCAAATGAGATCGTTGGTGACACCACAGAGGAGGTTGTGCTTAAGGCAAAATCAAAACGGGGTGCTGCTACTTCTTGATATCATGTTCAAAGATGGGATGTTTTCTTCTCTACTGTGTGTGCATTTACCATTTGAAACTCCAGTAACACCCTTTATCAGTTTCAGAGACAGCAACCGTGGTTGTAGATTTTCAGGATTAGCACCTTAAGCAGATTCAGTGCTATCCTTGGTGTACGTTTTGATCCCTTTTCTAGTTGAAAGAGCAAGAATAATCATTGTCATTTCTTTGATGGACTTATATATCATTATTTTGTTCGTGAGAAATGGATTGGTTCTGCTATATTGAAGGCCTGACTTATGTGCTACGTGGTGCTGCGGTAAGATCATGCTGGCCATTTTGTTGGAAACCCATGGTCATAGAGTTATTTCTTCTATTGTTTTTGATTCTGTATTATTATGCAGATTTTCTTACGTGGATAACCGAAACAAACAAGGCTATTTTTATGTGGAAGCTTTCTGATCAGTGTAGTAGAATCAATTGAAATCAATAATGCAGTTCAGTAGGAGACTGGTTGGGCTACCCAACTGAGCTGTATCACATACAATGTTAGGTTACCCAACTGTATAGAAATTGGCAAATTGTGATTCTTTCTTATTATCTATTCAATGTTTAGCAAGCTCGTCAGCTGGCGCACTAGGGTATTAGTGATGCATCTAGTGAGAGCAGCATTTATATGCAAATCAATGAAAAATAGCACTGATTTCACTTGCTGGTCTTGCAGCTTATACCCTACCCTGAAGGTTTAAAAATGAAAATTAAAGATCATTCATGAGCTCATCAATTACAACCTGAAATAGTAGTTAATATACAACCTGAAATAATAGTTAATATACAATTTAAAACTTCGTAACTTTAAAAATAACAAACAATAAAATTACAACAACAAATACTCTAACAAAGACTTTTAACTCGTTGATCTGCTGGGCTTGCAAGGATTGATGCTGCAGTATCTTCATGACCCCCACCGCTGTTGAATGCCCTCCTTGACGTTGACCAATTGTCAATTGAGCCACTATCAGCTGTGGACGCAATAGGACGACACCATTGAAAAAAATCGCACACTGGTAATGAAGCTGACGGTTGCAATTAAACAATTTATTAGCATGTATAAATAAAGTATTAAAATTTCAATCAACATAATAAGTGCGATACCGACCAATGCCTTCCTTGCACATGTATAAAATAGTGTATTCGGATGATTAGATGTCTCCGAAACTCTTATAATACAATTCCATCCACATCGGCATTTGACATTGGTATATAAAACCTCACTGTCCCGATTGGCACTTGATGAAGACATATATACCTAAAGTAAAAAAAAAATCAAATCAAATCAAATAACCATGCAAGGAATTAATCAACGCAACCCCATGAGAAAAAAATAAATTCAGGGGGATTTCCCGATAGGCAAGTGAACACAAAAAGCAGTGAGACCAATCAATCCACCAAAAGCTAATAAGAGAGAAAACTGTACAGGTTCTTCAATTCCATATCAAGTTGCATTCAACTTGATATACTAATCAAGAGAAGGCATTAAAGGATCCCTATCTGAGAGCACCATCCATGCGCATAGTTACAGAACCAATTAATTAGGCAAAAGAATAAAACGACAGAAAAAACGGTGACGCTACTCGTATCTTTCAGTGTCATAATGAAAAAATAAAAAAGCATGGTCGAATCATCGGCATTAGAAAAGGGGAGGAGAAGAAAAGATTCAAACCTTACCTTACGATTGGTTCTAGTGCACTCCACAGCTAACCATAGTAAGAAGAACAAGTGAGGGGACGCAAGAATAGGGCTTGCGAAACCAGCCACTGTTCGTCCCCAAACCAAATAGCAAGTGCGGCAAGGATTTACAGGGTTCTCGCACTTTGCTCTGTCTGAAGTTAGAAGAGGAAGAAGAAGTTAGAAGAGGAAGAAGGGGCTTAGGGCGACAAAGGGCATTTGCGTCTTGCAAAGTTGCTAATGTCACGGCGTTAACAGGGAAATTGACATCAGGGGGGTCTACGTAACTAATGCACGAACTTGAGGGGATGTAAGTGACCGTTTTAAAACCCAAGGGGGTGTTTCTGTATTTACCATAAACCTCGAGGGGTGTTTATGCAAATTTCCCAAAAAACTATCAACACAGAATATGGAAACAATCCAAACTGCCTTGACTAATATCAACCTTCCTTTATATATGACACTCCAACCAAATGCAAATACTGATAAGAGAATACCAAAACAAAAAAGCATTGTTTACATATCCTACATGCCTACATCTTCTAAAATACTGGTCATTACTTTATGCTATTCAACTTCTTAGCTAGAGAGATTTTTACTATATCCGCCTCATTCTTAGAATTCAGTGGGGTTCTCTCTGGACAACCATTTGATTGACATAGTTATCATTAAAGAATTTCAAAGATTGAGGAAATTCACCTTTCACCTTAGGACAATGAACATTGTGCAGTCTAAAGAGTGGTGTTCTTAGAATCACTCAGTTCCTTTGAAAGGAATTGGAGATCCACCCACCATTTCTGGAATTAGTCATAATACACTTATCAAAAGATCAAATTGTCTAAGGGCATTCTATAATCATAGTTGTTTTAAGAAGGTAGCAATAATCTTGAGCTCTTACCATCTCATCATCATTAATTTCATTCCTTTCTAACCTTCTCTGTTTCATTAAACTTAAAACATTCTATGTTAGGGTCTTTGTCAACAAGAAGTAGTAATTAGGATTAAAATATAACTATCTCAAGCCTGTGTAGCCACAAGGTCGATTTACATCCTTAATATAAAAGAACCATATCTAACAAGAAAAATTTTGAACTGCTGTAAAGAGATGAAAAAGTGAAAGGAACCACTGCAATCTTCATTCATTAGTCCTTTTAAGTGTTCAGGAATGCTGTCATTCATAAACCAAACACTGGATACGGAATTCTCTCAATATATGCATTTGAGGCAAAGATATGTAATCAACAATTTCTTTTGGAAATGTAGAACGTATAAGATGACATAGGAAAGTTCAGTTAGTGAAATAAAAAAGAAGAAGAAGAAGATTAGGAACATAGCAAGCATTGAGAAACAGTGTGGAATTCTTTATGAAACAGTAGGGAATGTTGAAACAATGCCCACATATATAATTTAAAATATTAATTGTGTGGAACATGCATGGAATATTCATGGGAAAACATGTTGTCGAATAGGAAAAATGCATTGTTGCATATTTCCGATACCCTAGTAGTCAGATAACATTCATATATTTTGTTGATATAAAAAATTAAACTATCATGATCTAGCTTAGAGATATTCATTTAATCTGGTTCCATCTTCAATAGAACATGACTCACAAGTCACAACTGTAGAAACCAGCAATCAAAAATACCTGGAAGACAGCGGCAGGAGATAGTGGCAACAGGGGATTTGCGACCAGGAGACAGCGGCAGGAGATGGGGAAATCCTTCGAGACTCTCTTCTCTCTCAATCTCTCTCGCTCACCTTCTCCATCTTTGGGGAAGACGATTTGGAGAATAAATATTGATGTCGTGATTTGGGGAAGAAATATTGATGTCGTGATTTGGGGAAGACGATTTGGGGAAGCAATATTGATGTTGATGTCGTGATTTGGGGAAAATGATTTGGGGAAGTTTCGAAGATTTGAAGATTTGGGGCAGTCTCAATTTGGTGATTTCGGGAAGTCTCGAAGATGTGAAGATTTGGGGCAGCCTCGAGTTGGTGATTTGGGGAAGAGCTGGGGTCGATTCATGGTGTTTGGCTGTGGGCTTAACTTCGACCCAACCTGTCCACGTGTTGCAATCTGCGGTGGAGTCTACGTAAAGGATCCAGATAAAGGATCCACCAGAAGTCATTTGTAAACCCTAAGGCCTTAATTAACTAAATAGCCATCCTTAAACCCACTCCTCTTAGACCAATAGTTCAACCCCTAAACCAACACCCAACCAAACTCTAGCCACCCAAGCCAAAGTTGGGTTCGGCCACCTAAACCTTCTATATTTTATTTTATTTATTTTTTAACTTTTGCACACCTTTTAAAATTAATTGCATCATTTTAATTAATGAGTAATTATTAATTAATTTCACAAAAACCCTAGCTTACCTTAGGTTTAAATCTCCACTTGCATCGAGTCAACCGAAACATCTCCAGGTTGGTCCTGGTTCCCATTCTTTGCATAAATTAACAACACCTCCATTTATTTTATTTGCAAAGAGTACATGGATTTCATAATCAGTAGGTACAGGGAAGAGCCTTCAAGAAGGCTTATTTTGTGGAGGATCACAAATCATTAATTGGTGATGTTATTTTGCTACAAAAGGTTTTTAGTTTCCTAAAGAGATCAGGGTTGATTAATTATAATGCATCGTCGCCTCCGGATGATCACACGACGATGCGGGAAGATGATGACAGGCTGAAGGTTGAAGGTTAGATTTGAGGAAGGAGCTCCCAGTTGATTTCGGGTGGTTGCTGTTCCTAACTCCTCAAAAATTGTTTCATTCCTGTCAATTGCATCTGATCATGTTGAGGTAGTCGAGAATGGATTTAGATTGCATCCACTGGCATCTTACTCAGATGTTTTTGGGGATTTGATATGTCATAAGGGATATCTTTGTTGAAATTGTGGAGAAGATTGTGGTTCTGGATACTATAAATCCACCAAGGTATTGAGCACCTGTCTAATTCCTTTTTTCTTTCTTCTAAAAAATTGTGTTTTTATTTCCCAAATATCATCCTTTATGTTCAACCATTGGATTCATTTAATGCTTGGAAGGACTTTACATGTTATCTTCAACCTTTCATTCTCTTAAGAACATGTAACTCTTATATTGGAAATTTAAACAACAAATTGTAAATAGAAATTGTACAGGAAACTCCTTTATTGAATACTCTATTATCTCTTAAGGAGGTATGACACTTTTTGATAATATGCCAGGGGAATTCTATTAGTAACACATTAAAGCATCTTTTCGTCTTAAAACATGTCCTTGATTGAATTCAGTTTCTGACTGATGCCCTCTTTCTTTGCTAGTTAGCCCTCATGACTACAATGAGCAAAAGGAGCCTATATGTGATGTTAACAAGGAGCTGAAAATAGGCACGTCTCCAATATGTTTTTATTAGTAAAGTGCCACAGACTAACCAAAAGCCCACAACAAATCCTTGTGCCATATTGATATAGAACCATTGCATATCAATCCATTCTCCATAATTTTTGTCCTCTCTGTTGCCTGCAATAGATACGAGTTTGTTAATTGCAATAGGACCTCACTGTAGGCCAGGTGGGTGTGTATTTGGTAACTTTTTCAAAAGCAATTTTGGGTTTTTCTTTGAAAAGAGAAAGCCTAAAACCTGAAAAAGGTATTTTATAAGCATATGCAAAATCAGTTTTCCAATTACCTACCAACATACAATTTTATAGATTTTTAAAATCATTTTGACCTAATTGTTGCCTGAGAGGTTTTTCTTCAACCCTGTTCAAAAATATAAAAACAATTTAAATATTTTTATGTTTTCAAACTACTGTTTAACAATATCTATACCAAGCGGATTCTTATTTTTTCAGGTTAATTCAAATTAATAATTTCATTGAGATAGGAAGAAGATGAATCTAATATATCTACTATATATTAATACAGACAGGGTCTTGAGAGGGTAATATGTCAAGCTAAGAAATTTTGTAATTTTTTTTAATTTACTAATCCGTCTTCCCCACTTACAATTCTTTCTGTTCTTAGATTGGGAACGTTGCAATGAAGAGTGAGGAAGATCTCGATGAAGTGATCAAGGAGACCTTTCTCTTTACATTGGAGTAAAGAGTGTGAGAGGTCTGCGTTAAGCAATAGAGGAGACACCTCTCTCTCTATATTGCTATTCCACTTTTGAATCTTTTTGTTAAAGAAAAATTGATAAAAGGTGCCAAAAAAAAAAAACAAACATTAGATTATATATATTACAAAAACATTGAAAGAATCGCATCCTTTACATTATGTATTAATTTGTGTCGTAAAATTACTAAATATGTTAATTAATAATATATTGTTTTTCCTTTTAAAACTATTTACTTTTGTGAAGAAAAGAAAGAATTGAAATTTTAAACATATTAAGTAGCTTGCATTTTTTTTCTCTTATAAATAATTTCATATTTTATTAAATATATTAGATATTCTATCAGATAATAACATTACAGATATTTAATAATATTATTACTATTTATTAATAAGAATATACTATTTCTTATCTACCCCTCTGTAGCAAACAAGTATTGTACGAAAAGTAAAAAATAAAAAAAGAAAATTGATTGACTTAGCAGTGAGAACTTTAGATAAAGTAATGTCATAAAAAGGTCTATGACTTAAGATTCCACTGTTAGATATAATTTAGGAATAGTGAGAACTTAACATGAATAAATATGTGGGTAAGACACTAAGACCCACAAAGATTAAATTATGAATTAATCTTAATTAATTTTTACTCAATTTATCAAGTATGGAATTCTAGCATAGGCTGCTCGCTCGTAACTAGTTATGGGAAACACAAATGTTGCTTTTCACTTGTGTGTTTGAGACAAGAAATTGGGCCCAGAATTGAGGTGTGGAATTGGAATTGGATCTAAGAATTATAATTTTGGTATTTGGTGGGCATAAGGAATAAAAATCATATTGGCTTTAAGCTTAAAACGGTAACTTACAGACCTTTACTAGGACTCTCTTTCTTTACAATTCTCGTCTTGAAAATTGGGGAAAAAACCCCAAACTCGATCTCAACTCTGGCGTCTTCCTCGTTGCATTGACTTCCCAATGGTGTTCGATGGTCTTCTTCTGTAAGTCTCCTCTCTCTCTCTCTCTCTCTCTCCCCCCCCCCCCCTCCTCTCTTTGTCTCTCTCTCTTATGTCTTCTTCTATATTCAACGTTATTCCTCGGTTTAACGGTCTATTTGGGGATGGTATGTAGTGGATCATTTTAGTTTGGTGCCAACCATATGCTAGAGGGTTCTTCAAAAGTGGCTAGTGAAACGAACATCTCTATCTGAAACAGTAGTCTTAGGAAGACCATATAACTTAAGAATCTCATTAAAGACTAATCTAACCACCTTAGATGCATCAAAAGTTTGACTGCAAGGAATGAAGTGAGCCATCTTTGAAAAGCAGGCAACAACAACAAAAATGGAGTCATGCTTCTTACGAGTACGTGGAAGACCTAATACAAAATCCATGCTCACATCTTGCCAAGGGCAATTAGGGACAGAAAGAGGAATGTAAAGACATGTGTTCTATTTCTTGTGCTTAGTAACTGACATGTTCTACAAGTGCTAACAATTCTAGCAACATCCCTCTTCAGGTTAGGCCAACAAAATTTACCCTCCACTTTTGATATGGTCTTATTATGGCCAAAATGCCCAGAAAGACCATCACCATGAGTTTCCCACAGAATAAAATCCCTTACCGAAGTCCTAGGAATACAAAGCATATTGGCCCTAAAGAGGTACCCATCTTGAAGATGGAACGCAATAGTACTATTAGGCCCGCCCCTCTTCAAAGCTAGGTAGATCTCCCTATAATCAGGACATGTCTCATATTCCTCCTTCAAACTCTCAACACCTATAATCTTAACATGCATAGCAAACAAGAAGGAAATATGACAACTCAATGCATCAATTATTTGGTTCTCCACTCCCTTTTATGTTTTAGAACAAAAGAATAGGCCTATATGTATTCAACCCAACGACCATGCCTATGATTCAATTTCTTTTGAGAGCTAAGAAAGCGAAGGGTCTCATGGTCAGAGTAAAGAACAAACTGCTGAGGTAACAAATAATGGCGCCAATGGCGCAAAGCCTGCACAACTGCATATAACTCCTTATTATAAGTGGAATATTTCAACTTAGCATCATTCAATTTTTTGCTAAAGTAGGCTATAGGATGACTGTAAGACCCCGAATTTTCCTAAATATAAAAGTAAAATAATAATTAACATTCTTGAGGATTATTATTGATAGAAATATTTTATTAATGTAGGTGATATCATAATTAGTGGAGATCCAGAGTTGGGCGCAGATCTGACCGTCTGATCGTAAGATATCGAGGTATGATCAATAGTTAATTCTGATGAGTTGTGATTGGACAAGGTACATTGAGTTTATGTAAGTGTGTTGCGTGGGATAGGAGGTATATAAATACATTAAAATAACCTAGAGGAATACGAGTGGTATTCTAAATGTATTGCTCGTATTCATCAGTCGCAAGAGAGAGAAAGAGACCGAGAACGACCGAAGAGGAAGAAGAAGAAGGAGAAAGGAGAGTATTGCTTTGATTTTCATCTCCTGAGCATTGCCTGGTGTCAGTGAAGAAGAGTAAACACTGTTGGTTAGAGGAAGAAGAGGAGAAATGATCGTAAGATGTAGGCAACATTGTTTTTAACGTTGGTTTTGTATTCAAGATTGGTTTAATCTCTAATGCATGTTTTTGTGTTGTATATTCATGTATTTAGTTTGATAACTATCTTATAAGTATGTTAGTATCGGTTTGAGCATGAAAAATCATGTTTTTGAGTTCTGTATGTTCGTTTTTGGGAGACCGCCGAGCTTACTGTGCTCAGCGATCCTCGGTGCTCCCAGGCGCTCGCTGAAAAAATTAGACCACCCGAGACCACCTACTGACTTATCGTCGGCGCTCTGTTTTGAACTACCACCTACCTTAGACCACTTGAGCAATCCTAGGCGATCATGAGCGCTCTGTGCAGAAAATGCAGATTTTCATATTTTGAACCCCTGAGTCGATTCTAAACTATTTTTAATCAATTTTAACCTTTAAATAAGATGTTTTAAGGCCAAAATAAATTACCAATCCCTGTTTTACAAAAGAACAAAATAGGAAGGTATTTAGGGTAATTAGTTGCCAAACTTTGTAAAGAGCAAGAAACCTAAGCTTTGTGAGAACTGAACTTGTAAACTTGAGTTAATCACCTAAGTGTCAAGTAAATTTATACTGTTAACTAGAATATGATCATACAGGATTTCCAGATTAGGTTTTGATCATAATTAACCCAATAAGGAAAGAAATTATATATATAACCATTATATGCCGCTAGGCACTATTATATACAGAAATACTAGTCCTTAGGGATTGTTGGTGTCTAGTGGGCATAGCTGGTTATGGATCCATAGTTTTGGTTAGATAGCTAAGGGATATATCATTTGGGTGAATTACTCCCTGTTGCGAACGCGCTTCCTTTGCAAGTTGGTTTGCTCTGGACGATCCTGTGTCTGTAGGGTCATTTCGAGCCTCGCTAGTGATTCATGTACATGTGGATAAGCGACCATCTCCATGTATTGATTTTGGTGCTACATGCTAGTGGTACTTGCCAACTCCGTTGAGTTCGTGTGCAATAAGTCGATGACTATGGCTCTTACCTAAGGTGATCTTCACGGGTTTGAGTATCATTAGTAGCGTCGCCCATAAGCCGCACGGTGGTATAGCATATGGTTGAGAGTCATCTAAAACGTGTATTTTCTTTGTGAGTCCTACAATGATACTAAGGTCACAAATACTTATTTCTGATGTTGTTCACATGCAGGATGCATGTATTGGATGCTATGTTGGATGGGACTATTTAGTACATCCCAGATTTTATATTTGGATTTCATTATTGATTTCTGAATCATGGTCTTGATATATTTTATACTGTTCACAATTACTTAAACTATTTTACCTACTGATTTGTATTCCATGATCGATATGAATGTTTATACGAGCCTGTTTACTCGAGACTGCTTATTCGTGCATGAATATCTATTTTAATGATATGAACTGTTTATAGCATGCATGTGTTGTCTACTGAGATATTCGTATCTCACCCTACTTCTTTATGTTATTTTTCAGCTGATATGCGATAGGGGGATCATAGTGGTGATTACCAGAGTGATCTTGTGAGCTATTCGCCGGAGGATTATTTCTACCCAAATTTGATTGGAGGTTGAGGATAGATGATATTTTTATGGAGTTATATGATAGTTGATCCTTTTATATTTGGTTTTGATGTATCTGAGAGATTGAGAGTTTAGTACATTTTTATACCAGACTTGTACCTGTTGATTTGGATTGGATTATTTATTTTATGATGATGTTAGGCTACACTTCCGCATAATAATGTTTTCTGCACTTTGATAGATATTGAATAAAGGATTATTTTAACTTTTCAGTCTGGTTATTTATTGATTATTATTTGATATGGGCCAGTAGCATCTCGAATTCGGGTTGTTACAGTGACAAGCCGAATTTGGGTCAAGGTCAGTTTTTATTGACCCGGGTTTGGGGCGTTACAATGACGCTCTTGATTAAGGACTCCTCCTATTCCTATTCCCGATGCATCACACTCCACTTCAAAGACCTTAGAGAAATTAGGAAGTCTCAACACTGTGGCTTCTGTCATTTGTTTTTTGACAGTCATGAAAGCTTTATTGGCTTCAGAGGACCATTTGAATTTACCTTTCTTCATGCACTTTGTGAAGGGAGCCATGATTGTGCTAAACCCCTTAAGGAAACGATGATAGGAAGTGGCTAGACCATGAAAACTCCTTACATCATGAATGGTTTTGGGTTCAAGTGAGTCAACAATGGTTTGCACTTTCTTAGGATCAGCAGATATTCCATTTGAAGACACAATAAATCCTAAGAAGACAACGCTCTCAGTGAAGAAAGAACACTTCTTCAAATTAGCATTCAAGTATTCTTTCTGAAGGGTGGAACAAACTTGAGTGATATGGTCTAAATGTTGCTCTCTAGTCTTGCTGTAAACAAGGATGTCATCAAAATAGAACACTACGAATTGATCCATGAAAGGTCTGAGAACTTGAGTCATGATTCTCATGAAAGTACTAGGAGCATTGGAGAGACCAAAAGGCATGACCAACCACTCATAAAGACCATCCTTCGTCTTGAAGGCAGTCCTTCACTCATCCCTTGGTTGAACTCTAATTTGATGGTATCCACTCTTGAGATCTATCTTAGAAAAGATTGTGGCACCAATCATCATGTCCAACATGTCATCAAGCCTAGGGATAGGAAAATGATACTTCACTTTGATCTTATAATGGCTCTACTATCAACACACATCCTCCAAGAGCCATCTTTCTAGGATTCAAAAGGGCAGGATTAGCACATGGACTCAAAATCTTTCTAATGAACCCCTTTTTAAGTAACTCCTCTACTTGCCTTTGGAGTTTAGCATGCTCACTGGGATTCATCCTATAATGAGGCAAATTTGAGAGAGATGCTCGACGAATCAAATCTATGGTATGCTAAATGTCTCGTAAAGGAGGTAGATGATTTGGAAGATCCTCAGGAAAGACATTACTAAATTCTTGCAAAATCTTACCGAGTTCTTTAGGAACCACTTCCTAAGAGTTGGGAGTGACTTCTTTAACAACCACAGCAAACACTATAGACTCTCCTACAAGTCCATGCTTAAACTCTGCAGGGCTAATAATGTGTACGTCCTTTCTCTAAATAACTTTCTTTGGATTGCTCAAGCTCATAGGTTTTGAGGGTAAAGGATTGAGTTAATTTTTCTTACCCTTAAACGCGAAAGAACACAAATTGGAAGGACCACAAATATTTACATCCAAGTCAAACAACCAAGGGTCTACAAAGAATAACATGACCTACATCCATAGGAATAGCATCACACCAAATATGATCCTTATATTCAAGGAACTGAATGGGCACTAGACAACATTCCTTAACAGCTATGGAAGAGGCATCAACCCAAGAGACATTATATGGATTAGGACGAGGAACACTTTGCAACCCAAAGCAAGGAATAGTAGTAGCTGAAACTGCATTTATGTAGCTACTACTATCCATAATGACCTTACATGCCTTCTCATTGATTTTGATATAGGTGAGAAATATGGCATGATGCCGCCAATCATCAGACTCCTTAAGTTGGGTCAGAATACACCAAACAACACTCATCCTAGGAATGTCAGGAATAGGACAAGAGGCAACTAAGCTAGAAGACATAGCTCTAATGCAACCTAGAAAGGCATTACCACAATCATCATCCAAATCACCAAGCTCCTCAAGTGTAGGTTCATATACTTGCTCCTCAAGGTGATCCTCATCTGTCACCCGATCTCTATCCTCAAGAACTAAATTCATACTGGGACAATTAGCAGACACATGACCAAAGCCCTTACATTTGAAACATTGTACTTGTGCGTTATTCCGAGGGAGCTCAACTTCTTGATGTAGCTTAAGAATTTAGGATGGAATTCTCAAGCTAGGATACCCAGGAATTTTAGAACAGAAAACTTAAGAGGAAAAAAGAACCAAGGGAAGGCATCTCACACCCCCCCCCCCCCCCCCCCCCCCAAGCTCTTGGCTTCTCACCTTGAGCTTAGACTAAGGAATCTCTCCTTGAACAATTAATTTTCTGTATAATTCTCCAATAATCCATTATAAAACTATTCCCTGTTTATAGATGTTACAAAACTTCTCCTATAAAAAAAATAATAGAAACTTTCTAAAGTTGAAATAGAAATATTCCAACTCTCTTAATACTAAAACAGAACATAGAAACTTCCATAAAACTAAAACAGGAAATGTCAAAATAAGAAACTATAGCTACCTTCCTAAACTGAAATAGAAAATAGCAAGTCTTTCTGAATATTGAAATAGGAAACTGTTGGAATAAGAAACTACTAAAATAAGAAGCTTTCTAGAAATAAAATTGCTAAACAACTTGTAGCTTTATTTGGTAGCTTCTAAAAAATCTCCTGCATCACTTCTTTCCCTCGAATATCTCTCATGGGGGTACTACTAGAAGTGGGAGGCCCTAGGATGGACTTGGAGTTTGAAGAAGATGCTTGGTTGGAAGGACGGTTATCCCCATGCCGTCCATGTGGAATCCGGGTAATCAACTCATAGTCCTGGACCAATGAGTATGCATGGTCAAGAGTGGTAACACCTCTAAGGACAAGTTCCCTCTTGAGGTCATCATGTAAACCATGCCTAAATCTACTCAAAGTCATGACCTCATCCTAAAAAATATGACAACGCATCCTAAAGTCATCAAATTGAGTCAAATACTTAGTGACAGACCGGTTGCCTTGTCAAAGGGCATTCCACTGGTCAAGCAGATTTCTCATCTATGACTGGGAAATGTACTTCTCTTGCAAACAACGTTTCATTTCTTCCCAACTTCCAATAGGAGGCCCATGTCGCCTCGCAACACTTTCCCAATAAAGTTGTGCATTGCTAGTTAATTCAAGCTGACAAATTGCACTCTCTTATCCTCAGACACACCATACCAGTCAAAGAACCAGTTCATATCCCTGATCCATTGAGTAAAGACCCTAAGATCTAAAGAACCATAAAAAATAGGAGCATCTTGTAAGATCCTGAAATTTGAGAAAAATTTTAATTGAGATTAAAATATATTAAATAATAACAATTAGAAAAAAAAATTCAGAATTAAACTAGTTGGTTTGAAGAGCTTGGTTAGTTTAGTGGTTTAATGAGGTTGGTTCAGTTTAAGTGAACCGGTTCATTTGTTTAATGGTTCATGGTTTAATGTTTTAAAAAAAACAAAACAAAACAAAAGCCATTCACGATTTTGGCATTTGGGGTTTTGTATTGGGTCGTCAAGGGTTTCGGCAAAGAAGGAAAACACAGAGGAATAAGAAAAGAGGGAGAGGAAGAAGAAAAGGGGGTTCGTTGGGGGCATCCGTTGGGGGTAAGCTGCAGGGGAGAAAGAAGAAAGAAGAAGAAGAAGGAGAGAAGAAGAAAGGAAGAAGAGAAAAGAGAAAAAGAAGAAAGGAGAAAGAGGAAAGGAGAAAGAGGGAAGAAGAGAAGGGGTTTGGAGGCTGGACGACTGGTTCTGTTTTGACGATTAGGCAGTGTGATTGAGGTAAGTAGCACGTTTTCCCTCTGGTTAACCGATCGTTGTCCTTGTTTTATTCTTTATTTCAGTTTGTCGATCGATTTCTGTGGTTTGAGCATGATAAAGGTTGAGCATGAGTTATGTTGATTGATTACTGTTTTGATAAATTCCTATGGAACAATTCCTATTGATTAGTATTCCGACTTCGGTTTGCTCAATCATAACTGTTGGGGTTTCGATATAACTTTTGATTGATTCTTGTTGGTTGCTGTTGGGTTTCTTTTTGGGTTCCTTTGGCTTTAGTCGTGCTACGGTTGTGCGACTGACTGCGACTGTCTATGACTAATTGCAACCAGCTGCAACTGACTATGACTAACTGCGATTGTCCGCGATTGGCTGCGACTGGCTGCGACTGACTGTGACTAACCGCGACTGTCTGCGACTGGCCGCGACTGACTGCGACTAATTGCGACTGTCTGTGACTAACCGAAATACAATGTAATTGTATATTTTATTGGGTGTTTGGGGTTGCTTGCTTGCTGAAGATGTTTGGGTCGTTTACTGGAGTTGTTGGTCTGAGGAACCAACTGATTGTGTTTTGAAATGAATTCCCAATCAAATTTTTGCTTGCTGAGGGTATGTGGGATTAAGTTCATATTGGGTTTTGGTTTAAAAAGGCAGATTATCTTGGTTCTTGATAAAGAGATCTGGTCTTCTCTTGTATGTCCTCTAATCTGTGAGGCATTAATTGATAATATTGTTTATTCGAATCTGTTAGTAACTGATTGTAGGAAAATACCTAAGGTAGTTGCGGTTGGTGTCATTAGTAAAATAATTATTAGTAATTAGTTGTTGTTGCTATAATTAGTTGCTGTTAGTGTAGTTGTTGTTGGTATAAGAATTGATTAGGAAAGTAACTGTTGTTAGGACTGTTGGTAATTACTGTTAGATTTGGTGACTTACTGTTAGTAATTAGTAAATCACTGTTAGGACTTACTGTCAGTAATTGGTTAATTAGTTTAAACCAAAATTGGTTAATGAGTTCGTAATTGCTGTTACTGTTCACTATCGTTTAGCAACAAATGGTTGGATATTTGCAAGGATTTGGAGTAAGAAAAGAAGTCAGTATGTGATAGGAAATTTTCAAGTTGCATAGGAACAGTTTGAAGTTTGCAGAACCCATTCAGTTGTAAAATTTCGGTGGCTTGCGAGGGCTTGGAAACCTTGCGTAAAAATTCATATGAGTAATCTAAAATTTAATTTATGGAGTTTGTAGTTGAAAATGAGTGGCGGTAGGTGACTTGGACTCCAAATTAGGAAATGAAAAATCATCAAAGTGAAGCCATCAGCGAGTTGGTTGTTTCGCGGCAGGTTTTAACCACCTGTAGTAAAACAGCTATAACTCCCTGTAGGAAACTCCGAATTACGAACCGTTTGTTGCGTTAGGAAATAGACTTGTAGATCTTTCCAATGATATATGGAACATATACTAATTCCTTATCTATAGGATCAGGTTTAACAATAAAGTAACTAGTTTAAACTAGTTTTGCAGAGTAAACGGTAATTGTAAAATAATTATGGAAAAATGGTTGTGTTTTATTTTATGCATTTGTTTATGTGCAATAATTCATCTTAGTGAAAGTTCATGAGTCGTAAATTGGTTTGGTGACATGATTTGATGTATGTAATTTTAAATTGAAGCTGAGGCTTCCTGATAATTTGAAAAAGGGGCCGAGGGCTTATGGTTTGATGTTATGTGGACTGGGATGGCTGTTCACCTTGGCTGGGTATCGTGAACTAGTGTTCACCCTAGCGGGGGATCGTGAACCTGCATCCACCACAAACATGAGTATCTGTGGACTGGGATTGTTGTTCACCTCAGTTAGGGATCGTGAACTGGTGTTCACCCTAGTGGGGGATCGTGAACACGCATCCACCACGAATCTGGATATTTGTGGATCGTGGATTGTTGTTCGCCCTAATAGGGGGATCGTGAACCATCCACCACAAATATGAGTTATGGGGATCGTGAACTAAGTTCACCACGTGCTTTGGGGCATTGTGGATCGTGAACTTAAATTCACCCCAGAAGCTCAGAACTGTGAAATTTGTTTATCAGTAATTGATTTGTATGAGTTTATTTTATTTGTATAGAATTGTTCTTCATATGATTTGGGAAGTGGAAGGAAATTCCACTTGGTATAAATAGGTAGCGTTGAGGGGCACTCCGCTTAGCCTTGCTTCATCGGGCAGCGTAGAGAGGCATTCCGTTAACCTGGATTCGTTAGGTCGCGTAGAGGGCACTCCGCTAGACCTTGAATCTTGGTTAGAGGGTAAAGGGTGATTATCTCGTAAATTGGATTGATCTGCTTTTTATTTGTTTAGTAGTATGATCCTGAATAGTGAAATATTGATTTAATTGAAAATGAACTGCTTCCTTGTGTTTGAATTATTTTCAGCATGAAATTGATGAGATTTGATCGTGTTATAATCGAGCATGTTATTTATATTTGAAATTGCATAAAACTGCTTCTAGCATGCATGATGCTACTTACTGAGACAATTGTCTCACGCGAGTTTTTGTTTTACCAGTTTTGTTTTCAGATCCGGCAAGTGAGACACGTAGCGGGGCAGAAGTTGAAGGTTATTCCGAATATAGGCCAGAGGACTATTTCTACCCCGGCTAGATCCATAGAAGGCAAATTTTTTATAGTTGTAGATCTTATTTTTGGGTATTGTATATGTTGTAAATGAGAGAGTGAGAGGGAATGATCTTAGTAAGCTTATTTGGTTGTATATCCGAATGATTTAGCTTTTTTTTTTTTTTTTTTTTTGAATGGATATATAAACTGTGTTTATCAGGTGATTTTTGTGGTTTGAGGGCTTAGCCCATACTCGTATATACAGACGTTATATAGCAGTTTTTCTGAAAAATTGTAGGATTAGATTATAATTGCTTTGGTTAGTTTCTTAAGTTAGTTTTCATCACAATTTGGGCCCTAATAATAGCGCTCGGGAGCCACTATAAACCCGATAAGGGTGGACCTGGTTCCGGGGTGCTACACATCTAACTTGATAGACTTGAAAAGTCTCTCCTTGTGATATCTAGGGGATTCATTGCCATAGCCATGGCGATCTCCTCCCCTATCATGACCTCTGTGCCTATGACCATGCCTAGGCCTCCTATCATCTCTCCGAACATCACACTGTCTATTATGGGATGCATCTAAATTCTCAACATCTAAAAAATGAGGAAGGACCTATAAAGTCTCTAATCTAGTAGCCAGGTCCCTATTTTCCGGCCTAGTAGTCGTTAGGTCAACTTGGATAGCCACTAACGACTCTTGAAAACGAGTCTGGTTGGTTGCTGGTTGGGCTAACTGTTGAGTCAAAATTTCAAACTAAGTAGGGTCCATACTTTGGTCAACTTTGCTAGAGATGACTAGACGACCACTACGCAAATGCATGCACCAAATTCACTGACGCACTATTGAGATCAATGAACCACAAGCACAAGTCAATGAAAAAAATGAGAATTTAAAAAAAAAACTTTTTTTTTAAAGAAAAGACTTAGATAGAAGCTCCAACTTCGAGCACTTATTTTTTTTTTAAAGAAAAGAATTAGATAGAAGCTCCAATTTCAAGCACTTAGTACTAGTATTTAAAATAATAATGCCACGGCCAATATTCTATGTACTGAAAATCCCCTAAATAGGTAAGAAAACAAATGAAAGAGGCTAAATAAATGGACTGAATAAAAGTTTTTTTTTAAAAAAAAAAGGGAAAACGGCTCCGTTTAATAAGAAATTGGTGAGGATTCCAAAGCACACACAGACAAAAATTAAATACTATTAAGATAAACCAATGTGTTACCAAAAGGAAGAGTAACGAGCGCACCTGATATTCGTTAAGAAGACAAATCTAATGATGAACTTTCAGCAAAACAAATGCTAGGCTGGAGAAGGATGACCGAATAAGAGTAAGGAGCTTCAGTCTCCAAAACTTGCTTGCGTCTATGCGATATGATGCTTAATGACGATGGAGCTCCTGTTGGCGCTGA
This sequence comes from Buxus sempervirens, assembly GCA_947561395.2. NCBI lineage: Eukaryota > Viridiplantae > Streptophyta > Magnoliopsida > Buxales > Buxaceae > Buxus > Buxus sempervirens. The sequence goes on along the minus strand of OX387182.1, from coordinate 44,742,615 downwards.
GAAGATTTCTCAACTTTGGCGAAAACAGCAAACATGCAACAGGGTCTGCGTCAGAATAGCGGTAAGATTCGCTCTCACAGGAGAATGGATAGGCTGTCACGAGATCAGTCGATTGGGGAAGAAGAGAGAACGACTGCGACCAATGGCGGAACCACGTATTGGTTAGGGGGGGCAATTGTTTATTTTTTAATAAAAAAGGTATATATTTTATTATTTTTTTATTAAAATCTGTGTTTTGCCCCCCCTAAAATTTCTGGTTTGCCCCCCTAACCCATTGAAAATTTTTATATTTTATGAGAATCCCCTCTAAAACTTCTGGTTTATCCCCCTAACCCATTGAAAATTTTTATATTTCATGAGAATCCCCTCTAAAATTTTTGGTTTGCCCACCCCCAGCTCATTAAAATTTCTATATTTTATGAGAAGTGTTAATTGAAAATTTTTTTTGCCCCCCCCAGATTTGGAGTCCTGGTTCCGCCACTGACTGCGACAATAAAAATGAAGCGATGAGAGATTTGAAGGAGATCTGTAGATGGGGTCTTTGTATTAAGGATGAAACGCAGCGATTTGAAGCGGTTGCTATGTGTGATTGAGAAAGATGAGAATGACGAAACAGTTGAGAAAACCCTCGCAGAAATGTGACGATTGCTGAAGAGAACGCACATAAGGTAGCATGCAACTTGAGACAGAGAAATCTTGAGATAGATCATTGATTTGAAGAGATAACACAACGATTTGATGGAGCAAGAGAAAAGAACTATCGCGCGAGCGAGAGAAGATGGACTCTGTCGCGCGAGAGAGGAAATAGAGGGATGGTGGTGCTCACTCTCTCTGGTCGTGTTCTGTTCTGTTCGTTCATGTCTCTCTTTTGGTTGACTGGATGGAATCTAACAGATGGATCTTCGTCTGGAAAAATAACGCAGGGATTGAATGCTGTGTCTGCGTGTGATTGATGAAGATGAAAACAATCAAACAGTCGGGAAACCCTCGCAGAGAGAGAGAGAGAGTGCAAGGACTGTGCGCAAGAGTGGATGAAGATGGCAATGATGTTGTAATGCCTTTGTTCGTGGGTTGTGGATGGAAAACAATCCAAACTTGTCTCTGATACCAATATGATGTAAATCCACTACTGAAAGTAAAGACAATCAAATAGAAAGAGAAGAAAGGAAGAAGTAAGAAGAAGTAAGAAGAAGAAAAAAGAAGACCAACGAGAGGAGAAAACAGCCGTAGCTTTCAATATTCCAATTTCTTCATTAGTTTGCAAAATCTCCTAACAACCACATGAAGTAGTAAATTAAACCTAATAAAACAAAATACCTAACTACCCTTGCTGATTTGGGCCAAGCCCATTACAATAACCCAATTAACCCACTGTTGAATGAAACTACCTTAACCCAAACTAATAATAAAATAACCAAAAAATAATAAACTAAAATGTCCTCGTTATGGCCCTATATCAGTAGTAAAAAACTAATGAAGCATTAGCTTAAATAGAATCATAATCCAGTGTTAGTCCTTCCTAAGCAGGTTCATGAAAGGCACAGACTGGCAATTGAGTTGAATTTTGACATTTTTCATGCAAAGTGGCTGCAATTAGACTTAAACCTGCATTTTCTGTGCAGGCAGCTGGAGGCTTTTGATTGTCATGGTCTCTAAGCATTAGATAGGATAAATCAGGAAATCTTATGTAAATTTTAGTGAAATGCAAGGCTTCAGCACATAAAATGTTCTTTCACAAACACATGCATGCACTTTTTGAAGCTTTTAGTTTGAAGTGTGAAGGTTCCCTCCTCTTTTCGGGGTATTGTCGGTCTAGTTGGACTGAGCTATAAACGTAACTTTCCCAAAAGTTCATGCTGTTAGTGACATATATTTTCTTCATCGTCCTGCAGCCAGTGAATCAACAGCAGCGCTTTTCTATGTGTTTTGACAAACTAATGGCGGATATTATTCGAAGCTTAGACTCAAAAAACAGAGACAAGTTCACTCAGAACTTGACCATATTCAGGCTCGAATTCCGTGTCAAGTAGCTCGTTGCTTTGGCCGAGAATTAGCTTACTCAGAGAAATTTTTTTCCAGAAGAAAACCATATAAGAAAAATCCCCCAGCCCTGTATACATTTCAGCCAAAAAACATGGATTCTTTCGTCGTCGAGTGATTGCCATCTCAGGAAGCAGTTTACGTGGTTTTTAGCTCCAGCAAGAGGCAGATGTTTGTGAGTTCTATTTTTATTTGCTCAAAGGAGCAGGTGCCATGTGAATTCCTTCTGATCTTAATGTTCTTTTCTTTATGTAGTCTTTTTAGGGAAGAGAAGAGGGGAAATGTAGATGGAAATATGTACAGTTGTAGTCTCTTAAAAAAAAAGGAATGTAATGTTAAAAAGTTGTGGTAGGTTGATGGTAAGGTAATCATGGCTGTAGCTTTTGTGTCAGCCCAATTCTTTTCTAATTCTGAACAGGGAGAAAGATGTATATCACTCATTATTGTTTGTACATTTTCCATTTTATTTTCAGTTTGCAGATATAAGCAGACGTGAATTTTGTGTTTGGGAGTTGGTGTCTTGAAACCTTTTGGGCTTCCCTCGGTTCATCGTTATCAGGAACTGGTTTTTCCAAGAAGTTTTGTTAAAAGCACGAAGTGTAACCATTTCAGGATCAAGGAATTAGTATCCAACTATGAGCGCTTCATCACCTAATGAAGGTTCTACCTTGAAATTTTACTAAGAAAATGGCATATTCACCTCTAGAATTGCTACTTATGCCACAGAGTCCTATTTCACAACGTCAAGAGAAGTGGCCAACTTGTAAAGTATAAGAGGCTGTTTAGAAGCGTTTTTTTTCATAAAAACAATTTGAGTTGGTGGTGTTGGAGGTGTAGTGGTGATGGTGGTAGATGTGTTGGAGGTGGCGGAGGTGGTAGTGTTAGCAGTGTTAGACGCGGTCAAGATGGTGGTGGTGGAGGAGGTGATGTTGGTTGTGGTCCTGGTCATGGTGGTGGAGGTTGTGGTTGTGGCTGTGTTGGTGGAGTTAATTGTGGTGGTGATGGTGACGGCTGCGCTGGTGGAGGTGTAGGTGAAGGAGGTGGTGGTGGTGGAGTTTGTCGTTGTGGTTATGGTGGCGCTAATGGAGGTGGGTGGTTGCAGTTGTGGAAAATTAAGCCATAAGTGATATGATTAATCAAACAAGAAATTAGAAAAATGTCATAAAATTTTAAAAATGACTATTTTCGAAATTTTCAGCTGAAGAAGGCGCGAGATTTTGGGATTTTTTTATTTTCAAGCAAAAAGGTTATCAAACAGCCCGTAGGACTTCCGAAATATGGCTCCTAACCTTCATTCTTTTATTTTGAATTAAAGTAATTAAAATTATTATTTAATTAAGAACCCCATATAGAGTAACTCGAAAATCGGCCTGGTTACTCGGACACTTGAGTGATTGAGTAGATTTCTCATAAGAGGTGTTCCCAAATTATTGCTCATTTTCCATTTAACCTCGAAATTATTCTTTAATTATATTTGTTTAATGAACAGACTACTTACTAGTAACCAGATCCGAGTCACTGAGTTACGTGGTTAGATAGATTCCAATACGCAAGCATCTTATGCTTGAAGTTCCCATATTGTCTTATGTGTTAATTCTTTGAAAATTTTAAAAAATAGAAAGTTGCTAAAAATTCATAGGAAAGGACATATATATCAGGGTGAAAGCATAACCTCATCCCAATTTTTGGTGACAACTAAGAAAACTTCTCCTAAGATAACTAGTTCTTGAGAGTTATTTAACAATCTATACTATATATAATGAGAATAGGTCCCTTGGGAATCATGCCAAACAAAATGTGCTGTTTTTCAAAACAATCTTTACATATTATTGAGAAGATTTATTGATAAAAGGGTATAATGGTCAAAACTAGTTCGATTATTCCAAAACAATCGGTTTTGTAGCTATTACCTCCCATTCCCTTCCCTTCCTACACACGTGCAATACTGCACGTACACCCTGCTAGTAGCCATTAAAGAGAATGCCATGCTTCATTCATAGGGAATCACAACTGATGACTTGGATAATTAATGGGCATGATTAGTCCAATGCATGGGACTAATATATACTATTGTATAAAACGAATCTCAAAGATTCTGGTGTGACAATCATTTCATTATAAATACTCAAATAATTAATGAATATGATTAGTCTAATGCATGGAACTAATCTATATCGTTATATTTTTAGTGAAGAGAATTGAGGGAATATGCCCTAGATTCTGGCCTCCCTTTTGATATCTTTATATCTTTATAATTAAAGTCTTGCCGAAGTTGTTTCTAAAATAGGCCCCATGTGATCTGCTACGCACGTGCTTATCTCATTAAGAGAACCTCAAAGATTATGGCATGACCAAAACCAGAAGGAACACAGGACCTGCCCCTTTGAGCAAGTAAATATAACACTCACGAACATCTATCTCTTGCTGGAACTAAAAAGAATCCTCGTTTTTTTTTTTTTTTGGCTGAAACGTATATAGGGCTGGAGAATTTTTTATATGGTTTTCTCCACACCAAAAAAAAAAAATTTCTCTGAAACAGCCAGTTCTCAGACAGAGCAGCGATGGAGTGACCTGAGCAGAAGAATTAATACCGGCATATTCTTTTGAGTCTAAGCTTCCAATAACATCTTCCCGTTAGATTCCAAATTCGAATTCGACCCAATTAATTATCACGGTTTTGGTGCCAACATCGGTCTGAACCAACCGGGCGGTTCAGATCAGCAAATCATATGATAGTAAGTGAGAGGACCTTTTATAGCCTTCGGTTGGGAACGAGAAATCCTTCCCAACCGATGTGGAACTAAAAGAGAGAACCTTATCCCTTTAGTCTCCCGCTGAACGGTACAAAGTGTAAGAAACAGCGTCTTTGCAGTCTGCCTTTGGTTTGGGTCGTATTGTAGGGCTAAGAATATCAAGATGCTTCTGAAGTCATCAAATGGGATGGTTGGTTTGAGCCCCATATGGGCTGAAAACAAGTAATAGAAAATCACTAGATACCTGTCTTTAGGTTCAGGGGGGCTCTTCAGGATTCAGCCAAGGCCAGCAAAATATTCCAAACATGCAGATGTTGTAATTCAGATGCTATGCCCAGGACAAAAAGTGCAAGAGTGAGTACATGATGGAGCTTGTACATCAAAATCAGAATTCATGGAACTTAGATATGCAGAGAAATACATTTCATACAAGAAAGAACTAGACCATACCGTACAGACATGAGACCCATGAGTAGATGATTCAAGGCATATTTGTCACTCTCCAGAGCTAAACATTGATATAGTACTCGTTTCTATGAAAGTAACCAAGAGATATAATCGGATCCCTGATTCAGTACAGAATCCATTTGACCAGGTGGAGTCACCCTCTTTCTCAGCAATGACTCTACCATGGGGCACTTTCTCTTTCGTCCTCCTCTTGGCCTCAACCGGAATTGCTCATCAGACTCCTCAAAATCTCCCTATACCAAAACCATTTCAATCACACGTGACCATGCCATTCAATCTAAAGAAAATGAAATAAATAAATACACAGATAAACTACAAATTCTTACATGTGCATATACATGGCAACTTGTCTTTTCATGGTTATCTCACATGCTTGTATGGGAATCTCTTGCCACATCCCCTAATGCTACAGACATATGGTTTACGCTCAAGATGAACAGCTTTAATGTGTTGTGTGAGATTGGATTTCTGCAAGTAAATATATTCAAAAATCCAGTTATAAAATGTCAGACAGCAAACAAACAGAAAATATACAAACTTCAATTAATACAAGAAATGTGAAGTTGTGCATAGTAATGATACGCTACTTTGGTTCTCTAATGTAAAATTTATCCCAACATTGCTGGGTTTTATAAAGTCAATGAGATAATAGATGAAGTAAGATGAAATCAAATCAGCATCTCCAACTTGGGATGTCAAGTTTCATCCTCCTTTCTTGTAAACATCTTAGACCAAATAAGAGCTAAAACAAACTAAAAGCAACAATACCATGCAGCAAAAAAGCAACCAGCATCTTACATTAGAGAACGTGTGATGGCAGCCGTTAAAGCTGCACTTGATCCTCTCTGACAAACTTCTATCTTCATGAATACGCATGTGACTCTTCATGTTCTTCAGCTGCATGCTCCCACAATCCTCACAGGGAATATACTGGTGACAAGCCTGCAGATGGGACTTCAGACATTGGACATTGGTGAAGTGTTTCATACAACCTGGTTCGGTGCAGATAGCTTCAATAGAATCCAGCTTAACTGCAATAGTATGGTAATTTCAGATTCGAAAATTAGTTACAAGTGTGATCGCAATTATTAAAAGATGATAGATCTGGAGCATGATCACTAAAATAGCTAACAGAAATATGTACTCAGTGGCAGTAATTTAGAATCACACAGACTAGTTAAGGAACTTGCCATGGGAATGCTCATGCTTCATCAACTGTGATGCAAATTTGAATACCTTTCCGCAACCTATTTCCTGACAAACATGCTGCTTTGCATGTTCAACATCAGAGGAAGAACACTCTTTGTCATGAAGTTCTTTCACATGGCGCTTCATATTGCCTTGAAAAGCAAACCTACGGTTGCAATTCCTTATAGGGCAAGTAAAGAGTTTCCCTTGGTGCTGAAGCAGGTGGCAGGTCAAATGGTCTTTTCTTTGGTAGCTTGAGAGGCAGTCATCAACCGGGCAAGTAAACGGCTGCTGCAAGAGATGAAGAACATTAACCAAATGTCTGGAGTTTGAACATGGATTTTACACTCATTCATAAATCTCAACGGGCAAAATAAAATCTTCAAACCTCATAAAATGAAGTGGTGCATGATTGAGGCTCACTTGATGGAGCTTCACAGGAGGTCCCCCAACCTGGTACTCGTCCATTCAAGGTTAAGAAAATTGCTGCCTCTTGCATTTTGGAGTTCTTTACATGGGATCCAATTCTTCACGCATTAACATCAATGGGTTATTCAAACAATATCAATCATTCAAAAAACCCTAAAGCCTGCAAAACCTTCTCTATAAATGATGCAAATACTTGTAAGAAAATAATAAAAAAAGCAATCCGAGACTGAACCTTAGCAGCAGTAGATAGTTACATCCATATGATGGTAGATCACCACTTTATGAAGTACCCAATGGACACAAAAACTTCATACCTACTATCACTTTAATTACTAAATGGCTTATCTGTTGTAAACTTTTCATGCTAGCCTACAATAACCATTGATAACCAAAATGTATTTTTTATACCAAATTAGAAGGATGAAATGCCAAATTATCATTGCAAATGCTTTAACCAACCCCTGTAAAAACATACTCAGTAAATCATTAAATGATCCCTTCCATGTTCACCAATCATTACATTTAAAAAAAAAAATACAATTTTCTGTGTCCCAATCCCAAACCAACAAACTATAATGAGATCTCAATACACTGACAGTTAAAATCCCAGATCTACATGAACAAGCACTCAAGACCATGATGTTGGTCAAGCATATGACATTTAAGCTCCGTTTGGTAACGCTTTTGTTTTTTTGCTTTTAAAAGCAAAAAAGCAAAAAAAGCAATTTTATGCTTTTCGACTACTTTTTTCTTGAAGTAAAACTGTTTGGTAAACTTTCGCTTTGTTGCTAAGAAGCAAAAAAACATGTTTGGTAACTGCAATAGCATAGAAATTTTTTTTTTGCTTCTATAGAAGTATTGTAAACAATTGATGCATTATACTTAGAAATATACTCAATAATATAAGTCTAATATTATAAAAGTTTCACAAAATTAGTCATCTAATTACATTCAAATAGCTAAACAAGTAACTAATATCACCACTGTGCTAATCCATATGCACAAGCTAGTCTACATGTAACGAAGTCTTTTAATTTTGACATCTCTCATCGAGATTGAGCTATCACATCAATCTCTATTGGTTGTTGTGAACTTGAACCCGCTAGTTCATCTTCGACCACCATTTCCTCATCTTCAAATTCTGCAAATAGATAATCTTCGTGTGCTTGTATTCTAATAAAATTATGTAATGCACAACAAGCAATAACAATACGTTGTTGCTTCTGAAGTGAGTATGGAAGCATCATCTTTAGTATAGGAAAACGTTTCTTCAAAACTCCAAAACAACGTTCTATGACATTCCGCAAAAATGAATGCCTTTGATTGAATAACTCTCTTGCTCTTGATGGTTGACAATTATTTCCTCTATACTCTTGAAGATGATATCGCTCTCCAGGAAATGGTGTTAAGAAACCTTGCATGTTACCATAACCGGAGTCGACCACATAATACTTACCTAATAAATGAATAAAAATTTATAAGATATCATTTATTTATTTTTATTTGTTTTTTGTGACAGTAAAAACTAAATTTATTGACTTCACTTACCTTCTGGTGGATGAGTAAACATATATTCAGGTTTAGTAACCGCATCAATAAAAACCCGTGCATCATGTGCTGTTCCTTCCCATCCAGCTAAAACAAAAGTAAAGCGCATGTCGAAAGAACAAACACACATAACATTTTGTGTTATCGTCGCCTTTCGACCCCTGTATGGTATTTGTTTATCTAATGGTACACTGACACTAATATGAGTCCCATCAGTTGCTCCAATATAATCCTATAAAAGGGTATACTTTTTTGTTTATAATTATTTAAAAAAATTATAATAAAATAAAGATGTGAAAAGATAACCAAAATTACCTTAAACCATGGGTAATATTTGGGATTGTGTCGAATTTCTAAAGGGGTTTGTGCAAAAGAAGGTAGTGCTATAATTTCTTTCCCGAACTGAAACATAGCCTTTAAAACCTTACCAAAATAACGAGAAATAATCTCTCCTGAATGTTGAAATCGATCTGCAATCTTCTGATTTGAAGAATTATGTGCTAATGTCAATAAAAAGATTGCAACTTGCTCTTCTACAGATGTATACTGTGTATCACAAATGATGCCTTGCTCTTTTAATGCGGTGCATAAATTAAGGAATACGTGTGATTTCATCCTAAACATATCATGACATCTTTCTAGATTCCCATGCACAACATTATGAACATATTCAAACTCGGTTAATACATCATCTCTATATGGTATCTTATAAATGTATCTATCGTGATATTCAACAGTAATTGTTGCTGTTGCGACCATCTCATTTCTTAAAAATTCTTCTTCATCTGAATCTCTATTTGTATCCATGTTCTAACAATAAATGTCGACCTAAATAACAAGGCCAAAACAAATATAAGATAGCAACAAAAGATTATAATAATAGCTAATGAAAAATAATTAATCTTAATAGTATCGAACATCATAAGATACCTTTAACACCAAAATTTAAAAATGGAAGCTTTCATCACAAAAACAAAATACAATTCCTAACAAAATACTAATCCTATAACAACGTCTGATCATCACAAAAACGAAAAAACCAATCCTAACATATTTCCCAACTATCAAAAATAACATATCAGTAGCTTAAAGTCTAGCCAACCACCATTTCTTATGTTCATCAGACATTTCAATGAATGCCTCCCGCCATATCTTGTTTTCCATTTTCTCAATTGCTTTATAATAAATTTCCATCTCCAACCCCTCTATGCTTTCAAGAACTGAAATACAATTAGCCATTGTGTATGGATCAGCACTAGAAGGTGAACTTGATGATGACCTTTGAGCACGTGATTCATTTCGTTCACAGATTTTATCAGCCATATAACAAATAGCATTAGACAACTCCAATCCCATCGAACGACTCCTCGACCGATGTCTGCTACCTTGGGTTCGAGATCGTGAGCTTTGTCTTTCATGACTTGAAGGGAAATGCTCTTGATGAGTATCAAACTCACTTGGCAACGAGGTAGAAGAGAAAGGTGTGCTAAGGTCTTCAATTTGAAACTCATGTCCATGGTCAGAATCATCATTGCTGTCTAATACATTTTGATTACTAGCATTGGCCATTTCCCCAGTAGCAAATGTGTCACCATATATGATTACAAGTTGATCATACATGGGACAACCCGCCTTTCGAAACCTTCTTGCTTTTGGATGAACCTACATTAAATTAACAACATATTATTAACTTATTATATAAATAATTATGAATGTGAATTTAAATAATAATAAAATGTTTACCCTAAAATAAAATTCCCATACTGAGTCAGGTGCTGTTACAGTTTGAGCAATTGGATCCCAACCAAAGCTCGTAGGTATTTCTTTCAGTTGTGAAAACTCTCTATATATTGCTCTGAAGATATTATATTCGTTCTGGAATTGTTTCATCCCATATTTTTTCCCAATCCTTTTATAAAATTCCTCTCTAATTCTTTTCCATCCACATTTCTTAAATGTTGTCATTAATCTATTTCCCTTCTTCACTTCATCTACCATCAACTCGATAAAAGTTGTCTCTTGATCCCCTGTCCAATTTGCCGCTGACTCTTCGGCATCTTCAAAAGATATATTTGTAGTAGGAATGGAGGACATCTAATTGACAAATATCTATCATTAGAACACTAAATTATATATGCAAACAATTAAAAAGATTAGTAAAATATATCAGAAGCACAAGCAATTGCCATGAGGTGATTGACATTTAAAATATAAAAATTATCTACATTAAATGTAAATTTTACTGGAAAGAAAACAAAATAAAAAAAGAAAAACCTGTTCTGCAATATATAACAAAGCCTAGATTAGCAACTCACTTAGACCTATTTACACACACACACATATGTGCACATACATATCCATGTATGCGCCTATCTATCTAGGGATCTGTAGTTCCAAACCTCTCTCCTAAACATACCCATTAAAGGAAGCTTGCAAGACTTTCATGGGGTCTATCAAGAAGGAAGCTTTCAAAACTTTTATTTTGATTCTTACAAAGCAGGAAACAAACAAAATAAAGCTCCAAAATGATGATCATTTTCAAATAGGAGAAGTTGCTTAGACTGAAAGCTCATCTTATCCTCCAGTAGCCACCAAGCTTGCATATCGAGAGCCACAAATTGCCAGCACAGATCCATGAAGCTCACATAGCCATTAATTAAGTTTTACATGGCTGTACTACGAGCAAGTATAAACACAGGGGATACACTACTAGAAGTAGACAACCTCATCATAGGATGGAAACAAAGGAAAACTTCCCACTTCTAGTTTGGAAAATTTAATCCTGGATGATGTGGATGGAACTTTAAATTTAAAGGTGGTGATTCATTTCCCCTCCCAAAAATAGAAAAACCATTCATAATGGGCATTCACTTGACAGGGACACACCACTCTAAAGGTCAATGTGGACTTCTCACAAAAACCAGGGGCATAGACAACTGCTGCAATCATGGTTAACCAGGGTACATAACACATCACCATCCACCAGATCCACAATCATACTGTCTTCTCAAAATAATTTTCTCAAGAAAAGAAAGAGAAAAGAGGTGGTGCGGACACCAGATATAAGCCACCAATTATACAAGTGTATGGACGTCGACATCGGAAGATAGCTCATCCAATGTCGTTATGGCTCAATTATCAAGACACTAGATAGGGATAGCTATTATTTGGGTTATTTGCGTTATTTGGGCTATTTTGTTATTTCTATTACTTTTGGGTTTTTTGGTAATTTACGTTTGGGTCTTAGGCTATAAAAGCCTACTTTTGTAAGTTGGAACTAACTTTTTGAATAATATTAACGGACTGAACTGCTTCATCTTCTCCTCTTCTTTCTTTTTCCTCTTTCTTCTTCTTCTTCCTCTTCTTTCTTCCTTTTCTTCTCTACTTTCTTTTTCGTTTACTTGTGCGGCATCAAGAGGATATTTAAGGAACGTCTTTCTAATCTATTCATTAAATTTTCGTGTTTTTAATCAATCCAGATTAGTTCTTACATGAATGCCTTTTCAGCCATTAGAGTTGACACCAATATCAAGAAGCATGCCCTGCATGTGTTGGCCCACCTGGACTTGAACTAGAAATTAAGACTTTTGGTAGTTCATTAACCACTTACAAAGTGAAATGGATAAAGGCAGTTACTCCAACCATTAATCTTAAACCCTTCCATGCTGTGAAAAGAACATCTCTTCTTGCACAAATTAACTAATTTTCATGTGTTTTTCTCAACTGAGCTTTTTATCAAACATGTGGTATGCAAATTATCGGAAGCAAATGAAAATAAATTTCTGGCTGTATGGATACCTGCCAAATTACCCTAAGATACCAGGGACAATGCTCATTGTGGTTAATTTAATTACAATCAATAGTGATGCCTTAGGCAGGTATACAAATATAACTCATCCATGAAAAAGATTAGATCATTAAACTTGTACTTGTTTAGGAATTTGTTAACTTTAATACTAAAATTAGTATCACATTAGGAATAGAAAAAGAATAAGAAGACAGGAATTGTGATGCTACTGGAGACCAGATACGCAAAAAATCCTCAAACAGGAATACCTGGGGACATTCTATTATTCTTTGCAGACTGGAAACGTGTTCCAAACAATGATCTTCCCGCGAAAATTCTATCTATAGTTCTCTCTTAACCTCTCCTTAAAACTGAACAAAATCCAAAATTTAATGTCAGGCCGATCAAGTGAGGAAGCAGGAAAATAGAGAAAGATATCTTGAAAAAAGGTCTTTTCACTTCTGTTTGATACAAGTGATTTGATTTTTTCCTCTCTTTCTCTGAATCTGTGTTTGATTCTTCTCTCTTTAGTTCTTAGCTTTCCGTGATTTTTCTTTTCCGATTCTTGTCTTTCATCTCAACTAAAAGCAAAGGGAAAATCGTATCTAGTTTCCGTGTAACAGGATTTGGAAGCCAACTTGAACTAGGGTTTTCTGTGTGAGAGATCAGAAGTCGCTGAGGAAATTTTGGTTTTCTAAAACCTATCAACACCAAAATTTTCGGTTCTCCAAGTGAATGAAGGGATGAATCAAAAAGGGAATAGAAGGCCCTTTAATAGAGAAGTAGATGAAAGGTAAAAATCTCTTACCGTCACCAAAGAAGACACTTAACGCAAGCAACGAAGAGTCACTGGAGAAGAAGCTCGCCGTCGACGAGGAAGAAGTTTGTCTCCAGGTTGAACGCAACCTCACTCCGACGAAGGACTTGCAAGTTCCAGTTGAGCGAAAGCTTGCGGGGAGGCCGTTATATCGAGGGATTTAGAAGCAATAAAGCAATTTTATCTTTAAAGTGAGAAGCAACATTTCTGTGCTTCTCACGAAAAGCAATAAAATTGCTTTATTGCTTCTTATAAATTGCTTTATGTGTGCAAATCCAAACGGTGCTTTTCCTTTTAAAATCACTTTTTTGCTTTCAAAAGCAAAAAAAGTACTTCTGAAAAGCATTACGAAACGGACACTTAATGAGCAGCAACTAATTTTCATGCCATATCATTACATGCAAAACACCAATACAAGATCATAATCAATTTCATTGTTCCAAAAAGTTAAATTACACCTTCATCATTCTTCTGCAAATCAAACAATTTGACTGCATCATGAAACTCAAAAAAATATTCCACGACAATGGAAACAATAAGTCATAGAACCATTTAAACCTGCTTAAAGCTAAAAAGGAACCATAAGGAATGTATCAAGTATCAACAAATTAAATAGCCCTATGATGATAAACCAAATCAAATGAGATTAAAACCATAAATAAATCAGATACATACCTCAAGGGAATGACTCTGCATATGCTGCCTCAGATAGGCTGGTTTTCGAAAAGATGCGCCACATTCTTCACAAGTATTGGACTTTTTCTCTTCTTTTTCTTCACCCACATCAATCTTATTGTCATCTATTTCTTCCTGAATCACAAAAAAATAAATAATAAATAATAAAGCAATAAATCAGGTTCCAAAATCGCTCTTACAAATCATTAGTACTAACTTAACATGAAAGACCAATTGAGTGTGCAGACCAAAAGTGACAGGCATACCATCAATCACAGTAGATACTTAATTATGAATGGCAAATTTACTGTGGAGGGAAGGGGAAAAGAAACTAAATGTGCACTTCACTAAAATGTTCCCAAAACACCAGAGACATCAAAATTCCAGCTAAAAGTCAAATTTAGGGCTTTCAGAAGATAAAACCATAGAATTCCCTCATTTGATTCATACCAATCTGAAGAAAATAATGCGGTATGATAATGTCTCACACTGATAGATGGACCCAAAAGGTAAAACTGAAAGAGCAATCTACCATCTGAAAGGTATTTAACCTTCATACGAATTTTCACATAATAATCTGGTGGGATTATGAATCAAACCTTATGGTGGGAGAGAACATGAGCTGTGATCAGGGATTTCTTCGACCTGCAAATTCCACAATAATCGCAGTAATAACGCCTAATATCTTTGAAAATTGGACCTTCATTATCTCCTCCCTCCATCTCCTTTGCTATTCTTAAGCTCGCTGAAACTGGAACTGGGATTTCAAACTCCCCGTCTTAAATGAAATGAGTGGTGACAAGAATCAACGGTCTCTAAGATGCCAAAAAAATCATAGTTAAGGTAGATAAAATATGCAGTCTTACAAATGATACTTTTAAAAGTAAATATAAGCATTAACATGTCAAATAATTCACATTTGAAGGGATGTATCAATTTAGAATTCCTAATAGCATTTCACAAGTATTAAAAATAACAATAAACACCAAGTTACTTCTCTAAAAGCTTTACTTGCACAAGTCAAAAAGTTAATTTCTAACATCTTCAAGCACACAATATACTGATGTCTCAAGTTATTCAAACCAAATCTTCTGGTATTGCTTCTATGACGACAATGACATGAACCTCCCCGTTATGAGGATCCCTAAAAGGTATACCAGGTGGAGAATTTTAAAACCAGAATACAAGTAAAATCTAAACAGAGAACATATTATACAATAAATCAAGCAACATGAGCGTCAGAAAATTTCTCATGAACAGTCCATAACCAACCACAAAAACAGTGTAAAGAATAACAATCAATGTACAATCTAAATTCAAAGCATAAGAAATTATGCAATAATGATGTCTATGAATCATGTACGAATTGACTATAGGCAAATCAAAATAGCAATACACATGTAGGCATCGACCGAAGAAATCGAAAAATGACAAAGAGGGTAGAGCGAACCTCAGTTCCACCGATTAGGGTTTTGGAATAATGGCTTATGATAAATCAGGCGCAATACAAACAGGAAGTCGTCCTCCGTTGAGGAAGCATCCAAGGACAATAGAGAAGGAAACCCTCTTCGATCTAAACCCAGTCACTCCTAGCAAGTCTACGTTTCTCTTATTTCAAAGTACTCTCTCTCAATCAGCTATTCTCTTCTCTCCAATCCTTTTCCCTCTTCTCACAGTTTCTCTTTGAATCACCCCTCTCTCAATCGCCGTTTTCACTTCTCCCTCTTTTCTCTCCACGCAGCCTCTCTCTACATCCGTTGCCTTCTCTAGTTCCCTACGCATCCTCTTTCCCCAAATAGGGATGTTAAAGTTAGGTTAAAACCGATGAACCAAACCAATTAGGTCGTTTTGGGTAGCCCTTAAGGGGTTTCGTTTCGGTTTCGTTCAACCAAACCCAGCTGACCAATTACACAGATAAATATGTTTATTGGTTTATGGGTCAGTTTTAGGTTTGAATTAATCGGTTTTGGTTTTATACTAAAAACCAAGTCGATTTTGGTTTGAAATATTTTTAATTTTGGTGTTTATTAAACCAAACTGTTGCCGTCCCTACAATCAACCAAAACAAATGGCATCTCAATGACTAAGAGGCCGTCTGGTAATTTTTTTTTTTAAAACAGTTTAAAAACTAAAAACATTTCAAACTGTTTTTCAGTTTTTGAACACAAGACGAGAAACCCGCTTGGTAACAATAACTGTTTTTGGGGTTTTTGAAAACAGGTGACAAGAAACCCGTTTGGTAACAATTGATAAAAAATAAAAATAAAAATGAATCAAGTTTTCAAAATCAACGGATAAAACAAACTATGCTTAGATTTAGTCTTCAAATTTAGTCCTTTTGCCACTACTAAGTGATACAAATGTCTTAGGAGGATGAGACATCTAAGTAGTCACAAATGCAAGAACCCCAAGACAAATCCCCACCTATTGAATAGATCAAGAGGATGTCTTTGATGTTTCCACTTTCATATCTCAAAATGGTTACCAATAGAACTGGTGCAAATGTCACTGAAGCAATTGCAAATGGCTTAGACCATCTCTCCTCACTAACAGCAGGAATTTTTATTCTCCTTTGGTACATAAAGAGGCAACTCTAGAATGTGAATAAACTGCAAGTGCAGACCCAGGATACAGAGAAGAAAGAACAATTGCCACCCCACCCCATCCATAAATTAATCTTCCCAATAACCACAATCACCAGTAAGGATACAAGTGTAGTTCTCAGGTACTGACGGTAGAAAATAAAACACTAAAAGTATATTAAACAATGTAAATGAACAAAACAATAGAGAGACTTAACAGATTCAGGTTACAGATCTGATGTGCAAGTAAAATAATCCCAATAATAAATCAGAAATTAATGGGATTGAGAGAGCAAAAATCTGGACAGCAACAGTGATAAAACAAACAAGAAGTTGATTTAAGATAGTGGAGAACTCCAAGGAGGGAAAATAAAAACGGACAACTAGCACTCAGAATTTATTCCACAAATTTTAGAACTAAAAGATAATATATCTAATCTGAGATTGCAACACACAGAGAAGGATCTGAAACATTCAATTGAAGGGAAAAGTTTCATACAAGATCTGAATTGGAAAAGAAATTAATTTGGAGACAAGATTTAAAAGTAATAAGATAGAAAACTTGAATTGCAAGCACACAATTTCAGATATTGCAAGCACACGATTTCAGATACTCAAAGATCTGACCACGAGAAGCAATCACACATGAAGAAGAATGAAAACTGAAAATAGAAGAAATTAAATAGAAGACTTGTCGAATTGGAAGACCAAGGCAAGGCTTGAAAGCCTTGTGCTTATAGAGTTAAACGCCCCCTATTGGACAATGCCTCAGTGTGTGGGTTATAACGCCTTCGCTTCCAGCATTCAATGGTCGATGACCTCTCCAGTAAACTATCATAAGTTGCATTACTACTAGTAACAAAGATGGTATTAAGTCAAAGCTTTACTAAAGAGGATTAATGTATATATCAGAGAAAAGTAAATGCTACAGGATTGTGTATCCTGGCTTTTCAGGAATCAAGAGCTCGCACAAGATAATTTACTCAGAAGTTGTGTTTCCCAGTAGATAAAACAAGACAAGAAGCCAGACAAACAAAAGTGAATAGCACAACAGAGGCCATCTTCCCCAATTACAATAGAAGATGTAAAGATAGTCTATATGACCTTGAGAGACACATGGGCCAAGGGATTTAAGATGGAAGCACCTGGCCTTGTAGACATGTAATCTGTGCAAGCTTTTGCCGCTCTTGTGGCTGCTCACAGGGACGGAATCAGTATTATTCAAATCAAACCCTTGAGTGACGACAATGTATTTGGACGAAGAAACATGAGACTAGGAGAAAGGAGATGTTTAAGAAGATAAAATATGTTCTGGATTGCGGTTTACAGCCTAACCTAGCCAAAGAAACTCAATCAAACCTCACTTAACAAAGAACAGTCAAAAGTCGAAGGATTCATGATTTCAGAAACGAAACAGCATGAATGTGCAAGGAGATGAGAGATTTGAGAGGGTCTTACATTGAGAGAACAATGCCCTTGGCTTCTGCTTCTTTTCTTTCAACCTTGATTTCTGCGTCTTCTCTTCTGGTCGTGCTTCGTGAGGAAGACGAGTTTTGTGCGAAGGAGAGAGATGATAGGCAGAGGCATCGAAGAGAAAAAAATTAAGGTATATTACAAAAATGCCATCCAATGAAAACGGGGTTGTTTTTTAACTGTTTTTCTGAAAAACGATTTGAAAAGTCTCACAACCAAACAAGTTTTCGGTTTTCTGTTTTTAAAAACTGAAAAAACAGTGCTAAAACACATTACTAAACACCCTCTAAGAAAAATGAAGAGCATTACACTTTGTTTGCGAAGGAAAGAAAAGAAAAAAAAATGATAAACGGAAACTTCAAAAAATTTTCCATTCCCACAACAGAAATTGCACTCAAAATGATATATTTCTTCTCTTAGGACTTCACCGAATCACAACAGAATTGAAATTTAAATGGAAGGAAAATTGATCGAACCTATTGAAGATGAGCTTGAAGACTCTGTTTGGAGCCTCTTGAACCGTCGACAGCAGCGTTTCTCACCTCTTCGTTTCCGAGATTCTTGATTGGGAAGATGGGGTTTGAAGATTTTCCTTTTTCTCTTTTTTGGTTCTCTCTTTCGCCTGCTCTCTCCTTCTCTCGGCTTCCTTCTCTCTTTTTCACCTTCCTTCTACTCCTCGCCCAGTCTCTTTCTCGCCCTTTCTTCCTGCGTAGACTCCCCCTCTGCTCCCTCTTTTTTCTGCCCCCCTCCTCCGCCGGTTCCTATCGCCGCAGAACCCCCTTTTTCCTAGCGCTCTCTCCTTTGATCATTTTTCTTCCCTATTTGACGTTTTCTCGACGGCGTTTCGTCTAAAGCCTTTCGGTGATACCGTCCGTAATGCACAAACCATTTCCTTAACCAACCCATTTCAAAGGCCCATCCCACCACCCATAACACCTTAAGAAGAAAACACCCATCCCTTGGTAATAGTCGACCCATTGATATCTCCCACCCTAAAAACAGAGCTCGTCCGATTACTATTCAAGACCACTAGGAAGGGGAATGCACTGACTCAGACCAGCGGAATGATGGGGAGGGTTACCAGCTCATTAAGAAAAGGAAGTCGACTACCCTCCAGATTTGTAGTCAATCCAGCCCTGCTGATATTTGTTCAACTTTGTCTATTTCTTTCCCCTCCTTGTCTGATCCTCCCCGATTGGGGAGCAAGAGATGAAGCTGATGGCTTGGAACTGTCGGGGCCTTGGCCAAACCCCGACAAGATTGCATTTGTGCAATCTTATTCGAACTTACAGGCCGAATCTAGTGCTTTTATCAGAAACACTCATGGATGATCAAAGGTCAAAAAAGAAAATAAGAAGGATGGGTTATCCCAACTTTTGGTGGTGCCCTGCTGTAAATAGAACTAAAGGTTACTGGTTATTATGGGATCAATCGTGCAATGTTGATGTCCTGCACACCTTGCCGTGGTGTATACACATGCTGATTTATGAAGGACCAGATTTATCTTTTGAATTATCCTTTGTGCATGCAAGTTCACATATCCAAATGCAAGAAAGACAATGGAATCAACTTAGATATTTTGCTGAAAGAAGTGTAGTTCCATGGGCTGCCATAGGGGATTTCAATGTTGTCCTCTACAATCATGAGAAACGAGGTGGAAACAGTTTACAAGTAAGGAAAGCTGAACTTTTTCACAATTTCATTAATAACTGCAATCTTTTTGACCTCCCTTCTAAAGGTATGAAGTTTTCTTGGAACAATGGAAGAAATGGTGGGGGTAGGATCAGTGAAAAAATTGACAGGACCCTTTGTAGTACCGAGTGGATGTCGCAATTCCCCAATGCTATTCTTTGGCAAGATCCTATAGTGGGATCAGACCATAGCCCTCTGTGTTTAAGTACTGAAGGTTCAAAAAACAAAAATAAGAAAAAACCCTTCAGATTTGAGCAATTTTGGCTTGATGAGCCTCAATGCCAAAACATTGTCATAGATAGCTGGAATAATAGCAGGGGTCCTCTCTCTAACAAATTCAATCATTTAAGAGGATGTCTTAGCAAGTGGAACAGGGAAAAAGTGGGTGATATAAACCATAGGGTGCTTGAGTTATATCAACAACTTAAAGAAATCCAAAAAACTCTTGAACTTAGTGATGATCCTGCCTTGAGCTCTAAAGAATCTGAAGTTCATAAGTCTTATCTTTCTGCTTTAAGAGCTCAAGAGCAGCATTGGCACCAAAAATCTAGGATAAAGTGGCTTAGAGAGGGAGACCTCAACACTAAATTTTTTCACCTCTCTACCATAAACAGAAGGCACATTAACAGAATAGTCTCTATTAAAAATGATGATCAAGAAGAAATTATTGACCCTAAGCAGATTGAAACCACCTTCACTGATTACTTTTCTGGAGTTTATTCTGCTGATGGGAAAGATAGAGACTTTTCTGTTCTCAGTAACATCACCCCTTTGGTCTCAGATCTTGATAATGATATTCTTACCAGACCTGTCACGGATCAAGAAATATGGGAAACGGTGAACAAGCTTGGTGCTCTAAAGAGTCCTGGCCCTGATGGGTTTCAAGGCATTTTTTTCAGGAACTTCTGGGACATTATAGGTCAAGATGTCTGTGATCAAGTTAAAGGGTTTTTTCTGAATGGTGTTTTTGATAGAAAGCTAAATTATACCCACATTGTCCTCATCCCTAAAGTGGAAAACCCTAGAAGACTTAATGAATTTAGACCTATTAGCCTTTGCAATTTTTGTTACAAAATCATAACCAGGCTAATTGTTGATAGGCTAAGACCTTTAATGCCTAGACTTGTCTCCCCCTATCAGTCTGCCTATGTTCCTGGTCGGCTCATCCAAGAGAACATCATTATTGCTCAAGAGTTATATCATACCATCAAGGGGAAAAAAAGGAAAAGCAAAATGGGTCTCTTTGCTGCTAAACTTGATCTAACTAAGGCCTATGACAGGCTTGATTGGAATTTCATTGAGAGAACCTTGTTAGCCTTTGGTTTTAAGGAAAGATTTGTCAACATGATTATGTTCTGCATCCGAACTGTTTCCTATAGTATTTTGATTAATGGCAAACCTTGTGGCCTCATTCACCCATCCCGCGGAATCAGACAGGGGGATCCTTTATCCCCGTATTTATTCATCCTCACCCAACAAGTGTTGTCGGCCAATCTTGCCAAAGCGGAGCATGATAACTTTATTCAAGGCATAAGAGTTAATCGTGTGGCCGAGCCAATTAATCATCTACTTTATGCTGATGATCTTTAGGTCTTCGGTAGAGCAAATGATAATAATGTAAGAAATCTGAATGCAATCATTAACAGTTTCTGTGAGTGTGCAAGTCATAAGCTTAATTTGATCAAATCTGATTTATTTCTAAGTCCCAGCATTACAGGTAAAGAGAAAGGTAAAATTGCTAGACTTTTTGGTATTAAACCCACCAAAAAGCCAAGCAAGTACTTGGGCATTCCTACTTTGTTAAATCACCCTAAAACCAGTAATTTTAGAGACCTCATTGAAAAAATCAATAAAAAACTTGCTGGATGGAAAGCTAAGACCTTGACCCAGGCTGGAAGGGTGACCCTTATTAATGCTTCATTGCTCAGTACCTCTCAATACCACATGGCCAGCCTGAGACTTCCTTATACCATAACTGACAAAATTGACAAAGAAGCCAGAAATTTTTTCTGGTACAAGCCTAATAAGGATAGGACTTTACATACAATTAGTTGGGAAAAAGTATGTATGCCTAAGAGGTTTGGAGGCTTAAATATAAGGGATAGTAGGAAATTCAACCTGGCCATGTTTGCAAAAAATTCTTGGGCTTTGGCGGCAAATGAAGAAAAGTTGTGGGTCAAGTTACTTAAGGCTAAATATTTTCATGGTCAAGATTTTTTTCAGGTTCAGGTGAAAAGGAATGCCTCATGGTTATGGAAACAGCTGTGCCAAACCAGAGAATTCATAAAACTGGGGAGAGGATGGATAATTGCTAGTGGAGAATCAATCAAGATCTCAGATAGCAGTTGGTTGAAGCAAGTTGATGTTCAACCTTCAGAAAATAGTGATTTTAACACAGTTGCAGAGCTCATTAATCCAAATCTCAAATGCTGGGATCAGCATAAACTTGGCCAATTGTGGACTGCGCATGAGGTGGAACGAATCAAGACCATTCCGATCAACAAAAGCACTTCTCAAGATAAAATGGTTTGGGTGGAAACCTCCTCTGGGATTTACACTGTCACATCAGCATATAGGTTGTTCACCAACCCACAAAACTTGCATCCTGAAGACAAGCGATGGCTGAAGTTGTGGCACCTACCATGTCCACAGAAAATTAAGTTCTTCATGTGGAAACAACTGCAGGGAGTTAATGCTACAAATGATTTGCTGCAAAGCAGATTAGGAACCCCCCCCAGAAGCATGTGTTTTGTGTAATGATTATCAAGAAACAAATAATCATCTTTTCCTTCATTGTAGTTTTATTCGTGCTCTTTGGTTTGGTGCAACAGGAGGGCATTTGCCAGATTCTGATTTGAGGCTGTCATGCAAAGAATGGATGTTCAATCACATTCTCAAAATGGATGCAAAAGGAGAGGCCCCTATGGAACAGATAGCTGCAGCGTGGTCAAACATCAGCTGGGCTACTTGGTTATCCCGTAACAAGGTAATCTTTGAAAGATCTACCCCATCTATTAACTCATCCATGGATTTGTTCCACAGGTTACAAGAGGACACAATCAAGTTGGCAAACATCTCTAACAAGGATGACAAAGGAAACAAACAAGAGCTGTTATGCAGATGGGCAAGACCAAGTGTGGGATGGATCAAGCTAAATGTCGATGGTGCTGCAAAGGGGTGCCCTGGACAAGCTGCAATTGGAGCCATTGTTAGAGACGAAAATGGTAGAGTGTTGGGAGCTTTAGCACAAAAGATTGGCTGGTCAAATTCGATTATTGCAGAAGCTCATGCTCTTGTTGAAGGTATCAAGCTTGCTCGTTTCCTAGAATACAGTAAAGTCTGGATTGAAAGTGACTCCAAGGTGTTAGTTGAAAGTTTTGGCAAGCCTCACAATCAACCTTGGAAGATTGCTGCTCTGCTCAATGAAGCCGCTTTGCTATGTTCTTGTTTCTCAGATTTTCGATTTTCCTTTGCTTATAGGGAAGCAAATGCATGTGCTGATCAATTAGCTAATTTTGGTCTCAACTTTTGGTCTTGTTGTTGGTTAAATAGTTACCCTAAGGAGATCCATGCCGCTGTGCTTGCGGATTTTTTGGGATGCTCCTCTGCTAGATATGTTTGTACAAATCATATTCCAGATTAATTCAATTTCAGCTTCCTCTTTTCCCACCAAAAAAAAAAAAAGATCCCATATCTTGGCGGGAGCAGGCGTTAACGTCCGTTTCTTTCTTTATTTATTTTTTATTGTTTTTTCTTTGGATGGTTTCAAACGAATCATAATTGGAAAAATTATGAAAAAGGATCATTTTTCATCCATAATTATGAAAACATGCCACTAAGATCTCAAATTACAGAAACATGCCACTTTTCGTCATAATCGACATGAAACATGAAGGGTCACTTTTAAAAAATAATTAAAAAATAGTATCATTTTATTATAGACAAACCACGCTCGAGTCCACGTATTCGAGTCCACGTATAATGCGCTCGTGTCCTATATAAAATACGTTTGTAAGATGAACTTGTGTCCCATATAATAAGCTTGAGTTCTATGTATGATGAGCTTGTGTCCTAAGAAAATGATCCTCAAATTTAATTATTTTTTAAAAGTGATCCTATAATTTAATTTCAACAGACTTTTTTAATAAATATCATCAAAAAGTGACATGTTTCTATAATTTGGGATCTTAGTGGCATGGTTTTATAATTATGGAGGAAAAGTGACCATTTTCCATAATTTTCCCCAATTAATACTTTACGACATGTGTGATAGGTTTTAAAGGTTTTGAAATTCGAAAATGAAAACCCTTTCTTTTCCTTCAAGCCAAGTCTTCGTTTCCTTCTTCTCCTTCAACAACCTGGACCTCCTCTACATCTTCCCTTATTCTTCTTCAACAACCAATCTCTACAACTGTTTACACCCTATATAACCGACGAATAAGAGAAGGACACGTGGTGCCTAGGTGGCTTGGTTAGGCCACGACATCAAGGCCCGTAGACTTTGAGGGGTTGAGCAGGCCACGTCAGCACGCATACTGAAGAATGCGGTTCAAGCCACGCAAGCCAGTACGACAAAACCATAAATATCAAAAGATCGTGCCATCGGCCGTTCAAGAATAAAACCATTTGTAGATCATGGCCGGGCGGTTATCGTTTTGAAACAGAGAACTGAAGATAACCAACTGCCATGAAGATCGTGCGAGAGTAGGACGTTGAGCAACCGTCAAGGAGCGGCTATAAAAGGCCCCAATTCGAAGAGCTCAAGGACACAATCCACACAACCGCAACCGGTTATTATATTATTTTGATCATCCGTGATCCTTTATCCCCTCTAATACAGACGGATAAACTAGGACTTCTCTCACTGCTTCCAGTCGCAGTGACATCTTCGACCCCTCTTTACTCCGACTAACACCAGAATCCTGCCACCGGAGAGTAAGTTGAGGCCGCCCCTGACTTGCAGTTCTGTCTTTACGGAATCCCGAGCAGCCGGTCCCAAGACTCGCTCTGTTCACGCCAAGTGACTCGTGTATTTTCGGGTAAGCAGCAATCCAAGGTGAACCCCCTGAATTGGCTTTGCTAGCAGCCGCCCCCTTCCTCCTGCGCTTATACCCGATTACGGCTATAAGATCAGGACAGGCCGGTCCTGCGAGCCTTGTCAGTTTTCTTTTTTACTTTTGTTTCCCTTTTGAGGATTATCTGTTGTCGTTTTCGGCTATTCGGCCGATTTATTAATAAAGGATTTGTGTGCCGTTAGTTGCTTTCGCTTTCAAACACTTACAAGAACCCAGAACGAAGACCGAACCCCTAGTCTTCATACCATCGCCTGACCGATTTTATTACAGGTGACTTGCAGTACGACTGAACCGATCCCGGTTCAGATTCGGAACAGGTGCCCGGGGTCAGGAATCGACTCGAAAATTATTGTATCAAACGATACTGGCACGCCCGCGTAGAGACACATCATCAACACAGACACGTGTCCACACCGGCCCATTTTTGGAGCAACAACAACAGAAGCGGTGATACACGCGATCTAGGATCCGAAGCCATTTTACTGTGATCATAAACCCCTCATATTCCATTTTGTTAGAAACAGGCCCCCGTTCCCAATAGAATTAGTTGACATACTTGTTCGTTTTTCAACCAAGCCCTCCAACAGTCCATTTCATCTCCTTATATTTTTGGATGCAAAAATCATAAAGCCTTTTTCACCTGAACCTCTTATTCTGATGTGATAACGGAAGTGCTCTATTAGGATTTTGCTATGCAACCGTTCCACTTGTGAAGGCTTTGATCTGCGGCTCCTTCTTAAGCTATGGTCATATTTCACCATTGGCATGTGGAATATAAAGCACTTAACAAAAAAAACGAATGAAGCTTAAAATAAAAAAAAAAAAAATATATATATATATATATATATATATATATATATATATCAAAGCAATTCTGTATGCCCATTTTGGGCTGCATATTGAATCTGTGGTTTAAGCTTTGGTATCTCTGTGGTCCGAGTTAAAGTAGAAAAAAAAACTAAAATGGACCTGAAAATGTCCTTACATTTGTTAATAAGCCGAATTGAAAATTTTTCTATTTCTATTTTAAAGAATTACCAATTAAAATTGTAAGTAGAAGTTTTTTTCCTTTGTCCTGTGTCTTTTTTTAAAGATAAAGATGGGATCATTTAATTTTTAATTTGGCCCCAGAAAGTTAGAGGAAAGTATGGTGTTAAATACAAAATATTTCAACACCAATGGTAACTCCGACCACTAATTCAAAATTTGGCCCAAGTTTATCCAACGCCCATATCAGGTCAATCCAAAAGCCTTATCATGCCAAGATTGCAGTTTGGTTAGAAATTACTAGACATTATTTTTCGTGTTTTGCATACTTTGGGTGATGCAGATGATTATGCTCAAATGATGGTATTCTTTCACTTGATTAGAAATTAAATCGGCAATGTTATTATCATCCTCAATTGTCAATAAACTAATCATATGAAAAGGGAAAAAAAACAATTTTTTTGTTCTCAGACATATGCTTTTTTAAATGAGGAAACAATACGAAATGTATGTAGTACTGACATCATTTAGGTGCTTCATGTAAATTTTCTTTTGTGGAGAATGAAATCTTGTGATGGACATTGTTTGGTTGGTAGAAATACAAATGACTTTTGTACTAAGAGGCCATACATTTAAGGGTGCTTAATAAAATCTCAATCGCAATCTTTACCATTATCTTGTTTTGCATGAATCGAAATTTATTTTGGTTGTTAGATCTTATGCAATTACACCATACATAACTTTACGGGTGCTTCATAAATTTCTATACTGCCAAAATATAATGCCTTCAATTATTGGGGATTTGCACAAATTATCAAAATGAATGAAGAATAGTTTTATATCATAAAGTTATTTGTGTTTTACTAATTTTGTCTTCTAAATGGCAATTGGGAACTTGGGATGCAAGAAGTTTTGTAGTCTCCCATAATTTTGCAACCAGTACAAGGCTAGATGATGATCATAAACACAAAATATAGATTTTTTTTAAGCTTTTTCTATTGATTCCCTCTTGGTAATGAATTTTTAATTATGGTTTTGAAATTGGATTTTTATATATTGCTTTTGAATATGTGCAGATCCCTCGTAAGTGCTTCAAATCTTTTAGCCATGGTTTCTGATTATTCTGAAGATCCAAGAGTTCATGGAAACAATATACTTGTATTTGTGATGAAGCATTACTGTTTGTAGTTGTGATGAAGCATTTGTAATGAAGCCATTTAGTTACTTTTTAATGAGAGAAAAATTTATGGAGATAAAGTTCATGTAAATCAGAAAGTCATGCCTGGTAATGCAATATCAATTTTGGGCATACCAGAGCATAATGCAAGTTTGATTTGTTTTTTTTTTTTCTTCAGGTACATACATAAGTCTTTTTGTTTAAGATGTGCTACTTTGGTCGTGTGGATGCTCATTTTGATACAATGGATCACAAAATATTGTCCCAAAAGAACATTAAGAGTTTGGATCTCAGTTCTTAGTTGCTTCAGGCGCACAAAAGTAGATGCCGCCAACTTGCTGATTTCGCTTACTCAAAAAATAAACTTGCTGATTTCTATATGGAAGAATGATAAGGCAGTG
This sequence comes from Buxus sempervirens, assembly GCA_947561395.2. Classification (NCBI taxonomy): domain Eukaryota; kingdom Viridiplantae; phylum Streptophyta; class Magnoliopsida; order Buxales; family Buxaceae; genus Buxus; species Buxus sempervirens. The sequence goes on along the minus strand of OX387182.1, from coordinate 44,715,523 downwards.
AACAGTTCAAAGATTGTTGTTGTTCATTAGACAAATAGAAGGAATTAAGCCCAAGCTCTATTTTTTTCAATGGCCAAAGCCTTGTGTAATCATGCAGATGATTAATGGGAAAGGTGCCACAGGTTGTTCCATACTTGGAGATTGCTGCAAAAATTTGGAGGCCGAGTATTTAGAAATTAGAACTGAATATACCCCAGTCAGGTACACAAACTTTTTCAATTGCCAAGAATATGATGGATGTCTTGTTTGGTATACATTATTAAAATTGAAGCTTATCAAAATACTGGTGTACATTATTAAAATTGAAGCTTATCAGAATATCTCAAAAGCATATATATAATGCGGATGCTATACTCTCTTTTTTTTTAATAATAAAAGAAGAAAAAAAGATATACTCTTTTAATGATTGTCTGGTAAAACAAAAGTATGATATCATCCATTTAAAAAAAAAACAAAAGGATGATATTAGCAAAATGACTGAAGAATAGTTTACAATTTTGCAGCCATCTAATTTCACAAGACAACTCTTCAAATGTTTTTAGTTTTGAATGTTTTTCAGCTATAACAAATCCACACCATGTAAAGCTAGATAAAAGATGGAAATCATCAACACTCCATTTCAATTAGAAGAACCATCCTGAACCATCTTGAGATTCATCAAGCTATTTGGTGTAGAGGTCTTGCTCTATTCATCTTCAAGGAAAGAACAGTAGGCATAAAAGAACTGCACCTAAAAGAGGTAAAATAATATTTTTACTGAAGGAGAAACTATACTTTGCGTCAATGTTTAAGTATAAATAAAATATAAAATACCTCAGCACAAGGTTAGATTTCTAACCTTCAAAAATTATGCACCAGAGGCTGTACTCATTGTGGATTGTATTGACCGCCACAAGGAAACAAAAATGGCTGCCTAAAGAAATTATAGTAAGTAACAATAAATCTAATTAAAATACCTTCAAATTAATGATAATTACTTGTAACATTTGAGTAAATCCGTAATTTTGTTGGTAATGATTCCATTAGACCATGCCTATCCTAATACCATGCCTTTCCTAAATCCATAAAATACCTTCTATGGAGCATATATGCCTTTCCTAATAACAAAACCAATCTTCCTTGCCTACTCAGAATAAAACTTCAAAGCATTTGCTTCTGAATCAAATGTCATACCAATTTTCGGTCCCTAATTACCGTCACAATTTTCACCAAATTCATGGTTGACGCTTTCATTTCCACTAATTGAATCATGAGAGAATTGATTCTCAATCTCCATACCTTGCCTACTCTGTGTTGACGTGAAAAATATAACAGTACGAAATTTCTCTATGTTGTGATTCCAAATGAAAGGACATTTTTTGATTCATAGTCCTATGCAAATAAGGATTTCATTCAAGTTTTCTTTAAAAGAAAAAACGTTTAATAATCCACAAGACAATGGTGAGATGAGATCATACCTAAGGACGGAGTTGCAGAGCAAGGCTCTATCAGGTTGAATGGTTGCAGAGTAAAAGCTTGGCAAAACACTTCCGTCACTGCAACCAAATAAGAGGAGGAGAATCTCGTAGATGAGAAAGTCTTATGATTTTTGCAGCCAGAAAAACAAAGAGATCAATAGGGCTGTTAGAAAACTTGGTTGGAAACTGGAAAGCAATTTGTTTGTTGTCCGATTCTGTTGCAAATTGGTCTCTCTCACGAGAAAATTGCATTTGTTAAAGATTGTGATTTTGACAATTAAAAGGCTTTAGATCCTTAATTGTGTGTTGCCGGTTTTGTTGAAGAAATTAGACGTTGAAGAAGAAGAAATGGAGAAGGTACGTTGCGGAGAAGAAATTCTAAAAGAGAGAAGGTATGTTGGGGAAATGAGTTTTGGCGGGAAAAGACGGGGTTTTTGGTTGGGAAAATTGGTTTTTAGGATGCTTTTTCAAATGAAATGCCAATTCTTAGTAATTAGCTTTTAGTGATACTTTCTTAACATAATTGAGAATCGGTGTCATTTTACTATTCAGTTTCTTCCGAAAATATCCTCAAAAAACTTTAAAAACCTTTTCATTCATTTTGTTATAAGTGTAGTTTGCAAGTCTTTTTGAGGGCATTTCGGAAAATTTTTTTGATGAACAGTAAAATGACACAGATTCTCAATTAGATAAAAAAAATATCATTAAAAGCCAATTACCAAGAATTGACTGACTGAAACTGATTTAATTTGAGAAAACATCACTAAAAACCAATTGCCCTGTTTTTGGTTTTAGAGTTTAAAATCTAAAAAAAAAAGAGTAATGATGGGCTGAATTCATCTGACAAAACTGATGACCGAATAGATGAAAACAATAAAAAAATATATAAAACGGGCGTTAACACCCGCTTCTGTAAGAGTCATTTTCCTCTACGGCCGTTCGTCTTGCGAACGGTCTTGCGAACGACCGGTGGGCGACACACGTCCCACCTCAGCCATTTTGTTGATTGGAGCTGCGATCGAGCCATTTTGTCTATTATAGCCGGGTTCGAAAACTCTTTCATTTTCCCCAAGCCTCTTGCGAACGACCGGTGGGCGACACGCGTTCCACTCTTCCACGTCCCTCTCTACCCTTTCGAGCCATTTTGTTGATTGGAGCCGCGTTCGAGCCATATTGTAGCCGCGTTCGAAAACTCTTTCATTTTCCTCAAGCCATCCATTATCTTCGTTGGCGGGAAACCAAAAATGCAAATCCTCTCAAAAACGAAGACCTGCTTCCTTCCTCTTCATTCGCGTGTCTGAAACGGCATAGCTCTTCCTTACCATTCCCTCCCGTCACAAAAAACTTACTTCTGCTTCAGTTTTTCCGACGACTCTGCCTCATTTCGCAAGACCTTACTTCTGCTTTCATCTTTTCCGACGACTCTGCCTCATTCGTTGAAGAGTTTCTCAACTTAAACGGCCTCCTCTGTTTTTCCAGTTGAAGGGTAAGTTTCTCTCTATCTCTCTCTCTCTCTCTCTCTCTCTCTCTCTCTCTATTTGTCTCTCTCAGTGTCGTGTTTCATCCTGCAACAATTTTCTTTTTCCCTTTTTTCACTTTTTATTTTTCGATTGTGTTTGATCTGAATACCTTTTCGTTCATGCCCTAATATCCGTTATAGTTGTTGCTCCAAAAATGGGCCGGTGTGGACACGTGTCTGTGTTGATGATGTGTCTCTACGCGGGCGTGCCAGTATCGTTTGATACAATGATTTTCGAGTCGATTCCTGACCCCGGGCACCTGTTCCGAATATGAACCGAGGTCGGTTCAGTTGTACTGCAAGTCACCTGTAATAAAATCGGTCAGGCAATGGTATGAAGACTAGGGGTTCGGTCTTCGTTTTGGGTTCTTGTAAGTGTTTGAAAGCGAAAGCAACTAACGGCACACAAATCCTTTATTATTAAATCGGCCGAATAGCCGAAAACGACAACAGATAATCCTCAAAAGGGAAACAAACGTAAAAAAGAAAACTGACAGGGCTTGCAAGACTGGCCTGTCCTGGTCTTATAGCCGTAATCGGGTATAAGCGCAGGAGGAAGGGGGCGGCTGCTAGCAAAGTCAGTTCAGGGGGTTCACCTTGGATTGCTGCTTATCCAAAAATACACAAGTCCCCTGGCGTGATCAGAGCGAGTCTCGGGACCGGCTGCTCGGGATTCTGTCAACACAGAACTGCGAGTCAGGGGCGGCCTCAACTTACTCTCCGGTGGCAGGATTCTGGTGTTAATCGGAGTAAAGAGGGGTCGAAGATGTCACTGCGACTGGAAGCAGTGAGAGAGGTCCTAGTTTATCCTTCTGTATTAGAGGGGATAAAGGATCACGGATGATCAAAATAATATAATAACCGGTTGCGGTTGGGTGGATTGTGTCCTTGAGCTCTTCGAATTGGTGCCTTTTATAGCCGATCCTTGACGGTTGCTCAACGTCCTACTCTTGCACGATCTTCATGGTGGTTGGTCATCTTCAGTTCTCTGTTTCAGCATGATAACCGCCCGGCCATGATCTTAAAATAGTTTTATTCTTGAACGGCTGATGGCACGATCTTCTGATATTTGTGGTTTTGTCGTATTGGCTTGCGTGGCTCGAACCGCATTCTTCTGTATGCGTGCTGACGTGGCCTGCTCAACCATTCAAAGCCTATGTGCCTTGATGTCGTGGCCTAACTAAGCCACCTAGGCACCACGTGTCCTTCTCTTATTCGTCGGTTATATAGGGTGTAAACATTGCCCCCCTACTTACTTGTGACGCCGTCATCGGCTGGTGTGATGAGTAAGTATTTCGGGTTTTTCAAAATTTGTCCGTCGTTTGATGTGAAAAGATCGCGCCGTTTCCCCACGATCGTAATGATAAAACTTTTCGGATTTCATCTTCTATTTCGCTTATAAAGTACCACAGCCGAGATTTTACTTTACTCTTTCCTTTTGGCTGTTTGTCTTTTCTTCTCCTTTGTCTTCAATGGCGGGCACTCTCATATACTACACTTCTACAGTCGAAGTTTTCAACGGCTCGATATCTGTAGGCCCCTTCATTTGTGCCAGTAATGCTCTTTTGGAGGCCCCGACTGAGAAAGTGAGGGGCCCTTTACTTTTCACTGACGAAAAGAATCTCAATCTACCTCTTCGCTTTCGAAATTGGCCGACTGCTTACCCTGAATGGAAAGCCTGGGTTGACCGTATGAAGGATCGTTTTGCCGTTATTTGGCGTAAGACAGGTATTTATGACATGATTATCTTTTCCTGTCACTCTATTCCCTGCAATCGCGATCTTCTCTGTGCCATGAGTTCATTCTGGAATACTCAGACTAATACCTTCAATTTCCCTTGCGGAATGATGACTCCTACTGTCATGGATGTCTGCTTTATTACTGGTTTCTTCGCGACTGGTCATGAGATCCGAGTTGGTATGACGGATCTTAAGGATTACCAGCATTTACCTCCGATGGAAGTGGGTGACAAAGGGAAAGAGGTAGAAAAGAAAAGAAAGCAACCCCCAACGAAGAAGAACAGGGCTTCCAAGAAGGTGCGATCTTCTCGGCAAAAAGGTATTGTTTTGTCCGAGAACAAACCTCCACCGTCAGAGAGCGAATCTCCACCGACTTCAATTCATTCTTCTTATCGGTCCTATATCAAGGACTGTGCCAAATTCCGGCCTCCAGCTTATGAAGACGAGGTGGAACACTTCTACTTCCTCCTTTATTTCTTCTGCAACTTTGTATTCTGTTCCAAGGCTCAAGCAGTTACCAAAGAGTATTACTCATTGGTTAAGTTAATTCTGGGTGAGTATGAAGTTACCCTCGCTCCTTACTTTTTATCGGTTTTGTACCGTTCACTTCAAGAGTTTGTTCATGGCACCCTTCAAAATCCTGGGGGGCCATTGTGGTTCCTCCAATTTTGGGCTTATCACTATTTTCCATCCCAGTTTTATGCTCAAGTGCCGATTCCTCCCAATATGCCTTCTGAGTTTGGTGGCTACGCCTGTTTGGCTGCCACTCCTGCTGTTCTATCTTTCCCTGAATGTTTCCGTTTCTTTTTTAATCTTCATCATTTTCCTACTCCTCCTTTTGAAGTCTCCGCAAATTCTCCCGGTTTCCTTTCAATGGTTGATGACATAACTGACGAGCAGCATCTTATCTGGGCCAGTTTTCTGATGGCTCGAAATTTAAATTATGCTGTGAAGTCGATTAACAAGAAACCGGGGTTTGAGGTATACTTGCCAAATTGTGTCGGCCGGCAATTTCAATGTGAACAGAGGATCCCCTTATTTGATGTGGATGGTTTGTTCACAATTAATGCCAAATCTGTTGATCGGCCGTCTGTCACTGTAGCCGAAGCTGCCCAAATGGAAGATGCTTATAGAGTTGCTGCCATTGAATTTCAACTTCCCTTTCTTCCTCGTCATCACAAATGTCGTTGTGATTTCCATGTTTGGTGGAAATCCTTGTGGAACAACATCTGCTGCCATTCGGCCGATTATTATCTCGAAAGACTGGGTCTGTTTGAGCCTTTGGCTGCATCTATCCAAGAAGGTATATTCTTATCTTTCTTGTTTCTGATCTACTTGATATTCACTCAGTTGTTCTGTCATTAGGTGAAGTACCGCCTCTAGCTTTGGAGGCTGGTCCACTTGAACTTTTGCCTGAACCGATCCAAGAAGATATCAATTCAGCTAGTCGGTCACCCGGCGAAATGCCGTTTCTCGCCTTGGAGGCTCATGCTTCCCCTTCCGGGGAATTGGCCGAGGATGATGCTTTGTCACCAGAATGCCCTCTTCGATTGTCCCGTATGAAGATGATGATGATCCCGATGATGTCCCACTACGACGGCGTCCTCGGAAGGTACTAAATCTTCATTTACCATTCTTCTTTTTATTCTTCTTTTGACACTCCATTCTTCTAGGTTTCGAGTTCTTCGGGCCTACTCGCTCTTTCTTCCCATGTCATGGAATCTTCCTCGGATCCAGTTGTTGATCCGACGTCTATTTTTGATCCGGCCGATTTCGTCGGTCCTGCCGAAACACTAGATGCTCTTGGCAGTGTTATTGGAGAAGCTCCTGTAGCGCTTCCTGAAGGTTAGGAGCACTTATCTGTTCGAGAAGCTTCCTCAGAAAGAAGTCCTTCTCCCGAACTACCTCCTGGGTATGAACAGAGTGCCGCCCCTGTAGTGGTTGAGGCTACAACGTCTACTGCTTCTATCGGGACCAACATTCCTCCGGGTCCTTTTGTCTTGATTGATATTCCCCCAAGTTCTTCTGCTATAGTAGCGGAAGGTGATGTTGATCGGCCGAAGTCAGCGCTTGTTGAATTAGGGAGCGCCAGTTCATCCTTCGTCCCGAGCCTTTCTCTTGCCAGGGGATTATTTTCCGATGATGGTCGATTGGATGTTATGTTGAATGATGTCTGTTCCAATCTTCCATCGGACAGCTCATCGGACCCCTTATCTCCATCTCCAACAAGTATCCGTTCAAAGATTATCCGCCTTCTTACTCCGGGCATAGTTGGCGTTTCAGAAGAAACTCTTACCCGTGTGGTGGCACTGGCAGCAAAGCTTCGGGCTCTCTCTTCGGTACCTCCCGACGTAAAATCGGTGCTCTCCCACCTCAACCTCCTTTACTCCTATAAATTTGTTTTTGACCATCTTTCGGTCAAGCTCCATGAAATGAGTAATACGGCCGATTCTGTTAATGGCCGATACCAACTTTTACAGCAGTTGAGAAATGAGCGCGAGATTTGTCATCATCAGCATATTGACACGGTCCAACGTATGAACGTCATAGACGATACTATTACGGAGGTTGACCGTCAGATTGTAGAGTTACAGTCGAAGAGATCTGATCTTGCAAATCAACGGGAGGAACTCCTTCGTACTGATAAAGCTGTTGATGATGATTTGAAGGAAAAGACCCGTCAGTGCGTCGCAATTTCTCATGAGTTGAAATTGGAGATAGAATCGGCTCAAGGTTCTTTTTTGCTTTGGTCTACTCTGGTTGAAGAAAAACGGTCTACCCAGGAGTCTTTTGACCGTATATATTCTGCAATTTTAAATACTTCTCTGTAAAGCATTTAATGAATTAAATTCTTTTTGGAATCCATTTTGCCAACTGTCCTGGCCGTCAGAATCGGCCCATTTTTCGACAAAGTTCATCTTTTCAATTTGATTCGTCCGTATGATCTTTACCCTTAAAAACGCTTTATTCGAGAAGATATTCAGCCGCCGTTTCGACTTCTTCGGGAAGGCGATCGTACTATCAACACCTTTTTCGGGAAGACAGCAGTCTTATCAACGCCCTTCTCGATATTTTGAATCATTACGAGCCCTCCTTCCTGCACACGTTTCCTTGCTTTGTTTCGTCTTCTTCTCTCTGCGAGCTTTCCTTGTCTGGTTTCTGATATTGATCATGGCGGACGATAACCCTAATGACTTGAATCTGTTCCTCGACGGTGAAGATGGTCCTGTTCTCGGTCCATGCACCGATGAAGATACGGAAGAGGCCCCAAAGGTCCTGCACTCTTCTTACCACTTGATCGGCGCCTCTGATCCTGTCAGGTGGGGTAATCTGATTACTCTTCCTCGTTCCTGGCCTAAGTGTTCCCCTGAGTGGAACAAATGGGTTGAACGGTTACGGCCTTATCATATGGAGACCTGGGTTAGGCTCGGGTTGGCGGAGATAATCTTCTATTCCACCTTCTATATTCCCTTCAACTCTATTTTACTTGGGGTGGCCTCGTTTTTCTGGTGTCGGGGTTCCAATACCTTCTCTTTCTGTCACGGTCCCATGACTCCCACACTCTTAGACGTTTGCTGTATCACTGGCCTTTCCGTTCTCGGGGAAGAGATAGATTCCAGTTTATCTCTTTTCCCGTCTTCTGTTTTCAGCACTGTTCATGCTTCTTCTGCTTTTGGCACTTTCGTTTGTGCTGAGCGAGTTTCAAATACTGATAGTCCTCCCTCCTTTCAAGAACATTGTTCTTTCTTGCTGTTTCTCCTTTACCATTTTTTTCTGCTGTGGCCCATCTGCTCAGATGGTGAAGGAGTTTGCCGGTATTGCGGTAGCCCTTGCCCATGGTCGCCGTCTGGCTTTAGCCCCTTTCTTTCTCAGCCAGGTCTATCGTGGTTTATATAGTCTGTCCTCCGGCCGATTAGGGGTTGCCAGTGGCCCTCTTTGGTTCTTACAATTCTGGTTTTACGAATACTTCCCCGGCTTTTTCTGTGCAGCCGTAGATAACCCTTTCCCTGATTATTACTATGCCGGCCGTCGCTGGCTTACCGCGACGCCTATGCAATTGTCTTTTAGGGCTGTTCTTGATTTCTTCTTGGTGGGTATACAGGAAGATGATCCTCCCTTATTTCATTGCTTTTCCTTAGAACAATTTCATGGGTCTCCTCTTTATGCCGCCATCAATTCTTCTCCAGAGGCTCGCCGACGTGCTACGGCTAGTTTTCTTATTGCCCGGGAGCTTCCTTTTGGCTTGCATAACCGAGATGCTCCTGCCACTTCTAGAAGAGAAGGAGTAGAAATATATCTGCCGCATTTCGTCAGTCGGCAGCTTGGTCATGGCCAAGGCATTCCTCTTGTGGTGTTTCCACCTACCAATGGTGGCTCTCGGTCAGTCTTGAGCCCTAGTTATCTGTCATTAGCAACTTGCCGGTTTCGCGATCTTTCTGATCGTTTCCGCAACTATCCTCTTCCCCGGGAATCCTCAGCCGAACCTTCCTTTCGTAGATGGTGGGCTCGGCTTTACTCTGACTTTGTCCGGCTTGATGCAGAGTCATATACTGCGCTTTTTCGACCGAATGCGGCCGATATAGTGAGTATAGGCAAACTCCGTGGGTATTATGAGGCCCGTTACTCAAGTAACTTTCTTTTATGTTCTTGTAAATTGATTCTTTCTATTCGGTCGCGTCTGACTTTCTTTTTCTCTATTAGATGATCATCGATCCTCCAACGTGAATGGTAAGAAAAAGAAAGCTGAGATGACGGTCACCTTCAGCTGGAGGCGACCTTCCAAGGCTTCTGCCAGTCGGAGCAACCCTTCCTCCAAACAGTCGCCACTAAAAAAACGGAAGATTGGTGAGGTATCGGATGGTCGTGCTTACGTCACTCGCTCTAGCTTGCGACTTCGGGTTCAGCATCCGGATGAACATGTCATCGTGGCTGATGATTCTTCGGACGAGGAAGAAGATATTGATTTATCTCGTCCTCAGCATGGGCCTCCCGTTCATTCTGGAAGCAGTGGTAGATCATCTCCCATGCCGACTCCTCCCCGTGCATTTCATTATGTTAGTCCCTCATCTCGTCTTCCAACGAATTCTGTTTCTTCCATGGCCGACCCATCGCCTAGCGCGTGTAGGCAGATTCCTCCCATTCCTTCTCCTGGTCTTGATGAAGCTGGCACGTCTCCTTCCCCTGGTAATGTTTTATCGGATTCCTCCTCCGATGAATTACCTGACGATCCAAAAGTCCCGATGGCCAATGATGATAACTTTAGACCTCTTCCCGGCACTTGCTTTGGATTTGTCAGATCATGTTTCATGGAGATAGATCGTTGTCTTGCCTCTCCAGAATTTCATGACCTTCGTCCAGCTTTTCTTTCAGGATTCGACAGTCGTGACAAACTCCGCTCTTTAGTTCTTCGTCGACCTGAAGATCTCTCTGATGATGAGCTGTCTGCGCTCCGATTGCTAATATGTCGTGCCACGGTAACTAATCCTCATGGGGATCCTACGACTGAAAGTCGGCTAATGTCCATGCTCGGGTTCTACAGCGCCGTACTGCGACTCCGAGAAGCTATGGATTATCTTCGTTCTATCAATATCCGATGTTCCGACTTTCGCCAAGAAATCCGTGAGGTGTTCGGTTATCATCGTCAGCTGGAAGCTTTGCGGCGGACTCTCGGTGTCAACCTTCTCAATCAGGTTTCTGTTGCTGATAGTCCATCGGCCGCTAATTTGACCGAATTATCTCGACTCCAATCTGAGGAGCAATGTCTTAAAGAATCTATCAAGGCTCAGTGGATGCTGGTCGAGTCAAGCCGTCATCGCTTGGAGGAGCATATGCAAGATGAAAGAGAAATGGAGGTACACCGGGCCGAGATGCAATTCTTGTTGGAGCGGGCAAAGTATGATCATGCCCGATTTAAAACTTGGTTTTGAGGGGTAAGATCTTTTTAAACAATTATACCGTTTGTTCGGTATTCACTTTTTGATGATAATGCCATATGGTTGGTATTTTAAACTTCATTCAGCCGATTTCTCGGCTTTTTATTTAAACAGTAGTTTTTTGCATGTTTTTGGATGCATAACATACTCGTTTTATTTCATATCTACTGCTCGTTATGGAAAGACTAAAACTTGAAATAAGAACAAACAAAATGTATTTATTTCAACATTGATCTTTTATACAATCAAAGCCGAGCTCTTCCGGCTCTTTCATATAACTAAGGCCAGATGTTTCAGCCGGGGCCTGATAATACAGCTGGGGCCGGTATGCCCCTGAAATTGCTCCGCACGCCAATCATGGATGGTGTTAGCGAGGGGCAATTTAATCAAAGGGGCAAGAGGAAAGAGGGGGGGATGGCGACTACTCCGACCGGCGTAAATGTTGGTCGGAGGAAAGAACTCTCGTCTCTACCCAGAACTCGATGGGAGAAGACCTACTGTGATGGGGTCAGCGAGAGTGGAGCCGCCTTTTCTGATCCCGCCCATTCTCATGAAGTCATCGGCCTTGTTGACTTCTTCTTCTCCGATCGTCTCCGTCGTCGGCCCTTGATCTTTCGCCATTTCTTCTCTGCTTCCCTTTCTTGAAAGAATGGCGAGCATTGCCTTAGTATTTATAGACCGATCGTTAGAAGGAAGATCAATGGGTTTGAGCGGATCTCGAAGAGATTTCCTATTTTAGTCTAATCCGCACCGTATGTCGGCGCTTCGATTTGACAATGCCATTTATTTGGCGTTGCAGGTACCGAGCAGTAGATATTTATTTTATTCCTGATTTTCTTCAGTTTGGTTATTGATTTCGCGGCTTTCCCATAGAATGGGAAAATACCGTTTCAAAAACTGGCCGTTGATAATCTTCTTTTCTTGGCCATCTAATGACTGTATATGGTATGCCCCCCCGGGGCAATACCTTGCTGACTTGTAATGGTCCTTCCCATGTGGGGGACCATTTTCCATATAAGGAATCTTTTTTCCCTATTGGCAGAAGGGTTTTCCACACTAAATCTCCTTGAGCGAATGATTTGTGTTTTACTCGGCGGTTATAGGATCTTGCAATCCTTTGCTTGAGGGCTTTCTGCCGATCCAGGGCTAGCCTCCTCATCTCTCCCAAGTCTTCTAATTCAACTAACATTGCTTCCGTGTAATCCTTGGGAGTGAAATTATTCTGAATAGCCACCCTCAACGATTTGACCGTGATCTCGGCTGGAATAACTGCCTCATGACCGAAGGTTAAGGCAAAAGGGGTAGTTCCAATAGACGTCTTGTAAGACATTCGATACGCCCACAATGCTTCAGATAGGAGTTTATGCCAACTTCTTGGCTTATCTTCAATCATCTTTCTCAGAATATTTTTCAACACTTTGTTTGTTGCTTCAGCTTGTCCATTTGCCTGTGCGTAATAAGGTGTAGATTGAATCATTCTGATGCCATATGTTTTGGCAAATTCAGTCACTTCTTGTCCTACAAAAACGGTGCCTGAATCGGTCGTGATGGTTTCGGGGATACCGTATCTGTGAATTATCTGCTCCCTGATAAACTCAATCACATCCGATTGTTCCACTTTTTTCAAAGGTTTGGCTTCCACCCATTTGGTGAAGTAATCGGTGGCTACTATGATGAAGTTGTGTAGACCAGTCGAAGGAGGATACACTTTTCCAATTAAATCCATTGCCCAACCTCTGAAGGGCCATGGCTTGACTATTGTTTGCAATTCGAATGCTGGTACCCTTTGAACTAGTCCATGTTTCTGACATTCCTGACATCCTGCAGCGAACATCTGACAATATTTCAAGATTGACGGCCAGTAATAACCATGCCGACGTAACAACCATCGCATCTTGATTCCTGCTTGGTGTGCGCCACAGATCCCTTCGTGCACTTCGGCCATTATTAACATGGCTTCTGTTGGGTTGACACATCTAAGTGGGATGTCCTCAATACTCTTTTTGTATAACTCATCGCCCAGAATGAAATAGTTGGCAGCTTTCCTTTTGGTCGATCTGCTAGTCTTTATAGTAGGATCTTTAAGATATCCCCAGATCTCACCTCTCCAATCCTGTCGTATTGTCTGGTTACAACATGCCAGTGAATCCACCAGAAATGGTCTTTTCTCGGAGTTGGGGAGAGATTGTATGGTCACCATTTTGACTGAATCGCGCAGCCTGAGTTCGGATGCCAACTGGGCCAGTTCATTAGCTTGGTAGTTTTCCTTCCTTGGCCGATGTTCGAATTCAATTCTATTGAACTGCTGGGCCAAGAATCTCGCCCTTCGCAGCAACAGTACTAATGACTCGCTATTGCAGTTATATATGCCCTCCATTTGCTTCAAGACGAGTTGGGAATCCCCAACAATATTGACCGCTCGAGCGCCCATTTCCCATAGAATTTCCAACCCTATAATTGTAGCTTCAAACTCTGCTTGATTATTTGTGGACAATTCTTCAAGTTGAAATGCATGTTCGTGCTTATCGCCGGTTGGTGAAGTTATTACTATTCCGATCCCAGAAGCAAATTCTGTTTTTGAGCCATCAAATTCCAGTGTCCATGGTTGGAATTCGGCATAGCAAAAACTGGCATGAAATACTGGGATATCCAATTCTTTTTCTTGTACATTAGATGGATGATCGGCCAATGCTTGCCCTTTTACCGCTTTCTGCGGTACATATTTGAAGTCGAACTCCATCAGAGTCAGGGTCCATTTTCCGAGTCTACCACTCACCGTGGGCCGAGTGAGCATGTACTTGACCACGTCAGTAGCTGCTATGACAAAAATTTCTTTGGCCGAAAGGAGATAATGTCGTAATTTGGTAGCTGCATAATAGAGTGTGAGACACAACTTCTCTAGATTAGTGTACCTTTCTTCCACTGGAGTCAGGAATCTGCTAAGGTAATAAATGGCCTGCTCATATCCTTGATCGTTTTCTTGGGCCAACAAGACTCCAACTGAATCGCTCGCAGCTGCTATGTAAAGCTTTAGCGGCCGTTCTTTTGAAGGTGGCACCAAGACCGGTGGTGTTGCCAAATACTGTTTAATGCCTTCAAAAGCGGCTTGATGGTCCTCATTCCAAATAAACTCTTCAGTATTCTTGATCTTCAATAATGGGGATAGGACCTTGATCTTTCTGGCCAGGTTTGAAATGAATCTTCTCAAGAAATTCACCTGGCCGAGCAACCTTTGTAGCTGTTTCTTATTGGCTGGTGGCTTGGCTTCTATGACCGACTTTGCCTTATTTTTGTCGACCTCAATTCCTCTTTGATGCACGAGAAAGCCTAGGAAATTTCCGGCTGATACACCAAAAGCACACTTTAACGGATTCATTTTCAAGCTGTACTTACGAAGTCGCTCAAAAACCCGCTTTAAATGCTGCAAGTGGTCTGTTTCGGTCTGAGATTTTATCACCACATCGTCAATATACACCTCAAGTATTTGACCGATCATATCATGGAAGATAAGATTCATTGTCCTTTGATAGGTTGCGCCAGCATTTTTCAATCCGAAGGGCATAACTACCCAACAATAAGTTCCTAATGCTCCAGGGCACCGAAACACCGTTTTAGCTACATCATCTTCGGCAATAAAGATTTGATTATATCTGGAGTGGCCGTCCATAAATGACAAAAACTTATGCCGTGATGCATTATCAACTAAGAGATCTGCGATCGGCATTGGATATTCGTCCTTGGGCGTTGCAGAATTCAGATTGCGGAAATCAATACATACCCTAATTTGACCATTCTTTTTGATTACAGGTACAACGTTTGAAAGCCACTCGGCGTATCGTATCGGCCTAATGAACCCGGCTGATAAAAGCCGTTCTATTTCAACCTTTACTTTACATACCACGTCGTCACCCATCCTCCTTGAAGGTTGTATGAATGGTTTAAATTCTGGCTTGATAGGGAGCCTGTGTTCTACCATTTTTCGGTCCAATCCTGGCATCTCTTGGTAAGTCCAAGCGAAACAGTCCGACTATTCGGCCAACAATTGTCTCATTTCTTGTCTGACCGAAGGTGGTAGTAACTTACTTATGAAAACAGGCTTTTGTTCCGCCTCTGTCCCCTGGTTGATTTCTTCTAATGGATCTTGGGTATCTACCTTCAGGTCTTCTAATTTGGCTGGTGCTGCTTGTAGGTCGGCGAGAGTAATCTCATCCCGGTCTTGTACCCTTTCATCTTCTTGCTCATTGATGAATTCGGCCGAGTTTATCATTATCTCGCCATTTTCCAGCCATTCCTGTTCCTGCTGCAATTTCCCTATCTTTTCTTCCTGCATGTAAGCCGTCATCTTTCTTAAGACGGCTTCTGCGACTTCTGATGGTTTAACCATCATTTGGTAGTTCTTTGAGTTCGGCGACTGCGGCTACCTCTGTAATCTGTAGTTGCGCCGTTTGTAGTATAGCCGAACTTGAAGTAATCGGTTGCCCATTCTTGTCATATCCACTAAATGAAATTGGTTTTACCCCTTCGTTATAAAGGGATGCATGTGCGGCGTTGGAATCTACGGCAAATGGCCGCTGGTCGGCTTTTACTTCTTCGGTCTTGCCATCCTTCCAAAACAGCAACGATTGGTGCAAAGAAGATGGTACGCATTTGTTCGAATGGATCCAATCTCTTCCCAGCAATGCGTTGTATCCGGAGGATGATTCAATTACGAAGAATGCCGTAAGAGATTGCCGTGTCCCAACTGTTAGTTTGATTGGGAGGATTCCTCTAGTTCTTGTAATACCTCTTGCAAAGTTAGTGACGGTGATCTCGGAAGAAATTAAATCCGAATAAGACTTACCTAATTTCTTCAATGTGGAGATTGGGATGAAATTTATTGCTGCCCCATTATCAATTAGAATTCTATTGATAGGGATCCCGTTCATGTGCGCCTTTATAAATAAAGGTTTCAGATGTTGAGTCATGGTTAAGGATGGTTCAACGAAACATACCTCTCCCACCAGACCGATTTTGTCACCATCGGCCGGTTTCTGGTCTTTTTTCTCTTCTTCGAGATGTTCCGGATCAATCACATACAAAGCTACTGGGTTTTCCTCCTCCTGGATCTCCTCTAACCATGGTAACTCCATGCTGGCCCCAAAAGTCATAGGTAAAGTGAGGACCATGTGGCAGTCAAGTGGTATCGGGGGCATTCGGTCGAAACAAATTTCAGCTATTGACGCATCAGCACTCAAAGGAGGTTGACTCAGTGACTCACTGATCTCGTCTGTCGGAGTTTCGAGCGTCAATTCCTCCGTTATTTCTACCGTAGAAGGAGTTGAGATCCTGCTATATTCTGTTAACAATTGTTCTCCTTCTCCTCCGGCGAAATTGTCCGTCAATTCCTCGTCCGAAACCAGCCTTTCGGTCACTGCATTGGAATTGTGTTCGGGCGTAGTATCTGGAGCGATTGGTGAATCGGGCGGGCTCTTTTTGAGCCTTTGTGGTTTCGGAATGCGCCTTTTGGCAACAAACCTAGACGACCAATATGGCTCGGATGATCCAGTACTCTGTTCCTGGTATCGTCTCTTAGCTTGCTGTCGCTGCCAGCGTCGCTTCTGCGTTCTGGTCAGTTCTGCGATACTTGCCTGCGCATGGAAAGGAAATTTAGGATGAGTCAATCTTTTCCAGTGACCATCCTGAATAATAGGTGGTTTTACCATCCTGGGTTTTACCCTGTTTACCATCCTATATTGTTTGTGAGTCATATAGCCGCTATCCCTAGCGGAGCTATAGGTGGCTGCCGTCCTTGTCGGCGAGCCTACTTGTCTTCCAGAAGTTAAGTACAAGGGTCTCTTGCCCCCCTGAGTGTGGCGTGCATCTTCATACTTGACGGATTTCCCTTTGTACTGGGAATACCGGTATTCTGCTATCACTTTTTGCTTGCAGTCTTGGCAAAGGAGGCCTGGTGACATTTCTATTTTCTCCGGAATCTTGCATGATGTATCTTTATTAACGGAAGAATCCTCTGAGGATTTAGCAACCGTTTCCGGTCGCTTTTTGGTTGCAGCTTGATTGGAAGACAATTTAGAAGGAACTGAAGCCAATTTCTTTGTTGTTTTCTCGTCGAGGTCTTGCTTCCTGTCTTCTTCTATCCTGGGTTCGCGTCTGGACTTATGCCACCATTCACCCCAGATTTCACCTCTCCTTTCTTGACGCCATGACCGTCCTTGTGTAGGTGGATACCTCCAATGGTTTCTTGGCCGTAAATTCACCTGGTTTTGTACTGGTTGTGCTGTTTTCCCCCATTTCCCTGATGAGGATCCATCCAGGTCGATTTTAACTGCTGGAGTGCGTTTTGGCAAACCAATGGTAACCATATTCGTCGACACCTCTTTAGGGAATGGTTGTGTGTCAACCTGCATCTTCTCTTTGTCGGTTTCTGCAAACTTTAGGAGCCCTTTATCAATATTCTCTTGTATCACATTGCGAAGCACAGTACATTCATTAGTTTCGTGGATTTTCACCCCGTGCCATTTACAAGTTTTACCCTTGGCCGCCACATTGGCTGGGATAAAAGGATGGTCTTTGGTCAGTCTGAAGAATCATTGTTTTAGAAGGTATTCAAATACTTCAGCCGTCTTATTTATGTCAAAGGAATAATTTCGGCTAAAAGTACTTGTCTCCTTTGTTGCTTCTGTATCCTTGGTTTTTCGGATAAGAATCGGACAGGTAATTGATTGTTTTCCCACGACTTCTACAACTCCGTATTCAAAGTTCGGGTCCTTGTAATAAGACCCGTAAGACGAGACTTTCTTTTCGTTGTCTTCCTGCAAAAGCCATTCATATTTGGTGGCTCTGGCCGACAACTCAAATAAGTCTTCGAATTGTTCACCTTCGAATTTCTTCCGAAGTTCAAAGTGTAGTCCGTTTAAAGCCAAATTTGCAAATTCCGATTCTGGTAAAAGAATTCGGCATTTGTTTTTCATATATTTAAAGCGAGCAATATATTTATCGGCCGATTCCCCCGGTTGTTGTCTTAACCGAGCAAGATCAACCATGGTCACTTCGGGCTCCGTGCGATAAAATTGGGAGTGGAATTTCTCTTCCATCATTCCCCAATTTGTAACTGAATTGGCCGGTAAGGTAATATACCATGTAAAGGCCTGTCCGGTCAATGAGTTTCCAAATAGTCTAAGTCTAAGAAAATCATTACCGGACACCTCTCCACATTGAACCGTAAATCGGCCAATGTGTTCAATGGTAGATTGTTGACCTTCTCCTGAAAACAAAGTGAATTCGGGAATCTTGTATCCCCTAGGGAATTCAAATTGTTGGTCAATCCAGCCCGGGTAAGGTTTCATATAAACTGGCCTAGTCGTGATATTGATCTCCGATCATTTCTTGAATTACATTTTGGATGTAATTACGGTTTACGGCCATATTTCTTACCCCAATATCTTCTCTATGGTTCTCCTGCGCTTCCCTTTGTCCCATGGGCCGCACCTCGATCGGAGGCACATTAGGATGAACTGGGACACCAGTAGGTATTTCTCCCCTAAAAGCGGCGGTGTTGGCCTGTTCATTTCGGCCGTTTCCACCTAGGTTCATGATCGGTGGCTGCTCCGGGATATTTATCCTTTCGTGAGCATTTGATCCGGCAGCCGATGTTTCGGCTCGTTCGGCCATCATGACCGGTCTTGCCATTGTAGAGAAACCTTCCTGTAAAACCGCTAGGATTCTACCATTATCAGAAGAAATTTTGTTAATACCCTGGCCAAAGCCTGCCATTTGTTGGCTGAGACCTTGTATGGCCTGAATAAGTCGCTCATTAAGGTCCAGCTGAGAACTCGAAGGTCCTTCTTCCGGGACTTCTGAAGCATAAAGAGGATTTACCTGAGATTTGGCAGGTTCCTCTGGCGCTGCATTTTCAGCATGCCGAGTACTTCTTCTTGCCGCCATTAGTGCTCTTTCAAAGACTAATTGTCCCACCGGGCGTGCCAAAAAGGGAAGTTGCTCCAAAAATGGGCCGGTGTGGACACGTGTCTGTGTTGATGATGTGTCTCTACGTGGGCGTGCCAGTATCGTTTGATACAATGATTTTCGAGTCGATTCCTGACCCCGGGCACCTGTTCCGAATCTGAACCGGGGTCGGTTCAGTCGTACTGCAAGTCACCTGTGATAAAATCGGTCAGGCGATGGTATGAAGACTAGGGGTTCGGTCTTCGTTTTGGGTTCTTGTAAGTGTTTGAAAGGGAAAGCAACTAACGGCACACAAATCCTTTATTATTAAATCGGCTGAATAGCCGAAAACGACAACAGATAATCCTCAAAAGGGAAACAAAAGTAAAAAAGAAAACTGACAGGGCTCGCAGGACCGGCCTGTCCTGGTCTTATAGCCGTAATCGAGTATAAGCGCAGGAGGAAGGGGGCGGCTGCTAGCAAAGTCAGTTCAGGGGGTTCACCTTGGATTGCTGCTTACCCGAAAATACACAAGTCCCCTGGCGTGATCAGAGCGAGTCTCGGGACCGGCTGCTTGGGATTCTGTCAACACAGAACTGCGAGTCAGGGGCGGCCTCAACTTACTCTCTGGTGGCAGGATTCTGGTGTTAATCGGAGTAAAGAGGGGTCGAAGATGTCACTGCGACTGGAAGCAGTGAAAGAGGTCATAGTTTATCCTTCTGTATTAGAGGGGATAAAGGATCACGGATGATCAAAATAATATAATAACCAGTTGCGGTTGGGTGGATTGTGTCCTTGAGCTCTTCGAATTGGTGCCTTTTATAGCCGATCCTTGACGGTTGCTCAACGTCCTACTCTTGCATGATCTTCATGGCAGTTGGTCATCTTCAGTTCTCTGTTTCAGAATGATAACCGCCCAGCCATGATCTTAAAATAGTTTTATTCTTGAACGGCCGATGGCACGATCTTTTGATATTTGTGGTTTTGTCGTATTGGCTTGCGTGGCTCGAACCGCATTCTTCTGTATGCGTGCTGACGTGGCCTGCTCAACCATTCAAAGCCTACGTGCCTTGATGTCATGGCCTAACTAAGCCACCTAGGCACCACGTGTCCTTCTCTTATTCGTCGGTTATATAGGGTGTAAACAATAGTGTTGAAAACAAATGTAATTTTGGATTTTAAAAAGTCTTGTTCATTTGTTTGCTTTTTGTTCTTTTTCATGATTTTTTGAAGTATACATAGAAATGTGACCGTACTGTTTTGCGTTATTAAGGACCAATGCATTTTGATTTTCTGAAAGAACAGTTAAATTGCTTGTAGGCAAGTCGATAGGAATCAAAGCTCCGTGGTGAAATTCTCATGTTCGCAATATATACTCGTGCATATACTCCTAGTAGTCGTATATCTCTGTTAATCCAGGAGCTGAAATGTAGAGAAGTGTTATAGATACTGACAATATTCCAATGTTGAGAGTGCGGAGCTGAAATGTAGAGAAGTGTTATAGATACTGACAATATTCCAATGTTGAGAGTGCTTCTGCTCCTATTACAGGCGTACTTTTAATTAATTTAAGCAATTTTTATTCTCTCTATCTCTTCGTATGTTTTATTTGTTTAATTGTTCTAAAGGATTAAGGAATTGGATTGATTTTGGCACTGATGCTAAGTTGATTGAATAATTATTATATTGGAACTTGTTTTTAAGTTACTGAATTTTATAAATTGATCATCACCCAAACTTGAATCTATTTTTGAAATTTGGATTTTCAAACTAACCATTAGGTGAAAGTGAATATCTACAAATATACACGAGGCTAGCTTTCATTGCGATGTCATACTTGTAGTGTTTTCAACTTACAGTGAATACAAGATATACAGATTTCACTCTTTGATGTCGGGAAAAAATTTTTATTATAGTTTTAGCCTTACAGTGAAAAATTGTCATCTTAATTCTATTTTTGAAAATGTGTTTAGACACTGACAAATCCATTCCTAATAATCACTTTTCCCTGGTTTTTCAAACTCTTTTGTGGAATTAATTTTGAAGAACTGAAATTTCTTAGAGATTACACAGCAAACTAGTTTGAGGAATCTGTAAGTGGGGGCAAAATGTTTGATACAGAGATTTTTGTTTTTGTTCTTTTCTTTTCTAGACTTCTACAAGACAAGCTGTTAGTTACTTTGTCAGCCTTTCTTCTGGTTTCTCTATTAAGCTAATAAGCTGTCGTAAGTATCCTTTTAACTTTATGGCATTAACCACTCTTGGAATTCCACAAGGAGTTGATGTTTCTGTCTTGGAAACTTTCTTGGATATTATTTTCAGGAACTGCTTTAAATTGACCAGTATGATTTGGATTTATTCCATACAGCATCAACAAGTCTCTCTCTTTTGCAGATGTTTTTAGTACAGGTATCTTTTGGCACTTGCCCCATAGTGCTTGTTCATTTGTTTTCTTGATTTGTTTCGATTTTATTTTGGTGACAGGGTAGATCCACCCATTTTTTCTTGTGGGTGTTCTGTACTCTCTTTATCTTTATAATTTCCTCACATCATTCATCAAAAAAGTTGTTTTACTTCTCTTGACTTTCAATGAGAACCTAATGTTCTTCCGGATGGCATGTTTTATATGCTGTCACAAAATGACAAATATTAGATCATAGGAAACCCATACATGATTGTTCATAAGATCCAAAGTATTTTTCAAGACTTAAATAGGAAAGGAAGGGATCTCCATTTGCTGTTCAAAACACAAACCAATCTTACTCTCAATTTTGAATGACATTGTAATTCCTTTAGCCATTAATAGGTAAGCAATCAATCATACTTAAGGGTTCCAGATTATTTTCCAAGTAATTGCCAGCGTCAGAGCAAATTGATCCATCCTGCTTAATGACCTTATTGATTGTCAAAGTTGACTTGTAAGTAAAACAGTTTATGATTAAAGCATGCCAAGAGTCAAAAAGCAGGTGCTTCAGATTGAGGCATGAGTCTTTCACATGGCTGCATATAGAATCACCAACACACTTGATTGGAATGTTAGAATCCCCTGTTTGCATTCTCATGGTGAATTAAATCTGTTAGACATAAATGTGAAATATGATGAACTTACTTGCCTACCTTCTTGTGCTCAAATTAGGATCTCCCATGCTTATCTGATGATTCTGATCCACTAAAAGACAGAGCAGGTTTAATGGGTTTGGTCAGATTTTGTCACCCCAGCCAGATCTCTGTATGTTCAAGTCGACCAGATCACCCCAGCC
This sequence comes from Buxus sempervirens, assembly GCA_947561395.2. Classification (NCBI taxonomy): domain Eukaryota; kingdom Viridiplantae; phylum Streptophyta; class Magnoliopsida; order Buxales; family Buxaceae; genus Buxus; species Buxus sempervirens. The sequence goes on along the minus strand of OX387182.1, from coordinate 44,693,674 downwards.
AGATCTCTGTATTGTGGATTTATTGATGTGTTGTTTTGTTTATTTGGGGGGTTGTGTTGGGGTGTGAAATGCAAAGTTCACCGCCCTGCACCACATCTCTTTCTTTGTTCCAGCTTTTCATCTAGGAATCCCCCTAATTCAGGAAATAAAATGTCATGTACTTTGCATTTTTTTTATTTTTTTTGTGAACAGATATATAATATTCTCGTGTGGTGGTGGTGGGGGTTGTTAGGGGGGGTTACTGCTGCCGTATAGCAGCAGCATGGGAGGGAGAGAGGGGGGTGTGGTGCTGCTATATGTATAGCAGCAGCAAGGGGGTGTGGGGTGGCTGCTGAGGAATGGTATGGGTGGTGGTGGGGGTTGTTACAAGGGGGGTTGCTGCTGCTGTGTAGCAGCAGCATGGGAGGGAGAGAGGGGGGTGTGGTGCTGCTGTATGTATAGCAGCACCAAGGGGGTGTGGGGTGGCTGTTGAGGAATGGAATGGGTGGTGGTGGGGGTTGTTACAAGGGGGGTTGCTGCTGCTGCTATATATAGCAGCAGCAAGGGGGTGTGGGGTGGGTGGTAAGGAATGGTGTGGGTGGTGGTGGGGGTTGTTACAGGGGGGTTGCTGCTGCTGCTATATATAGCAGCAGCAAGGGAGTTTGGGGTGGGTGGTGAGGAATGGTGTGGGTGATGGTGGGGGTTGTGATAGGGGGGTTACTGCTGCTGTATAGCAGCAGCATGGCAGGGAGAGGGGGGTGTGGTGCTGCTATATGTATGACAACAACAAGGGGATGTGGGGTGGGTTGTGAGGGATGGTGTGGTGTGGATGGTGGTGGGGTTGCTACAATTACATAGCAATGGTACTCCAATTATTATCTTCAGCACTCTTTACTTGACTTTTTTGTTTGCTTCTTTTTACTTATTCCTCTACATGTACTTTTCAGCTAGCACATTTTTTTTTTGGGAAAACCCATGAAGGTAGGAATAACCTTAGTGGCACTCCAACAGTGGGAGGAGGGTTGAGGCAGACCCTGACTTGTATATTAAAGCCATAAAAAAATACAAAAGCTAGGGGGGACACAAAGCCTTACCCCTATCAAAAAACCTAACCATTATCAAAACCATCATCACGGGGCAATATATTGCTCTTGGGAGAATGAAATGAAGGAATTGGATTAGCTAGTCTCTTGTGTTGTGTCACAATATATTGTTCAAGAATTTTTTCTTTTTAGTTTTTAATCAGGTTGGAGTAGTCTCTTCTGTTGTGTCACTGGATTCTCTTGATGGCACATTATATGTGACACAAACCATATATTGAGTTACTCAGTAACTATGTAATTGCCTGGCATTTACACATTCTTGTTCAATGCTTCTTCAGGTATTGCTTCGTAGTATGTGGATTATTTGGAGATTAGCTGCACTGTAGGTGAAGTGATGCAGTGAACCAGATATAAAGGCACAAAATTTCATGCATCTCCCAGATTCTTTTTTCCAGTTTATAAGAAAGCACTGACCTCTGCCCTGTGGAAACAGCGGCAGCAATACCTGTTTATTCCTATTTTTGGCTCCTCCATCTGCTGCTGTTCGTTGTCTCAATATACCACCCGGAGCACTAGCAAAGATTTCATGTGCAGAAATTGTTCATCAACACCTTAGTAGGAAGAAGTCATTAGTTATAGAGATATCTTCTGCTGATCAAAATGTAGGTGTTCATTAGAAGGTAGAAAATGTAAGAACAGAGAAGGCTTTAATGCAATATTGCAACGATCATCATTATGAAAACAGAGAACTAGAGAGACGGCTGTATTCAATGATCAATTACCTCTGACTTATCAGAATGAATGATCAATTACCTCTGACTTATCAGAATGCATGTGAATACTTGTGAGTTGTCACCAGTATATACAAAAACATTATATTTATTAAGCAATGCCACTTGTGCTGGGAATTTAGTCGCGGTTGAAATGTTTTATTAAATTAGTCTTTCCAACCACAATATCTGTGAACGAGATATTTTTTTTTTGCTGGAGGAGGTATACCTTTATATTTCATAATTTGACTTTAATTGTTTCCAGTATCATATTGCATTTGGCTTCTGATCCTGGGAACCTTGCCATTTTGGATTCTCACTTTCTCAGAATTTGATGAGATGTAGTCTAGAATTATTAGATTGAATTTGGTGTTCCGGAAAGCTTTTGCTTTCTCTTCTGATTTGGTATGTGACCAATCTGCCTTATGTTTGGCTGAAAATGATGGACAAATTGCCTAGTGTTCAGGCCTTGTGACCCAAGAAAACTTTGCTAGTACTATAACATTATTCATAAACAGGTTGTTAAGGCTATTTCAATAAATTTTTTTGTTGGTGGTATTTTAAATATTTTTTTCTTGTTAATTTACACTCAACATTTTGTTATTTGTTAATTTACACCCATTTCTGTCCCTGTTGCTCTTGTTACCTGCATGCCTCTAGCACAAAAGATTTTTGTAGGATAGATGATACACCCAAATTAATTAGCTTTCTATTAAACCTAATTAATCAAATCCATCAGACCTTAATTCATTTGCAACCACTGATCACAGACAAATCAGCTATCATGATAATGTTTAAGAACAATTGTTTACAATAAAAAGAAACACAAGAAGTCTTAAACTGTTGTAGGGACCGTTTAATACATAATATTGGTTTCGTTTTTGCCATTCAATTACAGAAGAAGGCAAGATGCAAGTTCAGCTCCACAACTCATCTACATCTCATCGTCATCATGTTGAAGAGCCTGTGCAGCAACAAAAGCTAAGTCAGCTTCATGCCTGAAATGAAAAAAAAAAAAAAGACTTGTTAGTGCAGATTCTGTCAAGATTCAAGATATGGTAACAAACAAGATCAGACCGGTTCAATTCCAGTTGACTAGGCTCAAAGCGTTTAGATGCACACATTTCCACCTCAACATGAGAAACACATTCCATTGAACAAAATAAGAAATAGGATCGAAGATACCATAGGACGACATAGGAGGGGAAAGATGCTGTCAAACATGTAGTAGCAATGAACTGTTCAAAAGCCTCATAAAGGTGTCTCAAGCATTCATACTATACCGAATATCATGAGGGCAATTAGTTGATTATAAACTTCTATCAAAATTCTTCCACCTTAAGAAGCAAGCATTACTTCAGGAAAAAAAACATACACAAATTACTAATGATTATAAATAGAAGCAAAAAAATGGAAAGCCTTGTTACTTTGTACCTTCTGTGTTTGATAGATTACAATATTGAAACAAAGTATTAACTAGCTACAACAGCCCAAATTAACCAAAAAAGTATGGTAATGTTCCTATAAAGTTATATTCAGAATTAATACATGTCCCTTCAAGCTACACTATTAACTAACCATCATAATGATGTTATGAAAACCATGAAGACATCTAGATTGCCCTCAATTAGGAAAATTATTTTCTGTCAAGCCCTTCCTTTGACATGGTTGGAAGGAATTGGGAAGCTATAACTAGCACATCGATAGATCAGCAACAGACAGATTTCATCATACAAACTGCTTCAAGTAATAAGTCATTAATTATAAACACAAAACCCGCATTAAAAAAAAATAGATAAATCATCCCACCTTAAATATTTGTAACTAGAGCTAAATATACTTGCCCTCAGATTCAGACACTGCAACGCAGGTTCAACAATTAAATAATAAATCTAAAGTTTTGGATATAAGAGTAACTTGGAACATCAAGAAAGATATGACAAAAATATAAAATAAGAATCTGCTTCACAACTGTTTCTTGGAAGTCCATCAACTCCAAATGACATAAGCAAGATAAATTAACAATAAACCATAGAAAAAAATCAATATTTGAAATTCAGGAATGCAAGATACCAGATATAAGTATTACAAAACAAGACAAAAACAAAAACAAAAGAGAGAGAAAATTGATTCAATAGTTAAACTTCGGCTGCAATTAACCAGATTTAGAACCAAAAACAAAAACAAAGGTTATAGAAAGATTGAGATCTCATAATCCTTCACATAATATAGCTTCCGAACATCTAAACATTTAATTTATTACAATACATTATAAATAGCAACTACAGTTGAGAGAATAACAAGATGGTTCTTCTTGTTAACGCTTAAAAGCAATTTATTGTTTTTATTTTCATCAACACGTAGGGAGAGAATAAGTCAATGCTATATAAGATTATTAGCTAACCAGAATCAGTGGTTGATGGAACTGGAGGAAGAATGAAAATGGTCAGGACGCATTTTGCCCTCCATTATTGCATGAAATAATTTCAACTTTTCCGTAGCAAAAAGTCTTAGAGGAGTGTATGAATTTTCAAAAAGTAGTGCTTACTTTTGCCTTTCTTTGTCATGGTAGTTTGTTTAAAGAGGAAACTGTCTCTTTTAGTAAGAAACCCAAATAAAATATTACTCATTCCATAAGTTGTTATCCCTTTACATTACTGCTTAAATAGAGCAAGCAACTACTTAGACTTTAGGAACTTGATCCCTAAATGGAGAAGGAAGTAGTTTGTTCATAAAGTCTAGGGGGGAACATGATGCCAATCCGAACAAATCTCAACAGAAGAGACTTACCCACAAGTAACTAATTAATTTGAAATAGAAATACCTTATCTTTTTTGCAAAGGTTATTGGGGGTGCTTATGTTTCTTCTTGTTTAACTATTGCCATGTATTTCTATCAATACTAAAACAAGATGTTTTTTTCAACAAATCACCAAAGGAATCTTCTTTTTGCTTTTTGTTTAGGTTCAATCACTTGCTTACTAGATTTCATTTTTCCAAGTGTATATTGAGCTTGAATTTTAGTGTGTTTCAGTTTCTTTACAAAGAAAATCAAGGCACCTATTTTTAGGAGTTAAGGAATAGGAAATTTATAATTTTGCAAATTTTTTTGTCTACAAAGTACTTAAACACTCCTAGCCTCCAAAAAATATTTAGCAATTCATTATTTAACCACAAGAGTTTATACATATATTAGAAACTCTTCACCGCAACCTGATCGGACCTCTAGAAACCAATACAGAAGTTATTGCCATTCGATATTCGAAATAGAAGATTAGATCCTTATTTATAGACACAATTACTTATTTCAAATGGATATCTAATTCTAGTAGAACTAAGAAACTATGATTACAAACAAATAACGAAAATTTAATTCTATTCGACCTAAGAAACGCATATCCTACTCAAACTATAATATTTGAGCTAATCCTAACAAAATAACAAGAAAGATACAGTAAGGGAAGGAAAAAAAAAAGTAAACAAAGAAAAAATAATTATACGAAGTGGAACTTACTATGATCTCTGTGGTCAGCACTATACTCAAACTCTTGGATCTCCCTTTGCAACACCAACCCCAGCACCGGCGTCGGCACCCGATTTCGTTAACCTCACAGATTTATGGGGCGTAGCCCGGCCATCCGAAACCTTCCTAAACTACTTTGAATTAACCAAATTCCGCCAGACCTTCCAAAACCAAGCAAACAACACTAATCAAGGCAAGGCATTACCTTAAAAAAAAAAAAACCAAAAACCAAAAACCAAAACAAAAAAACATATCAAGGCATCACCATTTTTGTGCCTAAAAGTGAAGGAATTTGGTTGCTGGTTCTTTTTTTGTTTTCTTGTTTAATAAACCTTCCTAAGCTTTTTCTTTAAAACTTAGGAAGATTGAAGGAGGAAATAAAAGTGAAATCAAGGCCAGAGATGAAAAAATTTGCCAGCAAATTGAGAAAGAAACATACGTACGATATTTTAAAAAAAAATAGAGAGAAAAAGAAGAAGAAGAAGAAGAAGAAACCCTAATACTCCTCATAACGGACCATCTCACCATTTAAAGATTGTCGTTCGTGAAAAATGAACAAAGAACAAAGAGAAGAAAAAGGAAAAGAAATTTTAACTCTTTCCATCAGCTATGCAGCTTAAATTTTCCGAATTAGTTGCATCGACTCGATCAGATAATAACCCAAAACCACAAAATCTTAAAATCCCTAGAATAATCGGAGATGGAAAAAAAAATAGAGAAAAGAAGAACTGAAACCAATGGCCAAGAAAGACGTAAAATATAGGGCAATACATCAAGATTTCACAATGTAAATAAGAAAAAGCATCTCTTTTACAGATCTATGTTCAAAACCGCTACATTTCTTTTTCTCAAATCAAACGAAAATTTACAATTTTGAAAGCATACAGAGTAGGGCCTCCATGAAAGCTGACCTTACTTTGCAACACGAGCTCAAAGGCCTTTAATGGCGGTCTAGAGAACAAAGTAGGGCCTCACCACAAGCGACCATTGCAGAGCCAAGCGCTAGAGAGACTGAGAGAGTGTTTACTTTGCAGAGAGATTGAAAGAGGAAATAAGAGTGTTTACTTTGTACAGAGATTTATTTCATCGCCTGAACCATTTTCCTCTACGGCCGTTCGGATTCTTTACTTTGCAGAGGGACTGAGAGTGTTTACTTTGCAGCGAGACTGAGAGAGAGAAATTGTTTACGAACGAACGCGGCTCGACTTTTCAAACAACATGGCTCCAATCGACCTACGCATTCGAAGGCGGCTCAAAAATACGAACTCGGCTCAAAAGCAATGTTCGAAAGAGGAGAGAGGGAGGTGGGACGCGTGTTGCCCACTGGTCGTTCGTAATAATCTTGTTAAGGTATGCGTGGCTTCCATTGGTTCACGCATTACGGATGGTATCACCGAGTGGTTTTATACGAAACGTTTTCCATTTTCTCCCCCTTGTCTCCTTCGCTGTTCGCCCCTTTCTTTTAATATTACTAGTGGTGTGCACGTGCGAAGCTGACCTTACTTTGCAACACGAGCTCAAAGGCCTTTAATGGCGGTCTAGAGAACAAAGTAGGGCCTCACCACAAGTGACCATTGCAGAGCCAAGCGCTAGAGAGACTGAGAGAGTGTTTACTTTGCAGAGAGATTGAAAGAGGAAATAAGAGTGTTTACTTTGTACAGAGATTTATTTCATCGCCTGAACCATTTTCCTCTACGGCCGTTCGGATTCTTTACTTTGCAGAGGGACTGAGAGTGTTTACTTTGCAGCGAGACTGAGAGAGAGAAATTGTTTACGAACGAACGCGGCTCGACTTTTCAAACAACATGGCTCCAATCGACCTACGCGTTCGAAGGCGGCTCAAAAATATGAACTCGGCTCAAAAGCAATGTTCGAAAGAGGAGAGAGGGAGGTGGGACGCGTGTTGCCCACCGGTCGTTCGTAATAATCTTGTTAAGGTATGCGTGGCTTCCATTGGTTCACGCATTACGGATGGTATCACCGAGTGGCTTTATATGAAACGTTTTCCATTTTCTCCCCCTTGTCTCCTTCGCTGTTTGCCCCTTTCTTTTAATATTACTAGTGGTGTGCACGTGCTTCGCACGTGCAAATGCCCATATAAGGGAGTACAAACATAACTTCAAAAACAATTAATGTACATGCCACGTTTGGGCCCAGGACGTCCAGCATCAACAGTTGATTTTGATGTAATTAATTAAATTTTTTTTATAGATAAATGTAATTAATTCATTTGATAAGGAAAGAAAATATTTGGGCTGGGAACGTGTGCCATCAATAGTTGATTCTGATGGAAGGTTGGATTTTAATGAGGCTGTTAAGAATTGCTAAACAATAAAGAATCGTATTTTTTAAGTTAATATACGTGGGAATAAAGCATTACGAAAGTCTTAGTTACTGCTGTTTTAACAATGCATCGAAACAATAAAGTGCTGGCTTTTTTTACAGCTTTTGCACGATAAAAATTAACTTGAACTTGAATTTTCCAATTTCTTTTAATGTAATTACATAAAATAAAAGATTTCTAATGAGAAAAGAGAGGATAACAATGAAGTTATGTTCCACAGCATATCATTGATATATCTCTAGGTATGAGGAAGATTGTGGCTCTCAGCAGCATATCGTAAACCTTATCCAAGCCAAATGTCACATGCTAAGATCAATACCATTTCAGAGCCAGTGAAAGATCACTGAATATGAATGAAATCAGTCAATCAACCCAAAATTGTACCAATTTTATGAGCCAAAACAAGAAAACAGAAATCCTTTGACATTCCTTTCCACCAAATAGAAGATTAAAAAATCTATGAAGCAGCAATAGACCATAGTTTTATGCCATTAAATAATACTCTGTTTCATAGTTAAACCTTAGGAAATGATGGATAGTCCCTATGAAAAAAGGCACTCCAAACAAGAATAAGCCCCTAATAGGCCATAAAATGGAATGGACCCATGTTAGTGGTCAATTCCAACAGGGAAAATGTTGACTCTAATGAAGATTTCATGTCTGTCTCTGAGTAGGTACAAGATATCAGATAACTACAGAAGTAGAAAACATCAAAGCAATTGCTAGACCATAAACTTAATGTGATAAGTAGATGTTAAATATGTAGCGGACATATCATCTGTCCATTGTACAGATTTTGACCTAGAAAAGAGCATGACAGAATCTCATATTTGTAATTATAAATATGTAACAGCATTCCAGTGCACCTCATAAATGGAAAATTTTATTAAGAGGATATGCTGCTTCTTATCTTAATAGGCTTGAATAATATAAAGTCTTAGAGTATAGTGGCAAGAATAATCTATCTTTTTAAGTTCATTAAATATTATACATAGAGAAGAATCACACATATGAGCAAAGAATTATTATGAGCATGAAATATCACCATCCAAATCAAAACTCTGCTCCTGCTCCATGGATAAAATGCATGATGGAAAATAAGAGACATAGAGATATCATTGGTGTGTGTTTTAATTGACGGCATAGGTTACAAAGGCAGTCTTTATAAACAAATAAACAAATTATTAACGAAAACAATAGACTATTGATGAGACCTATTAATTGCACAAAAGAAAGAGATCATCAATACCCATCGAACATAACAGGAAGTATTATGAGCAAATTAAACATTATAAACAAATACTTCAATCTTAAATAAATTTCAAGAAATAATTCATTATGAAACAAGCATGCATAATAAATGTTTTATATCATCAGTAGTTAAATGCCAAAAGAATAAAAATAAAGAAGCAAATTTGAAATTATTAAAGTCCAATAACAAAGTATTATGAACAACTGTACAAAATGAAAAAAAAAATTGAAGTGAAGATGAATTTGTGAAGATAGAAAGTCTGAAAGGCAACATAACTGAAGTCACTCTGCAAATGAGGAAGTGTGAATCAACCAAAAAAATTGAACTAAATCTAGCAATAAAAAAATTGTAATAGAAATTAAAGTAAATGTATGCCTGTCTTCAAATGTTGTCTTTGCTTTCACATGATCAATTTTTCTTTCATCATTCTCCATAGTAATCAAATGTTTAGAGAGTGAAACACAACATTTGCACTACATATTTACTAACATTGGCGAACATTCATAAAACATAATGAAAATAAAATTAAAGAATGAAACAAAATCATATAATTTAAATTTTCACTATGAAGTACACTGTCATGGATGGTTACTAAGATATTTAGGTGCAGGAAATAAATACCTCATACATATTCACAAAAAGATGAAAGTACAAAGTTAACAGAAGTGAACCTAAACTGGAACAAGCAACCTGAAACAAAAACAGAAGTAAACTTCTTTACAATTCATTTCACATCGCAATTATGGTAATCATTAGGAGTGAAATTATACATATATATGCAAGAAATAAAATGTAAGAAGATGTATACAATCATTTCGACAATTTTATTAAAAAAACATATTTTATGCATATTACTGTAACATGAATACTATTTCAATATTGCAAACATAAAGAATTATCTCCATTTGACTATAAGTAAATACAATTTTGAGATACCTTGCCTTCTTTATCAATGATAATCATCAATATACATGTATTAAATGATAATCATAATAAGTAATTTAAGCCATGAAAATAGAACAATAAAGAGAAACAAATATAATTAAAATAATTTATCCAAGTATATTCTCAAATGGAAATGATAAAACATTTAGCATTGCAAGTATATGCTAAAACCCATATATTTATGGATTTCGTTATGATATGAATAAAAATAAATAGTCGTTATGATATGAATAAAAATAAAATAAAGATTATAAAGAATTACTTCGATCTTAAATAAATGTAAAGAAATAATTTATTATGCTACAATCATATATAATAAATGATTTGTAGCACCAAGATTTAAAAAGCTGAAAGAAAAAGAAATAAAGAAACAAATTTTAAATTTTTAAAGCAATGTCAAAGTATTATGATTTATTATTACAGAATGAAATAAAAAATGAAGTCAAAATGAATTTGTAAGAGTAAAAAGTCTGAAAGACAATACAATTGAAGGCATTCTACAAAATGTAACAGAGATTTAAAATAAATGTAGTACTTATCTACAAATGTAATATTTGCTTTCACATGAGTAATTATTCTCTCATCATTTTTATAGAAAATAAATGTTTACAGATTGAAACACAGCAGTTGCCCTAAATATTTACTAATCTTAACTAATATTAATAAAACATATGAGAGATAAAAGTAAATATAAAATAAAAATATGTAAAATAAAATTTTAGTATCAAGCAAAATATCATGGATGATTATTAAGACATTTAGGTGTAGAAAAGCAATACCTCAGACAAATTCAGGAAAACGTGAAAGCAACAAGATAACAAAAGTCAACTTGTACTGTAATGATTGACCTGAAACAAAAAGACATAAAAGTTCATTAGGAATAATGATTATGCTTATTAATTTATAACTATCTGTAATCACATTGAAATCTTCTTTGGAACTGATGTTAGTGAATTTCCCTTTCTTTTTTATTTGTTTTGTTCCAGTAAAATGATATTGTCGACAATATGGCAAGAGCGAACCAGATTTAGATTAAGGTATGAGATGCAAGGAAAGAATATTTTCATTGATTCCCACTGTAAGCACCTCATTTTTGCATCCCTCTTAAAAGGCAGAAAGAAAGAAAGACCCTAAAAGACAGGCTAAAACCCTAAGGAGCAAAAGGTGACTTTTAGCTCGAGCATAAATTGATTGCCATACCCTATCCCAATGAGTAGAAAATCCCGACATGGTTCCAACGCAATTAAGTTTGCAGTAATCGGGGCCTGGATGGAGAAGATATGAGCAAAACAGTCCCAGGGGCGAATCAGTCAAAGTTTAAAATATCTTAATTAAACTAATTAAGCTAAATGTGAAATAATAAAAAATTGGAGAAGCTTGATTCGCCCGAGTGGGCGGCTGAGTCACCTCAGCCGTCAACTCAACCATAATAGGGGGAGAAAAAGGTTTCAATGAAACCGCACATGCTGTGCGATTTCGATCAAACCGCATTGCATGTGCGGTTTTGTCTTAGTGTTCTATAAAAGGCAAATCCGAACAGTTGACAAAGGATGACCATTTTCCACTGATCTTTATTAGTCTCCCCTGCTGCCTGAACCTCCAAACTCCCATTTTCCTCCTCCCAAGCCTTTAAACCTACAAAAAGATCTCCCTTCTCCCTTCTTCCTTCATCTCCACCCAAAAGAAGGAACCAAGGACCTGCTGTTGGTGCTAGGAAGTGGTGCTCCAGCCACTATTTGTGCTTCAAGAAGGTGCATATACATCACTCCAGGGTTTCTAAACCCCCAGGTAATGTTCCCTATGCCATTTTGTTCATGATAAGTTAAAATGAGCATGTTTGGAGCCTCTTTGGGTTGATTAATATGTAGGAGCTGTACGGAGCCTATCTTCATCCCTTTCACTCTTTTGCTTCTTTATTTGTGACCTCACAAGGATGAGTTAGCCCCCGTGGTAAGGGGGGACCATACGATTGGCCGCAAGGGAGGATGAGGGGGTATGTTTATACACTTTTAAGAGGTTTTTTAGGTTCTGTCTTGTTATGTTTTTACTTCATTCAGTTGGGGAGTGTGTTCCCCTTTAGATTTACTCTAATGTACCCTCATATACCCTCCAGATCAGCACCCTAACTTGATGCATAATGAGGGATGATTTCCCCTCACTTTTCCCACCATTTCCAGCCCCTTAGTATGACTAACTCCCCCATAATAGCTGCTGCCCTTGCCTTGCTACAACATGTTTTTTATTGATGCTTGCATGGTGCATTCTTGCTTGATCATTTTGAGTGCATGCATGAATTCCCTCACCTTAGGAATATGCTAAGTCATCTTCCACTTGTATTGTCATCCCCCCATTGCATAAGTATGAGCTCACCCATTCCTATTCATAAGCATGATATGTCAGAATACATATGTCATCATCGTGGTCCAAAATGTGTATATCATTGCTTGATTAGTTGACTTTTTGAATAATCTTTGTGCTTGTTGATTTGCGAATTGAGAGACCAAACACAGGGACTTCTTGGTCCCTATCTAATTGTTATTTGTGGCTCCAAGGGGAGAAGGCAGCACCCTAAGCCTTCTCCCTTTCCCCCAATCCCAAAAGATCACAAAAGAAACCCAAAAATAGGATTTGGACTACCTTGGTCCAATCGGATTCACTGTGGGCCTTCCAATGGGGCCCACACAAGCAGACCAAGATCATTTAATAAAACGAAGATAAAATCAAATAAAGGGACCCATACCACTCAGGTGGTCCCACCAGATTTAACCAAGTATGCATGCTGGCTTAGGAATCGGGTGAGTTTAGAATTGAGTTGACTCATAACCAGGAAGATCCGAGGGACCCGTTAACCGACGGGGTGAACCGGGGTGTCTACGGACTTCCCCGGACCGTAAATGAGACCCTATTAAGAATCTCAAGCAGCGGACCAAATTAGACAAGCTTAGGCACCCAGGTGTTCGCCTGCACCCCATCAGGCGGGTGGCGACTCCAACCTTCCCGTTTTACCCTTTCAGGAGGTAAGCGCGCTCCCGCACGCCTCACCGGTGCGGCGTTACGACGTGCGCACACCCACAATTGTAGCCTCTCATGATAGTTGTACTCAACTGGTAGAAACTTTGATACATTGCACCAAAGGTTGTTAAAAACCTATTTGGATGTCCAATTTGTTCTTAGTTTGACCATTCGTAGTGCCTTCAATCATTTAATCCTCACTTTCCATCTTCATCTGCCTCAAAGAAAGTTTCAAGGCAGTAGGATTTGTAACTTCGAAACTAATGGATCTTAAACATTTTTATCATTAACCTTGATGAGTCTCTCATTAACCATGACAAGGTTTATGCCATATTCACAATTTCAAGTGAACACCCAGATATATATTGAAGAAATAATTTTTTTATTTTTAATCTATAGATCTTAAACATGTCTACTATTAACCTCAATAAGTTTCTAGACATACATATAAACACAGAACAGTTAGAATCACACATATAAAAGACAGGCAGCCATGACGACAGATACAAAGTCCCACATATAAAACATAGGCAGCCATGACGACATATTCTACAAATACACATAAAGACAGGCAGCCATGATGATACAAAATCGTAATAGGAAAGGTAAGCAATGAAAGTAAAATTTACTAACCAAGCGAAAGGAATTTAGGAAGCTAAAGATCGTCAAAACCAAATGAGCGAAGCAGTTTCAGCGAAGAAAAAGTGAGAAGAAAACAATCAGAAGAAGTAAAATGAAATTCACCAAATACCTATCTTTCCGCATGTTGCTGCTTCAACGTGCGGTCCAATCGTGAAGAAGCAACTCAAAAGACACCTGCGATGAATAAATGAAGGCATGAGGTGAAAATTAAGAAAATGTGAAAAAAGACAGGAAATTTACAAATCATATAAGAAAACTGATATAACCTATTAATGTAAAATGAAATTAAAAATTTACACGTATGTACACATTTGGACAAAAGAGAGAATAAAAAAATAAAAAGCCTCATCATTTTTCGTATAAGACAAATCCTCTCCATCAACCCTCTATTGCTGCCGGAAATTCAGAAGGCGGAGAAAATATAAACGAAGAACATAGTTTGACATCTCAATTCTACTCAATGTGGCAGCAAGGTAACCCTTCTTCAACCTCGTCATTTTTCGTATAAGATAAATCCTCTCCATCAACCCTCTATTGCTGCCGGAAATCAGGAAGGCGGAGAAAATATAAACAAAAAACATAGTTTGAGATTTCAATCCTACTCAATGTGACAGCAAGGTAACCCTTCTTCGCTTCTCAGATCCGAGACCTCAAAAACCCTAGATTGACGAAGGCTTTCATCTCCTTATTTGTTCGATCTTTTCATCTTCTCATCTTCATCTCTTCACTTTAAGATCTCAATCCTACTCAATGTGGCAGCAAGGTAACCCTTCTTCACTTCTCAGATCCAAGACCTTGAAAACCCTAGACTGACGAAGAAGGCGGCGATCAGCAAAGAAGAAGCACGATGTGGAGGTCGACGCTGTCGCTTTAATTCTAGTATAGAAAGAGGAAAGTTGCAATGCACTCTGGAGTTAATAGAAAAGACCAAAAGATGAAGAAGGATAAGTGAAGCATAAGAAACAAACGAATGGGTAGAAGTGTCAAAAAATGTTAGAGAAGCAAGTGAGAACAGGTAAAAAAATCAGGCAAAACAAAGCGCAAAGAGATTCTTTTATATTAGGTTAATATTAATATACATCCATAGAGATGATGTTGGTACCTCCCCCCATCTCCCCCTTCTTGACAATTACAAGAGAGTCCACTTGAGGACTCTTAATTATTTGTGAGGCTCATTTCATTCAATTTTTTTTTTCTTTTAGGTTTTTATTTTATTTGATCTTTTAAAAAAAAATACGTATATTTTAATTTTTATTGTTTTTTCTCTCTTTAAATTTCACCTTAACTTGTCATGTGGCAAATGTGCATGCGCGAATTTTTGGTCACTTGGCAAATTAATTGCAAATAATTACAAAACTGTGGTTCGAATTATTTTGACCATAATTCTCCCATCTAGAAACCGACTCGCGCACAGTTAGTGGCGTTGGAATTATGTCAAAATTTTCTATAAGATGTTTCAAGAATTATAGGCTAGCTTAGCCTCTGGCAAAAGACCATTTTTTGGCTCAGGGGCTTCAGCCAATTCTTTAGGATTTTTTGGCACTTTTTAGAGGGTGTAAAAATTGGGTGTTTATAGTGGTGTTGGTGTAGGGTGATAGTGGTGATGGATGGTGGATGGTAGTGGTGGAGTGGTGCGTTGTGGTCAGGGGCGGAGCCAGAAAATTAGCTTAGGAGGGGCAAAGAATAAGTCAGAATAAATTCAACTACATTAGTATTGAAATGTTTTAGAAAAATTACTTGTGGAAAAAAATTGGGAGAATTATGAGAAAAGGCCACTTTTGGCCAGTATATATAAAAATATAAAAATAGTCCATCAATAAACCTTTTTCTAGAAAAGGATCACCTTTTTAAAAAAAAAATTGAACTATAGTATAACTTTACTATAGCTACGTGGGATACAAGCGCAACCTATTTGGAACATAAACGCATTATATGTGGCATTATATGTGGGATAGGAGCGTATGATGCGCTCGTGTCACATGTAGGATGTGTTAGTATCCCACATAGGATGCGCACATATCCAACGTAAAATGTGCTCGTGTCCCATGTAGGCTGGGTTCGTACCCCATATAGCCAAGTAAAAGTGTTGAATTTTTTTTTTGGGTCTAAAAATGAACTTGCAAATCATTTATTTTTTAAAAATGACCATTTTCTGCAAATGATATTTTTTTAATGGATAGTTTTTATAAATTTAGAAAAAGAAAGTGACATTTTTCATAACTTTTGGGGTTGGGGGGGGGGGGGGGGGGGGTGCAATTGCTTTAAGTTTTGGCCATTTTCACTAATAATTGAAAATAAATATTAAAATTACCTTTCAGAAAAAATTTGAAGGGGGCAATTGCCCCTCCTTGGATCCACCATGGTTGTGGTGGTGGTGGGTGGTGGGGTGGGTGGGGAGGTATGAGTGGTGGTAAGTGATGGTGAACTTTCTTTTCTTTCAAAATCTCTACCTTTAATTTTAGGATAAAAAGTAACAGAAAATTGGGAGAAAAAATCTCAATTCCCTTCATTCTAACCAAATGAGAGAAAAAGAAAAGTTTAGCATTTTCTTTGGTTTTCTTCCAAATCCAGTGTTCCAAACACAACCTAAGGGAAATAAAAGGGGAATAACATTTTCATGGCAATCCCATAATAACCATGAGATCTCTAATATCAGGGATTTCCCTCCAATGGTTTCAGGTGGAAAGAAAAAGATAATTAATTTCTACAGAAGAAAAAAAAGAACTTAGATTGTATATAAATCATTAATTTTTTGAATATTATACAAATAAAATGTCCATCATATTGTATAATTTGAGCTTGCAGATTTATTTTTTATTATGATACATATTATATCTATAGTTCCCTAAGAAAATTTTGAGAGATTTTTTTAAATTCTAATTCTTAAGGAACGTCTCCTTTTTTTACTCACTAAATCAAAGGGAGTGTACTGATAGCTAATCTTTTGCTAAGATGTCTTGAGTCACATAAGTTGCTATTGTGTTAAGTTCGTAGGTTTTCTTTTAAGTCACGCTCCTTGAAAAAGGTAAGTGTAAAGAGTATGTGTGTCCCTGTTATGTTAGGTGCAGGCTAGTGAATGTAATTGTAGACACTAAAAAATTTTGAATCATTAAGTCAAAAAGTTGACCAAGTCAAATAATTGACTTTGGTAAATGAGATCAAATCCAAGGCCAAGGCTTAACCAAAAAAATAAGCCGGGTTAAACAAAATGATGTTCGACCCTTAAATTATGAAATACAGGTCAAGACAAGCATCCAACAAATCCAACCCCTAACTACAAATGGGCCCCACAAAGCAAGATATGGGTTATATTTGTTACTAAAATAGAATAAATAAGTCTTTTGGTAACAAAGTTGTGACAACACAAAAAAAAGGAAGTCACAACCCCACAAATGGCAGAAGTAATTTAAAATGCCAAAATCAAAGCAAATGAATCTCTCAGTATGGCATGCTCCATTAAATTCAAATTGCTGCCAAATGAGATGCATCCTCATAAGGAAATTCTCAATCAAAAGAGATCCTCATATTATGGCAAGTGTTCATACCATTTGCCTATAAATAGAGGACTTAGTGAGAAGAAAGGACCTTTCAAGCTCTAGAAGATTTGCCTAAAGCTTGGAGAAACTCTGCAGAAATTCAAAGAAGATTCAAGTCTACACAAATCTTCCCCGTTTTCTCTTTATCAAATTTATACTTTGAGAAAAGAGAAGACAAATCACAATCACAAGGAAGGAAGATCATCCGGTTCGAGATCAAGCTTTACGGCCCCCGAATCGAAGATCGAAGTCCAATTTGAGATCAAGCTCTTGCAGCCCTCAAGTTAAATATTGAAGTTCGATTCAAGATCAAGCTTGTGTAGCCCTTGGATCAAGACACATCAAGGAGATCAAATCAGAGGAGAATCACAAGGATTGTACCCATTTTCTTCATTTTTAATACAAATTGTTATTTGTTACATTTTTCTTGTCTTTTGTTTTAGACACGAAATTTGTGTTAACATTAATGAATGCACAAAAAAATAGAAAAATGTTATTTCTCAAAAGCATTTGTGGTGAATTAGTTTTTATAAAATAATATTCATAATACTTGCACAATGACTAGGGATGGCAATGGTTCGGTTAAAACTGTTAAACCAAACCTATTAGGGTCAGTTTTGAGTCTTTATTAAACAATTTCGGTTTGGTTTTGGTTTTATATTGGAAAAACCATTGCGGTTTTAAGGTCAAATTGAATCAAAACCGAACTGGCTATTAAGCTGTTGTGCACTCATTTATGCGTTTTGTAAAATATGTTAGTTGTTACTTTGTATATGAAACCATTGAAAAGATATTTATAATTGGTTTAATTGGTTTGTCATTTTTTACTAGCTAGTTTGTAACACAGGTTTGAGCTCAAACTATTGAAAAAAGTACGGTTCATAGTCTGGATCGTCACCTGGCACCCCAAGAGACAAATCTCTGAGGAGAGATTATGAATTCTCAGCTTCTTCATTTTTGGCAGGAATGCTTGTCATGATGACTGGTGTCTTTGTGGTAGAAGAATAGTTGGTAGAAATGGCTCAAGCCATTGCAAAACTCACAAAGACAGTAGAGGAAAAGGATCTCCAGATCGCTTCTCTCATGAACAAGTTGGAGATGCATAACACTGGAGAATCAAGCCAGGGTCCAAGCCATCATCCTGGTTACACACCTCAGGTTACTCCAGTTATTAATGAACCTCAAAGGGTTGTTTCAAATAAAGTCATTAACCAACCTGCTTAGTCAAACACTGTAATTTCTTTATCAGTCCAACAGCTACAAGACATGATAACAAATACAGTTAGGGCTCAATATGGTGGAGTCCCTCAAAGTAAGTTAGCTTACTCGAAGCCATATATTCAGCGGATTGACAATATGTGGATGCCAGCAGGCTATCAACCTCCAAATTTCCAGCAGTTTGACGGAAGAGGCAATCCTAAACAACACATTGCGCATTTCGTAGAAACTTGCAACAATGCTGGTACGGAGGGAGATCATCTAGTCAAACAATTTGTTCGTTCCCTCAAGGGAAATGCCTTTGACTTGTATGTTGACTTGGAATCTGGGTCCATTGATAGCTGGGAGCAGATGGAACGCGAGTTTCTTAATAGGTTTTATAGTATCGGGCGAACGGTTAGTATGATAGAGCTCACCAACACAAAGCAACGAAATGATGAGCCTATGATTGACTATATCAACCGCTGGCAGGTACTGAGCCTTGATTGCAAAGATCGGCTTTCAGAATTATCAGCTGTCGAAATGTGCATTCAAGGAATGCACTGGGAGCTTCTCTACATCGTTCAAGGGATCAAGCCCCGCACCTTTGAAGAATTGGCTACGAGGGCCCATGACATGGAGCTTAGCATCTTTAATCGTGGTGGCGATAGTTTTACTTTCATTGATCAACAAGAACAAAAGAAATGAGAGAGGACTTCTGAGAATGCTATGGCAGTTACAATCGCTCTAGTGAAGATTTCAAGCAAGTATAGTGATAAACAAAAGAAGAAAGTTGAACCTCCACGAGAAAAAGAGAGGCGTCGACCCACACTCAAAGAGCTACAAGAAAAGCAATATCCTTTTCCTGATTCTAATGTTGCAGGGATGTTAGAAAATCTGCTTGAGGAGGGAATCATAGAGTTATCAGAACCAAAGCGTCTAGAAGAAGTAGGACGCATTGATGACCCACGATATTGCAAATATCATCGTGTGGTAAGCCATCCCGTAGAGAAATGCTTTGTGCTCAAGGAAAAGATCATGAACTTGGCAAGTGAAGGAAAAATTATACTTGATATGGAGGAAGTCATAGAGTCAAACTATACTTCCTTTATAGTTGAATCACCAAATGACCCTCGTTCTATCAATGGGGAATTTCTCAAAAGGTATTACAGCTAAAAAAAAAAAAGCATCATCGCTCCTTGTCACAAGAGCCTAAACTGCATGACACTCCTAGCCCATATGAGTCTAAACTATGAATGGTAAAAAATAAAAATAAAAAAAGGAAATGTGCTAGGGTGAAAACCCGAAAGGGCGTCCTAGACCAAAAAAGAAAAGGAAAAAAAAAAAAGAAAGAACAAAAAAAAAGTAAAAGAAAAAAAACTTCCTCGGTTGAAAACCTGAAAAGGCAACCTAAAAAAAACAAAAAGGAACTACGTGTGACTTGATCCCTACTTGGGTACGTAGGCAACCTTAGAAGTTATTCTGGGTTCAGTCCAAAGCATAACTGTTCTCATTAAATATGGGGAGTGAGCATTCAAAGTCCCAAAAAAGAAGAAGAAGAAGAAGAAGAAGAAGAAAAAAGAAGAAGAAGGAACCCTAAAACAATTTGGTGGTAACAATACTTAGGGTGTTTCAGCAAAAGCACAAGAAGAAGTTTAAGTAACAACATTGATCAAATTATCATTTCAAAAAAAAAAGGAACAAATTAGTTATTCCCAATTGGTATAAACCATTGGCAGTATGTTCATGAAGGAGATATAGGTATTCCTAATAATCTTGTTAGGACACGTTGATCAATAAACTTTAAATATGGCTTCAAATATTTAAAAGGATAGAAAGGATTGTTGCTGCTGCTTTAAGTACCACAAACAAGAACATGGGTCGGCTATTCCTCCAAGTGGCATACGAGTCAATAGCCATATGGTGACCCATCTTCAATAGAGAAGCTTTGACCTCACATCTAAAACATGGTGGGTCAAAATACACTCTACAGTAATCATGTCGGTTTGTTACAGCAAAGCACAAGATTCCTCTACAATCCTATTTGGCTTGAAAAAATAAACAAAGGGAGCATGGTGGGTCGTGATGCAGTCTCTACTAATCATACCATTTGGTTTGATAAGATAATCAAAGGGAGCATGGTGAGTCGTAATGCACTCTCTCCAGTAATCATGATGGTTTATTACAAAAAAAAAAGAGGAGATTCCTCTTCAATTTTGTTTGGTTGGGTTGATAAAATAAACCAAAGCAGAAAATAGACGTCATTACTTCTAAAAGAAAAAAAAAAAGAAAGAGTTCAGAGAGCAACAAGGTCTTTCAAGCATAGTCTCTGTTAGACCAGAACCTTAAATATGGTGCTTGGGATTCGAGTGATGAAATGACGAATAGTGGAATGTCATGATGAGCATTACATATAGGAGTGACAATAAATTTTTGACTGCATAAACCCTTTTGCACCCATGTGTGCGCGCGTGGGAAACGCGGCACGGGGAAATTCGGAGTCGCCACCGCCTGATGGGGTGCAGGCGAACACCCGGGTGCCTAATCTTGTTTATTAAGGCTTGGGTCTGCAGCTTGAGATTCTGAGAAGGGTCTTGGTTGTGGTCTGGGGAAGTCCGTAGACACCCCAGGCCACCCCGTCGGATGACGGGTCCTATGGGTTCCCTAGTTTGAGTCAGCTTGTATTGGTTTCTCACCCGATTCCTAATCCGATATGCAATTTGGCTAGGTCTGTTGGGACCACCTGAGTTGGTGTGGGTCCCTTTAGTTGATTTTATTCTTGTTTATTTAAGTGTACTGAGTCTGATTGGGTGGGCCCTGTTGGAAGGCCCACGGTTGCCTTTGTGGGCTTGGGTGAGCCCGTGTGCCAATGTGGGCCTCTGTCTAAGCCTAGGAGACCCTGTGGGCTTTGGTGAGGTGAATTAATTTTACTTAGTTTGTTCAAGTTGGAGCCTTATGTGATTTTCATGCAATAGGTGAGTCTGCATTGGTTTGCGGGCCCTGAGTGGACCCCATGATGGATGCCAAAGTGTTTTCAACTTATCTTGTTTACATTTGCCAAAGTCTTTTGGACATTGGGCTTGGGGCCCGTAGTCTAGTTTTGGGTTTGAAAGTCCAAATTCCATAAAGTTAGGGCTTGAGCCCTTTCTTGGCTTAGTTAATGGGCTTTGGTGGGCCCGAAAGGCCCTAGCCTGGGGCCTCGGCCAAACCACGCAATTCAAACATCATTCCACGAAGACAAGTTCGGGTGGGCCGCATTGATTTGGCCCGTCCGGTTTGATTAGTTAATTCCACTTAATCTTGCTTAGTTGCATGCTTTCGGGTTTATCGGGCTTGGTGGGCCCCGTTGGAAGGCCCACGGATGTACCAAATTGGACCGGTGGTCCAGTTCCCAAGTTGGGTTTCCGGGTCGGGTGACCCGGAAACCCTGTTGGTATGCTTGGTTTAATTGAGAGATTATTCAAATCAACCAAAGTCAAAGACCACATCCAATAATACATTTTTGAGGGCTTTGCAATGGGGGTAGCTTCATGGACTCCCTAGGAGGTTTATACAAGTTGCATAGGCCCATGGGTGGCCCACACGGGTTCAGGTATGGGGGGAAGCATCCATTAGCTTCCCTTTGGAATTTCTTGACAAAACAAGAAGTGTAGAAGATGGCATTGGGGCTGCTGCCCTCTCACTTATCTCCGGCAATTCCGGCAATGATGTAAAGGCCATGCCACCCCTACTATGGGCATTCTAATCCACGAATCAGTGGACAATTCCAAGCCTATGACTAGGCTCTCATACCATACCAAGCAATCATAAAACAATATATTACCAAGCATGGGACAGCAGTAGTGCCAAGGCCTACTGTTGTCCCCAGTAGCAACCTAAATGAGCCTTTGCGGGGGGAGTTGGGGGAATGGAATCATGCTTTCTTTGGGCACACGGGTAGCAAGTTGCTTAAGAAGGGAAACATACATTCTTAACTAAAAAAACGAGGAAGTTAACCTGATTGCAAAGCTTGATTGTGGGGTTACCACTGGGGTAGTTCTGGGATCCCAAAGCTGCTGGGATAGCAGCAACTAATGAGGGTCTGCTGCTGTCCCCAGCAGCCACTCATTTGGGTCATGGCAAAGGGAATGGAGGGGTGATGGGGACTTGCTCCCATGAAGATGAGGGCTTGCCGATAGGTGCTACAGAAACTAACCTTGGGGATGATTTTAGGCTTTCCCAACCTACTGGGACAGCAGCAAACAGTGGGGGTTTACTGCTGTCCCCAGCAGCAACTCACATGGGTTAATGAAAAGGGGTTGGTGTGTGTGACAGCCAGTTAAGAGGCTAGGCTTGTGGGGATGCCTAAGCACCTAAGTGGGTCCGCTGGAGGTCCTGGAATAGTAGCAAGCAACAAAGGCTTGCTGCTGTCCATGACAGTAACTAGCATAGGTCTTTGAAGCTTGCAAAGTAGACTTAAAGAGGGTAAAGGGGATCATGCTCATGGGCTGGAGGTTACCCCCAAAAATGGGCTCCCTACCCACTGAAAATGGGAGGCTTTTGTGACTACGAGGGAATGGATGAGGAAGCCGAACACATGCACATGTAATCAAGCAAGCAAGAATATCACAGCATGCACATTTAAACACAAAGAAGGGAAACCCAGAATGCTGTAAAAACAGTGGGGGCAGCAAGTATCACAAGGCTTGGAGGGGATGGTAAGGACTCAATACAGCAAGCTCATGGGGAGAAGGTGACTTGCAAAAAGGACACTTCGGCTAGGTGGGTGGGGTGCAAAGGTGGGGGGTCTACTAGGAACAGCTAATGCCAAAGGAGAAGCATGACGATGGCGAGGTGTGCGGGTGTTAGCATACAAAAATACAGCAAGGGTTTCATCATTGCAAGACCTACCACAAAAGCTTAATCAAGAGGATTCGTGCTCAAGCATGTGCATGGAGGTATCTTGGGGGGAAGGACAAACAAATGGTCAAGCCTTCGTCCCCGACAAATACCCGAAACGTGACTTGTGGCATACTTTTCCAGCACCCGAAAATGTATGTACACACATGAGAACCGCATCTAACATGCATTCAAATTGAACCACCCATGTGAAGACCAACTAAGGAGAAGCATTCACATAGTCCTAGCATGCTTGGAGCTATGGCAAGAGGGCTTAAGGCATAAACACCAACAGCAACCACATACATGTGAAAACAACACAAAGGCAATCTAGCATGCATCGACTGTAATTTCCAGCATGGTATCCAAAAGACTACACCTGGGAACAGCAACCAAGGGTGGTTCTCTCAGCAGCAAAATATCCTAGAAAACTATGTAATAAGGTGAGATGAGAAAGGAAATTCAGAAGGGAAGTGGGGGGTTTATCATGGGGGTACAATGGATGAACAAAAGAGGAAACAAGCTTCCTTTTAGTGGGCAAAAACACTTCTGGAGACCCAGGGAAGGCAGCACCTTACCATGGGGTTTTGACCCCCCTTCATTAGCTTAGGAAGCTTCTTTCCCTCACCCCAAGTCCATATTCGGTTCCCCTTTACCCTTGAAGTACTTCGGGTAATGTAGGTAAAGAGAGAAAAAACACAAAAGAAAAGAACACAGATGCATGTTGAAGAACATGCTGCAGCCAAGAACTACCCGCTCACAACAACTCTAGACATGGCCAGTTTCATTTATGTAGTGTAAAATACGAAGGGGGAGAGATACCTGAGGGTTAGGAGGCTCTTGAGTGGTGTGTAGAACTCCTTGAGAGCTGGAACAGGTGCTGGAAGCTCCTTCTCCAGCAGCAGCAGCAAAACCACCTTCACTTGATGGGGAGTACTTGAAGAGGAAGAAGGAGGATAGGGGATGGAGCCACCTTGGGGTAGAGTGTGAAGGTGGTGGAGGCAAAGGGGTGCTGGGGAGGGAGGATCCGGATGAGTAATAGAGGGGCAAGGGGGTTTAAAACCAAGAAAACCAACCAACCTTGAGAAAGGGAGCTGCTGCCCCCTTTTATAAAAAAACTTAATGTATCCGGCCTTGTAGGCCGGATACACTATTAATACTTCATAGCCGGCCATGCCCCCTTTTATAAAAAAACTTAATGTATCCGGCCTTGTAGGCCGGATACACTATTAATCCTTCATAGCCGGCCTTCATGGCCGGCTATACATGTCTCTCTTTGTATCCGGCATTAAATGTCGGATACAAAACATAATGATTTAGAATTTTAATGCCGCCGCGAATTTGTCGGGGAACCGGCGCGAATCCTGCTGAAATATCTCTTTGTATCCGGTGAAGAATGTCGGTTACACACTGGGGTATGTGTATCCGGCATATTTGACCTGATACAAATTGAAAAATTACGGATTTGCCCCTCGACTTGACCGATTCGACCGATTCAACACTTTTGAGCAATTACAGATTGGTCCCTGCGAATTTTGGTTTAGTCCCTGAGATTTTTAGCAAATTTTGGATATTTAGGATTTAGTCCTCGAGATATTTTGCTGTGTTGGCTGCCACGTGTGCAGTTCCTGCGCCATGTGTGCAGTTTCTGGTTTTGCTGCGCGGAAACTTCGACAGCTCATATCTCCTTCATCCGAACTCCGATTTGAGCAAACTCAATTGCGTTAGACTCGTATCGGAGCCCTCTATCCAATGGCATAGGGCTAAGCACCTGGCACGGGGTTCGAGAAAAAGTCAACTTTAGGCTCTCCTTTAAGTTTGACCGGCCCGCAGAACCTTCATCCGGACTCCGATTCCAGCAAACTCAGTTGCGTTGGACTTGTGTCGGGATTCTCTATCCATTGAGATAAAGCAAGGTGGCTGAATTTCATTTGATCAAAAATTCAACTTTCTCGCCCCTTAGGGTTTGACTTTTTAGCCGGGTTTTGCATTTCCGGCTTTTCCGGGAGCGCAAAAATGAGGTGCTTACACCATGATAACGTGTGAAGAAAGAAAATTACCTCTTTCGATTAATGCTGAGAAGTAGTATTAACTCTTGACTGCTCCTTTGTCTTGCTTGCTATTGTGCCTTGACTCTAGATACGTGACAGCTTTAATGGCGTTGCTGCCTTGTCTTAAATGGAGTGGGAAGATCAATAAGAAAAAGGAAGATTGCCTTCCACATGTGTCGGAATAAAACAAGCAATTTTAGTGAATTGTGATGAGTTATACATGATGTGGAATGTATTGTTTTATTTTGATGTTGGAATTGAGATTATATGATGATTTACTGTTTTGGTTTAGCTTGTCCTGGATCCAGAGTCTAAGCTTAGTAATGTGATGCCTTTGTTTTATTGGGGTAATGGCATGGCCATGGAGTGTTGACACGACCGGTGTAGAGCAGCCAGAAACCTTGAGTAGGCCTGGTTGTCAATGTCGAAACCTTGAGTAGGCCGGCATTGGATGACGAAACCCTGAGTAGGCCGTCATTTCAGAGTATCCGAAACCCTGAGTAGGCCGGAACTGTGTACATGGAGGTGTGGAGGTCGCTCTGGCATGTTGATTAACCAATCAAATAATTACATGACATTGACCATTGTGGGATTTTTGGTTTATCTAGATTGGAAATATGTTATGGGATTGTGGTAGCCTTGGGTTTTTCGTTGGTTTCGTCGAGTTATTGCCTGCTTACTCGTGTGATTATTCGACTCATATCTTACAACTGGTAAATTGTATTTGTGCATGCATGTGCTGCTCGCTGAGATATTCGTATCTCATTCTTTTGTTTCTGTTTGTTTTTCAGATACGTTTGGAGAGCCGATACTTGCGGGTTATGTATGGGGCCATGTGAGTTATTACTTTGGGGTTAATTTAGCGCACTCTGTTTCGTAATAATATTGAATTCATGTTTTCTTTACTCTGGTAGTGCGATCCTGTTATTTAAAATGACCTCTGGAGACGAGTTACGGGTTTTCCATGTGACTCGGATCTGGGGCGTTACAGATGGTATCAGAGACTATCAGAGTTACAAAAAAAAGAAAAAGAAAACATGACATAGGACTAAGAAAATTTAGGATGACCTTGGGGGTTGGTGTGCTCGCTATGTAGAAATCCAAGGAGCAGGAGAAAAAAAAGTTGAGAGTATTCCTTTTATAGATCTGTTTTATTTATGATTGTTAATATGGTACGACTTGTATATATGTATGACGACACGGCATTAAGATGATTAATTGTGTTAATGATGAAGATTAAATTTGTAGTGTAAATTATGACTAAAAGCAAAAGAACCTTCACATCAAGACAGTAAGACAAATTAAAGATAGACAGGAAGCGAACAAAAGATCATTAATATATACATATAACATCTAAGTACAAGGTTTGGAGTATAACCCAAAAATAGGACATAAAGATAAACTATAAAGACTCCAAGAAATAAGAAGTGTCAGCTAGAAGGACCTGTATCGTCCCCTCCATCACCCACACGCCCTCCTGCATCAGCATCACCCTCTCCAGCCTCTGCTGCACTAGCACCATTTCCGTCCCCTCCAACTCCACCACCATCACCACCTATAGGTCCCGTATCGCCTGAATCCTCATCGCACGGGGAAGTTCGGAGTCGCCACCGCCTGATGGGATGCAGGCGGACACTTGGGTGCCTAATCTTGTCTATTAGGCTTTGGTCTGCGGCTTGAGATTCTAAGTCAGTTCTCGGTTGTGGTCTGGGGAAGTCTGTAGACACCCCAGTCCACCCCGTCAGATGACGGGTCCCGTGGGTTCCCTGGTTTGAGTCAGCTTTATACTTGGTTCCCACCCGATTCCTAATCCAGCATGTAATTTGGTTAAGTCTTGGCGGGACCACCTAAGTTGGTGTGGGTCCCATAGGTGATCCGGCCTGAGTTGCCGGATCACCCCAAAATGGCCTTTTTTCGGGTTTTGGCAGTTGGGGTGACTTCCAGGGGCTTCCTAGAGGTTTCTGCAGGTCAGGTGGGCTCTCGAATGGGCCCACATTGGTTCAGGTTTGGGGATCTCCTCTCTTGGCTTCTTTTCTTGGTTTCTTCAGCAAAGGCAAGAGGAGGGTGGGGGGCATGGGCTTGATCTTAGGCTTTTGGGCTGCCGGGGCAGCAATGACTGATGGGAGTTTACTGCTGTCTCCCACAACAACTCATCTAAGTCATGGCTAAAGGGAGCATGGCAATGGCTCTCCACCTAATATCAATAAAATAAAACAACAAAAGAACGGTTCAAGCTTGGACATGTAGGACAGCAGCAAATCACCCGGGGTAAACGGAGCAAGGGGGTGTGCAAATCTGCCGGGAACAGCAGCTCGCATGGTTCTGCATGGGGGAGCTATAGGGGATGGTGGGAGCATGCTTTTACCATGGTGACCATAGGAAATAATAAAAAACACAAGCACAGCTGTGGGGGTTAGGGGACATGCTGACATTACAACCGAACACAGCAAGCATGGAAGGATACGACCAGCAGCAACACAAGAAGAAATAAAAAAACAGGCACAAAACCCATGAGAAAGTTTAAAAGAAAACCAAAATACCAAGAAAGGAATCAGGGGGTTATTACTGGGGTACATTAGACCAAAGAAGGGAGGAACATTCTCCTCTAATGATTTCTGGAGATAAAGCCAAAACCGCAACTAAAAATTACTAAACAAAATGTGAAAAGAGACTCCCATGCTTCCTAAAAGACCTGCGTGGACTTCCTAACCATGTAGGACCTTATGCCATAAAAATGAAAGCGAGTGCATGCTTAGCATAGTAGGAACATGACCCCATGCAAAGAAGGAAACAAAATAGGAATATTTTCAGAAAAATACGATTTTAATATATGATGAACACAACATGATAGGGAGCCTTACCTGGTGGTTCTTGGACTCTTACACGAGGTGGAGCCTCCCCCTTTGTAGCAAGAACAAGGCTGGAAGTCCTTCTCCCAGCTTCCAACAGCAGCTACCCACCTTCTTGGTAGAGTGTAAGTAGAGGTGGAGAAAGGGAATGAAGGTTAGAATGGCTTGGGATGGTCAAGGGTGGGGGTAGATGACTTAGGGGGTGGGAAGAGATGGGATTCGGAGGTGGGCAAGTGAGAGAAGAGAGCAGGAGAAAAGCCAAAAGGAGCCAACCCCCGGAAATGAGCTGCTGTTTGCCTTTTATAGACAAACTTAATGTATCCGGCAACTCAGGCCGGATACACTAAATACTCTTCATATCCGGCCTCCATGGCCGGTTACACAGGTCCTCCTTTGTATCCGGTATTCAATGCCGGATACAAAACATAATCATTCAAAATTTAAATGCCGCCGCGAACTTGTCGGGCGATCAGCGCGAATCTCGCGCGAAAATCTTCTTGTATCCGGTATTTGAATCCGGATATGAAGGGGAGCTAGTGTATCCGGCATATATTTGCCCTTCGACTTGACCGATTCGACCGATTTGACACTTTTGAGCAATTACAGATTGGTCCCTGCGAATTTCAGTTTAGTCCCTGAGATTTTTAGTAAACTTTGGATATTTAAGATTTAGACCCCGAGATATTTTGCTGCGTTGGCTGCCACATGTGCAGTTTCTGCGCCAAGTGTGCAGCTTTCGGTTCTGCTGCTCGGAAACTTCGACAGCTCATATCTCCTTCATCCGAGCTCCGATCTGAGCAAACTCAATTGTGTTAGACTCGTATCGGAGCCCTCTATCCAATGACATAGGGCTAAGTACTCGGCACGGAATTCAAGGAAAAGTCAACTTTTGGCTCTCCTTTAAGTTTGACCGGCCGCAGAACCCTCATCCGGACTCCGATTCCAGCAAGCTCAGTTGCGTCGGAACCGTGTCGAGATTCTCTATCCAATGGTATAGAGCAAGGTGGCCAAATTTCACTGGATTAAAAAGTCAACTTTTCACCCCTTAGGGTTTGACTTTTTTAGCCGGGTTTTGCATTTCTGGCTTTCCGGGAGCGCAAAAATGAGGTGCTTACAGCTGCCCCTCTTTGCCGGAGTCACCTAGCGGATGAACGGCAAAGAGAAAAAGAATCTCGTTTTTGCACCTGGCATTTCTGTCGACATGGTCGACGAGCTTAGTCCTTTGAAATTTTCACTTTGAGAGGGAAGCGGCCAAATCATGTGGCGTCACTTCCTGGCTTCAGAGTTTCCTTACCCTTTGCTTTCGGGTTTTTTGTAGGGCAACTCTTCAGCGTTTGATTTAAGTTTGAAAGGGATTAGATTGGGCTTGAGCTCGCCGACCTGTTTCGGCGTTGATGCCAGACACTTGACAATATTCTTTTCTTCTTGTTTGTTCCATTAAAGATTTTAGGTGACTTCAGACTCTTGACCCCTGTTGTGTCTTTTACTTGAAAGTTGCTTGCATTTTTTTTTTTACTTGATAACCAAGGGTTGGGTTAGGATGTGGACCGAATGGAGAAAGGAGGAAGGGAGAGTAGAGGAGGAGCTGCTGTTGGTGAGGAGGTGCTTCCAGCGCTGTCCAGTGCCTCAAGGGAGCTTACACACCTGTTCTACTCTATTTACAAAAGTGTGAAACCAAAATTTACAAAAGGGGCCATCTTGCCCGATGATATCTTCATTTAAGCTTATTCTTCTTCATGTCCTGTCATTCCTTCTTCTGCAGTGCTCTCTGGCGGGCTTTCCCTTTTGTAGAGGCTCCCTAGCTTGGAGTGACTGCTGCTGGGGATTGGGTAGGAATCTTTTCCTTATTGCCTCTTCTTTCGAGTCGAGCCTTGTTTTTGACAAGCGTGGGAGTTCCCTGGGGAAGGATGCTCCGCTGGGGATAAGTGAGGATTCCTCGCGTTGTCATTATTTCTTTGTAAAGCCTTCTCTCTCTGCTTGGGTGCGAATTCTTCGCGTTCATTCAAGCTTTTGTTGAGTGCGAGAGAGAGACTCCATTAAGGATTGATGCTAGCTTGTTTTGTCTTCTTTCCGCTCTTCTTTGCAAAGCCGGCCTCTTTAGACTGGGCGAGGCTTGAGAAGTCTACCTCGTCAGGTATCACTCTCTTATTGCTTGAAAGGACTCTACTGGGGATATGAAGGTGCTCGTCCCTTGTTCGCTGAAGGCCTTCCGCTGGGGATTCTGGAGGGTATCATTCTCCGTTTAGTGAAAGAACTCCACTGGGGATTTTGGAGAAGACGTTCGTCATCCCCTTCTTGCTGCACCTGTGAAGTTATGAAGGGAATAAAAAGTCAGCCTTGGACTAGCTGGGGATAAATGCAAAGCATTCTTATTCTCTTTTTGCTCTGAGCCTTTTGCCCATTGCGGCTAGAAGCGGCCTCTGCCAAGGTTGAGAGATTTGTCAACTTGGGTTAGTAGCACATTGTGGAGCTCAAGACAGTTAAGCAGAACAATTATAGAGAAAGCAGGTGTGCCAGTGTGTCCTTGTGTTTGCAGTATCAAAGAATTTCCCAAGGGCAGACAAGACTTGGAATGCTTGGTATTTTCAGTAGCATTGTCATCACAGGCTACCGTGAAGTCTTTGACTCAGGCACAATCTGCTAGTCTGGACCCCTCAGATCTGTGCATCTTCCTTATTGTACCATCTGCCACTGTCATTGCTTTATTCTGTATCTAGTTCTGCTCAATCCAGATGTGACTAGATCTCTTTTTTTTTTTTTTCGAACACACATAATGCCCTCTTTTCGGGTTTTTGCCGTGTCCAGCCTTTCTAGGAACTTCTGAATTCCGTCATCACCGATGAATGCAGACTCACCTGTTTGCCCTGATCATTCTTTTTGGGATCCGAGAGGTCTTAGTGATAAGACGGAACGCAGGCTTGGTCTTGGTTATGAAAGAAAGGATAAGTGGCTCAAAAAAGCTTATTTATTTGTGTTTGCAAGTGTGCTACTTTTATTGCTGGTGGGACTTACATCCTGGCTTGTTTGTATCACAGTACTTTTGGTAGGGTAAACATTTCCCCATTTTTCTGTTTCTTTCTTTTCTTTCTCTTTTCTTTTCTTTTTCCATTGCACTTTCTTCTCTTTTTTTTGAAGTTTTTCTGGGCAAGAATGCCCTGTTTCTTTTTGCTTTGCCAAGAATGCCCTGTTTGACGTGTAGAACACTTGTAATGGGTTGAAAGAATTTTAAGGCTCAAAATTGTTTAACTAGGGGAGGTTTTAAGGTATTTTGGAGGATTTACAGTCTAAGGAGAGTCAAGGATGGCCTCTCTTCATTTCCCAATTAGAATGATCTCAGGCGTAGTACAGCTTGACTGCGTCTGCATTTATCGGCTCAGGAAAAATTGCCCCGTCCATCTCTTGTAGGATGAGTGCTCCTCGGGGCAGAACCTTGTGGACTACGAATGGCCCTTCGTAGTTTGGCTTGAATTTCCCTCGGTTGTCCTCTTGATAGGGAAAGATTCTCTTCAGTACTAGATCTCCCACTTTGAACTGTCGTGGCTTCACTTTCTTGTTGTAGGCTCGCGCCACTCTTTGTTGATAGAGTTGGCCATGGCACAAAGCCTTGATCCTTTTTTCATCCAATAATTGCAACTGGTCAAATCTGGATTCTTCCCATTCGACGTCATTGATTTCAGCTTCCTTCAGAATTATGAGTGACGGAATCTGTGCTTCCACGGGGAGGACTGCTTCCATTCCGTAAACCAAGGAGAACGGGGTTGCCCCGGTCGATGTTCTAATCGACGTCCGATAGGCGTGTAGTGCATATGGCAGCTTCTCATGCCAGTCTCTGTAGGTGACCACCATTTTCTCGAGTATCTTCTTCAGATTCTTGTTGGTAGCCTCTACTGCCCCATTCATCTTGGGCCGATATGCTGTAGAGTTTAGATGTCTAATCTTCAGATCTTCGCACATCTTTTCCACGTCCTTATTATTTAGATTCTTTGCATTATCAGTGATGATCGCTTCTGGAACTCCGTAGCGACAGACTATATTGTTTCTGATAAACTTGAGCACATGAGATTTCTTCACATCCATGAAGGACATGGCCTCTACCCACTTGGTAAAAGAGTCAATTGCCACTAAGATGAATCGATGCCCGTTCGAAGCCATTGGATGAACCTGGCCTATCATGTCGATTCCCCAGATGGCAAACGGCCAAGGTGATGTCATGGAATACAACGTGTTTGGTGGGGCATGGATGTTGTCGGCATAAATCTGGCATAACTGGCATTTTCTGACATGAGCATAGCAATCTGCCTCCATGGTCATCCAATAATAGCCCATCCTTAGAATCTTCCTTGCTAGCATATGCCCATTTATGTGTGCGCCACACAACCCTCCATGGATTTCCTCAATCAACTTCTGCGCCTCGGCTTCTCTGACACATAGCAGTAGGGAATCGTTGTATGACTTCTTGTACAATCTGCCCCCACTGTAGAAGTACTGCCCTGCCAATCTCTGTATATTTCGCTTCTCTGCAGCCGAAGCACCTTCTAGCAGAATTCTGCCCCTTATGTATCTCTCAATGTCTACGTACCAAGGTTCTTCTTCAGGTGTGCTTTTCTCAATGCTAAAGCAGTAAACAGGGTAGCGCCGAATTTCTATCTCCAATGGTTGCACCCAAGTATCATCCGTGATGGTGGCCATTGATGCCAGCATAGCTAGTGCATCCGCAAATCGATTCTCGTCTCGCGGCATGTAGTCAAATGTCACGCTCCCAAATACTTCATCTAATTCCTTGACCAGTTCTTGGTAGGGCACCAACTTCACGTCTCTGGTCTTCCAGTCTCCCATCAATTGATAGATGATAAGACTTGAATCACCAAACACTTCCAGCTCTTGTATACGCATCTCAATTGCCGCTCGCAAGCCTAGCACACACGCTTCATACTCGTCCATGTTGCTGGTGCAATCAAATAGGAGTTTTGCTGCTACTGGGTGATGGACACCATCTGGGGAGATTAACACTGCTCCAATCCCCTTTCCATTTACATTGACTGCCCCATCAAAGAACATTTGCCACTTGGTTGCCTCTATCTCTTCTGTGGATTCGGGCACATCACATCTTCATCGGGGAAGTGAGTCAGGAGCAGTTGGTAGTCCGGTAAGGGGTGCTCTGCCAAGTGATCCGCTACAGCCTGTCCTTTTATTGCCTTTCTAGTTGTGTAGATAATGTCGTACTCAGACAAAAGGACTTGCCACCTAGCAACCCTACCAGTGGAGATCGGCTTCTCAAAAATGTATTTCAACGGATCCAGATTGGAGATCAGCAAGATCGTGTGGCTGAGCAAATAATGGCGAAGCTTCTAGGCTGCCCAGACCAAGGCACAACACGTCTTTTCATTCATAGTGTATCTGACTTCGATGTTGGTAAATTTCTTGCTCAAGTAGTAGATTGCTTGTTCTTTTCTTCCTTCCTCATCGTGTTGCCCTAACACACATCCTACAGCAGTCTCAGAGACCATCAGATACATAATCAAGGGTCGTCCTGGGACTGGCGGGACCAACGTCGGCGGACTCATCAGATAGGCCTTGATCTTATCAAATGCTACTTGGTAGTCTTCATTCCAAACCACAGGGTTGTCCTTTTTTAGCAGCTTTAATATAGGCTCACACACAGGAGTCATCTGCGCAATGAACCTACTGATATACTACAATCTGCCCAGGAACCCTCTCACTTCCTTTTCTGTACAGGGAGGAGGCATTTCCAGAATTGCCTTGGCTTTGACGGGGTCGACCTCAATGCATCGCTTGCCTACTATGAATCCGAGCAACTTTCCTGAAGTAACTCCAAACACGCACTTGTTCGGGTTGAGCTGTAGCTTGTGCTCTCTGAGTCTGTCAAACATTTTTCCAAGGTTCACCAAGTGGTCTTCTTCTTCCTTAGACTTTGCTATCATGTCATCCACATACACTTCCATCTCCTGGTGTATCATGCCGTGGAACAACAGAGTCATCGCACGCTGGTACGTAGCGCCTGCATTCTTCAGTCCGAACGGCATCACACGGTAGCAGTAAGTGCCCCAGTGTGTGATGAAGGATGTTTTTTCCATATCTTCAGGTGCCATCCTTATCTGGTTGTAACCAGAGAAACCGTCCATGAAAGAGAACATCGAATGCGTTGCTGTATTGTCCACCAGTACATCAATGTGTGGCAACGGGAAGTCGTCCTTCGGACTCGCTCTGTTCAGATCTCTATAGTCAACACACATCCTGACTTTCCCGTCTTTCTTGGGAACTGGCACGATGTTGGCCAACCACTCCGGATATTAAGTTACTTGCAAGAATCCGGCATCCAACTGCTTGGTGACCTCTTCCTTGATCTTCAGGGCCCATTCTGGCTTCGTGCGCCTGAGTTCCTGTTTCACAGGTACGGCCTCAGACCTTGTTGGTAACCAATGCACAACCAAGTCCATGTCTAACCCGGGCATATCCTCGTATGACCATGCAAACACGTCAGAATAAGACTTAAGAAAATCAAACATCTGTTTTCTCAATAATGGTGACAGCTTTTTACCAATTTGGAGGATCCTTGGTTGTGCTATTTAACCTATGTCAATTGACTCTGTTTCCTCAATTTTAGCCTGGAGACCCTTTTCATGCCTTTCCAATGCAAGTTGGATTTCAAGCGGGGTCTCCCATGATTCATCGTCGTCCTCCTGCTCGAGAGGCTCACAGGGGACAACGTTTGAATCTTCTAGCTGCGATGGGCAAGTGCCCCAATCTGATTTGTCGAGTTCTTGCTCGTTTTCAGGATTGGACACTGACTCATGCATTTCATTTATTGTTGCCATCTGCACTGACTTTTCAATTTCCTTTTGTTCTTTTTGTTCAATTATGGCAATCTCATTACCTATCCCGTGCCCCAGACCTTCCAGATGTGCGTCGGGATTGGTACTAAGATCGCGATGCTCAAGTTGCTTATTTTTTACTATTTTCATTTTCAAACAGATGCAAGTAGTAAGAAGCATTCAGATATTCATTAAAAACTTTAGCAGTAGCTACAACAGAAATTTCAGAGGTGGCAGAAACCCCCTTTGGAATAGTAGCTTTGCTGATAGCGAAAGGTGTGGCGCTCCAGTTCTTGAGTGGTGCCTTGTCTTCCTTGCTGACAATGACTGCTGCTTCTGGTGCTTCAGCTAATACCATGTTGGCGCTGTCATCAGAAGATATGCAGATAGGATCTTGTGCTGCGCCTCCTACTAGCTTGTTCTGGCTTCTTTCTGACTAGGAACCAGACTCTGATGATATCCCCATCCATACTCCACTGAGGGGGATTGCCATTGGTATCTCCTCCTCGGGTGGTGCGTAGGCGATGGTAACTCCGTTGGCCGGGTAAATTCTGGGAGGTGTAAACGCTATGGGTATTCCCGTCGGTATCCCATGCACAGTAGAAAAGTAAGCTGGCGGTGCCCACTTGCCATAAGTTGAGTGGTACACTTCTGCGGGCACTGGCCCCAGCACCTGAGGCATGCTGCGGAACATCTGGTTCAGACCATCACGAGTTCCGGGGTGTGGGATGTAGGGAGGTGGAGGAGGGGACCTCGGCCGACGGCTTGGCGCTCCTGAGTTGTCTCGCCCTTCCATCATGCATACGTACATAATGGGCCCTTCTTCTTTGGATTCTTCCCCAAGAGTCGCTAGCGGTGCCTCTATGGCCACTATTGGGAGGACTGGTATCCCTTCAAGGATGACCGGCTCCTTCAATGGAGCAAATGCTATGGTGACATCATCCACAGAGTCCAGGGCGACCAACGCTGGCAGGTTGTTTGGCGATCCCTCAGGGGCCAAGGGGTCCACTTCTATTGCATCTTCAATCATTTCCATAGATGGTGGTTCCGCCCAGAGCATCTGAGCCAGGCCTTGCAGGTAATCCTCTTCCATGGCAGGGATGTCCAGAAACTCATCTCCCCACCCTTGGGGGACTATGTTCTCGATAGCTTGGGCTGCCTCACGCTCCATGTTAGTGAAGCAGTGATACAAGTTTCCGTGCACGCATATGGGCCAGTGGGGGTCTCGTCCTTCAATTCTAGCCCTTTTCCTTTCAGCACGATTCCCAAGGAGCCGGGAGTAGTCTTCTGGCTGTGGCTTGAACCCCAGTCCAAACCCAGTAGTCTGCTCGTAAGGTTGGATGGCCACCTTGGTGCCTTGCTTGTACTTGCCCAGTCCTTCTCCTGCTCTGAGGCCCCAGTTTGCGCAGTCAGAAGTGCTAAACATGCATTTTCTTTTCTTCTTCGAAAGTCTTTGCCCCCTTGCAGATTCGGGGATATGATTCACTTGCACCATCTCCACAGCTTGGAAATTGAGGGTGGTGGGCAACTCATAGTCCACATAGGGTACTCCGACCCTTTCGAATTCTCGGTGATCCTCGGCATGTACTGTTATGAGCTCGTTGCCTGATATGAACCGGACCATTCTATGCAGCGTGGAAGATACTGCTCCTACCTGATGTAGCCAAGGCCTCCCGATCAGCAGGTTGAATGAGGCGTTGATATCCATGAGTTCAAACTCCATGCTAAAGGGCCTATCTGCAATTATGATCACCAGAGTGACCTCTCCCAGTGAGTCTCTTCTGGCGTTGTCAAAGCCTCTGACGTTATGAGCGCTTGGCTTGATCATTGAAGGATTCAGCTGCAGGCTATGGAACGTCCTTATTGGACATATATTCAGGGTCGACCCATTGTCGATCATGGCCCGCTTGACAATGTGGTCGACGCACTTCACGGTTATGTAGAGCGGCTCTGTATGGTCACAACCCTCAGGAGGCAGATCTGCTGCTGAAAAGGAGATGGCCTGGGGTGCCATGATCACTGACACCACTGCCCCTAGCTGTTCAGGATCAATGCTTTCTGGTACATGTGCGTCGCCCAGAACCTTCATCAGTACTGCCCGGTGCTTTTCTGAGTCAATCAAGAGTCTCATTATGGAAATCTGGGCGGGTACCTTATTCAATTGCTGGAGGAGGTCATACTCTGGAGTGAACACACTGTGATGCAAGTCTATGATTTCTTCCTCCGTGGCCTTGCCCTTTCTTTTGAGGGTCTGTGGCGATTCTGTGACCACGTCCTTCCCTTTTTATTTTCTCTTTGCTTCTGCCTCTGTTCCTTTCTCTGGTGCGGGTGGGGGGTCGGTGTTTACGTATCGACCGGATCGGGTGATCCGATCGATTTCTGCTTCAATGGTGGTGGTGGATGTATGGTAGAAAGATTGAGTGAGGTAGGGTGGAGGTACCGCATTGTACAAGGGCGGTTCCAGGTTGAGTCGTGAGAGGTTGAGGGCGGGTGTTTTAAATGAAAGGGAAAAAGGGTCTTGCGGAGGCAAGTCCATGGGGTCGTGGATGCCAAGGGTCAGAGGGCCGGGGTGAGAGGTGGGGGTAGAGTAGAAGAACTCATCGTCTTCAGATGGGGGGAAGTGCACCAGAGGGAGATCCATAAGGGAGTCATCTCCATCTCTTTCAATAATATTCACAGTCTTGCTTACTTCTGCTGGCGTGTCTCCAGAGTCTGTATTAGTGGACTTGTCCGAGCTCTCATACGGGTCGGGCAGGTTGGCAAGCTCAGGAGTAGATGGTGGTTCCCCTTCTACTGTGACATGGGAGGGGCCAGGCCACTCCGACGTACCAGGGGAGAGGGATCCCGAACTCGGCTCAGCTGACAGGGGATCAGTGAGGGACTGTAGATCCGGCTCTGATGTTGCAGACATATACTCAGGAGGCCATTCAGTGGATAACTGAGGAGGCACTCTGGAACTGCCCATTGACGAGTCCTAGATCTGAGGTCTATCCCGGATCTGGAATTCACTGGAACTGCCCACTCCTTCTCTGCGTGGAGGGGATGGGGAATCACTGATCCATCCGCATTGTATGGGATTCCATGGCCCCGTGACTTCCTCACTGCTCTGCGGTTCATCCCTGATCAAACATATGTTGGCGCCTGCCCTTTCCTTAACTGTAATTGCCGTTGGGTGGGTTTCCACTCGAATCTGTACCTTCACTGTCTACCTCGGTTGGCCAATAAGTACGGAAGGATCTAGCTGCCCCATACCCTGATCACTGCTTACTTGATTTGCTGCCTGTGAGACATGGGAAAAAATCACCGGAGTGATCATCCCTCCGTCAACACACGGGCTCATCGCAAAAATGGGAGAGTCGCCACCATTCATGATTTTGGGGTGAGAATGGACACCAAAGAGTTCAAAATAAGCAAAAAGTGAAAAAAGAAGCATTCTAGGATAAAAATAATCCTACTTGAAAATCAAATCCAGAGATGGGTAAGGGGATTAGATTATGAACGGGGGAAGGTGTTAGGCACCCCCATTCATCCACACGAAGTGGTTGCCAAGTGTATGTTCATGCAAAAAATAGAAAGCTTGCTAAAATCATAGAAAACCTTGAAAAAGGATTAATGTATGATATTTTCACATGAAAATCCAAATGAATTTTGGGTTCTCCTTTTATGTCAATATCATTTCTGGAACATTAAAGAGGTGGAAATCAAAGCACAAGTTGCTCAAAACCAAGTTAAATCAAATCCGGGAAGTTTGGTAAAAAAGTATGCCATTTGTCTTGAAATCATTCAAATACAATTTTAAATCAAATCAAACCAAATCCATTTGAAAGATTATAGTAAATAAGGGTCTCATGCAAAATTTCACTTCATTCCAATAAAAAACCTAGGAGTTATGCTCCTTTGAAGTTGCTGCTGGGGATTTTTAAAAGTGGTAAGTGGGCAACTTTGGAAAATTGTCTAGAAAAATCCACTACATAGAAATCCGTGAAATTTGGTGTGATTGAAGTCTGTATGGCCATATTTCCAGAGAAACTAGCCTCATACAAAAATCCCTTCGGACGTGCCTTGGGTGGTCTCCCGAACAGGACACGAAGATCACAGATTTACCCAGAAAAATGCAAATGAGCAGTTTTGAGTAAATCGGCTACCAATAATTCAAATGGAATCCAAAAATTATGAAACCAACTGGATTTGAAAATAGACTCATAAAGGAGTACTCAGAAACAAAAATCACTCGAATCGGACTTAAAACGAACACATGGCGGTCCGTCGAAGTGACAAGTTCTGTATTTGAACCTGAACTGTCCACTTAACTTCGACAGAGAGGTGTCAAAAATCCGCTAGATAGAAATATGTGAAATTTGGTGGACATAAACTAGACAGTCTCACCTTTCCCATGGTTCTGGAATCGCCCCAAAATTCATCCGGATAATGAAGTTACGGACGTCCGAAGTAAGGGTACAGGTGCTGTCAAGCTAAGCCACTTTTGAAGAAATCCAAATCCGAAAATTGACAAAAAGTGTGTGATTCGTGTGAGATGAATCCAAAACCTTTAAAAAACATTTAAAAACACTCCAGAATTTGATTGAGGCCATTTATTTGAGTTTTATCACAATAAATGCAATAAACCCCAAATATGAGCCTATCCCGCCAAAAAAGTGTAATATGTGTGCAAAAGTGAAAAACCAAGCAAGATTAATACACATGCATATAGATTCAACAAAATAGGTTCTAGCATAGCCTAGGGTTCCGTTCCATTATCGTTTCCCTCTGTTCTCTTTAAGATAATCAAGGGTACTTTGAATATGGAACGGTTTACAATCAATCAAAAAGGCCTTATGCTACATAGGTTCTAGCACTAGGGTCAATCCCCAGTCTCGTTTCTCCTAGATCCGCCTTCACGTTTTACGGCTAGGGGAGTCTTGAGATACTTTGAGCCAGGGAAGGATTTCCACACATACAAACAAGGCTTTACACTACAGAAAGGTAGAAGAAGAGATCTAGATCTAGGAATGTAAAGACAGAAAATAAAAAGAAAAGTTGAGGCTTACCTGAGTTCTGGAGGCGATTCCACAGCGGTTTTCTTTTTCTCTTGGAGTTCTTCTTTGCGAGAATTCAAAACAAGAGTTGTGTGCCATTTGCTCAAGGAGGAGGCTCCTATTTATAGGCAAGGGCTAAGGTCATTGGTAGACACAACTTAATGTCTAGAACCCCTCCAACCTAAACCCTAAGGTCATTTCCGAGATTCCCCTCATTTAATGAGGGACATGATGGTAAAAGTGAAAAGCCCTCGGAAAACCCTAATTTTGAGCAAACTTAAGGTATCCGGTATATCAGGCCGGATAACAAAGGGCCTTAAGGTATCCGGTACATGGTACCGGATACGCTAAGGCCCACATGTATCCGGTATGAGTATCCGGATACGGGAAAGAGTACTTGTATCCGGATTGAGTATCCGGATACAGGTAAAAGTTTATTTTCTTCAAATTCTGTGCTGGCTTTCCAGGAGATAATGATTTTTGATGATTGTTTGTGCAATTTGGGGTGTCTACAACTGCCCCTCTTTGTGGGAGCTGCGAAGCAGTGAGCTGCAAAGAGTAGACAAGCCCAAATTGCATTCCCTTGAGCATGATTTGCTCGGTTTAATTCAATTTCTGTAGAAAACCATTTTTGAGTGGAGATTTGCCAAAAAGCCCTCACTTTAAGGGGGCATCTCTCCAAGAGTTCTTAAATTCCACTGAGCTCTCGTGGCTATAAGTGGATTTTAAGCCCAAAAATAGGATTTTTGAAAAACTGATTTTTTATCAAACCAAGTTGAAAATTGAGTGGATATCATCCTTTTGACCAGGCACATTTCCCAAAGTTGTCCCGAATTCCACAGAGCTCTCGTGGCTGTGAGGTGGATTTCAAGACAAAAATAGGATTTTGAGAAAATAGAAATTGTAGCACAATTTTGCTCTTTCCTTTTCCTTCTCTTTTTTTTCTTTTCTTCTCTTTTTTTTTCTTTTTCTCTTTTTTTTCTTCTTTTTTTTTTCTTTTTTTTTCATTTCCTTTTCTTCTTTTTTTTTTCTTTTCATTTTTCTATTCTTTTCTGTTTTTTTCTCTATTTTTTTCTGTTTTTTTTTCTTTTTTCTTTGGTATCCGGTATGTATATCCGGATAATCAAGGGTCTGCGGATATCCGGCCTGAGTATCCGGATCCTCCAAGTTTTATAAGTCGCGCGCGACCGCGACTTTTCCCCTTCTCTTCTTTCTTCCCCGATTACAAAGACCGGACACCTTCTCTTCTTCTCCACCCCGACTGTTGCTCTTTTCTTCTCCGACGATTCCCCGGCGATTCTTGGAGCTCCGGCGACTACTATTGACGCCGGCGACACTCACTCCCTGCTGCGACCAAGCCCTAGCTCGCCATTTTCGGGTTTTCGCTTGATTTTGCTCGACGAGTTCGCCCAAGCTCCGGTGATTCCACGGCTTGGTGTTGGAGCAGCGATTTCCTTGGAGTTCCTACGACCAGCTTGACCTATTCACCTGCAACCAGGTCTTCCCTTCTCCACTGCCGATCAAACAGTAAGGGTGTCTCGGCAATTTTCAATTGGACAAATTTCTTATCCCTACCGAATTGCAAATTCCACATAATATTTTGCTTTGATTGTTGGTTGAATTTAGTTTATTTGTAAACTAATGCTCATTCTTCCACTGTTCTTGCCGAATTTGACATTGAGTGGCATGTTTGTTCCTATTCTGGAATTTCTGCAAAGTTTGTGATTGGTGCTTTAATCAAATCTAGCAATTGCCATGATTCTGAATTGCAATCAATTTTTGCTATGATTCTTTCTTGCATTGATTGGAATTCCTGCTGATGAGGAATTCTGGCTTACTTTTGCTTTGACTGTCAATTCTTGAATTGCATGCTTCTTTTTTTTCTGATTGACACCCTGCTGGCATGATCACATTGGCTCTTTCTTAATCTGACCGCCAACTCTTGACTTGAATTGGGATTGCCTGTTGGGGGTAATTTCCAGCTAAATTGCTGATTTTGTAAATGCCATTGATCTTTCCAGATCCAAATATCATGCTGTTTTTTTTTTTTTTTGCAACCCGATTGGACTTTTCACTTTAACACTTTTCCAATAGAGGTGGTGCCTCCATGACTTGTTCTTGAATGGACTTTGCTCTGCACATTGTTTTTCTGATTACGTCTGGTAACCCTGAAAGCAAATTAAGAAAATATTAAGCTTTACAGAAATATCTTAGGACAACATTTGGAAGTGCCTTAGCAATAGAATATCTTGTTAATTGGACAGAAATACCAAATAACCTCGGGACACGATTCACGATGATCTGGAAAAATCATGTAAAACTGAACGTGAACTATAAGCAAAGCAGAATTTCATAAATTTAAACTGAAATTCATAAAACACTTCCCTGTGTAGATGGCTAGGAGTCGTTCCCGAGTTAGAGAGGAGGCTGACCCTGCTGATCAGCCCTCTTCTTCGCGGGCTCGTACGGAGGCGAGTTCCAGCGCCACCGTGTCCGAGCCATTAGGCGACTCTCGAGAGAGCTCTGCTGAGGTAGAATTTCAAGCCCTTTCTCTCTTTTCTTTCTTCTATTCTCCTTTCTGCACAAATCTTCACGCTGTTCCTTTGCAATTCAGCCCGTGGTTGCACCCGCTCGTGGTCGAGGCCGAGGCAGAGGCCGGGTTCAGGATCAGGCCCCTGAGGGCGAGAGAGGCCATGGCAGAGGCCGAGGCAGAGCCAGAGATACGGCTCAGGAGGGGGTTGCTGTAGCCCTTGCAGGAGTTCCTGAGGAGTTGAGGGCCTCTGTGCATGATACAGAGCTCCTCCGTGGCTTGGATAGCCACCCTTCCATGTGCATCAGGGCGGATGTACCTCTTCCGTACCACTCCTCTCATCTGCGAGGCAGCTGGGGCAGATTTAGTGAGTTAGCTCAGTCGCTTTCTCCGGCACTTAGGCGGGAGTTTGGGAGATGTCATCTGGACCACTTTCTTAGCATCCCATCCTTCAGAGCCGACCGTCCGCTTATCTTTGCCATGATGGAGAGATATTTCCCAGAAACGCAGTCATTTCATCTGCCGGACGTGGAGCTGGGGATCCGCCCCTCCGATTTTGTGATGATTACTGGTATTCCGTTGACGGGGCGGACCATTGTCTTGGAGCGGCCTTCTGCGGAGGATATGGGACTTCTCCTGGGATATCAGGCCCTGCCACCTACTGCTTGGGATGGGCGGAGCGGCCGGCTCTCCATTAGCTGGCTGCGGGAGAGTCTGGCTCGTCATTTTGAGAGGAGGCACGAGACCGTCTCTGTGGAGGATGCAGCCTTTGCACCAATCTTCCGACATGTTTTTCTGCTGATGTTGGGGAGCTGCTTCTTCCCGGAGGATACTACCGGTGTCAGTCCGCTATTTCTGGACGCCTTGAGAGATTTCCATCAGACCCGCCAGCTAGCATGGGGTCGGCTGATCTATGGGACCATCTTGGCCGGGCTGTGCCGTGCAGTTCGAGGTCTGGCATCCCCGAGAGGCGATGGAGTTAGCAGCCGGTTCTTCTGGCAGATTCTACAGGTATTGCATTCATCTGTCTGGTTTAATTCCTTAGGCTTTATCTTTTCTTGACTGATTTTTCTTTTGCTAGGTGTTCATGTACACCTATATGACCTTCTTCCGCCCCTCCCCAGTTCCTGAGGTTGCAGATTTCCCTGTGGCCCTGCGATGGTCGGCCCAGGTTCGAGATGCCGATAGGAGCCAGCCTCGTACTGCCCGGGTGCACTTAGAC
Source organism: Buxus sempervirens (assembly GCA_947561395.2). Classification (NCBI taxonomy): domain Eukaryota; kingdom Viridiplantae; phylum Streptophyta; class Magnoliopsida; order Buxales; family Buxaceae; genus Buxus; species Buxus sempervirens. The sequence continues at coordinate 44,650,033 of OX387182.1, read as the reverse complement.
CGTGCCCGCCGATCTGATGTAAGTCCTCTATCTTTTTTCTTTTATTTCCTTTCCTGTATCTTGACTGTATCTGACTACTTTGCTTCTTTGCAGCTCATTCTATCACGTCCAGATGACGGGGATGTCGGAGTTGCCCGTGAGATGGCAGTACAGGATGCTTTTGAGAGAGATCTCCGACGTCAGCCTTACCAGTGCTTCCTTGGGAGGCTTGGTAGGGTGATGTACTTGGGAGAGCGCCTGTACTTCCAGCACACTGGCGCACTTCGCATCCCCGTCCCTCCTCCTGCTGTGGGTCCCGATACCCTCCTTCCTGGCTTCGATGTGGATCAGTTCGATCACTTCCTGGAGGCCGAGGGGCTCACAGTAGCCGGAGATTATGACGAGTGGTTCCAGGGAGTATCTATCGGATGCTTGATGGATCGACCTACTCGTGCCGGGGTGACAGAGATCGGCGGGATCCGTATCCGGATCCACGAGGACACGGTAAGCCTTGTACTCTTCCCATTTTTATCCTCTTTTCCTTCCTTATGCATTTCTGACCACGCTTCCGTTCTTGTTGGTAGGTACACGAGCTGAACTCCATTCGGGACCGGTTCGAGAGCCAGCGGGCTGCGATCGATGATATGATCGCGGAGCACGATGCGGCCGTGGCCCAGCGGGATGCCCGGATCAGGGAGCTGGAGGCCTTAGTTGCTGAGCTCCAGTCTAGACAGGTATCTGGCCTTCTCATATTTTCATTTCTTTCATTATTTGCCTGTTTCTGCTATTCTGATAAGCTTGTTTGACTTGTGCAGGGCCCGGTCTCGGATCAGGATGCTGCCTTCGAGCCTGATTTCCTCATTCCTGACCCGTCTCCTGTTCGGGCTACGGATTCAGCTGCTGATCCTGGTGATGCTCCAGTGATGGTTCCTGAGCCAGAGGAGGTCCCTGCTGCCGACCCAGTGGCTCCTGCAGATGCCCCGGCTGTTCCAGTGATGGTTCCTGAGCCAGAGGAGGTCCCTGCTGCCGACTCAGTGGCTCCTGCAGATGCCCCGGCTGTTCCAGTGATGGTTCATGAGCCGGAGGAGGTCCCTGCTGCTGACCTAGTGGATCCGGATCCTCCAGTGCCTGCTGTAGATATCCCTGGTATGCTTCCTTTCATTTTTCCTCTTTGGTTTATTCTGATGCTTTCATTTCTGATTTTTTTTTTCCTGTTGATCCAGATGTTTCTGCTCCTGGCCATTCTTCTGCTGCCGGGTCTTCTGGAGCTGCGGAAGCAGAGCCTGCTATGGCTGAGGGTCCGGTTGGGCCGGTTGCTGTTGAGCCAGAGGCCTCCTCCCCAGATTCCGCTCCTGCTCTACCCCCAGACATCGAGGAGTATTGCCTGGAGTATCAGCTCCAGCAGGTGGTGGGTCGGCATCCTCGCCATGCAGCCGAGCGTATTCTTGCCTACTCTAGGGGCAGAGCGCTTCGAGGGAAAGGTCGTAGGGATGATCCTGCACAGTAGCAGTAGATTAGGATTTTTCCTTTTCATGTATTGATCTTATCATTCCTTGTACAAAAACTTGAATATATATATGAAAAAAACTTTTTATTCATTCTATCTTGTCTTGCACGTCTTTTGTTCTTAATTTTATGCAATTATGGCATGTAAGCAGGTAAAACAGGTAAAAAATTCGGATTTTTTTCATCCTTAGCTCTTTTTTGCATTTTTCCTTGGTATCCGGTCTGATATACCGGATACATTGATTGGTCTTTGTATCCGGTATGTTATACCGGATACTTGTGCCATCTTTTGTATCCGGTATACTTATCCGGATATGCATAAAGCCTTTTGTATCCGGTCTGAGTTACCGGATACGTTAAAAGATGCTATAAATGCAACCAGCCTCGGGATTTGAGCATTTTTTACGAGTTTTTGAGTTTAGAAACCCCCTTTTTCGCCTTTTTCCTCCTCCTCTTGAGTTCTAGCTTGCTCCCGTCACATCCAATGGAATCCGGATCATCTTCTGCCCCATTATTGTCTGTCCACACTGCCTCCCCTGCAAAACAGCCTTTTAGATCAAAACCCCCAAGTCTCACTAGGTACAATCCTGTGGATTCCTTTTACACAAGGTGGGTTAACTCTATGACCCTAGATGAGGAGAGGAGATGGGGTACTACCAACCTAGGCCATACCCTGCTCATTCCCAAGGTTCCCTTCAGGTGGGAGATTATAGAGGCCATGATTGGTCATTGGGTTCCTGACCTCAACTTGTTCCGTTTCGGGAACCATGAGATGACCCCAACCATTGAGGAGGTGGAAACCATCCTGGGCCTAAGGTTTGATGAGAAGGTGGTGAATCCACCTCTTAGGCCCAGTTACAAGAAGGAAGCTTCTACTTTTTTGGGCATAGGGAAGAAGGACTTGGGGGATTCTGACACCCTTTTGACCCTATCTAAGGCTTTTTTGACTGAGAAGCTTTTGAGGGGAGAAGATAAGGAGGCCCGATTCAATGCGTTGACCCTGATAGTGGTCAACCAGTTGCTTTTCCCACGGGAGGATGACGAGGTGGACTTGGCCTTGATTTCCGTGATATGCCAGGTTAAGGAGCGGGAGAGGTTGGCCCCTATGATTTTAGCTGGGATATATCAGGCCTTAACCGACTGCTACAATAGGAAGTCGAAACGCTTCCTAGCATGTGCCCAGATCCTGCAGGTAAAAAAGTTTTTTTTTTCTTTGCTTTTTTTTGCTTTCTTTTTGCCTTTTTTGTTTTTTTTTTTGTTTTTTTTGTTTTTGTTTTTTTTTTTTGGTTTTTTTTACAATGTGCTGACATATCTCCCTTCCTTTGCAGCTTTGGCTACTTGATCATTTGAGCTAGATTGTAGAGATCAATCGACACTTCTTCCCGAGTCTGAAAGTCCCTCTCTTGATGAGCAACAGGGGGTGCCCTGATATTCCAGGGGGCAAACAGGGCTGGTTCACTTTCTTGGGCTCGCTTCAGGATGACCAGGTGAGATGGCCTGGTACTTATCAGCCTAATGCGGAGACAGTGATTAGCTTCCGAGACCGCAACTTTCTGATTCTGGCTGGCCTGAGGCATGCAGTGCTTTATCTTCCTCTGCGGGTCCTTCGTCAGTTCCGTGCGACCCAGGGGATTATCATCCCATGTGGATATGAGGATCGTCTTGGGCCCCTTTCTATGAAGCTGAATGCCTGGTTGATGAAGGAGTGGTCTTATGTCCGCTTTATGCATGGTCCAGTCTTCTCAGAAGCCCATGTGAAGGATTATCTCTTCTGGATCAAGGAGCAGATACAGACTCAGGCCCCAATACCCGAAGATCCTCCAGTAGTCTTGGCTCCCACCTATGAGGACATTCTAGAGTCTGAGCGGGCTTCTCATAAGCGGCTTCAGCAGATATGGGTACGGGAGGCCCAGGAGCTCAGGATACAGGGCGCTTATCTGGAGAGGCAGCTTGAGGAGCAGATCTCACGCCGTATTGCCGTGGAAGAGAAGTTGGAGGAGCAGAGGCAGGCCCGTTGCTTCGAGGTCCGTATGATCCGGCAGAAGTACCAGGCTACTTTGGCCAGCCTCAGGAGTATGAGGATCAAGCAGGCCCTTTCAGATGAGGTCATTTCCTTCTTAAGTGATCCTGTTGCAGAGGGGGCTTCTGGAGTTATTGCAGCTCAGGCAGCTCGGATTCGGGAGCTTGAGGAGCGGCTAGGAGATAGGGATTAGCTTTATTTCCTGCACATTTTTCATACCTTTGTACAAAATTGAACTCCAATAGTGGAAATACAAAGGATTTAATTCAAAATAAAGTTTTTATATTATTGGCCTCAGAACGCTCAGATGCTTGTAAAAACAAAGGTTTCATGAAAAGTATTTGATTTATCATCACTGGCCAAAGTATAATTTTTCCTTTTTATATTTTTTTGTATTTTTTTGAAATTTGGTCCATGCACTTAATCACCTATAATTAAAGGAATTAGAACCAGGTTAAATAATGAAAAGGGTAGTCCAAAAAATAATGAGGGATCATAACCGTCCATCTTAGGACCTTTAGAGTCATCCCCTACTGCCAAAACTGCCCCATTCTGCTCATGCCAACTTTTCTTAAGGCTCAGATCCCCATGATCAACTCAACCTTTGATTTTCTTTCATTTTTCTTATTTTTTCTTTTTGCCTTTTTGCCAATATTGCCCCTAGCGCCAGTTACGGTTTTCACTAGGGCCGGCTTCTGAATTCCGTCATCACCCATCTTACTCTGATATTTGAATGAACAAGCTAAGATCACCGAGGGCTTAAAAATAGGACGAAATAAAGGCTAGGCTCAGTTTATGAAAGAAAGGGTATTGAAGGCCCAAAATTTTTCAAGTGTGGAGATAGGTCAACCGGATTTACAGTCATGATGAATTTATCCATTTTCCCCCGAATTGCATTTTTTGCATCTTTTTTCCACACTTGGCTTTCATTTGCCATTTCCATTGCTTTTTCTCTCTTTTTCTTTTTCTTTCCTTACTTTGCCCCAATTGGCTTTGCCCCAATTTAAGACTGTAAATCCGGTTTGGGTTATCAAAGAAACGAACCGGCTCAACTTGGCTAGACTAGGGATTAAAATTTTTGAAGGAAATAAAGAAAAATGGCCTCGGATCCTTTCCTAGAAATATTCACTCAAGGAAAATACCTTTTTACCGCATCAGAGTTAATGGGCTCAGGAAAATCTGACCCATCCATTTCTGCTAAGATGAGTGCACCCCCTGACAAGACTTTCTTGACGACATATGGGCCTTCCCAATTGGGCTTGAACTTACCACGAGGATCTTCCAGAAATGGTAGAATTTTCTTTAGCACTAAGTTTCCTTCTTGGAAAGTTCTGGGCCTCACTTTCTTATTGTAGGCCCGGGCCATTCTCTTCTGGTACAACTGTCCATGGCAAAGTGCTTTCAACCGTTTTTCTTCTATCAGGTTAAGTTGATCATGTCTTGACTGGACCCATTCGGCTTCTTCTAGTTCTGCTTCCATGAGCACTCGGAGTGATGGGATCTCTACTTCCACGGGCAAGACTGCTTCCATCCCATAGACTAGGGAGTACGGGGTTGCCCTAGTTGAAGTTCGGATCGAGGTTCTGTAAGCATGTAGAGCAAGTGGTAGCATTTCATGCCAATCTTTGTAACTTACTACCATCTTCTGAATGATTTTCTTTATATTCTTGTTGGCTGCTTCTACTGCCCCATTCATCTTTGGCCTATACGGAGCTGACTTATGATGGGTGATCTGAAACTGCTCACACATTTTCTTCATGTCCTTGTTCTTAATATTTGAAGCGTTGTCTGATACTATGGCACTTGGCAGTCCATAGCGACAAATAGTGTTGTGCTTCAAAAATTTGATCACGTGGTTGCTTGTGATATTTGCGTATGATGCTGCCTCCACCCATTTAGTGAAGTAATCAATCGCTACCAAGATGAATCTGTGCCCGTTCGATGCCTTAGGGGAGATCATGCCGATGACATCTATGCCCCACATAGAGAAGGGCCAGGGTGATGTCATGTTGTGCAGCTCACCTGGGGGTGCATGCTTATTATCTGCATATATCTGACATTGGTGGCACCTCCTGACATGTATACAGCAATCGTGCTCCATGGTCGTCCAGTAGTATCCCAGCCTCAGGATCTTCTTAGCCAGCATGTGCCTACTCATATGGGGCCCACAGACTCCTCCATGTACAGTCTCAATCAGCCTTTCTGATTTAGCCTTGGCAACACATCTTAGCAGAATATCGTTATGCGACCTCTTGTACACATGTCCACCACTTAGTAGAAATTGACCAGCCAATCTCTGTATTGTTCTCTTCTCAGTAGCCGTGGCATTTTCTGGCAAACTCCGATTATTCAAGAAGTTCTTGATATCCTGAAACCATGGTGCTTCTTCTTCTGGCGCTCCCTCTAGAACGAGACAGTAAGCCGGTTCATCTCTAACCTCAATTTCCAGCGGTCTGATGTCTACTCCTTCTGATATGCTGACCATTGAAGCCAAGGTTGCTAGCACATCTGCAAACTGATTCTTGGCCTTTGGCATATAGTTGAAGGAAATTCGAGTTAAATTTGTGCTTATTTCTTCCAAATACTGGTGATAGGGGATCAATTTGTGATCATTGGTTTTCCACTCACCAGTTGTTTGGAAGATGATAAGACTCGAATCCCCGTATACGTCAAGTTCCTCTACTCCATGATCCATGGCTGCTTGCATTCCAATTATGCATGCCTCATATTCTGCTATGTTATTGGTGCACTGGAATCTCAGCTTTACTGCAATTGGGATGTGTGAACCATCTGGTTTAACCAAGACTGCCCCTATTCCGTTTCCATTCATATTGGCGGCCCCATCAAAGAACATCTGCCAAGAACTCTCATTTTCCTCTTCTTCAGTGTACAGAATTGCCTCATCTGGGAAGTTGGTCTTCAAGGGTTGATATTCTGGCATAGGATGTGCAGCCAGGTGATCAGCTATGGCTTGACCCTTGATCGCCTTCTGGGTGATGTATGTGAGGTCAAACTCGGACAGTAGCAGTTGCCACTTTGCCGTCCTGCCAGTCAGTGCCGGTTTCTCAAATAAATATTTCAGCGGGTCCATTCGGGATATCAATAGTGTGGAGTGACTAAGGAAATAATGCCTTAGCCTCTGAGTGGCCCACACTAGAGCACAGCAAGTCTTTTCCAATGATGAATACTTGGCTTCATATTCCGTGAATTTTTTACTCAGATAGTAAATTGCCCTTTCTTTTCTACCAGTCTCATCATGCTGCCCCAAGACAGATCCCATCGATGTTTCCAACACTGACAAGTACAGGATCAGTGGTCTTCCTGGAGTTGGTGGCACTAGCACAGGTGGGTTCAGCAAATACCTCTTTATTGTGTCAAATGCCTGCTGGCAGTCCTCATTCCAGACCGTCGGGTTATCTTTCCTCAAAAGTTTGAAAATTGGTTCACAGATAGCAGTGAGCTGTGCTATGAACCGGCTTATGTATTGAATCCTTCCAAGAAAGCCCCTGACCTCTTTCTCGGTTCTGGGTGCTGGCATTTCAATTATGGCCTTGGCTTTAGCCGGGTCTATTTCGATTCCTCTTCGGCTCACCATAAACCCAAGCAACTTTCCTGATGTAGCCCCAAAGACGCACTTAGCCGGGTTAAGCCGTAAACTGTACTTCCTGAGCCGATCAAACACTTTCTTCAGATTGATCAAGTGGTCCTCCTCTTTGCATGATTTGGCGATCATATCGTCCACGTAGACCTCCATTTCCTTATGGATCATGTCATGAAATAGTGCAGTCATGGCCCGCTGATATGTTGCCCCAGCGTTCTTAAGCCCAAACGGCATGACTGTATAGTGGAATGTGCCCCAAGGTGTGATAAATGCTGTTTTCTCTTGTTCCTCCTTAGCCATCTTGATCTGATTATATCCCGAGAACCCATCCATGAAAGAGAACAGGCTGTGTACCGCAGTATTATCGACCAGAATGTCGATGTGTGGAAGCGGAAAATCGTCCTTTGGGCTTGCCCTGTTCAAGTCTCTATAGTCCACGCACATTCGGACCTTCCCGTCCTTCTTTGGTACCGGCACTATGTTTGCGAGCCACTCCGGGTACGTAGAGACTGCCAAAAATCCAGCTTGGAACTGTTTGACCACTTCATCCTTGACCTTCAGAGTCCACTCAGGTTTCAATCTTCTCAGCTTCTGCTTAATCGGCTTAACCCCTGGCAAAATTGGCAACTTGTGCACTACCATGTCCGTGTCCAACCCCGGCATGTCCCGATATGACCAAGCAAACACATCCTTGTAATCTGCCAAGAACTGTGACATTTCATTTTTCTGCACATCAGACAAGCATGACCCGATTTTTACAATTTTTGGGTCATCTTTGGTCCCAAGGTTTATGGATATGGTCTCCTCAATATTAGGTTGGACCCCCTTTTCATGACGTTCCAATTGGTATTCAATTTCTTTTTGAACGTCTTCTTCTTCGACCTCAGTCTCTTCTTCGACCCCCATGAGATCAAAGTCAAGCTCAAGATCGAAGTAATATTCAACCTGGTCCAATTCGGTCTGATTATATGGTTCATAAGTGGTTTGGGCCTTTTTGAAAAATTTAAATTTCCTAGAAAAAATAGAAAAATCTTTTTGGGTTTTTTGTGGGCCTTCTAAACATAATTCCCCTGAAGACGAAGGCCTATTAGAACCTTCAGGGAAATGGCATTCCACTATTGGAGTTTTTTTTGGAAGCCGCGTTAGTTTGCCGAACAAACACTGCTTCAAAGGTAAGGGGAGTTTCCTCCCAATTGTTCATTACAAAATTTTGGGGAGTAGGGGAAATAGGGAAAGCCTGCTCCTCAAGCCCAGCATCCGATGCCATCATCACCGGGTGGGTACTGCCCTTTTCTGCTACGGGGCTCAATCCAGAAATGACCTTGTCTGGAATCTTCACTGCGGCCCAGTCAATAAATGGCAGTTCCATGTCTGCCCCTGTCTTTTCACCTTCAGTCATGGCGAAGAATGCACCAACATCTTCAGAAAAGTCCACCTGCTGCTCGGGCTGTGGTCCAGGCCCATCCACGGCTCCCAGTATTGGAGATGGGTTATAGGGTTGTAGGGCAGAAACAACAGGCTTCTGAAATGGGTTGACATTTCGGTATGGGGGTTTGGACTGGTCTATGGGAGGAGAAATTTGGATTATATAGGAGGGTTTTGGAAAGTTCAACCTTAGATGCAGGAGTTTTCCTCTGCTTCTGCTCTCCCCTTCTTCATATTTCATTCTTCTCTAGCCTCTGGGCTTGAAGCCCAACCCTACCTTGGGGATCAGTCTCTTAGCCGTGATTGGCTCCACCATCCCCTGCAGACTGATCCCCAGGCCTTTCCCCGGGTGAAAGTGGTATTTCTCCATCACTTTCTTGACCATTTTTTCTGCAGTGGTCCCCTTCTCCTTCTTTTTCTCACACCCCCCAGGTATGTAATTTACCGCCTCAAATTGAAATGAGTGGAATGCAATCTTGTCAACAGTCAAGTCCACATTGATTAATGGTACATCAAGTGACACAATGGGCGGCACCAAGTTTTCGGCTAGGACTGTTATCACCCTTTGCCCTCTTATATATTTCACCCTCTGGTGGAGCGTGGATGGTATTGCCCTAGCCGAATGTATCCACGGCCTTCCTAGGAGCAGATTGAAGGCTGCGGGTATATCCATCACCTCAAATGTGATGTTAAAGATATTCGGCCCAATTGTGACCGGCAGTTCAATCTCCCCTAGGGAGTGGGTCTTGGAGCTATCAAAAGCCCTTACTATCCGCCCATTTCTTTTGATCCTTGACTGGTCCAGACCCAGCTTGGTAAAAGTGATTAACGGGCAAACGTTTAACGCTGACCCGTTGTCAATTAAAACCCGTGCAACCATGCAGCCCTTACAAAGCACAGTGATGTGCAAAGGGTCCACATGATAACACCCACCTGGGCTGATCTCACCCTCTGAGAAACTTATCACATTATGTGACAAGATTTGACCAACCATTTTACCAAGCTGGTCCGGATCAATGGTCTGGGATACGTGTGCACTCTGTAGCACCCTTAACAATGCATCCCTGTGCTTTTCAGAATTCAGCAAAAGGCCCAGTATTGAAATCTGGGCCGGGACCTTGTTTAGCTGATCCACAAGATTGAATTCACTCTTTTTTATTATTTTAATGAGGTCTGCTGCCTCATTTTCTGCACCCTGGGGGGTGTCTTCTCCTACTTTATTTTTTCCTTTTTGTTTTCTTTTTTCTTCATTCTCTTTTTCTATTTTTTCTTTTTCTACTTCTGTCTCTTTCTCTTTCTCTTCACCCCCTGCACATCTCCCTGACCTCGTCATGAGGTTCACCTCCTCCTGGTTCGGGTTTCTAACCGCTGGAACCGTAGCCGTGATTCCCTCGCTGTAGTTCCATGGTACAGCGGCCTTTGAATAGGCTAATTTAGGGATGTCAACCACTAGTGGCTGGAGTTTGGACCGGGATGTATGGGCCGGTTTAGGGATAGTATGGGCTGGCTGCACATTTACAACCAGGGGTTGAAGTTTGGATTTGGTGGGGACAGAAGAAGTGATGGAAGCAGTGGTGGGGTCAAGATTGATGACCAGTGGAGCCTTAGACGGCTTGGATGGGGAATAAGTGGGTGGACTGCAATTGAAGACCAATGGAGGCCTTGCAGTATTTATCTGGGCCATCAGAGAAGAGACCCGGTTTAAGGAGGAGCTTATGTCCTCAGCAGCAAGATTATTTTTTTGGGAGACCATGTTGATCTCCTCCTCTTCCTCCTCTGGGAAAAATCGGACCTGGACTGTGGTCCCCACAGGGGCTATGAGCTGTGATGGGTCAAAGGCCCTTCTGGTGGTGGATATGGCTGTGATGGAGTTGGATGGGCCTGCCCCATTGTGGTAAGGCAGAGGGTTCTGCCCAATATCATTCCCGGACGGGGCCGGTGCAGCAGTGTTGAACACCAAGGCCTTCTGGTCCAACAAATCCTGAACTGCATGCTTCAGCACCCAGCAGTTATCAGTAGAATGCCCCGGTGCACCCATGTGGAAATCACAGGTGACCGATGTGTCAAAATTTCTCCCCCTGGTGGCATTCGGGTTGAGCTCTTTCAGAGTCAAGTATTCACCCTTTAGCAGGGTTGGCAATAGTTGGGAAAGAGATATGGGTAGAGGGGTGAAAACCCGGTTCTTTCTTGCTGCGAACCAGGCATCCCGCTCCTCCTTAGAAAAAGTCCTCCTTGTGTTAGCTGGCACAGAGGGAGGGAAGTTGACATTCAGCGGGGTCTGGTACGACTGCTGGGCCTGCTGGGCCTGTTGGGGTGCAGAGATGTTGACGTGCAGTGGCTTCTTGGCTGGAGGAGCCTGGACCAGGTTCACCTCCCTTCTTTTCGAGCCCCCGTCTTTTTGAATCCGGCCCCTTTTTTCTGGGCCATGGAGGCCGAGGAATCAGACTGCCCAGCTAGAGTAGAGTAGTCTATCAGCCTTCCTGACCTGACCCCTTCCTCGATCCGGTCCGCTACTTGTACCAGGGCTGCAAAGTTTGTGGTGATCTGACCCACCAGATGGTTGTAAAGGGGCTGCCCCAGTGTGCCCATAAATGTGGAGATCATCTCCGGCTCTTGCATAGGTGGCCTGACCTGGGAGGCGGCCTCTCTCCATCTCTTGGCGTACTGCCGTACCGGTTCATCTTTCTCCTTGGTCATCCTCATCATGTCGTACCGGTCCGGCACGATCTCAGAGTTGAACTTATATTGGTCTAAGAAGGCGTCGGCTAGGTCCTTCCACCTCCTGATCCTTCCATGGTCCACTGTAGCGAACCACCGAAGGGTTGACCCGGTCAGACTCCTCTGGAAGAGCTGGATCAGTATGCCATCATCCCGGCCAAACTGGCACAGGGCCCTGCAGTATAATTTGAGATGGCTCAATGGGCAGCCCGTGCCATCAAATTTATCGAAGTCTGGGCACCTGAACTTAGCCGGTAGACAGACGTCCGGGTACATGCACAGGTCTTCGAAGGTGGTGCCTGCATGGCTGCTTCCCCCCTTCACTTCCTTCAGCTCTGCCTGGATCCTCTCTATCCTGAGCAGCATTTTCTTTTCCATCTCATCTCGCGCCTTTTCTTTTTCTAGCTCTTTCTCAGACTCCGCAGTATTTTCCCTGATCAGAATGGGCTCAGGAACTGGTTCAGAAATGGGCTCAGGCATGGGCTGAGCCGGAGGCGGAATATAGGCCTGAGGTGGTGGTGCCGGATGGGAAGTAGAGGCTTGATTTTGGGCCTGGGCCTGAGCCGCCAGTAGGTCCCCCAGCATCTTGGCCAGACCGGCCACTTGCTCCTGCAGTTGAGTAAAGTCCTGAGCGGGGACAGTAGCTTGGGCTTGGTTCTCTTCAGTATTCATGGCTCTTGCTTTGGATCTGGTCACGGGAGCAATGACTGCAAATAAGTGCACCTGGGTCGAAAGTAAATGTACCTGATTAAGAAAAACAAAGACATAAGTCAGCTTCCATTTAATTTGAAACACACCCCTATAAATGTAGACAAATAGGTCAGGTGAACACCAATCCAGATTTTTTCTTGTTTTTTTATTTTTTTTTTGTTTTTTTTTTGTTTTGATTTTGTGTTGGAATATTCTAGGACTTCCAAGGGTCCCAATTTTTTTTTTGATTTGATTGATAAAAATAACCAACCAAGGTTTTCATGGAATATTCTGGGGCTTCCAAGGGTCCCAATTTTTTTGATTTGATTGATAAAAATAACCAACCAAGGTTTTCATGGAATATTCTAGGGCTTCCAAGGATCCCAATTTTTTTTGATTTGATTGATAAAAATAACCAACCAAGGTTTTCATGGAATATTCTAGGGCTTCCAAGGGTCCCAATTTTTTTTTTGATTTGATTGATAAAAATAACCAACCAAGGTTTTCATGGAATATTCTAGGGCTTCCAAGGGTCCCAATTTTTTTTGATTTGATTGATAAAAATAACCAACCAAAGGTGTCTTGAAATATTCTAGGGCTTCCAAGTATCCCACAAATGTTTTGATTTGATTGATAAAAATAACCAACAAAAGGTGTCTTGGAATATTCTAGGTCTTCCAAGTATCCCACAAATGTTTTGATTTGATTGATAAAAATAACCAACCAAAGGTGTCTTGGAATATTCTAGGGCTTCCAAGTATCCCACAAATGTTTTGATTTGATTGATAAAAATAACCAACCAAAGGTGTCTTGGAATATTCTAGGGCTTCCAAGTATCCCACAAATGTTTTGATTTGATTGATAAAAATAACCAACCAAAGGTGTCTTGGAATATTCTAGGGCTTCCAAGTATCCCACAAATGTTTTGATTTGATTGATAAAAATAACCAACCAAAGGTGTCTTGGAATATTCTAGGGCTTCCAAGTATCCCACAAATGTTTTGATTTGATTGATAAAAATAACCAACCAAAGGTGTCTTGGAATATTCTAGGTCTTCCAAGTATCCCACAAATGTTTTGATTTGATTGATAAAAATAACCAACCAAAGGTGTCTTGGAATATTCTAGGGCTTCCAAGTATCCCACAAATGTTTTGATTTGATTGATAAAAATAACCAACCAAAGGGTTTTTTTTTTCATTTTTGCTGAATTTTCTCAGTTTTCAAGTTCCAAAGTTTGACTGACACATGTTTGAGTTGAGTTGGTGCCAAAAAATATGACACCTTGGTTTCCTCTTTGATTTTCAAACTTAGGTTAAATCCTGAAAGAATATTTTATTTTATTCTTTTTTGTTTTTCTTTTTTTTTTATTTTTTTTTGTATTTTTGGGAACATTTCTTATGTTCTTTTTGGGGTGCCTAAGGATTATCCACAGTGTTTTAGGCATTTTATTTTGAAAATTTGGGCTGAAAAGCCAATTTGTGCATTTTTTGAATGTATCCGGTATACTATACCGGATAAGAATATGCCTTATTGTATCCGGTCAACCTAACCGGATATACGCATATGCCTTTGTATCCGGAAATATATACCGGATATGAACAGAGTTGTTATTAACCGGCCTGAGTTGCCGGTTATTGCCGAAATGGCCCTTTTTGACTCATTTTTTCACTAGATTAGTTTTTTTTCATTCCCAATTGATGTTCACCTTAATTTGACCTTCAAAACTTGCCCCAAATTGGGCTTGGACATCATACTTGCAAAATTCCCTAAATTTAGGAAAAGAACATGGCTTTACCTTGCCACCTTGTATTACCTTCATTCAATATGGTATTCACATTATACCTTGGCCTGTAAAACATGCAAACGGCCTTCCCACATTTACACCCAATTCCCCAAACGCAATTGTGTGCTTTTAGCTGAAAACGTGTTTCTCCACCTTCAAGCGTATGGTTTTTGGGTTTTGGCTTAATTGGCAACTTAGAACTCAAGTCTAGTGATGCCCGGAATCGAATCACAGATCCCATTGTCATCACATCATTGACTCAAATTCTAAGGTAAATGTTTTCACTTTCGCTTTCCGAAGTCACGACCTCGGTGCGCCAAGCTACACACATTCATGGTTCAACTTCCTAATAGGTAAAGGGTAGGCTGTGCAAATTGTTTCAAGTGCTCAAGTGCAATTTTAAATTGTGGTAACATTCACAACGTCCCAGCCCTTTGCCACTCTTTTTCGTAGCCATGCATTCAATTTCAAGCCAAGGTACTAATGACAAAGATAATGAAGCTAAATACAAGCAAGCAAGCACCAAAGTAACCAAATATGCCCAAAAAATATTACATGCCCAAAAAGTGTTATACAAAACATGTCATTTGTACAAACAACAACTAAACCATGGAAGCATGCTTGACCCAAAAGCATTCCCTAAAATTCCAGATTTTCATGCCTTTTTCATGCTCAAAGTGTACCATTTACCCCAAATTGAAGCCTAAAATTTTAGCACTTACTTGGCATGATACAAGAAAGGTTTTGATGATTTAAACATGCTTGAAAACCCCCAAATATGCACTGAAATTTCCAGAATTTTCATGCTCAAAAGTGCATCCCTTATACCCCAAATTAATGCCTAAAAGTTTAGCAACTACTTGACATGCTATATTGGTGAACATGCTAAAAAAAATCTACAATGTGCACTAAAATTCCAGATTTCATGCTCTTGGTTTTCATGCTCAAATCAAATCCCCCTATACCCCAAATCAAAGGCATAGCATAACAAAAATTTTTAAGCACAAAAAAGCATGCTTTATGGGAATCATGTTTGAATACCCCAAAAATTCTGAACTCCTAGATTTCATGCTTCTAATTCTCATGTTCAAACCATGGTATTCAAAATCCAAATTAGAGCATGTTATCACCAAATGCATCAAAATCATGCTTCAAGATAGGCTTCTCTTAAATCAATCTTTAGGCAACATCAATCAAAACATACATGACTTGATCCATATAAAATTCAAAAGCATCCCAATCTGATTTGAAATACAAGAATATACACAAATAAAGTAAACAAAATAGCAAGCATTCAAAAAGTAAAGAAAAAGCATGAACATACAAAAAAAAGCTTAAATCCACAAGTCCCCAGCAGAGTCGCCAGTTGTGAGACATGGGAAAAAATCACCAGAGTGATCATCCCTCCGTCAACACACGGGCTCATCGCAAAAATGGGAGAGTCGCCACCATTCATGATTTTGGGGTGAGAATGGACACCAAAGAGTTCAAAATAAGCAAAAAGTGAAAAAAGAAGCATTCTAGGATAAAAATAATCCTACTTGAAAATCAAATCCAGAGATGGGTAAGGGGATTAGATTATGAACGGGGGAAGGTGTTAGGCACCCCCATTCATCCACACGAAGTGGTTGCCAAGTGCATGTTCATGCAAAAAATAGAAAGCTTGCTAAAATCATAGAAAACCTTGAAAAAGGATTAATGTATGATATTTTCACATGAAAATCCAAATGAATTTTGGGTTCTCCTTTTATGTCAATATCATTTCTGGAACATTAAAGAGGTGGAAATCAAAGCACAAGTTGCTCAAAACCAAGTTAAATCAAATCCGGGAAGTTTGGTAAAAAGTATGCCATTTGTCTTGAAATCATTCAAATACAATTTTAAATCAAATCAAACCAAATCCATTTGAAAGATTATAGTAAATAAGGGTCTCATGCAAAATTTCACTTCATTCCAATAAAAAACCTAGGAGTTATGCTCCTTTGAAGTTGCTGCTGGGGATTTTTAAAAGTGGTAAGTGGGCAACTTTGGAAAATTGTCTAGAAAAATCCACTACATAGAAATCCGTGAAATTTGGTGTGATTGAAGTCTGTATGGCCATCTTTCCAGAGAAACTAGCCTCATACAAAAATCCCTTTGGACGTGCCTTGGGTGGTCTCCCGAACAGGCCCCGAAGATCACAGATTTACCCAGAAAAATGCAAATGAGCAGTTTTGAGTAAATCGGCTACCAATAATTCAAATGGAATCCAAAAATTATGAAACCAACTGGATTTAAAAATAGACTCATAAAGGAGTACTCAGAAACAAAAATCACTCGAATCGGACTTAAAACGAACACATGGCGGTCCGTCGAAGTGACAAGTTCTGTATTTGAACCTGAACTGTCCACTTAACTTCGACAGAGAGGTGTCAAAAATCCGCTAGATAGAAATTTGTGAAATTTGGTGGACATAAACTAGACAGCCTCACCTTTTCCATGGTTCTGGAATCGCCCCAAAATTCATCCGGATGATGAAGTTACGGATGTCCGAAGTAAGGGTACAGGTGCTGTCAAGCTAAGCCACTTTTGAAGAAATCCAAATCCGAAAATTGACAAAAAGTGTGTGATTCGTGTGAGATGAATCCAAAACCTTTAAAAAACATTTAAAAACACTCCAGAATTTGATTGAGGCCATTTATTTGAGTTTTATCACAATAAATGCAATAAACCCCAAATATGAGCCTATCCCGCCAAAAAAGTGTAATATGTGTGCAAAAGTGAAAAACCAAGCAAGATTAATACACATGCATATAGATTCAACAAAATAGGTTCTAGCATAGCCTAGGGTTCCGTTCCATTATCGTTTCCCTCTGTTCTCTTTAAGATAATCAAGGGTACTTTGAATATGGAACGGTTTACAATCAATCAAAAAGGCCTTATGCTACATAGGTTCTAGCACTAGGGTCAATCCCCAGTCTCGTTTCTCCTAGATCCGCCTTCACGTTTTACGGCTAGGGGAGTCTTGAGATACTTTGAGCCGGGGAAGGATTTCCACACATACAAACAAGGCTTTACACTACAGAAAGGTAGAAGAAGAGATCTAGATCTAGGAATGTAAAGACAGAAAATAAAAAGAAAAGTTGAGGCTTACCTGAGTTCTGGAGGCGATTCCACAGCGGTTTTCTTCTTCTCTTGGAGTTCTTCTTTGCGAGAATTCAAAACAAGAGTTGTGTGCCATTTGCTCAAGGAGGAGGCTCCTATTTATAGGCAAGGGCTAAGGTCATTGGTAGACACAACTTAATGTCTAGAACCCCTCCAACCTAAACCCTAAGGTCATTTCCGAGATTTCCCCTCATTTAATGAAGGACATGATGGTAAAAGTGAAAAGCCCTCGGAAAACCCTAATTTTGAGCAAACTTAAGGTATCCGGTATATCAGGCCGGATAACAAAGGGCCTTAAGGTATCCGGTACATGGTACCGGATACGCTAAGGCCCACATGTATCCGGTATGAGTATCCGGATACGGGAAAGAGTACTTGTATCCGGATTGAGTATCCGGATACAGGTAAAAGTTTATTTTCTTCAAATTCTATGCTGGCTTTCCAGGAGATAATGATTTTTGATGATTGTTTGTGCAATTTGGGGTGTCTACACTGCCCTGCTAGTGGAGGCCTTTGAATGGTCTGGGAGCGGATTGGTAGTCACACCGGTTGCCGGAGTGGAGTCTGAGCAGGTGGTGCTGGAGGGTCCACCGTGATGCATTTACTGTCAATCAGGTCCTGGATGTCGTGCCTCAGGTCCCAGCACCGATTGGTGTGGTGCCCTGGAGCACCGGAGTGGTACTCGCATCGCTCAGCTGCATTATAGCTCCGGGCATTGACCAGGCGAGGATTCGGAGGTTTGATTTGTACATACCCCCTCTTCAGCAAGGTAGGCAACAACTATGCTGGCGCATACGGGAGTGGAGTGAAAACCCGTTTCATCCTGGCCTCCATCTCTTCTCTCGTCCTTCTTGCCCCTTGGTAAGCTGCTTGCCCGGTCCCTTGAGGTGCCACTGCCTCTGGTCTTTGAGAGAAATGGTGGGGTTGTGCGGGGTGTACATAGTTGACCGCCTGCTGTTCTTGTCTCTTGGGCTCTTGCCCTTGGTTTCTGCTAGCCTGCCCTGATACTGGCCTTCTGGGTGCAGAACTCTGCCCACTGCCGTCTATCTTCCCGGCCCTCACTGCATCTTCAATCCGATCCACGGTCAAGATCAGGTCATTGAAGTTCGACGTACTTTGCCCCAGCAGCAAAGTGAAGAATGGCTGTCCCAACGATGTGATAAACAGAGATGTCATCTCCTGTTCCAATAGTGGCGGCCGTACCAGTGTTGCCAACTCCTTCCAGCGTTTGGCATATTCTCTCACCGACTCTGGGCTCTTCTTGGTCAACCTTTGTAGTTCTGCCCTAGTCTGTACGATCTGACTATTTAGGCGATACTGCTGGATGAAGACCGCTGCCAGGTCATTCCATGTCTTTATTTTAGCCTTGTCCAAACTCAGGAACCAGGAATAGGTTGCCCCCGTTAACGACTTCTGGAAGAATTGCACCATGATTCGCTCTTCCTTGGCGTACTGGCACATGTCGCCTGAGTACGACCTTAGATGGTTCAGCGGGCAGCCGGTGTCGTCAAATTGGTGCAACTCAGGGCATTTAAACTTAGCCGGGAGTTGGATGTCTGAAAAGAAACAGAGGCTTTCCAGGGTAGCCTCACTTTGCACCATGCTGGGTTGGAGCTGCTTGAGTTGCTCCTTCAGGGCGGCCATTTCCGTTTTGTTCTCCTCCCTTACTGCTATCAGCTTCTCCTCAAACTGTGCTTCCTGGGTTCTATACCAGTCCTCATCACCCTGTCCCAGATGGATAGGCAGAAATTGATCTTGTTGTGCCACATGAAATGGCGCTACCGGTGGTGGTGGAGGTGCTAGGGGAGGGGGATTTACTGGGCGCGGCGGTGGCACTGCTTCTGCTTGTGGCGGGAACTGTGGCTGCGGCTGCTAGGTGACCGGTACCCCTGGTGGGCCCTGTCTTAACTCTCTCAGTTCTGTCATCAGCTCCTGGATGATGGAAATCATGCTGTCCATTTTCTGCTGCATCTCATTGACTACCTGGGCATGGCTGGACTCTGCCGGATGTTGCCCTGGCGGCGTCTGTTCCCCTTGCTGTTCCATATCGAGCCTTCTCCTTGATCTTAACAGATACGGACTTCTGAAAGCAATTTTTGGTACCTGATGGAACAATTAGCCGGCATTAGTGCAATTTTACATAAACTGTTTACACAACTTTATTTGATTGAATTCATTTATTTTTTTGTTTTCTGATATGCTTTGACTAACTGATCTATTTTAGCTACCCTAAGGCAACAAGGGAAGAGAACCTAGTTTTGAATCAACTAATCTATTTTAGCTACCTGTAGGTAACAAGGGGAGAGAACCGGAATGAATTTGAAGACTGATCTATTTTAGCTACCCGTAGGTAACAAGGGAAGAGAACCTGAATGAATTTGAAGACTGATCTATTTTAGCTACCCGTAGGTAACAAGGGAAGAGAACCTGAATGAATTAACTGATCTATTTTAGCTACCCGCAGGTAACAAGGGAAAAGAACCTGAATGAATTAACTGATCTATTTTAGCTACCCGCAGGTAACAAGGGAAGAGAACCTGAATGAATTAACTGGTCTATTTTAGCTACCCGTAGGTAACAAGGGAAGAGAACCTTAATGAATTAACTGGTCTATTTTGGCCATCCTAGGATGACCGGGGAAGAGAACCCTATTTTTCTGAAGACTGATCGGGGAAGAGAACCCTAATGACCGAATCTATTTTAGCTACCCGCAGGTAACTGGGAGAGAGAACCCTAAGAATTTTGAAAACTGATCTATTTTAGTCGCTCGGAAGCGACTGGGGGAGAGAACCCTAGTGACCGGATCTATTTTAGCTACCCGCAGGTAACTGGGAGAGAGAACCCTAAGAATTTTGAAAACTGATCTATTTTAGTCGCTCGGAAGCAACTCGGAAAGAGAACCCTAGTGACCGAATCTCTTTTAGCTACCCGTAGGCAACTGGGAGAGAGAATCTTATTTTTTTTTCTTCTGAAAACAGATCTATTTTAGCGATTTGGCAAGGGAAGAGAACCTGGGGTCAAGCTGATCTATTTTAGCCGTTTTAGGCAAGGAAAGAGAACCTTCAATTTAAGGGGTTTTGTTTGAGCTTAGAATCACAGGGTTGGACCAAATGCAGGGTCTCCGTAGGGGGTGAGCTGAATAGCAGCACCCAGGCGTACCTCAGCCAATCTCCAGTTCATTCACTGGTGGCGTCGGCGCCACACTTCGGCTAGTAGTTCCCGAGCGTGCCTTAGCTAGTCGTTGGTTTAATCACCATTGACTTCGGCGCCTCACAAAGGGGAAGGCTATGCCAGGACACTCATCCACCAATATCCGACTCATCCGTCGGCGGTTTCAGTGCCCCAAGATTTCGGCTAGTAGTTCCCGGGCGTGCCTTAGCTAGTCGTTGGTTTAATCACCATTGACTTCGGCGCCTCACAAAGGGGAAGGCTATGACAGGACGCTCATCCACCAATATCCGACTCATCCGTCGGCGGTTTCAGTGCCCCAAGATTTCGGCTAGTAGTTCCCGGGCATACCTTAGCTAGTCGTTGGTTTAATCACCATTGACTTCGGCGCCTCACAAAGGGGAAGGCTATACCAGGACGTTCATCCACCAATATCCGACTCATCCGTCGGCGGCTTCAGTGCCCCAAAGGTTGGACCAAATGATCTCGGAAAGATACAGACGGGTGTGGTTTGAGCTCAAAGTCTTGGGTGTTTTTAAACACTTGCTGGGTTTTTGCGATCTCAATGGGGGAGATGCAATCAAAGGAAATTAGGTGGTCGCAGAGACCAGAAATGTTGAAATTATCTGAGAAGAGGTGGTCTGCCGGAGACCGAGTTGCCCTATTGGAGGGGATTAATTCTTTCATTTCAAGTTCTTGTTTTGTTAAATTTGAACAACATAGCAGAGTGAAAATAAATTCATGCTTCAATCAAAAAGGGTGCCGCCGTGGCACAAAGTACATCATCATATTTATCAAAATACAACAAAGCCAAAGTCTAGTTAGGTTGGTCATCATCATAGTAGGAGGACACGTCTTGCCTCCTCAAGGCTCGCAGAAGCTTGTTCCGCAGACATCGGTCCTCTTCTGCGCGTTTGCGCACTAATTCCATGTCATGTTGCAAGGCCGTATTGGCCTGCCTACTTTCCCGTTCCGAATCCACATAAGCTGAATGGATGCGGGAGTGGGTCTCCTGCAGCTCGGCCACCCTGTCCCTATATGTGTTAGGGGGCAGAACTGGAATGTCGCTCGAAGCGACAGGCTGAAGAGGTGGGGGGCCGTTGTGGCCAAATTCCCGAGCTATCCACTGCTCGTAATCTTGAAAGTGTACTTTGGTGAAGACGTCCTCCCGATATACGCACATCGTCTTCCACTCTGCTAGCAGCTGTGTCCTCAGTCCCTTAGTGAGTGGACCAATCAAACTGCTCAGGTTGTCCTTGACTGGGATTCCCTGCGGTTTCCCAAACTGTCTTAGAACCCGAATCGGATAGTATGGCACGGCATGTGTAAGGCCTATCAAGGCAAGTCCCTCTCTTTTCTTGAAAGCTATAATGGGGGTGTAGGGGATGTTGTATGTGCCCCACCATCGAATGTCTGTTTCTCCTTTCAGGTGGAGAAAGTGGTTGAACCAATCCTCACGAGTGGGTAGGTTTGGTTGGATTTCTCTTCGAGCCAACCAATGAATGTTGTCTCTGACTAAGCCGTAATGTGCACTGACAGGTGATGACATCATCAGGTGGTCTTGCAGCCAGATGTGGAGAAGGGGAGCGCACCCTTGAAACCTCCGGGTTCCATTTTTGGACATAGTTAGGGAATGGAACAGTTGAGCTAGGATCAGTGGCATGATTCGATATCCCACCCTGAGTTGATCCACAATTTCCATGAGAGCAAAATTAATGTTGTCTCCCCCAGTTGGAATGAAGATTTGCGACAGGACCACAAGGGTGAAGGTGTCAAACCAAGCCCGGGGTCTTTCCTGCTTTTTGTTTCTTATCTTTTCAGCAAGGAATGTTTTGGAGACCCTAGTGAATGCTTTGTCACCTCCTAAGGTCTGGAATTCTCCCCTTGAGAGGCCAAAGAAAACACAAGCTTCATTCTTGTAGCTTTCTTTGAGGCTTGGCCTGGCAGGTTCTCCTAAGTCGCGAAATCGGAGGAACAAGTCAAGTTCCTCAATTGTGGGAGTCAACTCATTGATCCCAAATCGAAACACCGACAGCTGGGGATCCCAGAAAAGCAGGGCTGTTTGGATCATGTCCCAGTTGATTGGTACGTTTAACAGGGACAAAGTCTGTCCCATATGGTATTTGTGCTCCCATTCAGTCTGCTCACTCCCTTGGAGCTGCCTTGTTCAAGAACGGATCCAGGGGGTATCCCAGGCGCACTTCTCTATCCTAGGGAAATGGACTCTCTCAGATGAGGATGAGGATGCCATGCCAACTATCCGATCGAAATTCCAAATCAATTTAAGGTTCCACACCAAACTCTTAATTAGTCCTAAGACATGCATAATCTTAAGCAAAGGATTACCCACTTAGCAGTTCTAACATGCTTCACAAAAATAAAGCAGAAAACTAAAACAGCGCGGAATTTAACTCAGGCACACATTGTGTGTGGTCCTAAGGGTTGGCACCAGTGAAGGCGCGACTCCTAGACATACTTGTGTAGAGGAGCACATTTAAGTCCTGATCAATCTTTTTGTCTTTCATCTGTTCTTTCATCTGCTTTACGTGTCGGAACACTGCAAAAATTACAACTTGCCATCGAAGGCGAAAATGTTACAAGATATTTACAAAACTGCAAAGAATTCATCCTTAAGGCTGTTGGGAGCCAAAAGGACGGATACAAATTGCTTTCAAAGCGGGTAGGCTGAAAATTCCTAGAACTAGGGTTTAGTACCCATGTTCCGATATAGCATGCTTTCGTCTGTCTATTTGATTTGGCCGGCTTTCATCTACTCTAAAAGACCAATCTGGACTTGAAGTGCTCCCAGCGGACTCTAATGGGTCAGGACCCATGGCGCACAGGACTCCATGCATGGATCTGGGGTGGTTCCCCTGATCACAATTAGGTGAGCTTCCTAAGCCAGGGCCGAGGTAGCCCAGCATCTAGGGTTTACTCAATTTGATGCAAAAAGCGGGGGTTGCTGCCCCTAATGGACTCTGGATTTTATTCTGATTTTACTCCTCTTGTATTCATCATTCACATCCTACTCACCCTCTCATGCTCAACGCAAGGTTCATTCAGAAACGTTAGGTGGGGAAGGATACCCAGCCCGAGACATAAGCCTACAAGGGTCTGGACCAGTACTGGATCCTCGCGTGCCACGACAAGAAACCAGTGGTGCTAATGGACTCCAGAAAACTGGGGGGATGGGTTTACCCTGCTCTCCCCGGCAAGCCACGGGAGCATAGGTGCTAATACCATCCCAAAGATCAGTTCATAGGAATCAGAAGGGTAGGCTGCTAGAGAGGTCTAAGTTTTGGTAAAGAAGTAGCAATATCCGATTCGCTCATCTATTCAGGGTCGGATCATCCATGCAGCCTCCCTCGTGCGTGTCACCCCATGCAGTTTATCACAAAGAAGCGGGAAATTAAATTTAAATAGATAAACATCCATCCACGGTGTGGTGGTGTGCCCGTGTGTGCAGTTGGGCTGCGTGCTGTGTCTACATGGGTGAATTTTGTCTGGATTTAGGTGATAAAGGAATCCTTACTGCCTTGTATAGTAAGGTGCAGAATTGGCACGTATTATGATGTCCTGGGAGAATCCCCAGGTAAGTGGAGGGTCACAGGGGACCACTTAAATTCCACTTGCCTTAGGCAATTATCGCGTCCTTGTGACAGGACTCCCCAGAACACGTAGTCACGTGTATTCTATGCCTTACTAAGTGGGGTAGCAAGAATTCCTAAATATCAACTAAATCCCTCTTTAAGCTGACTCAATCTAAACAGGGTCCTACTGGGCTGAAAGGTCCCCAGTGGAGTCGCCAGGCTATGCGCGCGTGGGAAACGCGGCACGGGGAAGTTCGGAGTCACCACCGCCTGATGGGGTGCAGGCGGACACCTAGGTGCCTAATCTTGTCTATTGGGCTTTGGTCTGCGCCTTGAGATTCTAAGTCGGTTCTCGGTTGTGGTCTGGGGAAGTCCGTAGACACCCCAGTCCACCCCGTCGGATGACGGGTCCCGTGGGTTCCCTGGTTTGAGTCAGCTTTATACTTGGTTCCCACTCGATTCCTAATCCAACATGTAATTTAGTTAAGTCTTGGCGGGACCACCTAAGTTGGTGTGGGTCCCTTTAGTTGATTTTATCTTGTTTAATTAAGTGTACTGAGTCTGATTGGGTGGGCTCCGTTGGAAGGCCCACGGTGTCCCTGGTGGGGCTTGGTGAGCCCATGTGTCCATGTGGGCTTAGGTTAAGTGAATTGGTTTTACATTAAGGTTCAGGTTTGAAGCTTAAGTGGTTTTCATGCAAATAGTGGCCCGGCGTTGGTTTGCGGGCCCCTGGGTGGGCCCCCCATGATGGTTGCCAAAAGGTTTTTTAATTTATCTTATTTAAATTCATCCAGATGGGTTGGACATTGGGCTTGGGGCCCGTAGTCCAATTCTTAGGCTTGAAAGCCCAAGTTATATGAAGTTAGGGCTTTGAACCCTTACTTGGTTAGTTTTTGGGCTTTGACGGGCCCGATAGGCCGTAACCCCGGTTCTCGGCCAAACCACACAATTCATGCATTATTCCACATATCAAGATTCGGGTGGACCGCATTGAGTTTGGCCCACCCAATTCAATTGGTTCATTTTTACTTAAGTTGTTTAATGGCATGCTTTAGTGTTTATTGGGCTTGGTGGGCCCCGTTGGAAGGCCCACAGATGTACTAAATTGGACCGTGGTCCATTGGTTCCATTGGTTTGGCTCAAATTACCCCAAAATTCGGCAAAAACATCAAAACACACAAAAAAAGACATTTCTGTGTGTATCCGGCCTTAGTTGTCGGATACACGCAAGCTGTAGGTGATCCAGCCTGAGTTGCCGGATACACATAGGCGATAGGTGATCCGGCCTGAGTTGCCAGATCACCCCAAAATGGCCTTTTTTGGGGTTTTGGCAGTTGGGGTGACTTCCAGGGGCTTCCTAGAGGTTTCTGCAGGTCAGGTGGGCCCTCGGATGGGCCCACATTGGTTCAGGTTTGGGGATCTCCTCTCTTGGCTTCTTTTCTTGGTTTATTCAGCAAAGGCAAGAGGAGGGTGGGGGGCATGGGCTTGATCTTAGGCTTTTGGGCTGCCGGGGCAGCAATGACTGATGGGAGTTTACTGCTGTCTCCCACAGCAACTCATCTAAGTCATGGCTAAAGGGAGCATGGCAATGGCTCTCCACCTAATATCAATAAAATAAAACAACAAAAGAACGGTTCAAGCTTGGACATGTAGGACAGCAGCAAATCACCCGAGGTAAACGGAGCAAGGGGGTGTGCAAATCTGCCGGGAACAGCAGCTCGCATGGTTCTGCATGGGGGAGCTGTAGGGGATGGTGGGAGCATGCTTTTACCATGGTGACCATAGGAAATAATAAAAAACACAAGCACAGCTGTGGGGGTTAGGGGACATGCTGACATTACAACCGAACACAGCAAGCATGGAAGGATACGACCAGCAGCAACACAAGAAGAAATAAAAAAACATCCACAAAACCCATGAGAAAGTTTAAAAGAAAACCAAAATACCAAGAAAGGAATCAGGGGGTTATTACTGGGGTACATTAGACCAAAGAAGGGAGGAACATTCTCCTCTAATGATTTCTGGAGATAAAGCCAAAACCGCAACTAAAAATTACTAAACAAAATGTGAAAAGAGACTCCCATGCTTCCTAAAAGACCTGCGTGGACTTCCTAACCATGTAGGACCTTATGCCATAAAAATGAAAGCGAGTGCATGCTTAGCATAGTAGGAACATGACCCCATGCAAAGAAGGAAACAAAATAGGAATATTTTCAGAAAAATACGATTTTAATATATGATGAACACAACATGATAGGGAGCCTTACCTGGTGGTTCTTGGACTCTTACACGAGGTGGAGCCTCCCCCTTTGTAGCAAGAACAAGGCTGGAAGTCCTTCTCCCAGCTTCCAACAGCAGCTACCCACCTTCTTGGTAGAGTGTAAGTAGAGGTGGAGAAAGGGAATAAGGGTTAGAATGGCTTGGGATGGTCAAGGGTGGGGGTAGATGACTTAGGGGGTGGGAAGAGATGGGATTCGGAGGTGGGCAAGTGAGAGAAGAGAGCAGGAGAAAAGCCAAAAGGAGCCAACCCCCGGAAATGAGCTGCTGTTTGCCTTTTATAAACAAACTTAATGTATCCGGCAACTCAGGCCGGATACACTAAATACTCTTCATATCCGGCCTCCATGGCCGGTTACACAGGTCCTCCTTTGTATCCGATATTCAATGCCGGATACAAAACATAATCATTCAAAATTTAAATGCCGCCGCGAACTTGTCGGGCGATCAGCGCGAATCTCGCGCGAAAATCTTCTTGTATCTGGTATTTGAGTCCGGATATGAAAGGGAGCTAGTGTATCCGGCATATATAGCCGCATACAAATCAAAAAATTATCGATTTGCCCTTCGACTTGACCGATTCGACCGATTCGACACTTTTGAGCAATTACAGATTGGTCCCTGCGAATTTCAGTTTAGTCCCTGAGATTTTTAGTAAACTTTGGATATTTAAGATTTCGTCCCCGAGATATTTTGCTGCGTTGGCTGCCACGTGTGCAGCTTCCGGTTCTGCTGCTCGGAAACTTCGACAGCTCATATCTCCTTCATCCGAGCTCCGATCTGAGCAAACTCAATTGTGTTAGACTCGTATTGGAGCTCTCTATGCAATGACATAGGGCTAAGCACTTGTCACGGAATTCGAGGAAAAGTCAACTTTCGGCTCTCCTTTAAGTTTGACCGGCCGCAGAACCCTCATCCGAACTCCGATTCCAGCAAACTCAGTTGCGTCGGAACCGTGTCGAGATTCTCTATCCAAGGGTATAGAGCACGGTGGCCAAATTTCACTGGATTAAAAAGTCAACTTTTCACCCCTTAGGGTTTGACTTTTTTAGCTGGGTTTTGCATTTCTGGCTTTCTGGGAGCGCAAAAATGGGGTGCTTACACATAGACTGCACATGTCCCTATAGGGTCGACATAGTCTCTAGCATCTCCACCTGGGTCTGTTGTATCGCTGTCTGGGCTCTCAACACCTCGTCCACGCTCCTCACCGTGTGGAGCACGTAATGGCCCAGTGCCCTCACCACGTCCTGGAGAGTCCTCACCTCACCAGTCAAAGTAGTAACTAGAGTAGAAAGACCCTCAATAGTAGAGGGAGGAGGGTCTGGAGTAGGAGTCGGGGGAGCACCAGAGGAGGATGGGAGGTCAGTGGAAGAGGGAAAATGAGAGGAAGACGCGAAGTCAGAAAATGAGGGAAAGGAAGAAGAAGAGGGAATGTCAGTAGAAGGGGGTAGAGCAGAAGCAGAGGGAGGATCTGGGAAAAGAGAAGTCGAAGGAACAGAGGGGCGGGGCACAGCAGCAGTGATCGCAGCCCTCCTACCACGGGAGATACCTGTGGTAGCTCTGCCAATAGGCTGACTAAGAGGTAAGATAGTAAAACTGGGATACACGGCTGGAGAAGCAGAAATGAGTCTAGATATCAAACAACCGTAGGGTAAAGCGACTGATCGCCTATGATCCTCATAAACCCCAAGCTTGATGGAAATGATCAACGAAGGAAGGTCAATGGAATCTCCCCTCCGTATGGCATAAAGGAGCAGGACACAAGAGCTGGGGAGAGAAGAAAGATGAGAAACAGGCCAAAGATTGGTAAAAACGATCCTCGACAGGATATCAATGTCGGCAGAAAATCCCGAAGTATGGAGAGGACCCACCCCTGTATACTCTGTCGGCCGGCCGATAAGAAATGTGGCGACGGCAGAATAGTCGGGCATGGTCTCACTGGAGTAGGAATATACCGGGTGCTCCACCCTAAGAACCCTAAGGCTGGCAGCTATGAAATCAGGAGAAATCTGAAACCGGGTACCTCGGATATAAACATAGAAGGAGGTATGATCAGGAGAGATATCATGGATGTTACTATAAAACTCCCGAACTAGCTCCTCACAAGTGGGAGTGAAGCCACTGAACACGGGTAACCAACCGCGGACTCGGAAAATATCCTCTATGGAAGAATCAAAGTCATCAAACCTAACCTCTCTCTCTACTAGAACTGCACGATGCTGCAGATACCTATCATATATCTCCCTCTCCCTGTCTGAAAGAAACCTATCGTCTCTAGGCTCAACCCTAGCCCTCTTAGAGGGATTCCCGGAAGAGGTCCTAGTCATCTAAGATTTAAAACCAAACGGATTGGAAGTAGAAAAACAACAAGAACACCAGAAAACAGAATTAGTAAGCAATAGCAGCAAAATTACGGCAAATAAAGAAAAGTTATACAACAATAGGTTGATGTAGGTGAAAATAAAAATTTAAAATTTTGGGCAGCAAACAAGTGAAAAAAAAAGGAAATATATATATATATTGGGTGCGCCAATGTGGACCGAGTGCCGCTCAGTCCGAAGACTAAGCGCATAGTCGGTCATGGTTAGAAAATTTAGGTTGCATGCCGAGTGAAAAAAAAATGTGAGGTCATCAACAAGTTTAAATCTTAATACAACCTAGAAGTGCCTAGGAAATAATAGCAAACACACCCCAACAAAGAAAAAGTAAATAAATAAATAAATTGGCAATTAGCGCCCCAAGGTCGCGCCCAACTCTAGGATTTACAAATGGAAGTTGGGGTTCCCATGGGTAGTGTAGCCATTGCGGAAGAAATCCGAAGACCAAAACCACGGATAAAACCACACTAGGTGCGATTGGAATGTGGAAGATCGATTTCGAAACCAAGCCCTCATTTTGCGAACGAAAAACCAATTCTGAGTTATGCCCTAGCCGCATGAAAGAAGAAAAAAAATCGTCTAAAAGAAAATCGGATGAGTGCGTACCTCGTCTTGGAAATCAATAGAGAGTTGAAGGGAGCTAGTGCCGAGTAAATCAAGTCTCCGCTGAGTGAACAGGGCTTGGTGGATGAAGAAATGGCCGAGCGAAGTTTGCGTCGAGGGGAAAAAGGAGAAAAGGGAAAAAGGGTTTTGGGCGAGTGAAAAAAATGGGCGTGGGTTGAGGGTTTTAAGGCTTTCGTTTTCCTCATGAGGAACCGGTGGGTTGGTTGGGCCGGTCGGGTGATTAGAAACGGTTGGGTCTTAAACCCAAGACCTCGGCGGAAACTTTTGAGTGAGCGTTTAGTTTTGTTCTTCAGATGAAATTTTGTTTTTCTTTCTCAGTAAAGTTAAATTTTGTTTTTCTTTCTCAGTAAAGTTAATGTGCAAAGAGGATTTACTAGTCATAAGCAACTGTTAGGTAAACTTTAAATTTTACTAACTTAGCAATATAAGTAACCTATAGGGGAGAAATTTGATATGTTGTCTCAAGTAACAATTAAGGTCTACATAAAGATTTGCCCCTAAACTTTGTGAAACCTCCGGATCAAATTGTTAAAATAAAAGTTGCTGATGAATGACTAGAAAATTGGTGAGATAAACTATGAAATTGTATATTAAATAATTGAGGATGAGTGAAAATACTAAATTTATTATTGCTGAATGATATCTGAAGTTTTGTTGAGCCAGGGTAGCAGGTGACGTGTCAAGGAGTGGTGAAGCAGGGTACCATGCGGAACTACGCTGAGTGCAAAACCTGTGCAATTGGGATATGTATTAGTATGAATAAGAAAGTGTATAAATACATATGGCAGATATTGTTATAATTATATTCAAGTTAAAAGCTAGTAGAAATTGCAAATTTCCTGCTCGAAACTTGCGTATAGGCGGACGCGTTTATATGAAAAGGTTGAGAATGGAAGACTTGCGGATTTCTTCTACAGTATTTTAAAATTAAAGAATATTCGGCTTGGAAATAAAAATCATGAAATGCAAATTGATTGTGAAAGTCAGCATGGAGTTAGTGTGTTAAATTTCGAGGGCAAAATTTTTGTAGGGGGAAAGAATGTAAAACCCCAGTTTTGAGTAGGAAAAAAAAAAAAAAAAAAAATATATATATATATATATATATATATATATATATATATATATATATATATATATATATATATATATATATATATATTTATATATATGGAGATTGTATATATATAAAATAATAATGATAATAGAAATAATAGTAGATAAAATAATATATATATATATATATATATATATATATATATATATATACATACATAAATATGTACACCTGGATTTATTGATAGGTTTAATCAAAATTTATTTATTGCTGGAGATTGTGGTCATTAGTTGGCAAAGAAAATGAGGTGGAATATTATTACGTAATTAATTTTCGAACTTAAAAATAGGGTAGTAAATAGGGAATTAACAAATAAATAAATCCTGGTAAACCCAAGTTGAATGAGGGGTAGAAAGGGGATTCCGAGGGTTAATTAAACACCGAGGGTGAATTAGGTTAAACCCTTGCGATGTCTATAAATAGATAACTAATATAAAAATTTTCGGAGATTGGGAAATTGGGGAAAAGTTGCTTCTCTGAAATTAGGGCGGCGGCTGAACAGCTTGGGTCTCGAGAGGACTCCATCAAAAATGGCTGGAAGCTTGAAGAAGATCTCCAATACCTGTGAGTAGCACTGTTTTAAAACTGAGGATTTGAGTTTATTTGTGAATGTATTCTGATGCATGAGTGTTTTCTGAGTTTTCTGGAAGAACTTCGTCCGAGCATGAGTTTGAATTATAACTGAATGAAGGATAAATAGAAATATGTTTAGATTAATTTCAAAACTAGTTGGGATGTATTCTGGGGATATTAGGAGACTACTGGAATAGTTACAGACCGAAAAAGATCGGCCAGAGTCGGAGATCTGGAAATAACAGAGAGTCGGAAAACACAGTGAGCATCCGCCCACTTGGAGTTCACTGGCGCTCACTTCGGGTAGTAGGCGTAAGATAAAAGTATACTATCCGCCGAGCTCGCGCCCACTTGGCGCTCAGCTCGCGCGCACTTAAAACCGATACGCGCATCTCGCACCAACTTCTCGCTCACTTCACGCCCACTTCGCGCTCACTTGAATTCGAGTAGGCGCATACCCCAATTTCAACCCCAGACCTATCCGCCGACCTTGCGCTCAATTCAGGAGGTCAGCGTATGGTCTTATAAGCTTGCCGAATTGTTTTTTTGACTAAACCAAGTGGTTTTTGATGATTTGAGGGTTAAACCACTTAACCAATCACTTGTTCGGGACTTTGGAACCTATATTACCTAGTCAACTAAGCTTAGTAATGTGATGCCTTTGTTTTATTGGGGTAATGGCATGGCCATGGAGTGTTGCCACGACCGGTGTAGAGCAGCCAAAAACCCTGAGTAGGCCTGGTTGTCAATGTCGAAACCCTGAGTAGGCCGGCATTGGATGACGAAACCCTGAGTAGGCCGTCATTTCAAAGTATCCGAAACCCTGAGTAGGCCGGAACTGTGTACATGGAGGTGTGGAGGTCGCTCTGGCATGTTGATTAACCAATCAAATAATTACATGACATTGACCATTGTGGGATTTTTGGTTTATCTAGATTGGAAATATGTTATGGGATTGTGGTAGCCTTGGGTTTTCCGTTGGTTTCGTCGAGTTATTGCCTGCTTACTCGTGTGATTATTCGACTCATATCTTACAACTGGTAAATTGTATTTGTGCATGCATGTGCTGCTCGCTGAGATATTCGTATCTCATTCTTTTGTTTCTGTTTGTTTTTCAGATACGTTTGGAGAGCCGATACTTGCGGGTTATGTATGGGGCCATGTGAGTTATTACTTTGGGGTTAATTTAGCGCACTCTGTTTCGTAATAATATTGAATTCATGTTTTCTTTACTCTGGTAGTGCGATCCTGTTATTTAAAATGACCTCTGGAGATGAGTTACGGGTTTTCCATGTGACTCGGATCTGGGCCGTTACAAAATAGGAGGCCTCTCCTCAAGCAAATGGCCAAGAGTTGGAGATTGAAGAGCTCCAAGTGAAGAAGGGAACCTCTGCCCCATTGCTTCCAGAACCCAAGTAAGCCCTAACCTTGTTTTAATTTTCTGTTCTTAAATTCTAGGGTTAGTTCTTCCTTCTTCCTTTCTGTAGAATAATGGCCTGATTGTGTTTGGAACCCCATTCCTACTCAAAGTACCTCAAGACTATCTTTAGCCGTAAAACGTGAAAAGAAAGCTAGGGGAAATGAGAATGGGAATGGAACCTTAGCTATATAACCCCCGCAATGGCCTAATGTTGTATAAAACCCCTTTCCTATCTCAAAGTACCTCAAGATTATCTCTAGCCGTAAAACGTGAAGAGAGAACTAGGGGAAACGAGAATGGGAATGGAACCCTAGTTATAGAACCCCCATTTGATTGATATGCTTTGAATGTTATATGTTGTGATGTGTTGATTAATTTTATATTTTTTATTTTCTTTTTTGCGGAGAATACCTAGATCCATGCTCTTGATAGCATTGGATCTCCATTCCCTTCAGAAAAAGGTTTTTTTTTACACATGCACACTCCTGTTATGGCAAATATTTGACAAATTATGTCTTCTAATGAAGCTTCAAGATGTGCAGATTAAACAATGAAAATTCAGTGAATTTAGTAAAGAAGAAGAAGTTGATGCCACCACACTGCTACCACGCCGCTGCCACCCCGCTGGCAGCGCATAAGGGAATTAGTGTTTTGAAAGAAAGGTCCGTGCACATGCCGCTTACTCTCCCGCTAGCAGCTCGCTAGCAGCGCGCTTTTAACTGATTCAACTTACTCTGAGCGGGACTTGAGTTCGCTTCCTGCCGTCTACATCGATCGCTTCACGACGCCACCAGCGCTCGACGCGATCTGAGTTTTATTCTTTAAATAGACGTGTTGTAATTTTTAATTGTGACTTTTGTCTTTGGATTATTTTGATTTCGAATCTTGAGGTGTTTGAGATTCGATCAAATCTTCTTTAGAGAGTCGGCGATCGAGTGAGGGGGAGATCTGAGATAGATCACCTGGAATTGAAGATAGAGGATTCTTCTTCAATTCGGAACTTCATCTGATCGTGTGATCGCCTGGACTGGTGATCGGCCTTGATTGATGCGTAGGTGGATTCCTACTGCATTGGATCGTCTCAGTGGATTCTGAGGGGATTGCTGCGATCTGGATTGATCGTGTTCTGCAGCTTGTGGATTCAAGCTGTGTTGCAGTTCGTGGATTCGAACTGTCGATCACTGGTGAGTGATTGTTTGCGATCTGGACTGATCGTGTTCTGCAGCTTGTGGATTCAAGCTGTGTTGCAGTTCGTGGATTCGAACTGTGGATTGCTGTTGAGTGAGTCAAATTGTAAAGGTTAAGTATGTACTCCTTTGTAATTGTCTTTTCATTCAATAGTGGATTTTGAAGGGTTAGTCGCCTCATATAGACTCGAGGTTTTTCCTGGATCTGGATCCAGGTTTCCTCGTATAATTCTCTGTGTATTGTTTCCGCATTGTTCAATTCTGAATTGTTATAGATCGTGGACCTATAGAGTAGTCCTCTACTCTTTCAGATGTGTTGATTAATTTTATATTTTTTATTTTCTTTTTTGCGGAGAATACCTAGATCCATGCTCTTGATAGCATTGGATCTCCATTCCCTTTGGAAAAAGGTTTTTTTTTACACATGCACACATCTCACTCGATTTGATGTGAAATAGGCTTGTATTTTGGATCCATCGTATTCATTATGGTAGATCTGAAATGAATGGCCCCAAGCATTTCTTGGACATTTCTAAATGGTTTTCAAAAGAATACAAGCAAGTTTTTCTTTGGATATAGAAGACCTCTCGGTTTAATCTCTCTGTTTTGGGCATTTGTGCTCCATTTTGGGGGGTTTTGGTATATTCTCTCCAATCAAAGAGAATGGTGAGCCAAATTCGTGCCCTATATCCTTCTGGAGGTTTTTCAACATTTTTCCAAATGATTT
The DNA here is from genome assembly GCA_947561395.2 of Buxus sempervirens. Classification (NCBI taxonomy): domain Eukaryota; kingdom Viridiplantae; phylum Streptophyta; class Magnoliopsida; order Buxales; family Buxaceae; genus Buxus; species Buxus sempervirens. The sequence continues at coordinate 44,616,107 of OX387182.1, read as the reverse complement.
TAGTTTAGATTACACACACACTTGCTCACTGTTTTGACTTGATTTTGCTTAAAAGTCTCAAATCTGGACAGCACCTGCACCTGATCTTGGAACACCCATAACTTCATCATCCGGATGAATTTTGGAGTGATTCCAAAGACATGTGAAAGGTGTGATTGTCTAGTTTGTGTTTGTCAAAATTCATCAATTTTTATGGAGTGGATTTTGGACACCATTCGATCAAAGTCAACAGGTCAGTCCAGGCCAGATTGCTGAACCTGTCACTTTGACTGAGCACCATTTGCTCGTTTTAAGTTCGATTTGGGTGATTTTGATTTCTGTGTTTTCCTTTATGAGTATGCTTTCAAATCCAATTGGTTTCAAAAATTTTTGCTTTCATTTGTGTCTTGTGTGTCTGATTTACTCAGAACTGCCCTATAGCACCATTCTGTGCTGATCTGTGATCTTCTGGGCATGTTCGTGAGGTTACACAAGTCACACCCGAATGAATTTTTGTGTGAGGCCTATTTCATTCGAAAGATGGCACCACATACTTCATTCTTACAAATTTTCAAAGATTTATATGGAGCCAATCTTTACAAATAAGTTTTCAAAGTTGCCTGCTTGCCACTTTTATCAACTTATAACACTGAATTTCAAACAAGCATAACTCTTAGGATTTTAATCGGATCTACTTGAAAATTTTCCTGAATCTTTTATTTGTCATAATCTTTTAAATGGATTTGGTTTAATTCAATTTGAATTTGATTTGAATGATTTATGGTCAAATGGCTCCATCTTTTACCGAGTGCTTCGGATTTGCCTCAATTTGCTTGTATTCAAGTTTTATTTTGATTTGCAATTAATGGTGATGTCCTAGAAGTGGTACTTCCATAAAGAGGGTCTAAAATTCATTGTACTTCTCATGTGGGGGGATCATACATGCGTTTAATTCTTTTCAAGCCTTTTATATTAGCAAGCTTTCTTTATTTTAAGCATGAACAATACTTGGCAACCACTTTGTGTGGATGAATGGGGGTGTCTAACACCTTCCCCTATTCATAATCTAATCCCCTTACCCATCTCTGGATTTTTTATTTTAAGGTGGAATTAATTTTACTCTAGTTTTGCCTTGTTGCTTATTTTGATGATTTTAGTGTCCATTCACACCTAAAAAGAATGGTGGCGACTCTTCCCCTTTTTCAAATCCCGTGTGATGAACAGAAAGTCACGAGATTGATTTTTCCCATGTCTCACACCATTTAATTCAAATTGTTGCCAAATGAGATGCATCCTCATAAGGAAATTCTCAATCAAAAGAGATCCTCATATTATGGCAAGTGTTCATACCCTTTGCCTATAAATAGAGGACCTCAGTGAGAAGAAAGGACCTTTCAAGTTCTAGAAGATTTGCCTAAAACTTGGAGAAACTCTACAGAAATTCAAAGAAGATTCAAGTCTACACAAATCTACCCCGTTTTTTCTTTATCAAATTTATACTTTGAGAAAAGAGAAGACAAATCACAATCACAAAGAAAGAAGATCATCTGGTTCGAGATCAAGCTTTACGGCCCCCAAAACGAAGATCAAAGTCCAATTTGAGATCAAGCTCTTGCAGCCCTCAAGTTAAATATTGAAGTTCGATTCAAGATCAAGCTTGTGTAGCCCTTGGATCAAGACACATTAAGGAGATCGAATCAGAGGAGAATCACAAAGATTGTACCCATTTTCTTCATTTTTAATACAAATTGTTATTTGTTCCATTTTTCTTGTCTTTTGTTTTAGAGACAAAATTTGTGTTAACATTAATGAATGCAAAAAAAAAAAATAGAAAAATGTTATTTCTCAAAAGCATTTATGGTGAATTAGTTTTTATAAAATAATATTCATAATACTTGCACAATGACTAGGGATGGCAATGGTTCGGTTAAAACTGTTAAACCAAACTTATTAGGGTCAGTTTTGAGTCTTTATTAAACGATTTCGGTTTGGTTTTGGTTTTATATTGGAAAAACCATTGCGGTTTTAAGGTCAAATTGAATCAAAACCGAACAGGCTATTAAGCAGTTGTGCACTCATTTATGCGTTTTGTAAAATATGTTAGTTGTTACTTTGTATATGAAACCATTGAAAAGATATTTATAATTGGTTTAATTGGTTTGTCATTTTTTACTAGCTAGTTTGTGACACAGGTTTGAGCTCAAACTATTGAAAAAAGTTTAATTACTTGTAAATTATGAAATTTGATATGTTATTGGGCTCAAATTTGAGACCACAATGATGAAAACTGATTAAACCGTTAGGCAATTGGTTCGATTTCGGTTTTTAAATTACTAAATTGTAACGGTTTCAGTTCGGTTTTGTTTTTTATTACAAACATGACGGTTTAATTTCAGTTTTCCTCAAAATCGAACATTTGCTGTCCCTAAGAATAATTTTTAAAAAAATGACTTTATTATGCTGAGAATAAAGTAATTAAAAAAATTGGTTATTTATTGAAATACAAGATTTCTCTTAAATTATGAATTTTCAATTATAAGATTATATATAATTATACCAGGAGATTGCACGGGCTACGCACATAGCAAATTAGGAAACTCTTTTTTTGTGGGACCGAGTTAGAAAGATGCCCCATGTTAAAATAGAGCACATGTCATTTCATTTGATACGTTTTGCTAACGTAGCATAACAAACCTGTAAAATGGGAGAAAGTTGAGGGACGATTTGGGCATAGATTGTCCAGCCTGAATGTCCTCTATTCCCTTTATATATTAGTATAGTTAAGTGAGAAGCACATGTGCACGTGAAAGAATTTGAATGACAATATTAGTTATGGTAAATGCTAGTAAAACAAATAAATAAACCTTTAACCGATTACTTTCATTACTTAATTTTAAATTCTTGATTATAAATTGTATCTACATCTAAATATGTTTTATAAACAAAGCCAAGATTGGATAAATGTCACGACCAACTTTTCAATATTTTGTAATAAATAGTGTACCATGTATACATTATTTTTTTAATATAAATCCTTTATAATCTTTAAGTATTCATACAGATCATTCCACTATCAAACATCATATTAACCTCTTGCATATATACAGTACAAGGGTTAACTCCTTTTTGGTTCAATATAAGCTATATTTTGATGTCTACCCATAAACAAATCAAATTGGCTTTTGACTCAAAATTGAACCATCTCTAAATATCTCCATGTAAACAAACCCATCCAAACACAATTTGTAGTATAAATTTTGTTTAGATCAAATTTGTTGGATTAGAAGAAATATAATATAATAATTAAAAAAACGTATGAGTGCTTGTGTTTAAGGCATGTTATGTAGCTAAGAACTTGACTATATAAGAAATGACATGCATAATATTTAACATAAAGTCGATCCATATTTGCCTCCGGAAAAATTCCTAACTCATTCCTGTAATTGACATTTTAAGTTACTTATTGGTTGGGTATAATTTATAGTAGTTTCCATGTAAAGTTTAGTTCTAATGAATAATCTTAGTAATAAAGAAAAATTATCTAAGCATCTCAAAGATCTCATGATGGATATATTAACTAGTTGAATTTACAGATATATAGCTTCATAATTAGAAGATCATAATTAGTATGGTCTAACAAGCATAAACAAATTTAAAAAACCAAATAGAAGCATTGAATCAAGTACAAAAATCAATGCTAACATTGACAATCTCTAATATAAGAGTTTCTTAAGATATGTGATGAATAAAATTTTGAGAATATTTTGGACAAAGAAAATGATAATCAATATTTTAGGAGGAAAATGAGAATAAAAGGTAGGTTTATTTCAAAATTAGGAACGCGTATAGTAACTTTATTGATGTCAAATAATAAAAACAAAGACAACATTGAATCAAGTACAATGTAAGTAAAACCAAACTAAACTTAGTGCAAACTTGAACAATAATTTTCGGCCCATAATCAAAATACTGAACATCCATCTTGAGCAATTAAGAAGTTATTTTTATACCAAAAAACAACAACTTGGATATGAGAAGACATGTAATATTTCCCCTTCCTTCTTCTGATTCAGTATTCTTTTTTTTTTTTCCTTCTGTGCACATTTCATTCTCCTCAAAACCCCATTTTATAGGCTAGAGTCATAATTACAAGAATATGAAAAGACAATAAGATATGTGTTAGCACCTGATTTTTGCACCCCAAAAAGTGTAGAAAATGAAATTCTGATTTGAAAAGTCAAACCCTGAGGGGGCAAAATTTTGACTTCTTGATTTCGTGCAAATTAATCATCAAACTTCCTCTCATTGAAAAGAGCATTCTGACACGGTTCCAACGCAACTGAATTTGCTAGAATCGGAACCCGGATGAGGAAGTTATGAGCTGGTCAAACTTTTGGGGAGTGAAAAGTTGACTTTTTGCTTGACCCCAATTCAGCTTCCCACTTTGATCCCGGTGGATAGAGGACTTCGAGCCGATTCCAACGACATTAAGTTTGCTCGAATCGGAGTCTGGACGGAAAAGTTATTGTCGGTCAAAAATTCAAGAAAACTGCTCGCGTGGCAAAAGAGCAGGTAAAGTTGCAGCAAATAAATATCGGGACTTAAATAATATTTGTATAAAAAATATCTAAGATTTTTTACATTAAAATAATCGGAAATCATGAAAGAATTGGACCAAATTTGAGCTCAAAACCAAATTGGATAAAGTGTTTCAAATCAAACATTTAAAAAACGTGCGCGACCGCATTTAAAGTGCGGTTTGGTCTCAACAGCATTCCAAATGCGGTTTTGAGCTTCTAGAAGCGGGATGCGTGTATCGTACGGCGACAGTTGGCAAATTCGCCCAGATTCGCACAACTGCATTTTAAGTGCGGTTTGGTTTGAACCGCACTAACCGCACTTCAAATGCGGTTTTGATCTTCTAAAAGCGAGACGCGTGTCTCGTACGGCGACAGCTGGTAGATTCGCACGTTTTAAATGCCAACCGCACTTTAAGTGTGGTTTTTGCACTTTAAGTGAAATTCAGGAGGAACCGCACTTTAAGTGCGGTTCTGACCAAATTGCACAGAACCGCACTTCAAGTGCGGTTCTGGAAATTTTTGCCTATAAATAGGCCTCCACCCCCCATTGTTAAGAAGGTTGGTCCCCCCATCCTTTTGCCACTCCGTCCCTACTCTGTCCTACTGCCAGTGTGAGACATGGAAATGTCACCTAGATGACTTCCGATATCATCACGCGGGGATTGATAAAAATAGAGAGTCGCCACCATTCAAGTTAAGGTGTGAATGGACACCAAAGATATCATATAATGCCAAATAGAGCCAAAGTAGCTCTACTACAAGGAAAAATCCAGAGATCAGGTAAGGGGAATCAGTTATGAGCAGGGGAAGGTGTTAGGCACCCCCACTCATCCGTATAAGACGGTTGCTATATGCTTGTCATGCTCAAAGGACTGTTTGCTAATCACAATAAATAGAGAATTGCTTGAAAGTAAGCAAATATGTGTGTGATTCTCCCACATGAGTGGTCCAATAAATATGGACTCTCTCCATGGATATATCACTTCTAAGACTTCGTGAGAGAATAAAAATGAAAGTAAAAATTGAGAAAAATCAAGCCAAAGCAAATTTGGAAAAATCAGACCATAACAGCTTGAAAGCTTGGATCACTCAGAAATCCCTCGATTCAAACTCAAATCAAATGAAACCAAAACTATTAGAAAGCTGGTATGAAGTAGGATATTTAGTATAAAAAAAATCAGCTCAATCTGATTTAAAACAAAAGAGAAATACACTATTAAAATCTGCTGTTATAAATCAAAAAAAGCGGCGAGTAGGCATTTTTGAAGTTCTATTCGTGGAGTTTGGCTCCATCTCAATCCGTAAAAACTTGCATGGATGAAGTAGGAGGTGACATATTTCAAACTAAATAGGCCTCACACCAAACTCCATCCGTTTGTGACTTGTGTGACCTCTTGAACATGCCTAGAGGATCACAGATTAACCCAGAACTCTGTTACAAAGCCACTCTGAGTCAACCAAGCACACAAGCCACAAACCAAAACAAAATCTTATGAATTTGATTGGACTTGAAAATAGACTCCTCAAGGAAAATACAGAGATTGAAATCACTTGAAACGGATAAAAAAGGAGCAAACGGTGCTCAATCAAAGCAGCAAGTTCAGCAATCTGGACTGAACTGACCTGCCGACTTTGAACAAATGGCATCAAAAATTGGCTTCATGGAAATTAATGAAAATCTCCAGATATAAACTAGACAGTCTCATCTATCACATGTCTTTGAAATCACTCAAAAATTCATTCGGATGATAAAGTTATGAGCATTCTAAGACAGGCTACAGATGCTGTCATGTTTTTGAAAACCTTGAATAAAAATGGAAAACTAGTGCATGTGTGAAAGTGAATTCGACCAAAACAACTTGAGATCATGAAAAACATTCTCATGAAGTCCTAAAAGTTCATTTTAAGGCTTGAGATCTCAGATTTTTCATATTGAGCATAGAGAATCCGAGATCTAGCCTATTCTTGAAAAACAGTGAAAAGTGTGTGAAGAGGTGTCGAAAATCACATTTCTAGGTGAAAACAAAGATAAAATGCTATAGCGAGCATTGATCATAATATTTTCTTCAGATCCAAATAACACAAGTGATCAACACACAAAAATATGCAAATCATTCAAAATAGGTTCTAGCCTCAAGGATCCATTCCATCTTCTTTTTCCCCAGGATCTTTCTTCACGTTTTACGGCTAGAGAGGATTCCAAGGTACTTTGGAAGAGGTTTGGGGCTACAAAAAACACCAAGTGGCCTTACACTACAAAAAGCTAGAAGATAGGAGTTGAAAATGTAAAGAGAGAGCTGGAAAATCAAAATAGAGCTTTACCTTGGTAGCTTGAGCACTTGAGTAGACAATCCAGCAGAGTTTCCCTTCTTCTTGCAGAGCCTCAATGCTTCAAATTGTCAGCCCTTTGCAAGATGAGGACCCCTCTATTTATAGGTACAGCCAGGGGTATGAATGTCCCAAGGGTATGCCAAAAAACTCCTCTAGATTATTCCAATTCCCATTAAAGGATTGAATTGGAGTAATTTTGCAAGTTTCGGAGGGTAAAACAGGGAGTTCAGGTCCCTAGGAGAGAGGTAATATGCGTAAATAAGGCTCAGAAATCGAGTCTTTTCGCAAATGCACGAAACAATCAAAACCGCATACACAGTGCGGTTTGAGCCAAACCACCACTCCGTATACGGTTTCAATGCAAAATAACCTTAATCGCAGAAATAGAACGGTTTGAATTCAGTTACGCTCCTCATGATTGCTGTCGACGTGGCCGAACGGCTTAAGCTTCTAGAAGCCATGTGGCAGTTCACGCAAGAAGCATGAACTTCAACCGTGCTGTATGCGCGATCGCAACCATATACACAGGGCGGTTGGGACCAAATTCACAAAAACCATATATTCAGTGCGGTTAGCACCTTTTTTGAGTATCATTGAGTTTTTTTGACACATGTCAAAGCTCAAATAAAACATTTAAAATTCATTTTGATTGTTCTCTCACATTGAAGTGCAATTTGGGGTGTCTACAGCCAGCAAACCTCTCCCCTGCTCCCCAACCTCCAAACGCTGTTCTTTTACCCATTTTACCCCTCAAAGCATCATTCCTCACCATTTCTGATCACTTGAAAATAAAAGGGGAGGTCCTTTTCAAAGCCATTTTGGAGATTCAAAAGGAGTGCGGAAGCGTTGTCCACATCACTCGGAGTACCACTACTCATTAGAATTGAAAGGTAATAGTGTGGTAAGCCTTCCTGATACTTTTTGTTCAACATATATGAAAATAAGGCCATTCTAACATGTTTTCTTTTATTCCTTTTTCTTTAGATATTATATCTTTATACTCTTTCTAACTTGATTGGCTCTTCTTGTGCATGCAAACAAGGCCCCCATGGTAAAGGGGACCTTTTATTAGAAAAAATGGGAGGAGAGGAGAGTTCCATGAAAATCAAAGAGTCTTGTTTTGTCTTTCATGAACTAACCTTTTTATGCAGATTTATTTACTTTATAATAAGAGGGGTCATGTCCTCTCTGTGTCATCCAATGTATCCCTAACTTCTCTTTTCCCTCTTCCCTTCAATCCATGCTTGTTTGATTGAATGGTTGGAGAAGCATGTGAATAGCTCCAAGAAAGCGGACGTTTGAGCCCAAAAGTGGGCTATTCGTGTCTCTGTGAAGTGTCAGAGAACCCCAATAGAAGCTGGCAGACACCCCAAGGAAGTAGGTGAGTCAGACCCAGCCGGCGACACGGTGATTTTGTGAAATCCGAGCCGAACCACATATTCAGTGTGGTTCGGGCTTGACCGCATTTCATATGCGGTCGAGCCTGAACTGCAGATTGAATGCGGTTCAGCCCAGACCGCATTGTATACACGATCAATTTCCGTAATTAATTAAAAATCAGTCTTTTAGACCCAATCCGACCCGTTTTGATATGACATGCACCTATTGGGCTTTGTGGGTCAATCCAAGCCCGTTTTCGAGATTGTGGACCCATTCGGGCCCACAAAGGTTTAGTGGGCCTTCCAATGGGGCCCGCTACCAATCCGGCCCAAACCGAGACCCATTTTCAAATTGGTCAAAGGCCATTTGATTAACTACCCATGGGCCAATACCAAGCCCATTGGGCCTCCTAAGAATCTTAACCCACATAACTAACATGCTTTAATCAGTCTTTAAACCAAAATAGCCATATTTGATAAGGGTTACCCAATAATCCTACTGGGCCATGGGCTCAAGCCCAACTTGGCATCCCTACGGGCCTTCCAACGGGGCTCGTACCCAACCCACTTCACCAAAAAGGATAAAAAGATAAAAATAAAATAAAAGGGATCTACACCTTCAAAGGGTCCCCACCAGACTTAAAGAGAAACATGCTGGATTAGGAAGGGTGAGAGTTGACTCAAAACCAGGGAGACCCGAGGGACCCGTTGGACTGACGGGGCGGGCCGGGGTGTCTTCGGACTTCCCTGGATGTAATCGAGAACTTGCTCAGATCTCTAAAAAGCCACAGACCAGAAAAATTAGGCCTGGATAGGCACCCCTTGTGTTTGCCTGTACCTCTCAGGTAGTGGCGACTCCAATAGTCCCAAGGCACGCATTCATTTGCATGCGCCTCGTTGTGCGATCAATTTTTACATGCGCACAATATGAAAAGGTAAATGAATGTAGAAATATAAGATATAAGAGATTCATTAAGGAATTTCAAAGGTTTAGAAATTTCAAGAGATGATAATTATCTACCCAGTTATGATGGTGAGAATTCCAAGAGATATGAAGATGAATGGTCATCCACCCTACCATTGACATTATTCACCATTTCCAAATCTCCAAGGCCCAAATAATTGTACATATTTTGCATTTTCTTAACAGTTAAGCCAGAAATTACAAACCCCATAATGCTAAGTAAAGCAGTCCACTCAATAAAAATTCCATTGTTCAACTTCTTAAACATCTTTTTGGTTTTATAAAAAACTGAAGTTCGTGTTAATAAGTTCTTTTTTTATTTAATAAGGGAAGAGGAAGGGATAATTGGTGTAACGCCCCAAATCCAGGTTTATGCAAAACATGCACCAAACCCGTACCCGAAGTCTTATTGTGGCCCAAAGCAACTAAATACCAAACAATTTAATCATAATAATTCCATATAACGTCAGAGTGCAAAATAAAATTCAATTAATCAAATAATCATAAGCATGGTCTCTAATAATATCAAACCATCCAAAATAAAACAATATCCAAGTCTGGTAACAAAAGGGTAAAACTACACTCTCATAACAAATCCAATAATAAGTCCATCAAAAATAAAACTAATGACAACCTCAAGTAATCAAAATAAACTAATCAAGATAATAATAATCCCCAGCAACAAAATCAGGAATCTCTCCTCCCTAATGATCAACCCCAAACACGTCCTCACGTGGGTCAGTTCAAAACAAAACCTAATGTGAGATACGAATATTCCAGTAAGTAGCACTTGCATGTATAAACAATTCATATATAAAAATAACATTCTTTCATGCTCGACAAAAGAAACGTATAATACCTAATACAATCTCAACAGATAAAATCAAATCATATAACAACTCAAGATAAAGTTAATTCTATGATGAAAACAATGCTGGCTAATCACGGCAATTATCCCAATATCATACTCAACATACAAGCAAGCTAAATCACTTTATGTGAATGTTCAACCAATATCAATCTCAATGTTCAAGAACAATTCCAAACTGATAAGTCATGTCATAAACCAATTCATAATAATATTACTAGGACTAAGTCTTTGAGTAGCTACTTTGCATTTACTACGCCAACTTGTGACTTATGAGCGAAGCCTTGGACATCAATCTAGAAATATGGAGCCCTAGACATCGACTTATTGCGCAAGAATTCACATACTAGCACGCTATATTTCAAAAAAATGGAGTTGACATATACTACCATGCATGCATCAAGATAAATCACATCATAGGGGTAGCCCACTTATCACCACATACAGCGATAACCCCACTATATGAGCCTCTGTAGCGCCTCGAAACCGGATCTGCCCTATCACGACACCAACTCGTCCCCGAGCCCTACTTATGGGCCCAAAAGAACCTAATTAATACAATCAACCTGGGCAATTACAATGTAATCATCAGCGTGCATAAGCAAAAGAAGCATGGAATAAAATTTCCATTTAACAAAAGGACACCTGTACGATAACCTCCAACAATATGATATCTGTGGGTACAAAAGACAACTAAGAGCGCACAATCTCTCACTCTCATATGCACATTCATATACAAGGGTCATAGTCCAAAAGTAAGGTTCCAAATGTAAAAGTCCAAAAGAATGGTTACATAATCCATTTACAGTTCCCAAAAACTAAATACAATTGACACAAGGAGAATGCTACTATGAGTGGTAGTAGTCCTCAAACCTATAATCTAGATTTCCCTCAATATCTCCCCTAATGCGTAGCTCACCAGGAGGATCTGAAAACAAATCTGATAAAACAAAACACGTGAGACAAAAGTCCTAGTAAACAACAAACATGCATGACTAGAAGCGATTTATACAATTTTATAATATCATGATAATATTCTCAAATATAAAGTGTAAATCTCAAGTCAAAGTATCTCAGTCGGATAACACATGAAATTAGTTCAATAAAAAGCAATAAAATACTGCAAGCATGTCTTGGTAGGACTCATGGGTTAGCGTGTCTTTAAATTAGATTAATGACCACTGTCCATTGCCACCTATACGACTTACAAAGAGAAGCCTAGCTAGGGACATCTCAGCAAGCGGAGCACCCACGTATAAGCTGACAAGTGACAACCAAACCAATAATCAAGGCCAAGTAGAATACCCCATCCACTGCCGAACCATACCATATGAATCACAAAAACATCCCACCAATACCCCACGGCGGGTGGTTGCTGCAGCACCTTTATGCCTCAAGAAGGCTTCACTAATACCCCATAGTGGAAAGCTATATGGACAAGGACATTAACGTTAACAAGCCAATACTAACACACTTACTAGACTCACTGTGGATCCACACTAAGAGCAATGTCCAATTAGACGACTTACAACTCAAAACCAAACCATTCAAATCGGTGAGTAAAACCAGTGCTTTTGTGCACAAACCAGGCCAAGTGGAATTCCCCATGTACCGCCAAATCATAATATGTGCCAAGTGGAATTCCCCATCCACTACCAAATCAACCGAGGCCAAGTGGAATTCCTCATCCACCGCAATAAAACTATAGGCCAAGAGCCTTGTCAAATCATAGAAGAGTTTTTCAACTTCGCTTTCATAAATCTAAATCAAGCAAAACGAATGTCATAAAATCCCCAAAATACATATTTGATGACTGGGATAGTCTTAGGATTCCCAATAAAGTCACCACACCAAAAATCAATGGATTCTGAGACAAAAAGTTTTCGACCTTGAAAAATATTCGAAGTATGGTTAAAAATGTCGACTTTTTGGGTATATGATTTTTCTAGACAAATTTACAAGGAGTTTCGGGCTCAAATTCTGGTTGTAGTCTAATGAAGGGTAGAAAAAATTTTCTGAAATTTTATGAGCTTCTAAATCACTCATTTGGGTATCAAACACAAAAAGTAGTTTTTGATGAAAATCGGGCAAAACTAGAATTTTAGGCATGAATTGGAAAGTTGACTTTTTATTGGTAAGGAATTAAGTCTTGAAAGTATTTTTAGTGGTTCCAAATGGGGGGTAAAACCTTATTTGCATGTAGAGACTTAAGTAAATGGAAACATAAAATACACATGACATTTACTTAAATGCCTTTCGTGTAATAGGGGTGATGTTGTAAGACCCCGAAAATTTCCTAATTATAAAATTAAATAATAATTAATATTTATTGAGGATTTTATTGATGAGACTAATTTATAATCGTAGGTGATATCATTGATAGCGGAGATCATGAGTTTGGCGCAGATTAGACTGTTGGATCGTGAGATATCGAAGTAAGAATTAAAATTTAATGATGTCGTGTTCTAATTGGTCGGTTATGTAATAGGTGATGTTTGTGCATTGCGTAGGATCAAGGGTATTATAATAGGGTTTTATACCCTGGAGAATACGAATAGTATTCCAATCGTATTATTCTATTCGTATTGCGATTGAAGCAGACGAACGACCGAAGGAGAAAAACCGAAGAAGAGAAGAAGAAGACGAAAGAGGGAGAGAGATCGTTGTTCTTTGTTTTCTCATCATCCTAGAGTTGATTTGCATTCGTGAAGGAATGTAGCTTGTTGGTGTTTAGAGGGAGAAGCAGGAAACGAGTGAAACAGGTAGGTGACACACCCGTTTTGTCGTTTGATTTTGTGTTCTTGTTGTTTGATCCTAATGCATGATTTCTCTATGTATATATGTATATTTAGTTTGATTATAGTTGAATATATATGTTAGAACTGATTAAAACAAAGAAAAATACAGATTTCGAACTCGGTTTGCCGCAGTTGTATGGGCATCGAGCACAACTGCCTAGGCGATCGTAGGCGCCTATGTATAGAATTTTAGCCCGCTCACCCATTGTCTAGGCGATGGGGTAGGTGTTCAGAAAGTGTATGGGCACCTAGTGGGACCGCCTAGGCGATCCTTGTGCACCCGTTGAGACTAAAAATTTCAGAAAAATTTAACTGACGCTTAGCTAGGTCGCCTAGGCGATCGGTGCTAGGCGATCTCAACAGAAAAATGTGAATTTTATAATTTGATTTTTAATTCAAAATAAAATGATTTTAAATGGATTTTATCAATTAAATTAGATGATTTGAGACGGAATTAACTACCCAAATAACCTATTTTCTACAAAAATATTTGAGTATTAATTTTAGGTTTATAATTGCCTAAATTGAAAAATAACTTGGAAATTAGGAGATTTTGAACTTTAAAACTTTTAACTTGGATAGTTAATTAGGAAAATGTATTTCACAAGTCATGGATTAGATTTCTATAGATAGGAACTTAACATCAGAGATTCAACCCAGATAACCAAATTTGGATAAAATTTAAAAATTAGACTATTATATGCCACTAGGTACTATTACTTACATATAGATGAGTCCTTAAGGATGTTTGTGTCTAGTGGGCATAGCTGATTATGGATCCATAGAATAAGCTGGTTAGCTAAGGGGTATTTCTTTTGGGTTGATTTACTTCCATATGCGAGCGCGCTTCCTTTGCAAGATAGTTTGCACTGGAGGGTCCCGTGTCTGTAGGGTAATTTCAAGCATCGCTAGTGATTCCTGTACATGTGGATCAGCGGCCATCTCCATGTATTGATTCAAGTGATGTATGCTGGTGGTTCATGCCAACTCTTTGAGTATATGCGCAATAAGTCAATGACTACGTCTCTTATCTTAAGAATAGTATTCGGGTTTGAGTGTCATAGTAGCTTTGCCAATAAGACGCCTGGTAGCATAGCATTTGATGAGTGTCTTCTCAAAGTCTTATCTTTCTTTGTGAGTCCTACAAATGACACTAGTATAGTATTGTTATATTGACACATTCGAGTTCATACATGTTCTATTTTATGGTGGGATGTGGTTACTTGGTTTACCACAGTCCTAAAGGAAATTGATTTGACTTTAGCTGATTTGGATTTATGTTGAATTATTCTAGACTTAGTTTCTTATCATAATTATGACTGATACATGACCCTTAGAAATGATTTATTGCTGGTTTGTTCTTTTCGTATGCTATGATCTAATTAAACGATGCCTGCTTATCCGTGTTAATCTTATTTGAGCATGAAATGATTACTTTTAGATATATAAATTGTTTTTAGCATGCATCGTGTTACCTACTGAGATATTCGTATCTCACTCTTTTTGTTTTGTTTTGGTTTTCAGCTGATACAAGAGAGGGGGATCCTAGTGGTGCCAGAGGATTATTACTACCCCGATTGAGTCGAGGTTGTTATTGGGGAATGGAACTTTGATATTGATGAATTATTTTATTTATTTATGGTTTTGGATGTTATTGAGAGAGAGAGAGTGAGAGGGTTTTAGACCCTTTTTTATTATACCAGACATGACTAGTTGTTTTGATGGTCATTGATTCTTTATTCTATTTATGGTGATGTTACACATTACACTTCCGCACTATCTAATTTCCGCACTCTGATATCTGATAACCTAAATTGAATCATTAAATTTTGGTCTAGTATTATTGATAGTGTTATTATGGGCTCAGTAGCACTTGGATTCAGGTTCAGATGCCGGTTTTGCATTGACCCGGGTTCAAAGCGCTACAGCTATTATGAGGTTTAGGTTGTTTAGGAAACTGTTGGAGAAGAAAGGGGTGAAAAACTGTCAAAAACAGGGCTCACGATTAGGTTTCATGATTAATTGTCTAGGGGCGATTAGCTTCGCGATTAGGTCTACAATTAGTCGCCAACCTAGTCCTGATTCGCGATTAGTCTTGCAACCTAATCCTGTTCCTAACACGGACTGTTTTGGGGGGTTTTGGCTCAGGATTAATCGCTAGTTCGGGTTTTGAAATCTTTTTGGCTACTTTTCAACACCAAACTCATACAAACCATTTCTAACCTTTCTAACACCAAGTAGGATGATCATAAAACATCCCACCATACTTAAAAATACCTTCCAAAACAGAAATTGATCCCAAATCAACATGAACACCAAATCCAACACATGAAACCTCATTCAAAATACTGAACTCAAACCCAAATCTGAAATATGATCAATGTAGGTTGGAAATCCATTGCAAATCAATAGAAAACTAAACAAGATTGTTATACAACCAAAACCCTTCGAATTTTAGAAGCAAAAACCAACATGCAAGATCATTTCCTCAAATAAATCAAACCCTAGAGAGAGAATACAAATTTTTATAATACATTTTGGTTTGAAGGGTTTGCTACTTATTTAATGGAGAAGCTCACTTTTCTTTAATCTCTAATCTTCTTCTCCTTCTTTTCCTTCTCCTTCTTCAAGCTTTCAATCAAGCTCACACACTTCTTCTCTTGTTCTATACGTTCAAAATAAGGAAAAAGGGTTCAAAACACTTAGAATTTAGTTAGGGCATCATTTTATATGCCCTACTTTTGATCTTTCAAACTTGCCCTTCAACAAAGTCTTTATTCCACTAAATCCTTAGAGTGTACCTAAGGTATACGAGGGGGTACCTTAATCTTAAGTGGGTGGGGGAGGGGGGGTACCTTAGCGTTATTTGAAGGGTATCTTGGTGTTTCAAGGGCTTACCTTAGTCATTCCAAGGGGTATACTTTAGGTATGCTTGAAGGGTGTACCTTATTTATACAAGAGAGGGTACTTTAGTTATAGAAGGGGTGTACCTTAGTTATATAAGGAAGTACCTTTATGTATACAAGAGGGGTACTTTAGTTATACAAATGGGGGTATCTTAGGCAATACAAGGGAGTACCGTAAGTATACAAGTGGGGTACCTTAGACCATACAAGGGGGTATCTTAGGTAATACAAGGCGTACTGTGCGCGCGTGGGAAACGCGGAACGGGGAATTTCGGAGTCATCACCGCCTGATGGGGTGCAGGCGGACACCTGGGTGCCTAATCTTGTCTATTGAGCTTTTGGTCTGCGGCTTGAGATTCTAAGTCAGTTCTCGGTTGCGGTTTGAGGAAGTCCGTAGACACCCCAAACCGCCCCATCGGATGACGGGTCCCGTGGGTTCCCTGGTTTGAGTCAGCTTGCTATTTGGTTCTCACCCGATTCCTAATCCAGCATGTATTTTAGTTAAGTCTTGGCGGGACCACCTGAGTGGTGTGGGTCCCTTTAGTTGATTTTATATTTGCTTAATTTAGGTGATCTGAGTCTGATTGGGTGGGCCCTGTTGGAAGGCCCACGGTATCCCTGGTGGGCTTGGTTAAGCCCATGTGCCCATGTGGGCCTCTGTTTAAGCCCAGGAGGCCTTGTGGGCTTTGGTGAAGTGAATTGATTTTACTTAGTTTTAAGTTGGAGCTTTATGTGATTTTTATACAAAGGGGTGAGTCTGCCTTGGTTTGTGGGCCCTTGGTGGGCCCCCATGGTGGATGCCAAAGTATTTGATCATTTTTCTTAATTTGTGCCAAAGTGGATTGGTCATTGGGCTTGGGGCCCATAGCCCAATGTTTAGGCTTGGAAGCCTAAGCTCTAGAAGTATAGGGCTTGCATCCCAACTTGGGTTGACTAGTGGGCTTTGGTGGGCCCGATAGGCCCTTGCCCGTGGTCTCGGCCAAACCACGCAGTTCATGCATTAATTTACAAAACAAGGTTTGGATGGGCCGCATTGGGTTTGGCCCACCCGATTCAATTAGTTCATTTTACTTGACTTATTCATTTGCATGATTTAAGGTTTACCGGGCTTGGTGGGCCCCGTTGGAAGGCCCACTAGTGTTTCCAAATTGGACCGTGGTCCAGGTCCCATGTTGGGTCTCCGGGTGACCTGGAAACCCTACTGGTTCATCCGGTTCGATTGGAAGAGTAAGAAAGTTGCACAGAACTAAGCAAAATGGAAAAATGAGATTTCGGTAATGTAGCTGGCCTGAGATGCCGGCTACACACAGGGACCCATGTATCCGGCCTTCTTGGCCGGTTACAAGCAGGTCCCTGTTGATCCGACCTGAGTTGCCGGATCAACACACAGAAGCTGTTTTTTCAGATTTTTCCAAGGGGGTTGGGTTTCTGAGTCTTCCAGGGGTATTCTAGCAATGGTGTGGGCCCCGGGTGGACCCACAGTGGTTCAGACATGGGGGTGAGCTTGCTTTTGGTCTCTTTTGGGGGTTTTCATAACAAAGGCCATGGGGGGAAGAGGCATCCGGGTTGTCTCTTCCACTTGGGATCATGTACGCCAACATGGCAGGGACCAAGGTGTCCCTGCTTTGGTCTCTGAAACTCCCTCACAGCACAGAACAAAGGTCCATAGAGAACCCTTTGAATCAAAACATGCATGCTCAATACTTTAACCCAGGGTACAACCGCTGCATGGGGGATTAACATGCTTAACGTGTATGCATGCAAGGAGATGATTTAACATGCATAAATAAACGAATGCAAATAAATAAGCCTAGCACTTGTCACCAACAATCAGAAAAAAGATCCACACAGCATGCGAGAAATAAGGAAATCAGCAAAGTAAACCCAATACATGCGAGAAGACCAATGGGGATGAACCGTGATCTAACATGCATTTCGTCCCCCTCTTAGCAACGTCTAAACCCAAGACTTTATACTTAAACCCACGAAAATGTAGAGAAGGGTGAGAGAAGGGGGTTTACATAGGGATACATTAGACATGCCTTGCATGAGGGAACATGCTCCCTTCATTGAGTAACCGAGGCCCTCAAAACAGCACCCTTGGTGGCTTAGAATGGGACAACAAAGCTTCTCATTCTATCAGAAAATCATGCATGGGGTCTCCCTTGCCCTTGGAGACCACTATATTACCAAGCCATGGAAGAAAATGCATGCAAAGAAACACTAACACAGCCATACAGCAGTGGGAGATCAGATTCCTTGAACTCCTTAAAAAACCCATTTTAATATATGTATTACATAAAGTGATGAAGAACCTTACCTGAAGGTTCTTAAGCTCTTGCACAGGGTGAAGACTCCTCCTTGAGGCCAAAATGTGGCTGGCAAGTCCTCTGGTGCTCAAGCTCCACTCCACCAGCAGCTAGACTCCTTTAGCTTGCTCCAGAAAGTGAGGAAGAAGAAGAGGGAAGCAAGGGTGAATGCACTTTAGGTGGTATGGCAAGGTGGTGGAGGGCAAAGAGAGTAGAAGGTTGAAGGTTTCGAACGAGGAAAAGTGGTGAAAGAAAGCTTGGAAAATCGCGAAAGGAGCCAACCCCCGGAAATGAGCTGCTGTTTGCCATTTATAGGCAAACTTAATGTATCCGGCAACTCAGGCCGGATACACTAAGCCTTCTTCATAGCCGGCCTCCATGGCCAGTTACACAGATGCTTTTTTGTATCCGACATTTAATACCGGATACATAACATAATTATTCGAAAATTAAATGCCACCGCGAACTTGTCGGGCGATCGGCGTGAATCTCGCGCGAAAATCTCCTTGTATCCGGTATTTGAGTCCGGATATGAAGAAGAGCAAGTGTATCCGGCATGTTTGGTCGGATATAAATCAAAAAATTACGGATTTGCCCTTCGACTTGACCGATTCGACACTTTTGAACAATTACGGATTGGTCCCTGCGAATTTTGGTTTAGTCCCTGAGATTTTTAGCAAATTTTGGATATTTAAAATTTAGTCCCCGAGATATTTTGCTGCGTTGGCTGCCACGTGTGCAGTTTCTGCGCCACGTGGGCAGTTTCTAGTTTTGCTGCTCGGAAACTTCGACAGCTCATATCTCTTTCATCCGAACTCCGATTTGAGCAAACTCAATTGCGTTAGACTCGTATCAGAGCCCTCTATCCAATGACATAGGGATAAGCACTTGGCACGGGGTTCGAGAAAAAGTCAACTTTCAGCTCCCCTTTAAGTTTGACCGGCCTGCAGAACCTTCATCCGGATTCCGATTCCAACAAGCTCAGTTGCGTTGGACTCGTGTCGGGATTCTCTATTCACTGAGATAAAGCAAGATGGAAAATTATCACTGGATCAAAAAGTCAAATTTTCACCCCTTAGGGTTTGCCTTTTTAGCCGGGTTTTGCATTTCCGGCTTTTCCGGGAGCGCAAAAATGAGGTGCTTACACGTACCTTAGGTAATACAAGGGGTGTACCTTAAGTATACTTGGGGGGTACTTTAGGTATAATTGGGGGGGAGTACTTTAGGTAATATTTTGGTGGTACTTTGGGCAATACATGGGTGTACCTTGGGCAATACATGGGTGTACCTTAGGTATACTTGGGTGGTACATTGGGTAATACATGAGTGTGCTTTAGGTGATACATGGGTGTACCTTAGGTATACTTGGGTGGTACATTGGGTAATACGTGAGTGTACTTTAGGTAATACATGAGTGTACCTTAGGTATACTTGGGTGGTACCTTGGGTAATATATGGGTGTACCTTAGGTATACAATGGGGGTACCTTAGGTAATACAAGGGGTGTAACTTAAGTATAGAAGGGGTGTACCTTAGGTAATACAAGAGGGTACTTTAGTGTTATTTGGGAGGGTACCTTGGGTATACTTAGAAGGTACTTTAGGTATATTTGGAAGGTATTTTAGGTATACTTGGGCCAAATTGGTGTTAATGAGGGTTCAAGAATGATCTAGAAGTATTGCAAATTCAAATTTGGGCACAAAATAATAAATCTGGAATTTTTTACTGGATGCACGAACGTTAAAGTTGGATGTTCGGGTGTTAAACCTTTATTAAATGGTTTTTGCAGAATTTAGCTCCACGCGCGATTCAAGGTCTACACATCAAGACTAATTTTCACATTTAACTTCAATTTTTTAGAATTTGATTTCCAATTCACTAGAACTAATTGGAGGATACCTTAGCCAATTGAAATTTAAACATAACCTTAGTTAAGCTTACCTTAATAACCTTCAATAAAGTTCTATTTGTTTCCCCAAATTCTCAAGCATGATCGACATCCACCTCATCTTTATAACACAAGTACTTAATCAGTCTAATAATTCCACTTTAAATAATTAAACTTAATAATTAAGATATAATCATGGTCGGGGTTTTACAGCCTCACTAGCAAACTAAATCTGAAATGAGTCCCTATTGTATGTGAAAACCTTTCAATACAAACTAACTTGCAAAAAAAGCGCAATCGTAAAGCAAAATTACTCAAACAAAGGAAATACTCTTTCACTATATAGCATGACATTATGGATACATACTCCACTATGCCCACTAGACACTTTCAAACTATACTTCAATAGCAATATAAAACCATAGAGTGCCTAGTGGCATATATAGTAATCAAAGCTCTTTCAAATTCAAATTATAAGCTCAACATGCCCAAATCTCGTATAAAACATTTCTGATCAATTCCACCACTTAAACACATATAAAACTAACTTATACAAGTGAGGAAATCAACAAATTTAATTTAAAACAAAGTTTGGAACCAAAAGTCTCTTTAGAACCAAAGCAAGACCTATTTCAGTAAAAAGTACCCAAAATCTTTATAAAATTGTATTTAAACAATTGACCAGTGAAAACAACTCACAAACACCTATTTTTTATTGGTACATGGGTTGGATTTAACTAAAATCATTTCGTAGTTGAAAATTACAAAAAAAATCACCAAATTTAGAAAAATAGAGTTGAGCACTCAACCCTACACTCGGGTGGCATGTCGGGCGGCTTCTATAGTCCAAGTTTTAAACTGGTTCTCGACATGGGTGCTTGACCCTGTCGGGCAATCTATCAAAACACATGGGCGCTCAAGGGATTGCTCGAGCAGCACTTTGGGAGCTCGGCCAAGTTTCTAGTTCATGAAATTTTCAGAAAATCCTAATTTTTCTTATTTTAAATCTTTAGATATAATTCTATTGCTTCAAATCACTTCCAATACATCCAATATCATCTATACAACATATCAAATCAATCCCAACAAATCAAAACATGGTTTTTCACCAAATCAAAATACTTTTAATACAAATCTTCTGAATAGAACACTAAACCTGATATATTTCACACTACTTGTTCTACTGTTAGGTTTAATATTTTAGTTTGGCTTAATTCTGTGTCAAAAAGTATGTGTTTAAGGTATTTAAGTTGGTTAGCATAAGTTATAGAAGTCACAGTTCAAACGGCGTCAAAATCGAAGTCAAATTGAAGAATTTATGATTGATGTTAGATAGTGTTTGAAGCACTGTTTGAACATTCAGTGCAAAATACAGTTGCAGAGAAACCCAAGAGTAGCGTTCAAGAGCATGAGAGTGGCCGTTCGAACGTTCCTTGTTTGTAGAGAAACCTGAGAGTGGCGTTCGAGACCGTTAGAGCCGACGTTCGAACGTTCGTGTATATGTAACCTGGCATGAGAGCTTTGTTCGAACGAAACGTTATAAGTTGTTTTTACGTATAGAACATGAGAGCCGCTTTCAATGACCGTTTGAACGTTCAAGTCGTAAATTCACTTATAAAATTCTGATCTTTTCTAAATCAAATCCAACTTTCTCTAAACTTCTTCCTAACCTATATAAGTATTCTTAAGACGTTCCAAAACAACTCTTGAGTCGTTTTTGGAACCCTAAATCATCTTGTGTGAGGAAGAGAAACTTCTCTCCTTATTTTCTACTTTTGAGCCATCAAAACTTCTTTTCTTCCTTCTTCTCTTACTTTGGAGTTCCGGGTTGGAGAGTTTGCTCATGGGAGTTCTTACGATTGCTGAGCGAGTTCATTTGGCATTTCACGAAGAAGATATTCAGAGTTCTAGATCATTGCAAGGTTGCAAATCTGAATAATTCTTCAGATACTTACATTGTGAGTTAGAGTCTATGTTGGGTCGTCTGAACCACTGTTTGTAAGTCTTCTTCTTATGGTGAAATTTTTGAAGTGGCTCCTGATAGCCCAAAGGGTTTTTCTCTTTGAGAGTTCTCTTAGAGTTTTCCCTTCGTCATCAAAATTGCTTGTGTCGATTTACTTATTATTTATTCTCTTGCAATTTTGTGTGACATTAGATAACGTAATTATTGTTATTTTTCTAAGGCTTGTGCATGCCTATTAATTGAGGACTTGTCTTTAATTAGTAGAAATTTTATTTCACAGTCGTTTACACCTATTCACCCCCTCTAGGTGTATTTAGAGTCAGAACCGTATTTTTATCTACAACTCATATTCCTCATATTAAATAATCAACAAGGCACAAAAATATATGTAATATCATCTCAAATCTTCCATAGGTAACAACCAAACGATTAAACTCAGAAATCATGCAAGTAGCAATTAAACAATAGTGCTACTTACGTTTTGCAACCAAGAACAAAGCTCTATCCTTCATTAAAACTCATGATCAGGCGTGCTTCCGGCAATGGTTCAAGCTCTAAGGATTCTCCAAAACAATCACACGACTAGGAATTCCCCTTCTCCTTCAGTCGTCCAAGCATGTAAAACAAGATTAGAAACTCTCTTCCAATTCTGATAGTATGTATTAGGGGTGCAACTCGGTCCGGTCAAAACCAAACCCGAACCGATCCAAACCGACTTCGGTTTGGTGTGGTTCGGTTTTATAACATTTGGTTTGGTTTTGGTTTTGGGTTAAAGGCTCAATTAACCAAACCGAACCGAAACCTGTATACATATATATTATAAAATATATATATACATACATATTATGATATATATAAATTATATTATATACTAAAAAGTTGTGAGAAAAGTTGTTTTTTAATAAAGGCTTTGACCAACACACGTGGTCATTACCTTTGTCCAAAAAGGGTCTTCCATGATGGCACCTAAACCTTTAATTTATAGTAGGCGGCCAGGGAAAAACCGATTGTTATAAAAGCAACCCTTCCTCTCTCCCATGCCTTAAACCAAGCCCTCTTCCTTAAATGGTTTAAACTTTTAAATGGTTCAAACTCATGAACCAATTCAAGTGAAGGTTAGACTAAACTTTTTAATAATAAATAAATAACAAAAAAGTTTATTATTTGCTTGGTTCTGATCTAGAACCAAACCGAATATATGGTTTGGTTTGGATTTCGGATTTCTTTATTTTAATTGGTTTAGTTTTCGGTTTAATAAGATCGGTTCATATTTCGGTTTGGTTCGGTTTTGGATCAATCTCCAATAGCTTCGGTTTGGTCTTGGATTGAGTTCAAACCGGACCAACCCGAACCGAGTTGCACCCCTAGTATGTATACTCTAAACAGAAGGTTCCTAAATTTCTCAAACTCTTCGGGAAACTATTAAACACACGCACACCCATGTCATTCTCCTAATATAATCCTATTTTAGTTAATTGGATTCCTTGCATCTCGTGTACATTAAACTCTGTATACTCCACCAATTAAATTCAATGTAATTCTAATAATAGTATCTACCTTTGATCTTATGATCCGACCGTTGGATTTTCCTCAAATTTGGATCTCCTTCTTAAATGTAATCAGCTATACAAATCCACTCTTGGGTTAGCAAAATTACCTTAAATAACCCAATAATAATTAATTAATTAATTCTGAAAATTCATGGATTTACAATTGGGTTAATGTTTCTTTAAATCCATGACACTCTTGCTATCACATGAGGTTTGAAAGAATTCATTAATTAGTCAGACGTTGACAATAAGGTGGAGATTTCACATTTCGTGCTCTTTGGTAAGTTAAAAAAAAAAAAGTTTTTAATTTAATGAGGGAAGTGGAAGAGAAATTTTGGTTTAATGCTTCTTTAGTGACATGTGAGTTGTTACATGAGGTTTGAGGGCATTCATTTGTAACTTCAAAATTACCTTTTGAATTTCAGCCGATATACAACATGAATGTTGCAAAATAAGATTACCTCTTAAACTTCAACCATTATATAGCAAGAATACTTAATGTTGCAAAATAAGATTATATGAGATTGTAGGGAAAAATCTTTCTGAATGACAAAATTATCCTTGATACATTTAATTTATTACTTCACCCTCAGAAAGTCTTTTTAACCAATACTAACTCTATTAGAAAGTGATAAACTATTTTACATCTTGTAGGTAACATTGTAATTTCAATCGTCAAAACAGAGAAAAAAAATGACGACAAAGAATGGCGTTTTTGCTTTTAGGAGTAGTAGAATTCACATTTTATTATTTTAATTTATAATATACTAGGGGAAATGCACGTGCATAGCACGTAGCAAAAGAATTAAATAAGTGGTTGCAATTAATTGGAGATAAAAGAAAAAATAGATTGAAGGACACCTTGGAGAATAGTTAAACATGAAAGGATATAAAAGTAAATAGAATTAAGTGTAAATGGCACTTCGAATAATATAAAATAGTTATATAAGTGTAAATTAGTTAAGGGGAGATGAAAGAGAATATAATAAAATGCGAGGGGCAATTTAGTTATCAATGTTAGCCAGAAAAAAGGTTGGTTAGCTTTATATAATAGTATATATCTATATATATATTATATATAATGGGAATAGGCCCTTTGGGAAGCGTGCTAAACAAAATGCACAGCTTCCCAAAATAGCCCTTACACATTGTTGGGAAGATATATATATTAATAAAAGGGTAAAAGGGTCAAACTGCCTCAAGTTTTTTTAAAACTTACAATCAATTTCGTAACTTTCCCCTCCCACGTTCTCCTTCCTCCCTTCCCTTCTTGCACACGCGCAATTACCTTCTTAGTAGATATAACCAAGGTTTTAAGTTTCGGTGGCCCTGGGCGTGCTGCCCAGGGCACCGAACGGCATTTCGGTGGCACGCCGGAAAATTTTTAATGGGCGAAAAAAATAAAAAATTATATTTTTTGGATTTCGGCGAAATTTCGACGGCACGCCGCTCCGTTTCGCTGGCACGCCGCCCGTTTCGCTAAAAAAATTTTTAAAAAAATTTAAAAAAATTACATTTTTAGCCTGTTTCGGTCCGTTTCGCTCGAAATTTCGGTCCGTTTCACCAACAATACAAATTAACGATTTCCCCCAGCGAAACGCATCGCTGGATATAACGAGAAGAGGCTCTTTGGGAATCGTGCCGAACAAAATATGTAGCTTTCCAAAATAGCTCTTACGCACTATTGAAAATATTTATTAATAAAAGGGTACAATGGTCAAAACTACCTTAATTTTTCCACAACTTGATGGGCACTTTTGCAATAGTTCCCTCCACATTGTATACCTTCGTCCCTTCCCTTTCCTTCCTATGGGCGTGCACCCTGCTAGTATATAAATATTTAAAATGAATTTTGAAAGAACTTTCATTTGACAAAAATTTTGTAGTTAAGGCAGCCAATACGAGTGCTCCGGGCAACTCATTTAGTGACTCTGTCCCCTTTGTAGACTCTTCAAATCCGCCTGTTAGCGGACCCTTCCTCAGGCACTCCTGATGGTTTTCCATCAGGTTTGTCGACCTTGGCCGTATGCCTGAATTTGCTTTTGCTTGGTACAAAGACTACCATTGTTGTTGGTGGATGTGTCTTTAGTTCTATAACCCCGAGTTTCACGACTCTTTTTTGTGTGTTGATATTCTCAATGGTGTATGCTGTTATGTATAATGTACTGCTTTTTTTTGTTAATGAAATAGTCTAATTCAGGCTTTCCATAAATAAAAAAAACAAAAAAAAATTCCGCAACAGTGTTCACATTTAAGCGCCATAATTAATTTTAAAGACCCATCATGGCACTCTCTGTTTCTTTCTCCCACTCTCTCTCGATAAAAACCCCTGTGAGAACCCTAGAAAAAGCTCCCATGTCGAAGAGAGGGAGAGCTCGAAAGCGTTGCCATGGAGAAACTCACACGAAAGCTCTTCTGCGCTTTGTTGTCTGTCTCATTCTTAACTCTCGTTCTTTTATTCCCTTGGAGACCCTCACCTCGCTGTCCTCCAAGTTTCTCTGCCGTGGCCGATCTCCAGAACGCCTTTCCTCCTCCGCCGAGGATCGCATACTTCATTACGGGATCGAACGGTGACGGGCCTCGTATTTTTAGGCTTATTCACGCAGTCTATCATCCTAGAAATCAGTACTTATTGCACCTTGATCAGCGTGCTTCGCAACAGCAGAGAGAGGATCTCGCTGTCTCAATCCAAGCGGTCGAGACCTTTAGAGTTGCCGATAACGTTAATGTCGTTGGTAAGGCGGATTCCGTGAATTACGGCGGATCGACGCCAATTGCCTTGGTGCTTCACGGTGCTGCGATTCTGCTGAGGTATAGCAAGGATTGGGACTGGTTTGTTAATCTTGGAGCATCTGACTATCCTTTGGTTACTCAGGATGGTACGATTGGCGTTTCTGTTTAAATTTTTTCTTTTAATCATTTCTACAATGTGTGGGACTTGTTGGAAGAGCGTTAATTTAGATGAAAACAAATGAAAGTAATTTATTAACTTAGAAATTGCAGAGTCCTTGCAGTGAATAGTACATTTTCAAAGTCAATGCTTTTTATGGCATCCAGTATCATGTTTTTGCAATGAAAAGGTATTAAGATCAGAAAATATGAGAAAGAATGCAATTATCTTGGCAGCCAATATCATGTTTTTTGGAATGAAAAGGGTATTAGGATGAGAAATTATGAGAAAGAACACATTAATCTTTCAGTCATCCATAATGATTATTGGTTTTTGTGACAGAAGCAGAACTTAATGCCTTTAGCACAGGTGTTTTTTAATTTCTAACTGAAAAGAATGCCTGTTTTTCTAGATTAATTACATGGTATACCTTATTGAACCAGCAGATATAAAGGCGTGCAAGGTTGCAAGTTAAGTCACATTGTAAACTACTGCTTGGTCTTCCCTCCATTCAAAAGCTTTGTTTTTCTTCTGTGTGTATATGTACAGGTGCATGTGTTTATATGAAATATGATGGCTGTCAACTCATTGTTTATTACAGATTTTCTCCATGTCCTGTCTTTTGTGCCAAAGGATTTTAATTTCATAGAGCATACAAGTGACATTGGCTGGAAAGAGTAAGAACTCATATCCAAATGCAATCGTATGCATTTGCTATAACTATTTTCAGGTTTAAATGCTGAGCTTCAATTGCATTTCAGGTATCAAAGAATTATCCCAGTTGTTGTTGATCCTGCACTCTATCTTTCATCTAAAGGCACAGTATTTATGGGCAACAAGAGGCGCACACTTCCAAAAGCGTATAGGTTTTTTACAGGTAAAACATTATTATAGGTTTTTTTATCTTCAGTTTAGAAGCCTGTTGCAGTGACTAATGATCTTGTAATTGGACATATAAATGGATTGGTTGGAGTAGTTTTGTTCCAATGAACAAGAACTTGGCATATCATCATATTCAATTGCTTAGGCTGTTAAAAAGTGTTATTAATCATGTGTGGCTTGTTAGTGATACAAAACCATGTCACAATATTTTAACAAGTTTGAGCTTTTCGGTACAACCGTTTGCATCCTTTTACCTCTCTGTTATGATACTTTAAAAATTCTTTTGTGAAATTCAATGCCCCTTTGCTTTCCCCAAAAATAAAATAATTCCATGCAATTGGAAGGTGGGAGGCTGCAACATAGACACCAGAGGATGGTTTTATGTTCTCTGATATTCATGGTATCCTGATCTCAGTAATTTTTTTTTTGTATTGATGTCGCTTTGTTTTCTCCATTGGTTCCTCAATCTTTGTTACCACAAATTCACATGTGAAATAAAATAAATTTTATGATGTTGGAGTGAAGGACATTGTAAAATAGACACTGGATGGTGCTTTTGTCATCACCACAGTTCATGGAGCCCTGATCTCAAGTCCTTTGGCAAGTTTTAGCACTCTGGAAGAGTTTATGTGCACGTCTTTTGCTAGTTTCTGTTGAGTGTTATAGTCAATGAGAGAAATTTTCTTCGGTGAACAAACATGCAAATATCTCAGAGGTAGTTTCTCTCCCCAATTCTGAAAATTTGGGGCCCCATAATCTTAGGTTTTGGTAGGCCTTGTTATTCATTTGGTTGTAATAGAAACTGTGATGCTTAATGAAGCTTTGAAAATATTGAGCACATGCTCCTCTACCTCATCTATCAGCAGTTTCTAATATGAGATAGGCCATTCCAAGGCATAGCCCAAAACTTGGACGAAATGGAGGCATGTAATCACACAATACTCCCTTTTATTTGATAGCAATTAATTTGGTTGTCTTAGGGCTTCCTATTATATCCAAAAAAAAAAAAATTTAGGGCCTTTTAAGTGTCAACTGTAGATCATAAAATTGTGATTCTCTTGTCTCTTTTGAATTTTGCCCTGTTGATGAAATGGTGTACTGACTCAGCAGTCCGAGTCATTTTCATTTAACCTTAAAAAAGCCCTACATTTTTTTCACGTATCTTTTTCATCTCTATTTCCTCCTTCTGTTGTTCTATGTTTATCCTCTAACCATGCTAAAGCATAATTTTTTTCAGGCTCTCCATCGGTGATCCTGAGTCGCAAGTTCATAGAATTCTCCATCTTGGGATGGGACAATCTTCCAAGAACACTTCTCATGTACTTCTCAAACATAGGAGCATCACATAAAGGTTACTTCCAAACCCTTGCATGCAACTCCAGAAGTTTCTCCAACATGGTTGTCAACTCGGATTTGCGTTTTACTGCATGGGACAATCCTCCTCAAAAAGAACCCTGCAGTCTTAGGTTTTCTGATTTGAACAAGATGTTAGGAAGTGGGGCTGCTTTTGCTGGACCATTTCTCCCAAATGATCCAGCTTTGGACAAGATTGACTCTCTGGTATTCCACAGGAACCATGGTATGATAGCAACTGGTGGCTGGTGTATAGGGAGGCACGGCAGAGGCAAAGACCCTTGCAAGATTTGGGGCAACCCTGATATAGTTAGGCCAGGCCCAGCTGCTAGAAGATTCGAGAAACTTCTGCTCAGGTTGATGGCAAACACAACCTTTCGATCAAAACTATGTATTCATAGATGATCTTTGACTATCTGGATGTAAAAGTTCTAAAACATTTCATCTGGAACAATTGCCTGGGAATGACTTCTGTTGCTATAACTGAAAATTAGTCCATTAACTTATCGTTTTTTTATTGTTCTTGGGAGTTGGGAGTTCACAGAGTCGTTTGTGGTTTGGTTTATGTGAACTGCTTGTCAGATTAATGGGCCCAAATGTAGCAGCGAAATGGTATAGATGTATTGATCATCACCTTGTAAGTTAACTAAGTTGCAGGAGATGTTCGTTCTTTCTTTATGTTATTTGAACCTCTTTCTAGTCACAATGCGAGATATGATCATTGATATGTTACGTGCAGTGGATATGGTTCCTTGGTCGACAATTTTTGCAGGTGAACTTACCCATGCTTTCATTCATGAGTATAGTGGTGGCACGTGCATATTGCATGTCCTTACTCTTAACTGTAGCATATAAATAGGGGTTTAAATTGGAATTTGAAAAAAGTAGTGGGGTTGTTATAGTTTTAGATTGTTTTAGTTGGGGAAGGTAATAGTTGAAAAGAACGAAAGGAGGCTAGAATCTGGGAGGAATATTCCCCCATCTTCCCTTTATTAATAGTATAAATAGGTCATGACTTTTTTTTTTAATGGAAAAAGGAAATTTGATTAAATGACCAAAGGTCTAGTACATCTGGGAAAAGCACGTCCCAAGAAATCATCTTTCACATGACTATCCATGCAGGACGGTAGTTGAGAAAACCAACAACAGGAGAAATAATCAATAGAAAAATTTGCAAGAGTCAGCCACTCCGTTAACTTCTCTAAAAACATGAGAGTAGGAAACTTCATCAAAGAACCAACAAAGCAACGTAGCCTCCTCCAAAAGATTAGCAATCTTCCATGGAATTTTAGTCTTCTTCTTTAAACAATCAACCACTGTCTTTGAGTCACTTTCAATAACGATTTTCCTGCATCTTCTTGCTCGAGCCAATTTAAGACCCTCGACTATAGCCGTAGCTTCAGCGACAAGAGAAGAGGCTATACCGATTTTGCAAGCCATAGCCGTCATATGTCTTCCTTTTGAGTCTCTAATTATCACACCTATTGCTGCCTGGCCTGGGGCACCTCTAGCAGCACCATCAGTGTTCACCTTGTACCAGTCTTCCTTTGGTCTTTGCCATCTGAATAAATAGGTCATGACTTGATATGCAGTAGGGAACTCCAGAAGATTTAATCCCCTTCCAAGATGTTAAAGCGGAAAATTGGATTTGAGTGATACTTTTTAGTCAAATCCAGTCACCAAATGCTCAGTAATTAGAAAGTGGTGATACTTTTGTTAACATAATTGAGAACTAGTGTTATTTTATTGTTCATAGATCATTTCTTCCAAAAATGCCCTCAAAAGATTTTAAAAAATATCACTATTTCTCAATTAGGAAGAATCAGATACTAAATCTGAATTAGTTTTAAAAAGTAACACTAAAAACCAAAATTCCCATTCTAAAATCTCTTTCAAGGGTCTATAATGTAGCCATATAGTGCAAGTAGGGTTGCTTATTAGGCTGGCATGGGCATGACACGACCCAGCCCGTTTTAAGCATGCTTGTGTTCGGCACGACACGCTTCCAGCACAGCATGGCCTGTTCCTTGCCAACGGGTCGTACCATCTCAATACTACTAGACCTTTAGCCCAGCAAGGCACGACCCACCAGGCACAAAGGGTCGGCGGGCCACGACCTGTGGGTAGACCCTAACGGTAGGCAAGTGTGGCACGAAAATGGCTAGTTGTTTTCACATGCAAAAAATGCCTTTTGGGTATTTTTTTTTTACCATTTTACCCCTCAACAGATATATAACAACCATATTAGGGGATATACTTGTAATTGATTATAATAACCATTTCTACCCTTTTAACAATCAAAAAACAATCATATTTGAGGGTAGAAGTGGTAAAAAACCACTTTTGGTTTTCTATAAATAGGCATAACCCTTCCCACTTTAGACCACACCAATCTTCTCATCTCTTCTCTTCTTACATTCTAAGAGTCATGTTTAAAGATTTTTCCAGTGGTCGGCAGAGTGCTCACATGGGGGCATCCCTACTCCTTTGGCCGATCGTTGGTAAACCACACCAATCTTCTTATCTCTTCTCTTCTTACATTCTGACAGTCATGTTTAAAGATTTTTCCAGTGGTCGGCAGAGCGCTCACATGGGGGCATCCCTACTCCTTAGGCCGATCGTTGGTAAAACTCTGAACAAGACTTTTACAAAGTGATCATTTTTTTTCTTTCTTCATTTCATCTTAGAGCCTTGTTTCACGATTTTACTAATGGTTAGCAGAGACAGAGTGCTCACATGGGTGCATCCCTAAGCGCAACCATTGGCAAAGCATTAAACTAGACTCTTAGAAAGTTAGCATTTTTCTTCTTTCTTCATTTTTGCCTCTTCACATCTAAATAGGAGTTGCAACGGTGTTACTAGCTTCAATAATTGCTTAGACAGTCAAGCAGTTATTAAAGCTAGTAACACCTTTGCAACACCTTGTCTCGACATGCCGGCACGGATCACGAATATGTAAGTATTGTTGTATTTACAAAAACGGTTTATGTGTCATCACAAAGGCTGCAAGAGAAAAATAGAGAAGGTTTTGCAGAACATGTATGCTATGTAAATGATTTTTTTTTTGAAAACCTTCTTCATTTTTTTTTGTTTTCTTAATTATCACATGTGGCCCACAGGTTGCCTGTTAGCTCGCAGGCCACGACCCAGCATGACATGGCCAACAATAAGATGTGTTGTGGGCCGTGCCATGCTAGGCATATTGTTAAATGGGCCAGGCACAGCCCACCCTGTGCCAAGCCCATGGCACAGTAGGCGCTGGATAACCGTGCCCGTGCCCAGCCAGGCCGGCCCAATAAGTACCCCTAAATGCAAGTATGGTCTTCCAAAGGTTGTTATACAGCAAAATAATAAAAGCATGATTATGGTGATAATATCATTGTTATTTAATTTGAGAAACAAGAAGGAAGAGAGGAAATCATTAGCATGGCTTGAGGAATAGCGACTTATAATATTCGGGGCACGTTTTTCGTAAACCCGAACCCTGCTATTAGGGTTTAGCCAATACAAAACCCTAATACAAAACCCTAAACCATCCTTATCTATGGTAACGGGTTGGGTTGGGTTGACTTGGTTGTATTATAAAATGAAAACAAAAAAGGTTTTTTTAGATAGAATATATCTATAAATAATATATTTATTTATTAAATATATTTTTTTTATTTATGATATATGTTAAATAATATTTTAAATATATAAAAATAATATTTTATAGGGGCGGGGTGGGTTTGATAATGAACTAAAGTTGATCACGTAAATAAAAGAAAATTATTTGTAATACTAATAAATCTAGCTATATTGGAGAAGTTGGACACGTTTTTAGTCTCCCAATTGTTGATATATACGTTTTAACTCTCGTAATTCATTATAAACTTTTGAACTTGTAATGTCATTGATGACTTTAAATGCCAAATTTTCATAATTACTGAATTCCAGGTTAATAAATAAATAAATTTTATAATTTTTAGAGAGACGTGTGAGATTTAGATTAAAGACTCAGATGCTTTAAAGATAATCGCTCATTTTAAAAGAGATTAGAATAGAACATAAAATCTACTATAAAAGGTGATAAGATAAAAGGGTTAGAATGATGCAGTTTGTGGTGCTCTTGAAGGAAAATAAGTAGCATTGGAAGAGCCAATGTGATTAACTTTTGAATCATATTGTTTATACCCACTGTAGTGCGACGAATGAAAGGTCACGTGGTAACCACGTAGGCTAAGTTGTGGCTTCCCTTCAAGTTCGAAAATCTGTCAATCTTTTGTGTCTTGTGGGTTGATCGGACACTCGTTCCTGAGCTGCCTTAAGCCGTTCAAAGTGACTGATGGACAAATTCCTACTGATAATAGAATGTATTCCGACCCTCTCTCCATCCCGATGGCCAGAAGGAGGAATCCATTGATCAGAAGCTCCTAGAAGACGAGTGGGCGTGTTGATTCAGAGAACCGAGTTGACTCGGGTCTGAGCCCACTGCTGAGTCAAGAAACGGGCAGTGACATTGAAAAGACGCTAAGCCGTCAGAGGACAAAAATTGGTCAGACAGAAGATTTGCTTGCCTCGAGTTCGGGTTTGGTGCTGGGTCTTGGCTCGGGTGAGGTGATCGGGGCAGGTTATAACAATAAGTTATTTCAATTTGAATTTGGGCCTATTTTACAAGGCCCAAACCTGCTTCTCTCCAAATTCTTTGAATTCGGTTCTAACACTCAGCCCAAGAGTCACTCTTAAAGCCTCTCCTCATTTAACCTTAGCCCAAAACAAAGTCTGCAACACTCGCCATAATCGAGAGAAGACTAGAAGATGGAGTGTAGGCTTTGGGGATCGGCAGGATAGGGAGGTGAGCCTAACTCCCCCAAGAAAGAGAAAGAAATCACAAGTGGTCATCCGAGAAGTTGAGTGTGAAGAACATCTGGAGGTGTGCAAGACTGTGGAGAGTTCTACTGTTGGGAAATCCCAACCTCTAACTGAAGAATGAAGATAATTGGGTGGAATTGTCGGGGTATAGGTTGTACCCTGACGAGATTGCATCTGCAAAATCTAATTCGCAAACACAGGCCTAATATAATATTGCTTTCAGAGACGCTCCTTGAAGAAAGTAATTCTAGTAGAAGAATAAGGAGAATGGGAAAATTTTTGGAGGCAAGCTGCCATGGACAAGAAAGAAGGATTCTGGGTTTTGCGGGACAACTCGTGCCAAGTTCAGATTGAGAGTAGTTTGCAGTGGTGCGCCTACATGACAATAGCAAATAGAGAAGAAGGCAACTTCGAGATGGCCTTCGTGGATGCAAGCTCCAAAGCCCATATTCAGGCCGAACAATGGGAATACCTGAAAAAAAGAGCTGATCGAAGTACTGCTCCTTGGATTGCAATGATAGATTTCAACATGTTGAGGTTCAACCATGAGAAGAGAGGAGGCAACTGTCTACAGGTACGCAAAGCTTCTATTTCTTAGAATTTTATTAACTATTGTGAACTGTTTGATCTCCCAAGTAAAGGTCTTAGATATTCTTGCAATAATGGTAGAAGTGGAAATGGAAAGATTAGTGAAAAAAATAGATAGAGTTTTGTGCTGGCCTGATTGGCTGTCTAAGCTCCCCCACTCTACCCTTTGGCAGGAACCTATGATCGGATCTAACCATACCCCCATGTGCCTCATCACTAACCCCAAGTACTCTAAAATCAGAAAAAAATTTTAGGTTTGAAAAATTTTGGGTTGAAGAGCCTAACAGTAGGAAGGTGATTACTGAAACTTGGACTGAAGCCACTGGAAAATTTTCCACTAAAGCTAAATTGCTAAAAAACAAACTTCTCCAATGTAACAAGCAAGAGGTGGGAAACATCAATAAGAGGGTGGGGACAAGGATAATGAATTAAGAGAAATCCAGGAATTAATGGAGCACTTGGATGATCAAGAGCTAATAACAAAAGAAAAACAAATTCAAAGGGATTACCTAAGAGACCTTAGAGCCCAAGAAACCTACTAGTATCAGAAGTCTAGAATCAAGTGGTTAAAGGATGGAGACCTCAATACCAAATTTTTTCACCTCACAACCATCAATAGAAGACATACCAATAGGATCATATTTATTAAAGACCAATTCTCTGAAGAAGTTCATGAACCAAAAGAGATAGAAAAAAATTTTTTTTTGTGACTATTTCTCCATTCTGTATTTTGCTGAGAATAGAGAAAGGGACTCTTCCATCATTAATGTCATTGATAAGAGCATAACTGAAGCTAAAAATCTAGGGCTCACTAGGGAGGTTTCGGATGAGGAAATCTGGAGTGCTGTAAAGTGCCTTGGACCCCTCAAGAGTCCAGGGCCTGATGGCTTCCAAGGAATCTTCTACCAAACCTATTGGGAGGTTGTTAAAGATGATGTGTGTAAAGTGGTGAGAGATTTTTTTGCAAATGGTTTCCTTGTAAGAAATTAAATCATACCTTCATTGTTCTGATCCCTAAATCTAAGAACCCTAGGAAACGAAATGAGTTCAGGCCCATTAGCCTTTGCAACTTCATCTACAAGGTCATATTTAGGATCATGGTTGATAGAAGGCCCCTCCTGGCTAGGATTATCTCCCCTTTCCAATCTGCTTTTGTCCCTAGAAGAAACATCCAGGAGAACATCCTTGGAGCCCAAGAGCCATACCATACCATCAATAAAAAAAGCAAAACTAAAAAAGGTTTTTTTTGCTGCCAAAATGGATATGTCCAAGGCCTATGATAGGCTGGACTGGGAATTCATTAGGAAAACTTTAAAGGCTTGTGGCTTTTGTGATATTTTTGTCAATCTTGTCATGAAGTGCATTAATACTGTCTCCTATAGTATTCTCATCAATGGCAATTCTTGTGAGATGATTGTGCCTTCTAGGGGTATTAGACAGGGAGACCCTCTCTCTCCTTACATTTTTATCCTCACCCAGCATGTCTTATCTATGGCTTTGATTAGGTTTGAACACCACAACTTTATTAATGGAATTAAAGCTCATGTGGTTGCTGAACCTATTAGTCACCTGCTTTATGCGGATGACCTCCTCATATTTGGAAGAGCCACTAAGCAGAATCTTACAAGTTTCAAAAGTATCATAGATATTTTCTGTGAGAGTGCTAGTCATAGTTTCAACCAAGGGAAGTCTAAGCTCTAATTTAGCCCTAATATCAAAGGAAAAAAAGGGTGAGATGGCTAGAGTGCTCGGAATCAAGCCCACTAGGAAACCTAGTAAATACTTAGGTATCCCCACTTTCCTTAGAAGCCCTAGAATCCAAAACTTCCAAGATATCATTGATAAGATCAACAGGAAACTGCTAGGATGGAAAGCTAGAACTCTAAATCAAGCTGCTAAGGTGACCCTCATAAATGCTACCCTCTTGAGTACCTCCCAATTCTACATGGGATGCCTAAAACTCCCTTCTACCATCTTAGATCACATTGATAAAGAATCTAGAACGTTCTACTGGTCCAAGTCGGATAGTGAAAGAACCATACATACAATGTGTTGGGATAAAATCTATCTCCCCAAGAGATGTGGAGGTCTTAACATAAAAAACAGCAGAAACTTCAATCAGGCCATGATCTCTAAAGTTGCTTGGGGGATGGCCCAAAATGAACCAAAAGTCTGGTGCAACCTAAGGAAAGCAAAATATTGTAGGAAGGAAGAGTTCCTTAAAGTATCTGTTAAAAAAATGACTCTTGGTTATGGAAGCAGATTTGTCAGGCTATGAAAGTGATTAGAATGGGGATGGGATGGATTATAGCAAATGGAAAGTCAATAGAGATAGGAGAGCATGGCTGGAGTGCAAAACTGGAAAGGGAAGAGGTGTTAAATGAGGATACCCAAAGGCTTAACAACCTGGGGGATCTAATTGATCAGCAACAAAGATCCTGGAATATGCAAAAAAATTAGAGAGGTGTGGCCACAGCAGGTCATTGATAAAATCCTTGACATCCCCATTAGTAAAATAGCAAGAGGGGATAAACTGATATGGAAAGGCACAGCTAAGGGAACCTTCTCGGTAGCGTCTACTTACCATATGCTTACAAGTGGGCAGGAGCAACAACCGGATGTAGGTAAATGGCTCAAATTATGGCACCTTCCCTGCCTTCAGAAAATCAAAATGTTCTTATGGAAGATGCTCCAGCAAGGTATGATTACCAATGATCTATTCCACAACAGATTAAATATCCCTATTGAATTGTGTTCTTTATGCAACCATGATCAAGATTCCACTACTCATTTATTCCTTAAGTGTAGCTTCAGCAAGGCTCTATGGTTTGCCATGATGGGAGGAAGGTTGGAAGAACACTCACAACACCTAACATGTAAAGATTGGGTGTTTAATGGGCTGATGCAAACACAAGGGAAGACACATGAAGAAGCAAGCTTGAATGTGGTAGCATGTGCTAACAGTTGCTAGGTGGTTTGGAATGCCAGGAACAAAGCCATTTTCAAGAATATCATTCCAAACATGCAAAATAGTATTAATTTTTATTCTTTATTGCAGGAGGACTCAAGGAGACTAGCTTTTGACATGCACCTGGAAAAGGTAAGAAAAAACCAAGAAATCTTCATCAAGTGGGAGAGACCGAGAGATGAATGGATCAAGATAAACGTGGATGGAGCAGCGAAAGGCAATCCTGGACAGTCAGCTACGGGTTGTGTGGCAAGGAACAGTGATGGCATATGCATAGGAGCTATGGCACTAAAGAATGAGGTTGCTGATTCTCTAATGGTAGAAATGAAGGTTGTGTTTGAAGGCCTCTACATGGGAACTCAACTTCAACTCAAAAGGGTGATTATAGAAGGAGATTGTAAATCACTTATTGACATTTTAAATCAGAGAAGCCAACCTTCCTGGAATATAACGATTCACGTGGAGAACATCCGACTCATGGCAAACTCATTTGAAGAGACCAAATTCCAATCTGTGCACCGAGAGGCAAATAGGGTAGCGGATGGTCTAGCCAATTTCGCGATTTTGAATTACTCTTGCTTTTGGTTAAAGAATTTCCCCCATGCTATTTTTGAATGTATTAGAGATGACTTCTTGGGACGGGCTGTGCCTAGAATTGTTCCCATTTTAAACTTCAGTTTCAGCTAATCAGATTGTGAACCGTATTTATATAAAAAAAAACCACGTAGGCTAAGTTCACAAATAAAGACACCTAAGAACTCACATGAGCAAAGATGAAGTGGTAAGTTTCACACGTGTAAGTGCTGATGTCACAACCCAACGGGTAAACCAGAAATTACTTTCACAGACATGCATTTCGTGACAGAACTTGGCACGCAAGTAGCTCAACCACTTTAACGAATAACGTGAAGTAGGCAGTTAGCTGACTGAGTCATCACACGGTTTATGGAGAAGTGGGAAGTTGATAACGGTATTAACTGTTATGAATATCGTGGGAGAAATGGGTTGTTGTGCAACCATCAGGGTTCAACTATAAAAGGCATGACTACAAAGTAAACCAGAACAACATCCAAACAACAGCAACCGTCTATTATTATTTTCGATCATC
Organism: Buxus sempervirens; assembly: GCA_947561395.2. Taxonomy (NCBI): domain Eukaryota; kingdom Viridiplantae; phylum Streptophyta; class Magnoliopsida; order Buxales; family Buxaceae; genus Buxus; species Buxus sempervirens. The sequence continues at coordinate 44,577,952 of OX387182.1, read as the reverse complement.
CGTGATCACTATCTATCAACCTACACACCCTGTAGAGAGAAGATAACTTAGGTCTCCTCTCATTGCTTCCTGTCATAATGACACTTCAAATTATTACCTACTCCGTTTGACGTGAAGATCTTGCCACTGGCAAGGTAGTCAAGGCCCTTATCATCTTCTCTCTATACTCTGTCACTACGGCTATAAAGCGAGAGCAACTGGTACTGGTACTGATACTGAGGCTACACTTAGTCAAGCCAGGTGAATAGCCGAGCGACGGCTAGGTAATACTCTAGGGTGAATCCTTGAATTAGCTTTGTTACCAAACGCCCCCTATTTCTTCTCTCTATACTCCATTGCTATGGCTATAGAGCAAGGGAAAGTCGGTGCTGCTAACTTAGTTAATTTTCTTTATCTTTGTTTCTTTTTGCTTTATTTGTATTTCAGTGCTTTGTGATAAACGGTTTTTGGTTTAACAATTGGTACTGAATATACTTCAGCATTTGCGCTTCATTATTGCCATTTTCTCTTTCTATCACAAACAATAACTCAAATGAAGACCAAACCCCTAGTCTTCACTCTTTTGTATGACCATATATTAATTATAGGTGGCTTGTAGCACGATTAGTATAACGCCCCAAATATGGGTCTTTTTTTTTTTACTCAGATCAAGGCATTACGTAGTGATACATAACAAATTAGCTCAAAGGATAAAGAACAAAAGTTAATAGATATCAAAGTGTACTATTAAATTATTGTACTCACTAAAATCTGTGTTTTCATTACATCAATACTCAAGAAAAATGGGTAATTATAACTCTACTAAATAAAAGAATCACAATTTAATATCCTTGATTCAATCCTATAATAACCCTAGTTCTTTAAAGCTTCTATCGATCTAACCCACGATGTCCTCTCCAAGAATCCTTCAAAACAAAACACTTGAAAGCAAGAACAAGATATAAAATCCCAGCAAGTAGTAACATGCATGAAAGAAAACAGTTTATATATATATATATATACATAACCTTTTATGAGTTGTAAAAAAGTATTATAAATACCATTAAAACAAGAAGACAATGCCATATAAATCAAAACAACAAATTAATACATTTAGTTTTTCCCCCAAAACAATTCATCATGTCAATCATGTAATTTTACTATCGCTTTTTAAAACTGTCTTTGTCAATACAACCAATCAATATCTTTCTTTAAAAGGAATCAAATCATTCATAATTAGTAATTAAATCTCACCCTCAAATGATAGCATACCTCTATCTCAGGATGTAAACACATAGTACTTCGGCGAATGCACATTTCTACCGCAGGATGTAAACGCATAGTACTTACATCTCCCCCACAGGAGATAGCATAACTCTACCGCAGGATGTGAATAAATAGTACTTACATTTCCCTCGTAAGAGATAGCTCATCTCATCCTCAGGTGGTAACACACACCCATCTCCCATGTAGGATGCAATCACATAGTAATAGGGTGCTTATCGAGCCAACCTGGCACATGACACAGGTACGTTTAGCCTGTGCCAATCGGACCGCAGGCTGAGCATGGCACAACCCACTTACTTAGCGGGTTGTGCCATGCTAGGCTCGTTTAACAAACCCCTTGGCATGGCACGGCTTTAGCCGTTCTGTGCTGTGCCTTGCCTAGGCTTGCGGGCTAACGTGCCGCTTGTGGGCCTAGGGTTATTTTTTATTTTTTCTCAAAAAAATAAGAAAAATAGAAAAAATAAAAATAAAAACAAAGAAAATTCTGAAAAATGTTTTTACTATTCACACAAATTGGGATACAATTTTCTCAAAAAAATTAAATAAAGTATTTCTATTACAAAAATTGTAATTTCCAGAAGTACAACTTTGTAAATGCAACAATACTTATACAGACTATAGTCACTGACTCATTATACAATTACACAAAAAATATTACATCGCTATAGTATGAGCACATCGCAACTAGGTTGGCACCCACTCATCTATCTATCATTTGCAGTTTCCAAAAATAAAAAAAAGGCGAGAAGGAAAGTTTCTAAACTAAATTTACATTGATTACAAAAAATATAATAAAACTTAGACTAATCTGGAAGATTCGGATTCCATTCATCAAGATTCAAATCATCGAAGTCTCCATCAAGTTGGTCATCAGCATACTCTTGATCTTTTAGTTTCGCCCTTAGCCAATCTGTTAAACAGATACATATTTGCACCATCTCCGGCGTTAATCTGCTCTTGTAATAGTTTACTCTCTGTCCACTTGCACTAAAAGTTGATTGTGATACAACTATGGACAGTTGGGGATGCTTAGCAGATAACATGCCATGGAAGAAAGCACAAGATTATTAACTTGATTTCTCTTCTTTTTTTTGGGGTGTTTTTGTTTTTGTTTTTGTAAAAGGAAAAAAAGGTGAGAAAAAGAAGGAAAGACTGAAATTAGATATGAGTATCTTTGTATACTATTCACTGGTAAGTAGCAAAAATAATTTTTTGTTAAAAAAAGTATCATTCCCCTTGTTTTGCTTGACATGCCACACATTTTACTCTTGTAACTTGAAATCGATTTGTAATAGAGCGAAATAACTCCACGAAATGTGTTGTCAGGCTACTTGGAGTGAAATTTTAGTGGAAAGCGTAAACAAAGTAGATAATTTATTATGTAATGAGTTAAATAAAGCAACAGTAAAGGTATGCGGAATTGCTCCGTCCACTCATTGAAAAATATTCCACATGTAGAGCCTCTCTAAAATGGGTTTGAGTCCGACCCACATGTGAGGGGGAGTGTTAGGAATATAATTAAACATATAAAGTTCATTCTTATTATCAGATTAAGCTTGTGGTAGGATTGGTGTTTTATAATATTGACAAAAAAAAAAGAAAAAAAAACATCTTTAAGGCTTTTTAAGTATTTTGGGTTTAAAAATGCCTTCACTTGGTATTACTTTCCAAAAGATTTTTTTTATTACTTTTGGAAGCAAAATGTTGCTTTTAAAAGCAAAGGCATTGCTTAGGTCTCATTTGGCGTTCATTCTAGATATGGGAGAGCTTAAACAGAAGAAAACTATAGTCCGATTGTCACATCCCTCTTGATTAATTAAATTTAATCCAGGGAATAACAATTACCAAACTATCTCAATAGGTACTAAAATTCCCAAATTGAGACATCTAGCCATTGGAGTACACAAGAATATAATACAACAGAACATGAAGACAGTTGTGCACCAAAGATAAAGTAACATCTACTATTCTCACAATATTTACAATACAGGAAATGTAAAAGTCTATTTATACATCAATTTATATTTCTTTCCTCTTGTCCTCTCTCTCTCTCTTTCTCTCTTCCCAACTATACTAGTAAAGGCCAGCAAATCTTTTACCTGAAATGTTAAAATAGGATCATGAGCTTATAGCCCAATAAAGAAATCCTACTAAATAACAATCATACAACCAATACAATCAAGTATAATGATTATGTAATGCATTCAAGATATCTCATCACATTTCACCAAGCCATGCTGAGTATCATGGATAACGGTTATAATAAGATACACATCTCAATCAAATATACAATGCATGTATGGCATGCTTCCCACGCACACACACTGTCCATGTCCAACACGATGGAGCAAGCGGAGTCTTCCCTCTACCCCTCATGTATAGTCCATGCTCCTTCCGACTAGACGGTAGTATAGGACCTTACAGAGAAGCCAATCACCTTACCCTCCATTAGTGGTGGTATGGGATTGATTATACAACCAGACTGACTATAGCCAGTTGGAGGTTGTGGGAGCACTACTTAACCACTACCTGTGTGGCCATTCACATGGTTTATGGGACTTTCAACCCCAAGGGTACTTTTTCTCTTCCCTTCCTACTTTCCAGAGAAACACGGGTTATCACCCATTGGGAGTCACATCCTGACATCCCTAGACAGAGCTATGCCCTCAATCAGGTCATTCCAAAAAACCCATTACGTTAGATGATACAATATCATGCATGACAACTAGGTAGTTGTCATTTTAATTAATCATCAACTTAATTATCATTTGACAATTCATAAAGCACAACATATGCTATAGAATGATACCACAGTTACATGCTTTAAATCCTTATTTCATGCTCATAGAATAATCAAATAATAGGGTAATTATGTATCATTAAAGTCATGACAATTATGTGCAACAAAGCGGTTTGACAATTAATCGTTCACCACGATTACCTTTCAGAGCATTGTCTTGCTTTCAAGAATTAAGCCTACATCATCTATGATCAATCGACAAGACACAATTAGTTACCATGGTTAATAGTCCAACCACTATTACCTTTACAGAGTTTATTTCAATCATACAAACAAGGAGACAAACATGGATTTACGCATTCAACAACCATATATAATTTCATTTGGATATTTCTCAACTAATGCCGACAAGTATTCAAACGAAAAATCTTACAAAACCACTTAAGATATTTATCGTCTAACTTTTCAACAGATTATTAAGCACTTTTAAGGAAGTACAATCCATCACACAAAAATAAAGTATCAGCAATACATACACCAAACAGTTCGTTGCACAATCATTCAATTTAGTAAAACTCCCTTACCTCTTTTTCCCTTTCTTCTTCTTTACTCTTGCTGCTAGAACTAAAGCTCTCGTCTTTCTTTAGCTAGCTTCACACACGAGACCTGCCTACTTTTATATAAACTTTTCTTGATTTGGTATGGCATCACACCACCAAACCCAAATACACAGCTAATCAAATCTCACCAATGCACACACTAATTCAAACTGAAATAAAATAACCTCATTAGTCAATCAACATACACGTAATTAAGATATAAAAGACTGTAATACCCTTGTCATCAACACTAAATTACACAGTAAAAAATATAGGATATTATATTGATGGAATGAGAAATCTCACCCACACAAATTTCATGGGAGGCTTGTTTTACTTATAATAAAAGTGGAGTGTACATTTATACGGTAATGTATTCAACAAGGCAATAATCAAGGAATACCATAACTGATATAGCTAGTGCTAAAGTCTAGGAGAAAAATTAGCTAGGTGATTATCTTAAACTAGCTAGAATCATGCTGAATATTCAATCTATTGGCTAAAATTTTGGAAACAGCTAAGTCATATATAGCTTTAAATATCGAATAGGATTTGATCTGTTAATATAAATGAGTTTGTATAAGTTAAAGAGAACTTGGACGTTTGGTGAAAGACGTAAGTTTGCCATTGTCTTAACAAATGTAAGATATATCCTTCAAAATTTTAGCGCATTTTCTGAAACTCGTTTTGGGAAAACTCCTTAAATTGTAATCAAACAACCATTTTGTGATAGAAATTTATTCCAAGCCTTGGATTCCCTGAACAATGCCAAAAGCTACATTGGTATATGTCATTCGAAGCAATTTAGATATATTTTATGATTGAACTTAGACATACTAGTAAACAATCACATGCTTTGCATGTGGGAGTCTTTTAGTAAATTAAGTGAAAGGAAAACATATGTTTAAAATAATAATTATTGTCACAAAAATATTTCTTCATATTAAGAAAATTTTGTTTCCTTAAAATGATCAAATATTTTCTTATCACATATTACATTTAATTAGATGTACATGGGTTATTAGTTATTAAAATAAAAATTAATTGAAAAGAGGTCTACACACCCAAGGCTCTTATTAAATTAAATATATTAAAATTTGTTTTGGTAGGATTTTATTAGTAAAAATAAAGGTATTTTGAAATAAGAGATCCTTCAAAATCTTTACTTTAAATTATCAAATTAATAAGAGTAATTAGATACTGAAAAAAAATATCATTTTACAGTTTTAGAAATTAGCAAATAATATCAAAATATCCTAATTTAATATTCAATATAGGATTCTCTAATAAAATCAAAATAGTATTATAATAGTTAAACCAATATCAAAATAAAATCATACTTAAAACAAGAAATAATTATGTAAAAATAGTATTTAGATATATTTCTAATTAATAAGAATCGTAATATAATTCTTAGGATTTTATAATCCTAATAATCATATTAGGATTAAGCTGATACTAAGGGGTGAATGTGAGACCCAAGATTCTTAGATAGATTTGCTTAAGTACTGATCAAGAGGCATTTAGCAAACCCTAACAATTCGTCCATTTTGTTGTGAAGGTGAAGTTGGAAAGATCCAAGCTTGAAGCCAACTAAGTGGCTAAGTCAAGGTTTATCAGAAATGTGAAAAGGTAAGCATCCCTCCCATTTGAGCAATACCTAGAATATTAAATAAATTTATTCCATGTGAAAGACAATGTCTTGCTTTAGGAATAGTGCTCTTTGGTTGGTTCCCATCTTCTATTGGGAAGAAACTCTAGCAAAGAAGAAGAAGAACTCAAGACTTGGTGATTTTTGTTTGGGGGGGTTTTTCTTGGAGGATTGTGGAGAACCAACCAAGGAGGCACAAAGAGCACTATTCGTGGCTTGCTTTAGGAGCTAGGAGATGTGCTGGTTTGCTTGCTACAAGTAAGCAACACCTTCCAACCAAAAACTATTTGTTTTCTCATTTTTGGAAGAAATGTGAGATTTGGGGGTTTATGTATAATCTTGTTTCCTTTACAAATAGATGTATATGTTGGGGGTTTGATGAGTGCTAGATAACTACACATTCTAGAGAAATTTTAGAGGCAAACACCATAGAAAATGAGTTAGATTTGAGAAACCCTAGAAAAATTGCGAGTTGGGGATTTTTGTGACTTGGAAATTGCCAAGGTGCTTAGCATAGTCCTCTAGCGCCCATTAAAAATTTAGTCAGTAGGTGTGGCTGCTCGAGCGCCCTGCCTGTGTTTTTAAAAATCAGAAAACCCGAGAGTGAGGAGTTCTGAAAGATTTCCGTCGGCTTGAGCATCAATCGAGCGCCCAACTTGGCACTCAAGCGCGGTCATAGGCGGCCGTAGGAAAATTTGATTAAGGCCTAGAGCCCGACCCAGCGCTCAAGCACCCATACAGGCACCCATGCCCAGATTTGAGTATTTTGGATTTTGGAGTAAATCCAACTATGGATTGAGTTGTAATTGAATCCAACCTATGTACAAATAGGATTTAGGTGTCTAGGAAGTGTTCCTACTAGAATCATCTCAAAATTCCAAATAACCAAGAGTTTGCGTACATTCTATTGAAATAGGTTTCATAGAGAGTTTATATTCCAGATTTTTATAGGAATGGGATAATTTAATTCTACCACTTAGAACACCTTCCAAATGGTCCTTGGAAGTAGAAAAACAAAGCCCAATCAAGGTTGTACATGTTTCCAAAGAGTTGGGGCCTAGGTTGCCCAAGTGATGTATGAAATGCAGGATTTAATACCATGAACTTATCTTATTATTATTGATTATTGTTATAAGCATGTGACATACTGTGAAAGGCATTGGCCTGAATTGATTTGCATAATATGAAGGGCATTGGCCCATTTATTGTTGTATTTGTATGGAGGGTAGTGGCCAAGGTTCCATGAGATAATGAAAAAGGGTTTGGCCCAAGTTGACTCGGGTAAGGCTACGAGCTACCCTTGAGATTTGACATGCATGGATGGCATGGTTTGTTATATGAAATTGATTAAAGGAATTTGCACAAGGAACAACCTTAGATTTATGGATCCATAAATCCTAAGTAGCGGAGTTTGTGTATCATGCCATGACCAAGTTACTATTGTTCTCTTTGTATTATCTTGTATCATCTCGGAATCAAGCAACATCGGTGGTCGATACCCATTGCTATGGGGAATTGGCATGGATGCCCTGTGTCAAGGGTAATCAGCGTATAAATGCCTAACAACAATGGTAATCGGTGTTGGATGCCTAGCCCACCATGAGGAATCAGTAGAATTAGATGGGGTCATGTGCAATATGTATTAAACCATCTAGATAATAACTTCATATGACTTAATGAGTGATATCTCTATTGCTTGACTTGTACACGTAAGCATAGAACTACACCACTCGTATTACACTGAATTGTTGAGGATTTAACTACTATTTCAACTACTCACATATCATGGTTTCTTCGAAATGATATTAGCATGAACTGTGTTTTATTGTGCATGCATGTGTTGCTTACTGAGACATTCGTCTCATAAGTTGTTTTATCGGTTTTGTTTTTAGAGTCGTTGAAGTCTGATGTGAAGGACCGGATTTGGGACAAAGGAAAGGAGAAAGCACCAAAGTACAGAGAGGAAGATTACTACTGACTTTCTTAGAGTTTTATTTCTTGTACATGGTAGTTGCCTCTTTTTTGGACTTGTAAACCTTATGATTGAGATGAGTGATTAGTTACCCATCATTTTGTAATAGCCAAGTAGTTATGTAAATAACTTTGTTGTCCACCACAGATCTTATCACTTTCTTATACACTTTTGATACACACATGCATCAACTGTTCTTCCACTATCACTCGTTTAGGAAAAAGTTTTAAAATTATCTGTATTTTACTAGGCCGAAAGACCAACCCGTGACGACCGGGAGCAGGTGAGTGCCTTGGATGGGCAGACCTGGTTCTGGGTCATTTTAGTGAACTTTATATATTTAATTATATTCTTAACACTCCCCCTCACGTGTGGGCCGAACTCAAACCCATTTACAGGAACCAATTTAGGGAGGCCTTGCACATGGAATATTTTTTCCCAACGAGTGGAATGAAGATTTGAACCTAGGACCTGGCATTTGCCTAAGGCTTTGATACCATGTAGAACATCATTCCTACTAAAAGCTTAAGCTGATAAAAAGAGGTGAACTTTATATATTTAATTATATTCTAAACACTCTAATCCTAATATTATTAGGATTTTATAATCCTAATTAAAGATATATCTATAATTGATAAGGATCCTATTGTGATTATTATATTAATTAAAAATATACTTCAAATTGTAACGACCCAGTACCAGGTCTGCCCATCTAAGGCACTAACATGTCCCTGGTCCTTAAATATAGACCTTGTGGGCCTATTAAACATGGGTAAATTAAGAACTTTCCTCTAGAAGTAACATTGGTGGAACAATTGATACATGTGCATAACGAGAATGTGTATAGAGAAAACAAAAGTCTTGTGGTGGACTACAAGTTTACAATTACATATACTACTTGGCTAATACAAAAATGGGGCAACCTAGTCACATCTCTCAGTTACAGAAGGGTCCAAGTCCAAAAACAAATAAACCATATATAGATAAGGGTAGACTCTAGGTGGGACGATAATAGTCCTCCTCTCTATACCCAAGAACTTTATCCTTTCCTTTCTCCCCACTCCGATCCTTTACACTAGAAGTCGACGGCTCTGAAAACAAAACCGATAAAACAACTTATGAGACAAAGCTCCCAGTAAGCAACACATGCATGTTTTTGAAAACACAATTCATGTTAATATCATTTAGAATAAACTATGACACGTGGATAGTTAAAACAATAGTTAAATCGTCGACAATTCAATGTCAATCAAAATAATATGATTCCATGCTTAGATGAACAAGTCAAGCAATCAATAAGTAATAATACAACAAGCCTCATCAATTATTTATCTAGGCAGTTTAATATATAGCACCCATGACCACATCTAACTCCATGGATTCCACGTGGTGGGTTAAGCATCCAACACCGTTTCCCCTTGATGTTATTAATCTATACATCGATTTCCCTTGACATTGGATATCCACGTTGATTCCCCGTGGAGGTGGGCACCGGCCACCGATGTTGCTTGGTACCGGAATAAACAATGTAATACGAGAAACAATAGTAACAAGGTCATGTCACTATATACAAAATTTCCCACTTAAGATTTATGGATCCATAACTTAAGGTTTGTTTATTATGCAATATTCTTTAATTCACTAATTTGGTTATAATTAATCAAAAATCATATCTCATGCCACTCATGCATGTACAAATAAAGGGGTAGCCTCATAGCCTTACCCAAATATACTTGGGCCAATGCCCCTTTTATCATCTTATGTAATCGCACCACTATCCTCCATAACATGTCAAGTGACTGTGCTAATACCCTTCATATCATATCACATGCTACATAAGTATTTAATAACAATAATTCATTCTTATGAGTTCATTCCATATGTAAAGATATTTTTAGGGTAATAAGTAAAGCATTATTCACACACACTAATTTGGGCAAACTAGACCCAATTCATTAAGAACATTCATAAAATTCCTTTGGCTTTGATTCTCCACTTCCAAGGATCATTTGAAAGGTGTTCCAAGTGGTGGAATCAAAATATACTTCTTCTATAGTAATTTAGAACCAAAAATCTCTACAAAACCTAGTTTAGTAGCATGTGCCCAAACTCTTGGTTAATTTGAATTTCAAGATAATTCTAGTGTGAACACTTCCTAGATACCTAGATCTTATTTGTACACATGTTGGATTTGAATAAAAACCACTCTGTAGTTGAAATCACCTAAAATTCCCAAAATGGAGTTTTTGTGTTGGGTGCTCGACCTAGTGCTCGAGCATATAGACAGGCAATACGAAAGATAGGATTCTAGAAGATGATTCTCAGCATAGTGGTCGGGTGTCGTGTTGGGCACTTGGCTTAACCAAATAATTCAACTCTCAGGTTTTTGAGTTCTTAAAAAAAAAAAACATAGGAGGGGCACTCGAGATTGCGCTCGAGCTGCCACAGGCGCCTGGAAAGTCTAGGTTTGGACAAGATGGGTGCTTAGCATAGCACTTGAGCGCTATGCCGAGCACCTTGGAGATTTCCAAAGTTGCGAACCTTACGCAATTTTTGAGTTTGTTTTCCCAAATCTAAATCATTTACTAATATTTCCATCAATCAAATACACATAGAATGAGCTAATAATCAGCATCTATTTAGCCATACAAACATGCTCATTTCATTGGCAACAAATCAAAGAAACACAAATGCCTTAATTCCAAAATCACTTTTCAAAACAAGAAATCAAACAAGGTTTTGGTTCGAAGGGTGTTGCTTACCTGATTCAATCAAGGACTAAAGCTTTGCTCCCAAACGAAACCCACGAGCAGCTCACTCTTGAGCTCCTTGGAGATCTCTCTACGATCCTCCAAGCAAAAATGGAAACAACAACTCAACCTCCAAGCCTTGGTTCCTCCAATCAAGGGTTTAGCTCTCCTTCTTTAGCAAAAGTTTCCCTCAAGTTTGCCCAACAGAAGGAAGTGAAGGGGAAGAGAATAGAATATGGAGAGGAGAGTGTGTGGAGAGAAGAGAGGGTTAAGAGAAAAGAGGGTTGTTTCATATGTATGGGGCTAAATAGGCTCCTCCACACTTAACAAAATCTCTTTCCCCAAATGTCAAGGGCAACTTCCAAGTTTGCCCTTCTCTCAATGCACATGATTATCTCCTCTTTTTCCACTCCCCTTCTACTGCACACACAATTTACAAACATGCCATTCTCTTATAAAATTTATTCAATAACTTAGGAAATTTTTCTAATAAAGGAAATACTGTAGACACCCTAAATTAAATTGCACGATTTTTTATAAATCTTGAAGAAGAGAAATATTTTATTGGAATTTTCAATTCTTAGCATGGGATTTGAAATCCTTAACCCATTTGAATCCAAAACCACAAAGGAAAGGGCCCAAATTCAATCTTTTGTGCAAAGTCAAACTTTTTTCGGTTGAATTTTGTTGAATTTTGAACCCAAAAAATAAAATATTTTTTAAGGCAAGATTTCAAGATAATTTTTCTTGGTAATTAGGTTTTTAGCCATGTTATTGCATAAATGAATTTTTTGAGCCTTTAAATTTTGACAAATACCTTAGTATTAACATATTGAATCTTTTTACCGGAATTTAGCCTGGAACTGGAAAGTTGACTTTTTATTCACTTAGAATTTGGGTTTGGAACTATTTTTAATGGATTCAAATGGGGGGTGTTTGCTTATTTACATGTAATATCTTAAGTAAATAGAGATTAAAAAATACGAGGACATTTACTTAAATGATATTACATGTAAATAAGTATTGCCTGTGCAGGTAAGGGTAAAAAAAAGGTGAAAAATTGGACAAACTTGTGATATTCGCATTTGATCTGCGGTCAAGGCATGTCCGCATTTGGTATGTTGTCAAGGCATGTCCACATTTGGTATGAGGACAAGGCATGTCCGCAATCCAAATGCGGATAGGGACAGTTTTGAGCGAATTTGCATTACTCGATTTTAAAGCTTTGTTACTATTTCTACCTCTCTCTAAGGGTTTCGTCCATCCCGTTTAACCCTCATTGGTTCTTATATTTACTCTAACTCTTGTTTCTAAAATAGAATGGGAACATTCTAGAACCTCTTGGGACCACCCTTGCCCTTGCTCTTGCTTATAAATAGAGGGTCTCTCCTCAAGCAAATGGCTAGAAGTTAGAGCTGAGAATTGAAGGCTAGAACTGTAATGCCCCGAACCCGGGTCAATGCAAAACCAACATCCAATCCGAACCCGGTTCGCTACTGTAACAACCCGAATTCAGTTCATCAACCAAATCTGAGATGTTACTGGTCCATGTCAAATAAACATCAACAATATACCAGACTAAGAAATAAATGATCCATTCATTAATTAACTATTAGAGTGCAGAACATGTGTGTGCAGAAGTATAGTCTAAAATCCTCAAGAAACTAAGATATAGTTAACCATCAAAATCACTATTAAAGTCTGGTAAAATAAAAGGGTCACTACTCTTTCATCTCTTAATACATCAAACCAACATATGAATAATAATCTGATCAAAATAACTAAATCCATATCAATCCACAACCTCAAACAAAATCCGGATAATAGTACTCCTCCAGCGGATAATCAGCTATCTCTCCCTGTAAATCACTACTATGATCCCTCTCTTGCGTATCAGCTGAAAAATGAGATAAAGGTAGGGTGAGATACGAATATCCCAGTAGGTAACACATGCATGTTTAAACAGTTTAAATACATAAAAATAACAGTTCATGCATGACTAAGCAATCTCGACTAAGCAGGCTCGTATAACCATTCGTATCAATCGTGGAATAGAAAACAGTATAATAAACAGTTCTAAATATAAATTTCAGCAAGTTTTATGATAGGAATCCAATATCATAAATCAATAGCATAATCCATACATTACTAGGATGCACTAAACAGTCACATCCAACCAATATACCAATTACATGCCTCCAGCATGTATGCAACAGTAACAACATGTGTTTGTGATTTTAGTGTCATTGTAGGACTCACAAAGATAGACAAATCTTTTGAGATGACTCTCGACCAAATGCTATACCATCATGCGGATTAGGAGCAGTGCTACTAATGATACTCAAGCCCCATGCAGCGTAGCTTAGAAAAGAGCCGTAGTCACTGACTTATTGCACATGTACTCATCAGAGTTGGCATGTACCACTAGCATACAGCACTAGAATCAATACATGGAGATGGTCGCTTATCCACATGTACAGGGAATCACCAGCGGCTCATTGGGGTGTCCCCCCAGACATAGGACCTTCCCAAACAAACCAACTTGCAAAGGAAGCGCGCTCGCACAAGGGAGAAACTCAACCCAAATGAAATATCCCTTAGCTATCTAACCACAACTATGGATCCATAACCAGCTATGCCCACTAGACTCCAAAAATCCCTAAAGTCTAATAATTCTATAAGGGTTGGTGCCTAGCGGCATATAAAGGGTAACTCTGACATTTCCTTCAATATTCGGGTTAACTGAGTTGAACTTATGATCTGAATTCTCATTATGTAATTATCTGGTTTATAGTGTAATTTAGAGATGTTCTAGTATCAAATGATAGGTCAAATTTTCCAAAGACTAAATTTTCACAGTTTCATACAAAGTTTGGCAACTAGTGTCCTAAATATCTCCTTAATTTATTTTTTTGTAAAACAGGAAATTTGATAAGTTATTTTGGTCTTAAAACATCTTAATTAATGATTAAAATTGACTAAAAATATTTTAGAATTGAATCAGGGTTTGAAAATACGAATTTCTGCATTTTCTTCACAGAGCGCCCAGGATCGCCTAGGATCACTCCGGCGGTCCAAGGTAGGCGGTCGTTCAATTTCGGTCGTCGACGATAAGTCATCAAGCGGTCTTGGGCGGTCTCGAATTTTGCACTAGTGCCTAAGAGCTCTGAGGGTCGCCGAGTACAGTAAAGTCGGTGGTCACTCAAAAACGAACAGAAACAGTTTAAAAACTTGATTTTTCACGTCCAAGATTATTCTAACATACATATAATATTGTTATCAAACTAAAGATATGAATATATCATATAAAAACATGCAATGGAGATTAATCAATCGTGAATACCAAAAACGAACATAAAACGATGTCACCTACCTCCTGCAGTCGTTTTCTTCCCTTCTCTTCTGAACAAAGACGAACACTATCACCAAGCAGTGTTCAGAAGACCAACATCAATGTACTCTCTTCCTTTTCCTTCTTCTTCTTTCCTTCACCTTCCAGTCACCAGTCGCTCTCGGTTGCTCTCTTGTGGCTAAGTGAATACAATACGATTCGAATATCCTCCGTATTCCACTAAGTTAATTTAACATATTTATATACCTCCTATTCCACACAACTCAACGCACATCGCCCAATCATATCACATCAAGTTTAAATATTAATCATACCTTGATATCTCTCGATCAGACGGTCAGATCTGCATCCAACACTTGATCTCCACTGATATCACACTCACCTATGTCAACAAATTATTTCCATCAATTATCACTCTCAAGGATATTATTTATTAAATTATTACATTGTTTAAGGAAAATTCGGGGTCTTACAAGAACTGTGGTTAAGAATTGCTGAGAAGTTGAAGTGAAGAAGAGAACCCCTGCCTCTTTGCTTTCTCAAGTTCAAGTAAGCTTCTTAACTTCTTTATTTTCTAGTTTTAATTTTTAGGATAGTTCTAATCTTCTCCTTTTCTATAGAATAAGGCATGTGTGTGATTGCAACCCCAAACCTCAATCCAATTACCTCGAGTATCTTCTCTAGCCGTAAAACGTGAAGAGAGTTCTAGGGGAAAGGAGGACAGGAATGGATCCGTAGGGCAGACTCTCATATGCTGTAATCTTGGAAATATGTAGTTGCAGTATTTTGTTTAGGTTGTATAATTGATTATTGATGAAATATGAAGGAATACCATGGATCTATGCTGTTCACAGCATTAGATCTCCTTTTCCTTCTAGATTCTGATTTTTTACTTTGTTTTCTTTTTCTTTTTTCTTTTTTTGTTTTTTTGATGTTTTTAGTCATTTAGGCTAAGATCTTGGATCTGCCATTGTCAATATGATAGATCTGGAATCAAAAGCCTTCAAGTAATCTCTAGGGTTTCATGAGGTGATTTTTGAGTTATTTTTTATTTTTGAGAGAAGACCCTAAGGTCTAAGCTCTTCCTTTTTGATGCTTTTCATTAACGTGGGTATATTTGGTTTACATTTTTTTTATTTAATGAGAAATATGGGCTAGATCTATGCCCTGGATTGTTCAGATTCAATTCTTCAATATTTTGTAAAAATAATATTTTTTTCTTTTTTATTCATAGATTTCAAGGATTTAACTTAAAGCCATATTTTTGAAGTTTTTACTTTAGATTTGTTTTCTTTATCTTGATTTCAGTCAATCATGAAGCCCAAGAAATGGCTCTTGTTTTCATAAGAAAGATCCAAAATTAATTGGATCATTCACATGGAAAAAAGCCATACATTCTTTTTATTTTTCTTTTACTTTTGATTTGATTTTTATTAGCAAGACTTTTTAAAACATGAACAATACTTGGCAACCACCTTGTGTGGATGAATAGGGGTGTCTAACACCTTCCCCTGTTCATAACATAATCTCCTTACCCATCTTTGGTTTATTTTTTTATTAGAGTTATTTTTACTCTAATTTTGTTTTTAATTATTTATTTTATTTGATTATTTTGGGTGTCCATTCACACCCTAAAAAGGAATGGTGACGACTCCTTGTTTTTTATTGAGCCCGTGTGATGATAAAGGAAAGTCATTGAATTGATTTTTTCCCCATGTCTCACAAATACCTTATATCAAGCTCACCTTTTTATTTTTACAAGTCTTTGACTTAGCCACTTGATTGGCTTTCATGCCTCAATTTGGGCTTCTCTCATTTTACCTTCACAATATAATATAAAACACATTAAAGATGCTAAATTTCTCTTGCTTAATCACTTAAGCAAGTTATCTAATATTTGGGGTCTCACATCTAATCAATAAGAATTATGACTATTATCCTAATTAAAGATATAATATAGGAATCCTAATTTACTAAAGAAAATCTCTTATTATTATTATTTTTCAGCTATATAAATTTTATTTTTTAAAATAATTTTTTGATCAATAATTAAACTCAAATCAAGATTATTGCAACTAAACCAATATCAAAATATCCTAATTTAATAATCAATAAGATTACTTAATAAAATATAAATATGAATAAAATATCTCATTATTAAGAGTAAAATATGAAGTACTATTTAATGGCAGTTATATTAGTTTTTATTTTTTTCATAATAAAATCCTAAAGTAATTTTATTAATGCCATGATTTAATTAGCAGATATATATGAATTTTGAAAATAAATTATTTTTGGCGTGTAGATTTCTTCTTTGATACTTGCCCTAATTATAATTTGATAAGTTAAAAAAAGTTGAAAAATAGGAATTTGGAGTTTTTATTTTGGTTAGAGTTTTTTCTTTTACTAATAAATCATAATTTTAATAAAATAGTTCAAAATCCACATTTGTTAATAAGTGATTATTGAAATTATTAATTAATAAAAAAATTTATTTAATAAGAGATTATTAAATTATTAATTAGTGATGAAGAGATTGAATTATTGATAAACTAAATAACTATATTACTGTATCTAAACTAATATTAAAATAAAATCAAAATAATTATGTTATAATTAGGATATAAACCAAAAAATATGTTAACAAAAATATGTTATCCAGAGAGTTTGAATTGAATTAGGATACAAATAAGTTGGTTTGAAAATATATATGCAAATTTCGTTGAATGTAACCAATAGTTAATTAGATTTTAAGTTTGAACTAAGTATTTAAGGAGACCATCCAATCAATTTTTCTATAGACAAATCTCCAATGTTAATCCATTCTTTGCCGTATAGAAGTTTTAGATAGAGAAAATAATCCTAATCAACCTTTTTAAAAATAAACCTCCAATGTTAATCGAGTTCTCTCTCGTAGAGAAGTTTTTAGATAAAGAAAGTAATCTTAATCCTAATCAAAGACACATAAATAAAATATACATACATATTGCATGCTACACAATAAAGCACACATATAAATAACATGTATCATGGAAATATGATGTCAAAATATACTTTATCTAATGTAAAAACCTAAAAAAAAAAATACTTGCTTTTATCATTCTTGTGATATGAAAAACTGTATAATTATTAATTTGATATTGCCAAGCGATAGAATTCTTAATCACAAAAATGACCCAAAAAAAAAAGGACACAATATGTAGCTTTAAATATCGAATGGGATTTGATCTGTCAATAGAAACGAGCTTATACAAGTTAAAGAGAACTGGGGATTGACGTTTGGTAAAGGACATAAGTTTGCCATTGTCTTACCTTATAAGAATTTTTCATAAATGACAAGTCTAACCTCATTATGTACAAGGTACTTAAAACAAATTTAAAGTTTATTCTTCGAAATTTTAGTTCATTTTCTAAAACACATTTTGGGAAAACTCATTCTTAAATTGCAACCAAACAACTGTTTTGTGATAAAAATTTATTCCAAGCCTTGGATTCTTGAACAACGCCAAAAGCTACGTTGGTATTTGTCATTCAAAGCAATTAATATGAAGCGCTCCCTTTCCTCAACCAAAAGAAGAAAAAAAGGCGTAAATTACACCTACCTCCCTTATTGTTTTTGACAGTTGCCGATATCTCCCCTGAAGTTTCTAAAATCACACTTACTCCCTTGTCAAACTTATAAAATATAATTTGACTACTTTACCCCTTATCAGTTATTTATTTCAAATAAGAAAATTTTAAAATTTAAAATAATCAAATCACCCATGATTTTTAAATGGATTATTAAGATTTTTAAGCTTTCAAAAAAAGTATTTTTTATTATAAAACTTTCAAAATCTTATACTTTTACTTAAAAGAGGGGTAAATTTGTCAAAACATATTCATATTTTTATAAAATGTGTACAAAAGGGAGGGATACGATGTAAACAATTAAAATATGGGAGAGGTAAGTGTAATTTTAGGAACCTCAGAGTGTAAATTTCTTAAAAAAAAAGGCAATTTAGATATATATTATGATCGGAGCCTAATATATTTTATGGGAAACGAAGAGAGATGTCGCTTTACACTTAAAAGGAGTGAAAGCCTTTTGCGTCTACGAAGCATTTTCATATCAGTACAGAGGTGCAGTCGTCAAACAGGGCCTAATGCCTCGATACTGGACTGCTTCCCTTCCCGACGGCATAAGTGACGATATCTAGACGATCATCGTCCGTCAATGCTTTCGAGTTCGTGGGGAAGGCAAGCAAGCAAACATACAATTCACTGTATTCGCCATTGTACTCTTATTCCATTCTCCTATTTCCCTTCTAATTTGTTCTTCGACGTCCTAATTAAACGGGATATTTCTTGAATCAGCTTCTTGCGAGGTTAGTGGCCTCAATTCCTTGTTTTATTGTTTCAATACGGCAGTTATATTTTTCCTTCATTCGATGTAGTAATTCATGCATATCCATTGTTTGCGAAAATGCTGAACTTGAAATCTGTAAAAATAAATTCTTTGACCTATTCACCTTGATTACTGGATATTTGAATTTTGAATTTGCAGCTCTGGACTTGGTATCTCTTGATACTTTTACAGTAACACAGTAAATTTCAGGTTGGAAAAATCTGTGTTGTGATTCTTTTAAATTTTTGGGGGGACACACTATATAATGTGATTTAACACCCTAGTTAATACATCTAAGTTTAGTCAATATATGTTTTGCAAGCCCTTGTGATTATAACCATTGAGAAAAATTTTGGATTCATTCGATTTTAGTGAAACTCTACTGTTTCAAAGAATGGTGAGGGTGGCATACAAGCTTCCCTCTTTTTCTTTAGTAGGTGTTGTTAGGTCATTGCTCAAGCTAAACATAGTTAGGCTTAATTTGATTTGTACATGGTATATCAACAGTGAACACAATAAAAATAATGACATCTCTTGTTTTTGTTAGGAAATCTTGACTTGGAGGAGTTTCACTGGTGCAGGCAACTGATGGCCATATCGATTTCAAGAAAGCTCTCACAGTCATTTGGAACTTTATCTTCAAACAACTGCTATAAAGCTTTGTGGTTGATCAACCAATCACTTCGACGATCCAATGGTAAGGATCCTATTGTTTTCTTTATGAAATTTTACTGGATACTGATTGTAATGTTGGCTCATTTTGGGTTCTTTAAATATCTAATTTTCCAAAGTTTCTGTTTGTGGAGGTAATAAATCTGCGTTGGAATCCTCTGTTTCTGGCAAGGTGCATGCTTCTGATCTCATCCAATTTCATCTATTTTATTTCTCCTGTTATTTTATTTTATTATCAGAGGAGAGCAGTTGCTTGATGTTCTTTTTTTCTTTATTTATTTCTTCTTATGGGGGCTGGGCGGAAGGGGGTTTCCCATTTCTTTTCTATTATTCACACCATGCTTTGTTTAGCAAAGCCACTTTTGGAACAGTTTCTTGTTTTCCTCTTGTAGATGCATTTCCTAATTTCTAGTGCTGTTGCTAAGTTCATGCATGAATAGCACTTTTGACAGAGAAGTCTACTCTAACAAATTTCTGGTCTATTTATGGTTCAATATTTATTTTGTAATCAAATTTTGCATGTGCACGGGTAGATATACATGTATATATGCTTGATTATTAATGAGTTTAATGTTTTGAATAAAATTATAAATTGATAATCTGTTGTGAACATGATTGTCTAACTTATCATCCATTTAATTTTTGCATTTCCTTTGTTTTCTACTCTTGGCTTACAAGTTATAAGCTTGTTTTTCATACACTTTCTTGCAGAATGGGTTACCATTCCTTGCTTGTAGGAGGTTTTCAACTTTGATTGGTCAATCAGGTGAAAATGCATTCCCTCCGGATTTATTATCCAGGAAGACTGTATTGATCCCAGAGCATACTCCAGGTATGAAGCGGCTTCCTATTTAATAGTTCAGGCAATTCCTTGATTTTTATTTTTAGAGGCTTCATGTAACTTGTTTAGGCAAATGGCCGTCTTCTCTAAGTTCTCACTTTCTTTGCCTTCCTTTATTTGTTTATTTTCCCAATTACTTTCCTTGTTCTCTCTCTCTCTCTCTCTCTCTCTCTCTCTCTCTCTCTCTCTCTCTCTCTCTTAATAAAACTAATGAGAGAAATATGGGGTTGGTTTTTTTATTTGATATAATTTAAGACAGCGTGTTGAAAGAGAAGCGGAGAGTCAGGGCTTCAGTGTATGGCAAGGACACACGAGGCATGTTATTATAGGTGGTGTGGTTTTTGTGGTTTTATGTCATCAAGATGCATTCAGTGTGTAAGGTTATGTTAGGGGGTAAAGCAGATCTGTGTGCAGCATTATAAGAAAATGGTAGGAAACAGTGGGTGGAGTGTGAGTGCCGGGGTTCTGGATGAAAAATCAAGGGGAAGGACTAGGGTATAAGGTATTTGTGTGGACTCATTGTTTGAAAGAGAAAGGGTTCCATGGTTAGTTGAGGAAATGATGTAGGAGTCATGGTACAAGAAATAATAGGTGCTCTTGCTAGCGTGTGGACTAGCATGATGGAGGAAAGTACAACCAGCAAAAGAAAGTGGTTTAATGACAGAGGGTAGCTAAGGATTCAGGTTTGACAAACTACTATTGAGAGAAAACATAGGTGGATAAAAAGATTTGCTATGTGACTTGTGCTGCTTTTAAAAAAAAAAAAAGAGAGAGTGGCTGTGGAATGTGCATGGCACAAAGAGAGTCAAATGAAAGTATTTTTTCTTTGAAAATTTTTTCATGTTTTTCTCTCTATTTCTCTTTAAGGCTGTTGATGGTAGGGGTGCAACTCGATTTGGTTTGGTTCGGGTTGAGCTCAACCCAAAACCAAACCAAAATTATTTGTAACCAACCCAAACCGAACCGAACCAAAATTAAAATTGATTTGTTACAACCAAAAACTGAACCGATTAAAAATTGAAAACCCTAAACCCAAATCGAACTGAACTGATTCAAACATCGGTTTGGTTCTGGTCTACATCTAATCAATTGGTAGAGAAGAAGGTGAGATCGAGAGCTTGATGACCATGGCAACTTATCTGATGTTGCTCTCTTGTGGAGGAGGACAGAATGAGCACTCATCTAGTCGCATCTTCGCATGCAGGACGTGTAACAGACAGTTTCCGTCGTTTCAAGTGCTGGGTGGCCATCGAACGACTCACAAGAAGCCGAGGTTGATGGGTGGAGAATCAAATCAACAGATCTAGTTTCAGAGCTCGCCCACGAAGCCCAAGATGCAAGAGTGCTCGGTCTGCTGTCTAGAGTTCTCGATTGGGCAGGCTTTGGGTGGGCACATGCGGCATCATAGAAATGCTATGGCTGAAGCTTTGAATAACCCTTCGTCTCCACCGATTCATCCCATTCAAACACCCATCGTGAAGAGGTCGAACAGTAGAAGGATTTTGTGTTTGGATCTGAATCTGACTCCTCTCGAGAATTATTTGGATTTAGTCACTTAGTCACACATCGGTTCGTCTCCACTCTCCACCGACTCCTCCCACTCAAACACCCATCATGAAGAGGTCGAATAGTAGACGGGTTTTGTGTTTGGATCTGAATCTGACTCCTCTGGAGAATGATTTGGAGTTAGTCTCTTAGTACCACATCGGTTGGGGACTAAGGAATTCCCTAATCGTTTGCCTATAAAGGCAAAGCTCTTCTCTCCAACGCTTTATGTTATAGAAAATCTAAACATAAATATAAAATATAATATAATATAATATAATATTTATATCATATATATTATATTATAGAAAATCTGTTCGGTTTAGGTTTGGTTCGGTTATTTGAGTTTTAAACCCAAAACCGAACCAAACAAATTCGGTTCTCTCTTTTTAAAACCAAAACCTACCCAAAGATTATACCCAAACCAAACCGACCCAAAGTCGGGTTGGACCGGTTTGGTTTCGGTTTTAACCGACCCAAGTTGCAGCCCTAGTTGATGGTAGTTGTAGCGTGGAGCAAAGTATGATGCACAGAGTGAGGACTGTGTGCTTCAAATTGTGTACTGTACCACCTTATAAGTGCGGTGTACTGTTTGAAGTATCCACAACGTATATCAGCGACCCAGGAAGCTTGTATGTAAATATGAATTTCACACTAACCAGAAGCATACATGGACGAATGGACCTGAACACAACTAGGACCGTAAATGAGCTGCTCTAAGCCTTGGCTCTCTAATTTAGTTATGCTTCTGCTCAGTATTTTGGAATCTTGTTCTTGGCTAGAATCTTGAATCAAATTGGAGCCCTACAAATCTAGATCAAGGTTTAGCAAAGGCATCTTGCAAATACTGGAGAAGAGTGAGGAATCATACCCCATAATGCATGAGATGCTGAAAGTATCAATAATTTATATGATAAATATTGAGCTTTTATTTGCTGAAGATGTGGAAAGAAAAAGCCTTGTACAAAAGAAATGTACAAAGATGCAACTGTTTGTTAAATGGCTATAGCTTGACTATTATAAGAACAATCCATTCATCAATCGGCAACAAAATCCAGATAGCAAACCCATGAAAATCTGTTGAAATTGAAGGCCAAAAGAACAAGATCCAAAGGTCTACTTCCTTTAATTGATTTGCTTCTTCTTTTCATATATATGCCTGTTCCACTCCTTCCACATAACCAAACACTGGAGAAAATGGGGTCATACTTTTGTGTAACTTCCACTCCTCATGGGTTTCATGTGAAGTGCTAGGCTTCACCCAAACGATCTTCAGCTTTTGAAGCCTAAAGCTTCAAAACTTTGATGCAAAGAAATAATGGTTTAATGGATGATTAATAGTTTGTCTCTCTTTTGTACTGAGTGTGCACCTGTTAGGAATCATGGATTTTCTTGATATTAGGTGACCCGTTATTTTGTTAAGAGCTTATCTAAACCAACTGCCTAAAAGAAGATCACTACTTTAGCTGGGATTGAGAATTCTGAATGAATAAACCAGGGCTATGAGAGCATTGAGCATTCTGAATTAATACAGCAGGGCAATTAGAGCATCAATTATCCAACCATTGATTGGTAAGAAGACCTTCCCAAGAAAAAATCAATGCATAATCTCAACCATCATCTCATGCCTCCATTTTTTTTTTTTTTTGGTGACAAGTAATAAAGCTTGTATTATAAATAAGAATAGAAATAAAGAGTTACAGGTACACAAACAGTGTATCAAGACATCCCATCCTACTCTTAAATACCCTTTCTACTAATCAGCAAACTGAGGACAATTCAGAAAATCCTCTGACAGAATGTCTTTCATTGATGCTTGGTTGCCACTCTAACTGTGGAACAATTTCAGGATCCTTCTTTCCAGGTAGTACCAACTTCTTTTTGAGCCCTTAAAAATCCTGTGGTTTCTATCATGCCTCGATTTTTCTATGGAAGGTCTTATGGCATAAGGCCGCATCAATTTCCAATCATACCAATGTTTTAAATCTTGGCTGATACCGAGTAGTATCGACCGAGTTAACTTGGTATCGGTTCTTACCGAGCCGATATCAGGTCTCGATACAAGGGGTTTCAATGTCTCGATAAAACTCGGCTGAGTTAACTTGGGGAAAACCTTCTTCTTAAGTTTTACTTAATTGTAAAAGAAATATTGAAGTGCTCTATGTTCCCCCCACGTCCTCCTTTCTTTTCCTGTCAACATGTCCATCCCAACTGTAAACAAAACACGCCCACCACCACCACCACCAACACACACTCACATAGAAAATAACACACACAAAAAACAAAAATCTTCTTACCCTTCATAGACTCCCCTTTTGTGGAATCCATGAACAACAGTGACGACAAATGCCTTATCCCAACTAATAAAATCTGCAAGAAGGAAAATAATAATCATTTCTAAGAACTTGAAAATTTTGTTTCTGGCAGAGCTTATTCGTTGAACAGATGGAATCAATTTTCAAACTTAAATTGGTTTTTTCTTAACACAAGAATACAATGAAATAACCCAATAAACTTATCTGGTACTTCCTGGCAACTGGTTTTTTAGTTGGCAATTCACTGATTTTGAAGCAATAACTGTTGTTCTTTGATAATATGAATTTGAGATATATGAATTCATGATAAATTGGCTATTTTAGTTTGATTGGTTTCAGGCCTTATCCATGGTTTGAAATGGAAATTTGCTCTCCCTTCTTATATGTGTCGATGAGCATTTAATTTCCCTTATTTTAATAATGTATGAATTTAATGATCCTAAATACTTCATGTCCATCTAATATGACGGTTTATTAGTTTTTGTGCATTTTATTTGTTAATTTTATTTTATTGTGTTATTCATCAATGCTATTTGAAATATATAAGAGCTTTGATATTTTAAGTTACTTCTCTTTTTGTGGGCTTTATCAATTTATTTTATTGATTTTTCAGGGCGCTATGAGGATCTAGTAATCCCAGTAACTAATTTTCATAATGAAGATAAGGGATTAATGGTTCTGGCTGGTGATATTTTTGATGTACCCATTAGAAAAGATATTGTCCATCGTGTTGTACGATGGCAGCTTGCAAAACGACGACAGGTATTAAATAGTATGAATATTTGTATACCATGAGCATTTGTTGCAACTTTGGAAGACATGTAAAATCTTTTCATCAGCCACCACCACTTCGATCATGCTTGTCAATTGTGTGAGGCCTCTGGTGTGTTCTTTGCTGAATCTAGTGGATATATTTTGGAACTTCAATATTTTTGAACTCCTTATTCTCATGAAGTCTGTCTTGCTCCCTCTCTCTGTTTCTCACTCTGTATCAGTGATGATCTCCTGCAGAAAATTAGTCCAAGAGGAGTACCTCATATGATCAATCCAATTTATATGATAATAATCATAATATTAACTTGCATATATCAGGGGAAAAATTCAATACATCATTCAAGTCGATTTCCTGGATTATTTATTTATTTATTTACCTTTATTGCTCTTGGAGTTATTAGTCTGGTATGAGGTCCTTCGTTTGTGAATTGGGTTCAACTAAGATGTGTTTCATACTTTCATTGTAATTTTCAATAGTGATAGACATCATATTTGTTTGAATTCTTATTATGAGCCAAAAGAGTATCTAGTTCTATGGAAAGGTGAGATAGTTATGCATAAAGATTCAATAATTGTATTGAGAAGTTGAATATTGAATAGTTTGAGTATTTTCTACTTCTGGATCTGTGTGTCATTTATGTGAATCATGTAAACATAATGGATTTATTTCCTAGCTTCCTTTAATCTAAATCTTGCTACCAATTTGTTCCACAGGCTGTAGTATGTACTATAGAAATCTTGAGCACAATTACATTGTGGGGGTTGATCGGGTTTGATCTGCCACCACTAAAAATATATTTGCAATGTGAAAGTGAACGATTCAGAAAATTTTGGCCTGTGTCGTCTTTTGTTTAGATCTGTTCTGCATCAGGTGGTATAAATTCCAATATCATTGACATTATGAATTATTTTCCAAGGATATTAGGATATGAGGATGGAAAGAATGGGGATTTCAAGTGGATACAGGTCTTCCACAGTGGATATGTTGTCTTTATCAAGATTACTATTTCTTCGAAGGTTCATTGATTTAACTGTTTGCGGTACAAGTACAAAGGGCCAATGCTCTTGTAGTATCTTTTCTATTATTTATATTCTGTCAATAGCTGCTCATCCATTTAAGAATATTCTTCATCATAAGTAAAGCTTTAGCTTTGTCGTCTTAGATGCTTGTAAGACATCCCATTTTGATTTTTTCCTGGGCGCGCGGCGGGGGCGGGGTGGGGTGGTGTATGTGGGACAAGGGCTTGATTCCAAATCTTCTTCGTGGGGTAATGGTCGGTTAGTATGAAAATCTATCATATTGACTTTGAGGGCAATTTTTAGGACAATGACATTCATGGAATTTTGGGAGATATTTCAAGACAAGTATCACCTCTTTTCAACATTTCATGTAAAAATTATGAAGAAATTTCAAGATAAGGAGAATGATTTTGTAAGGAACTTTCTTTGCCTTTTGAAATGGGGAGATATAAGTGATATTTGCCAAATTTTGATAATCTCTACTCATCGTTTTATGCTAGATGGATGAAAAATTGACTTTAGTTTCGACCTTGGTTGAACCTGGTGCAATGAGATTATATTCTAAGTTGCCTACTGGCTTGGTATCTTTAAGAAGGCTACAAGATTTGAAACAAGGGAACTCTAGTATTTTTGATTGTGCAAGTGATCGCTATAACCTCTCTTCTATTTGTGGTCCTCATTAGAGGACGTTTGTGAACATCAACATGGACGTTTCACCATGGATGGTGTCCATGTCAAGTTTTGCTTAGCACTCCCAAAGCTTCAATTGTCGGAGAGGCACATCTTTATGCTCAATTTTTGAAATAAAAAATGATATTCCTTATGAGGCTAATAAGACAAAACAATTGCTTAAAATTCTCAGGATTCACATGGATAAATTCTTCTTAATTTTCTATTCAGAAAGATGAAGCTTATATTAATTTACAGCTAGGACGTTACATGACAATTGCACAGAATGGACCAGCCTATATTTTCTGAATATGATATACTAGAGGGAAGCGAGGAAGTAGAATTTAGAGAAGAATCAAAGCTAAATCCTGATTTGGAAATTTTTGAATCAAGAGTGACATAAGTTATATTTACAGCCAATAAATCCGTGGATATTGAAATATGATGTACTCCATGATACACCATGTGACCATGTGGGCTTCAACATAGAAGGTAAAAGTTCCCAAAGCATAAATTTTTGGAGATTTTATGCATTCACTATCATTAATTCATATAGGTGAAGATTTTGAGGTCTAATGTTGAAAACAGAGTTTGATCTAGTTGATTACTTGGAGAGGCACTTCTTGAGTTTTTGGTGCCAATTTATTCCAATATACTTAAAAGGTTATTTTTGTTATTCAACTATTAAATCTATTCTTAAAAGAAAACTATTAGATCTATTCTAACCGATGGCAGAATGTATGCACTGATTCATAGGAGATGAGTAATGTTGAGGGACAAATAATTGTGTAATGATTGCAAGGCAGAAGAATTGGTGCTTCCTCTCTTGGTTTATTTTGAGTGACTTCTTACCTATATCTCCTTGAAGAAATTTCATGTTCTTTGGTGATGTCAAATAAGTTCAAGGCTGTCCATTTTTGTTGGGGGTGGAGGAGAGGCTGTAGTTATTGTGATGGTATGTGTGCCCTTTATGAGTTGTATGCACTTTAAAAGAAAAAAATATGGCTAGATTTTTGGATGCATGGGGAATGGAGCTGATTTTATAATGATAGAGCTTATCTCTTTGTACCAATGGTCAGATTTTCTTCTATAATACTGGGGGGTTTCTGTCTCCAACTTTGTAAATGTTTGGGATATTCTTTTTAGTTAGAGGCTGTTTGGTATAACTTCTCAAAGTTATTTTTTTACTTTTCAAAGTTGAAAAGTTACGAAATTCTACTTTGAAAAGTTAAAAAGTAACTTTGAAAAGTTATACCAATCAGCCTCTTATTTTTCAAGCTTTTGGGTTATGACCTCTGGTTTTATTGAGAAAACTGGCACATTGAATGCCATTTATGTACGTTAGGCGTAGCTCTCTTCTTGTTTTTTTTTCCTAGTATATGTATATAGAGATAGCCATTTGATGATTAAAAAAAATGTCTAGGAAATATAAGGCGAGGAACAGTCACAGCAAGAGTCTCTAGGAGTAGCCTTAATCAAGGATAAAGCAGGTTGAGATTGTCTTCCTTTGTAGATTGGATTAAGAGCAATATGAACTAAAGAGGAAAGCTGCTTATTCAGAATGTTCCAGCAACTTATCATCTTATTTTATGACCTGTCCTTTAATCTTTATCTTTGTATATATCTCTCTCTATGCGCGCTTGCATGTGTGTGTTGGTGTCTATGCATGCATGTTAGTGTTCTATTATCATCAAGCATGGAGTTTCCCAAGATTCATATAATTTTATTTTTTCAGTTATTTGGTTTTTTTCCATCATGTATTGGTGCATGACAGAGGATTATGTGGTAAGTTTATTCAAATGGTCAGCAATGTTTGGACTTATGATGTTCAGGCCCACTACAAAAGAATTTATGTGGTGTGATGGTACACAGGGAACACATTCAACCAAAACTATCAGTGAAGTCAGCGGTACTGGTAGAAAGCCATGGAGACAGAAAGGCACTGGGAGAGCAAGGCATGGAACATTACGTGGTCCCCAGGTATGTCATTTTATTGTTATTATTTGCCATCAAAATAGTTGGCTCAAGATGCTACCAGGGGTACCTTCTCTAAATTAATGAAAGGATGTATAAACAGTTTCGGGGTGGTGCCACCATGCATGGTCCTAAGCCACGAAGTCATGCTATAAAGCTACAAAAGAAGGTCCGGCGTTTGGGACTGAAAATTGCTTTGTCTGCTCGTACAGCAGAAGGAAAGGCAAGTCCCTCCCTCTGTCCACAAATGTGTATGTAGATGCACTACTAGTTTTTGTACGGTACAAAGTGTTTATGTCCACCAGTTTGATAAATTAGGATTGATGGGCACATAAGGATATCTAAATCATGCAGTAGAAAAAAAATTAAAGGAACTTGTGGGATATATTGAATCGAACTATATTATATTTAATATATATCCGTATGGTAGAAAGGTTTAATGACCTAAATAATGTTCTTACTTAGTTACTTTGCAAGAAAATGCAGATTCTGTGCTCTTATTAAACTTGAATTTGTGATCAGAAAATAACAAAAAGGAAGTCTATATGAGTTGTACCTAAATCTGTTTGGAGTCTGACACATATCTAATACAGGTACTCCTTTTAGGAGTGTCCGTGCAACTTATAATACAATAATGCATAAAAACACTCTTACAACATTATGTATGTGTGTGCCTTTTTGAACATAAGTGTTTTTGTAGTTGTATGTGTATGTTTGTATGTATTTATGTACGTATATGTGACCTTTAAGTTGTTAAAAGCATAAAAAATGGGAATATCTGGAAGGAAATTAAGTAATAATGTTCCCACAAAGCATCCGGAATATGAAGCATTAATGAACTTATTACATTTGTTGAATTTATGACACAACTGTTTAAAAATACTTTCTTCACGAGTCCAGGAATAGAACTCTCTGGTTAGGCTTAGCATATGGTTCCAATCGAGATATAAGAAAAGAAACAGAAAATTTAGTCCCGGTTGCAGTTAGTTATTTATCACATTAAGCCTGAATGTGCTTATATGTCTGTGTGTCCAAGGGCCATGTATTCTAAGCTGAGCTTAGATCAGTTGCAGAATAACGTGTTCGTGAAGCTGATGGAATGCAGTGGAAAGGTTACATACAATATTCATGTACCTTCAATTCAGGTGATGTAACATGGAAATGATTTCATGTCATCTCTTAGTTTTCCTGTGGACTTGTAATGGAATAGAAGTTCAATTAAGAAACGTTCTCTACTCTTTTATAGATGAGAAGTGTTGAGGCATGATTGCCTCTATGTTCCTGGTACATCAAATAATTGCTGTCAAACTTTCAAGAATCTGTAGACATAGTCATTATGTTGAGTTTCATCATGGATACAGAGTGTAAGAGTCTACAACTCCCCAAAAATCTACATACATAGACAGCCATTTATATATATAAAGACATACACACCCGTGAGCTCATGCATGTTCACAAACGTGTGAATACATAATGAATATAAATTTAAAAAAATGGATATCCATGGAGGTGCCAGTGATATAGGTTGCAAGTTGAAGGATCTAAAGGGCTAGAGGAAGGCAAAAAGGTACTTAATAGCATTGGTCTAAAATGATTTGAAGATCTGTAATTTGACAGAAAATGTAAAGTTTTTGGTAGATTAGAATAGCAGATTATCATTCTCATTGCTAAACCCGACTAGTTGGGATAAGGCATTTTGTTGTTGATGAAAAAACATTTTGTTTGTTTTTTGCTGTAACATATTGTCCTTCTATAACATGGTAATATCAAAATCACTTTTTAGTGTTTAGATAGCATGATATTATTTGGGACCATTTAGTAGAAATATGGTAAGGCATGATAACAGTGAGCTTTTTTGAGCCAAACAGAACTGTCTAATGAACTGTTGCTCTGTACATTCAAGGGCAAGTGATGGACATTCCTGTAAGCATCCAAAACTGTCATGTTGAGAAATGTCTGAAGCACTGAATTTCTATAACGAATTGTCTTATGTATCATGGTAAACTTTGTCGACTTTTTGGCTATTATTATCATCTAGCCACCTAGACTTTATATTGGTACTTGTGGTGTTTGGATGGATATTAATTTATTAATATATGGGATTTTTACCCATCATAAGGAAAATTAGACGAGCAGAATCCTGCTTTGATCTGAATACATGGTTGGGTGCCTTAGTTGAACTAATTTACCTTCTGGAAGAGAACCAATAAGGGTTGAGTGTGCATACAAGTCAGATGAATTTATCAATGCCATAATAGAATACTTTTTCATTTACAATCTGTTTTTACTTTAAAGATTGGCTTTCTGTTTGGAGCCTCTGTAGATGATGTGAACTTTTGCAGTACTTAATATTTCTTCTCAGTGCAGCATTATATGACAGAAATCCTTCTAGCTTCTAAGAAGAGGATTAACATCAATTACTTTTCAAAGCATCCATAATTTTGCTTAAAGTTTATTTGTTTTTGTCTGATTTATCTTAGACGTTGCTTTCTGTTAATCTCTTTTATTTCGTAGGCCAATATTGTTGGCCATTTATCCTAACAAAAGTGTTATAAATGTGCAGTTGCTGATCTTTGAAGATTTGGAGGTCCCTACACATAAGACCAAAAACATTGCTAACTATGTTGCTCAAATGGAAAACACAAAAAAGCTTTTGGTGGTGGAGGGTGGTCCAATAAGTGAAAAGCTAAAATTGGCTACTCAGAACCTTTACTATGTCAATGTTCTCCCTTCAATTGTAAGTTTTTTAGCTGATTTTGTCCATATTTATCATTTTTTTCCTTGCATTTTTTTTGGGGGTTCAAGTTGAGTATCGAGACATTTTAAGTACATAAAAGTCAGCATTATCATGCCTCCTGCAGTTCTCTCATGCAATACCTCAAAATCTTGGCTTAGCTCTTCATCTTAGGAAAAATCATAAATAATGGTGGATTTCATCTAAGACTTTTGGTTTTCTTGTTATGGATCTCTGCAGGGTTTGAATGTTTACAGTATTCTGCAGCATGACACTCTTGTGATGACTCGTGATGCTGTTAACAGGATCGTTGAGCGAATGCACACCCCAATCAACCGCTGATGTAATTTATAATTATCACTCCTTTTGTTCATTCTGAGAGAGGGACTGAGAGGAACGACGGCTTCTAGCCAGTTATAAATGAGCAGAAAAGAAAGCAGCGGCAGATGGTGATGATTCTATGAAGAGTATGTTTCGCGCCGATGTGTTGAAATCTATTGTAGTTACAACTATATTTGTGATTTGCTTAGGCGTATGGAATGACTCTTCTGTCAACAAGAAGAGGTGATTAATGGAATACCAACAGGTCATGAAGAAAATGCGTTAAGCTAAAAAAAGGTGCTCACTTTCTTTATCTCACTCTTAAATTATGCTCTAAATTAATTAATTAAACCAGATGATGTGGGGCATCAACCCAACCCAAAGATGGTGGACTATTTCGTCCATTGGCCGAAGCCCCTAGTATGTTAAAAAGATAATATTCTTTGCCATTTTCTGTTTTTGTTTTTGTTTTCTATTTTATTTATATGCAATAGCCCTTCTTTTTTATTATTATACCCTTTAATCTATAATATTTTGTTATTTCAGTTTCTTTTTAGAGTATTAGTGGTGGTATGTCCTCACCTTAACTGTAGCATATAAGTAAGATTTAAATTTGAATGTGGAAAGAGTAGTGGGGTGGTTATAATTTTGGATTATTTTAGTTGGGGAAGGTAATAGTTGAAAAAAAAAGAAAAGAAGCCAGAATTTGGGAGAATATTTCCCCGTCCCCCTCTTCTTTTTACTAATAGTATAGATTATGTAAGTTCAAATTTACCTACATAAAAAAAATTTTGTATTTTGGATTTGTAACTAATTATTTATATTTTCATAGCTTTAGGGCTAGCTGTCGCTATATATATATAGATTAATTCTAATAACAAATATCATAAAATCTAATTGAGTAATCTTTTTAAAAATTTCAAGAAATTTTTTAGATATACTTGAATTCCTCAAATCATTCTCTAAAAATCTGAAGTCTAAACAAAACGCCTCAATAAGACGAGATGCAAAACTGAACAAATGGATTTGATGAATAAAAGAAGAGGTGCAAAACTAGGAATAGAATTAAAACCTTAAAAAAGATGAAATCAAATAGACTTATCATGATCGAGGCAAGATGTATGGTCTATGTACTTAAAACCTCTAAACTCTCCCTTTTGGACTATCCCCTCAGTGCATAGGGCCATTTGGGTTAGGTATACAATATTCAATGGTTGAAATCTTCTCAGTAGATTGCACAAATAATAATATGAAAAGACGAACCACTCTGAGTATCACTCAAATAAGATTTCATGAGAAGAGGAGAGGGAGATTCAAGCTTTAAAGGGTCGTTTTTCTCTTATGTAAGTTTGGTAACTTTTTTTTAAAAACAGTTTGAAAACTAAAAACGTTTTCAATTGTTTTTGAGTTTTTGAAAACAGGTGACAAGAAACCCGTTTGGTAACACTTATTGTTTTTTCATTTTTATTATGTATGTTTTGTATATCGTTATAATAATTTTTTTACAGTTTTTTTGATTAAAATTTAATATATATATATATATATATATCTTTCATATATAACTTTTTTCATACAATTTTATACTTATGTATAATTTTGAAAAAAAAAATCATTTTATGTGGAAACCAAAGAGGTTGTCGGTGAAGATTTCTAGAACATCATGACACTAAAGGTTTGACTGCGTTGACTCTAGATAAGCAGTATCATGAACCGTCCGTTTCAATCACGAACCATAAGAATGCTTTCTAGTGAACGACTCTGATTATTCGATGGTTGACATGTATGTAATACCAGAGAGATTCTTGTTCTAGCGGTTGCCTTTTTCTTCGCTTTCTCTTTCCAATCCGGTCTCCGCAAATCTTCTTCCTTCTTGCTTTACTTTCCGATAATCGTTTCTAGATCAGTTTGAAAACTAGGATGCGCGGGCGATCCGGTGCTGGTTCGAATCGGAGAGACTCGGCGTTCACTCGAGCGGTGAACGCGGTCTTCGCCTTAGTTCGTCTTGCAAATTTCGAGATCTTGCGGGTTAGGCAATTATCCTACTCATGTCAGGAAACTATTATATTTGAGGATTTCTCCTTGCAATAAGATTCAAATATGAGCGTGCACGTTATTACGTGAAAGATTATCTTGGACTCAGATTTTTAGTATAGTCAACCAATACTGGTTTAGTATAGGTAATCTGGCTGTTTCATCTACAGCAAATTTTCTACACCCCACCCTTAAGCAATAAACAATACATTTAGGACCCACCAATTTAAAAATCCATAAAAAAATAGATGGCTTGCGAGACCCACATGCATTGTGTCCGATTGAATTGAATTGCATTATGTCTAGGGTGTAGGAAATTTGCTGTAGATGATGCATGCAGCGTGATAGGTAACAGACAAAGAACCATGAGGATTAGCCTTTAGCCCTTTAGCAATAGATAGAAGAAGAAAAGGAAGGGTGTGCATGACCCACATGGGTCCTCTCTTTATTTTTATTTTTTGTTTGTTTGGGTTAAAGCTACATGCGAATGTTTAACGTTAGGGATCAGGATTGTTGCTGGAGACGTATTATTGGCTCATGGTTCCTTCCAGAAGACGGCAGACGAAACGTCAGGAATCCCACCGCATAATCTTTTAATAAAAGAGTAAAAGTGATTCTTTTCTTTACTCTTGTCGACGAACAAAGAAAGATACCACAAGTTTGCTTTAATCCTGCAATGCTTAATATATAGTTTGGTTGCTCACTTGAACGATTAATCAGCAGCGCTTTTGGCCGGATTTCTAAGGTAATTAAGCTTCTTTCCATCCTCATTTCCTTACGTTAGCTCTGCATGAGTTTAGGGTTTTGATCGACTTTAACACTACTGCAACTCTATTATTAGCTAGCTTTCTCAAATTAACTTCATGAGTTCAGAAAGCCCAGATCTCTTATCAATCTGTTATTTCTGTAGTTGAAAGTAATCAATCATGCACATTTAAAATTTTAAAAGACTTAATTTAGTTTCTTCTTTTCGTTTTTTTTTTTTAGTTTTATTTAATTTTAAAGTTCAAACACCTAATGTGTATAAATGTCAAACAAAAATTGTCCAAATAGGGTTCATGCATAGATGGCGAATGCCGGTGAAGGACAGACAAGTGGAGCCACAGACCAAAATATCGAACTCCAACAGTGGTTAAAGTCCATCGTTGAGGGGGATCCCATTATCCTTCATCCTCAAAAGGCTAAAATACCGAAAGTTCCACCTGTGTTGCGGGAGGTGGAGTCTAACAAAACATGTTATGATCCTCAGGTGGTGTCCATTGGTCCATATCACCATGGAAAGTCTTATCTCAAGGATGGAGAGCACTTCAAGACTGCAGTTGCCAGTTACTTTATCCAAAATTCTGGAAAGAGCGTTGATGAAATGTTCAACAAAGTACTGGAGGTCTCCGAAAAAGCAAGGATGTATTATGTTAATCGCCCTGGTACGGTTACGTTCAACGACAACAAACAATTTGCAAGGATTATGTTTTTGGATGGTTGCTTCCTTCTCCAGTACATGTGCTGTTTTATAGATGATTTTCAATGGTTACACATGATGGGCTCTCATTCTACAGCTCTTATAGCCCAAGACTTGCTCATGGTGGAGAACCAACTTCCTTCAATTGTGATCGATGCCTTACTAGCTTTTGTACCTGGTGGCCTACAATTTTCAATTCTTCTCGTCACATTCATTTATAAAATGTATGGATCTCAAATGAAATTTCGTTCGCTTCTCAAAGATCGAATAATAAAGGAAGATCATCTTCATCTCCTCGACGTATTCCGAAAGTTGTATCTAGGCCCCAAGAAAGATGCAAAACAACTTGGTAAGTTTGATGAGCATGATTGGTCGGAAGAGATATCATTTCGTTCAGCGAAAGAGCTTCAGGCAGTTGGGGTCAGGTTCAAGGCAGAATCTTCTGCTTTTCCAGCTGACATCCGTTTCAGCTCTCACCTAATCTCTGCATTTCTAACACTCCCTAAGATCACCATTGACACCTCAACCAAGACCATTTTTCTGAATGTACTAGCCTATGAGATTTCCAAGGATGATGATCCTGGGGACAACAGGTTTACCGACTTCGTCTGCTTCATGGGTTCGCTCATTGATCATGTTGACGATGTCAAAATACTCAGATCAAGTGGGGTTTTAAATCATTCTCTAGGTAGCGACAAACAAGTGGCTGATCTCTTCAATCACATTGGTAAGAACTTGATTCCCTCTTATGATGCATATTGGATGGTAAAAAAAGGCATTGAAGAGCGATACAAGAGCAAGAGTAGTTTGTGGTTAGCTGAAATGTGGTATTGTGGTTAGCTGAAATGTGGCATACCTACTTCCGTAGCCCCTGGACTCTTATTGCTTTAATTGTTGCAGTTATTTTTCTTGATACATGTCTTACACGAACCTACCTTACTGTATTCCCCCGAAGGTGAAGAAAATTTCAGGAAGGCTTCGAGCGAATATGGAAGATTTATCTTTGTACATGAAAACCTTAATTAATAATGTCAGTGATCATGGTAATGTAATGGCCACCTAAAAGAGGGAGAAGAGATGGGAGAAGAAGAAATATGGAGGGTTCTCTATAAGCATATTTTCTTTCTTTTTTAGTTTTTGTATTTTGTAAACATAACTTTTCTATTGCGGAGATTTTGATTATTTTTTGAAAGTAGCTTGTGAAATTGGCCTAGTCCGAACAGAGCCAAATTTGATGTGCAATTTGGGTTGGGTGCATGGTTTGGTTTTAGGCTTTAACATTTTTGTTGGGTTTGGTTTTCGGTTTGAGAAAATTGGGTTTGATAAATTTGAGCTGAATCTCACAAATTCAGCTTGGTCTCGGATTGAAGTCAACCCGGTCCAAACCCAACTGAGTTGTGGTTCTATTCGAAACGTGTACATTTAAATGAAATTTTGATTATTTTGGAGGGTGTTTGGTAACGTGTTGAGAAACCGTTTTTCGGTTTTTAAACACAGAAAACCAAAAACATGTTTGGTATTCTTTGTTTTCAAACTGTTTTTAAAAAAAACGGTTCAAAATCATCCCCGTTTTTAAAAACCGAAAATGTGGGTTTTTGAAAACGCAAAACCGTTTTTTTTATCGATGGCAATTTTATAATATTTTTATTTGAATTTTCCCCGACTCTCATCGTCTTCCTCAGAGATTCCCACATTCTTCTTCTCCCCCAAAACCTCAAAATTTTCTTCTTTTTCTTCATCAGCAGCTTCTGTTTCTCCTCCATCGTACTCCTCAACTTCTTCGTCTTCATCATCGTGGTCAGCTTTTGAGTCGAGTTCTTCTCGACTTCCATGTCGTCCTCTCTCTCTCTCAATCTTCTTCTTTCAGCTTCAGTTCGATGGCAGGTGCCGCCGAAATGAAGAATAAGGGACTGATTTCTCTCCACGGAAGAGAGAGGAAGTCAGCGTCTTCGGCCGTGTCGAAGGTGCCAAGCTAGACTCGAGCAGCCCGTTTCGAGTCTCAGATCTCTACAGCCCATCTTCCCCAAGACCTCTGTCGAACTCCCTTGTACCTTTGCAGAGTTTCTGTCGAAACAATGATTTGTACAACATCGCTCGTATAAAAAACAGCTATCTTCACTCTCTTAAGCAGTTCTACACGGTTTGGTATGTTTGCCTACGGAGCGAAACGAATCTGCGAGTCAGAGACAAAGAGGGATTGGATTTGTGAAAAGCCTGTCTTCTTTTGGACATGACCCATTTGCATAATTGCCTCATTGGGTCGACCGAGATTTTCTTTGATTGACGCCCCTTACTAGAGTTCCATGCTCCATTTACAGTCTCTCTCTCCCCATTGATCCTTATGCACTTCACAGTCTCTCTCTCCGTTATTGATTTATATGGGTTCGCATCCTCTACAAAGACGATCGATGCACTTATTCGTGATGCTGCAATAACTTCCTGCCGTGTTCTCACCTTTCTTGGAGGGATTCTCTCTCTTCCTTCTCCTCTTTTGATCATTCTTCTGCATTTTAAAACAGTGGCGTCCCGTTTTACAATCCTTTCTCGTTTTCCCTCTTAGTTTACTTCTTCCCAAGAATCCTCTCTCTGTCCCGTTCTTGTGGGTGATCCGATCAGATTCCATTACTGGAGAAGAAAATGACGGTCAGATTCCGGAGGAGCTCGTGGAGGGGACGAAAGAAAGATGATGCATCGTGGTGTGGACGCCACAATTGGAGGTGATGTTCCATCCTGCTGTTAGTGGGTTTCTAACTCACAGTGGGTGGAATTCGACGTTGGAGAGTGTGTTCGCCGGAATTCCGATGATCTACTGGCCGTACTTTGCGGATCAGCCGGTGAACAGTAGGTTTGTGAGCGAGTTGTGGAAGGTGGGGATGGACATGAAGGATAGATGTGACAGAGACCTTGTGGAGAAGATGATGAAGGAGATGATGGAGGGAAGAAGAGAGGAGTTGATGAAATGTGCTGAATTTGCAACCCAAACAGTATCTATTTTACAGATAGAACATCCAATTGAATCGAAGAGGGGCGAAATCAAGTCTCCCTGATGACTGCCGGAGCTGTCCGTTACAGGGGAAGCTGTGCTGGCAACTTCTGCTGTAGCCTGCAGCGGCGATCAGACGCGTTCTGCTTCGCCGGAGATGACGTGTTTAAGAGCAGAGACCATGATGGAGAACTCCCGCACTGGGGTTAAATGGAATGAGGAAGAAGGTCGAGTTGTTTGAATTTCATCTTGCTTGAACCTCTTGCAGCGCTTCTGCATTTCGCCCTCGGAGATATTTCTTCTGCATTTCCAGAAATTTTCGGCACGCCGGTAATTTCGAACAAATTTCAACAATGCCGTTTTTCCGTCATTCCGGCGATTTTTCGCCGGTGTAGCCCTTTTTTTCAATGTGCAGCACGCTTGTCAAAAACAGAAACTGTAATCCTTGGTTACCAAACAGGTTTTTTGTCACCTGTTTTCAAAATCCTAAAAAAAGAGCAATGGTTACCAAACGGGTTTCTGTTACTTGTTTCCAAAAACTCAAAAACAGTTGAAACCGTTTTTAGTTTTCGAACTGTTTTTAAAAAAAACGTTACCAAACGGCCTCTTGGTTAATTAAAGAGATTACAATCTATTACCAATATTAGAAGAAAAGAAGTATGGATTATCTAATTTTGAGTTATTTGTTGAATAGAAAAGTCTAATTAATTATCATTTTGTTTCTATCTAAATAAAAAAAAAAAAAAAAAAAAACAATGGGAAAGGTTTATAAATCAGATCTGCCATTCTTTTTTTCTTCTTTAACATTTTGATCAGTTGTATATCTATAAGAAGTAATAATATCCACTAATTATTTATTAAATCTTATAATATAAGTCATCAGTTTCAAATGGTCGAATGAAAGTAAAATAAAAAAAAAAAAAAAGATAAGAAAAAGTGGGTAGCTAGTATTTTAAATTAATTCTACCTTTTAAAAAACCTTCACGATAAAAAATATGAACTGGTAAAACTTTTTAAAATCAAAAGAAAGGAAAAATAAAAAAGGGAATATAGAGGAAGTTTAATTGTAAAGTGTTAGAAACTTAGAACTTCGATATATCGAAAAGGAGTTAAAATGGGGAAGAAAAAGAGAAATAAGAAATAAAAATATTTGATGAAATATAATTCTATAATAGACCATATCTCCTATTAGTTTATTGGATGATCATATTCTTCTTCTTTGACTCCATCTATGTACAAGATCTTCTCCTTACCTCTTACATCTCTATATTCAAGTTTTCATCCTTCGAAAAAAAAAAAAAGAAAAAAAAAAGAGAAAGAGGACAATAAAAAGGCTTTGTTTCGCATTGCTTTGTGCTTTTGCTTTTTTACTTTTTGAAACAATAAGCATGTTTGGACAATGAGTGCTTGAGAAGCAAAATTTTATTGTTTCTCTTGAGTCTCAATTTTTCCTGAGCAACTAGGAAAAATAGAGAAGCAATAAAATGTTGTTTCTCAAGAAAAAAAAAAACAATTATATTGCTGTTTGCTTCATCATGAGAAGCAAATTGTTCAAACATGCTTATTGCTTCAAAAAGCAAAAGCAAAAATCATTGCCAAACACAGCCTTATGTCATGAAAAAAAATTTCACATTTGAAAGGAAATATAGTTAGTTTTGTGTGTGAAGCATATCTTTCATCCTTTTAAATTTAAACCATTTCTGGAGCAGGACTATATGCCTCTTCATTCCCCCCATCGTAGCTAGTACCTACCATATATATTTGATATTTATACACCATGGCCTCTATATATAATTGACCCATTTTCATTTTTCTAATCAATGCAAATGACCATTTTTTTTTGGGTGAAAAAGACTAGAATTTTATTAATAAGATATAGAACGTACATTTTGTACACCCCTAGCTTCATTCATAAGTGCATTGAATAGAAACATTGGAGGCTTACAAATCCAAGTAGTGGTGCTAAACAGGCCGGCCCGGCACAGCCCAAGCTCGTTTAGCGTGGGCCGCGGCATGCAAGGCCTGTCTTACATAAACCCCTGGCACGGCACACCCCAGCCGGCGGGCTTGGCAGGCTGGGGGTATTAAAAAATAATTTTAAAAAAAAAAAGTAAAAAATCACAAAAAAATTCTAAAAAATATGTTTATTATTCACAAAATTGTCTTACACATATTGGGATAGATTTTGTTCAAAAAAATATAAATAAATTACAAGTAGAAGTTACTTACCGTTTGAACCATACTGAGATGAGAAAATGCAAAAGTGTTTTCCATAACTTTCTTAGAATCTCGTTCAGAGATTTGCTAATGGTCGGCCTAGAAACGCCCCCATGTGAGAACTTTGCCGACTGATAGCTAAATCTTTGAACAAGACTCTAACAAAGGAAGAGGAGAAGAGAAGAAGTGTGGTTTGGAATGGGAAGGGTTAGGCCTATTTATAGAAAACCAAAAGTGGCTTTTTACCACCTCTACCCTCTAATATGACTATTATTTGACAGTTGGAAGGGTAGAAAATGTCTTTTAACAGTCAATTACAACCATACCCCCTAATATGGCTGTTATATAGTTGTTGGGGGTAAAATGGTCAAAAAAGTGGTTAAATTTTTTGGGGGAAAACGTGACTAGCTCTAGGCGGGCCGCGTGCCCTAGTGGGCCGTGCCTATTTGGGCTGCCGGCCAGGCATGGCATATTATAGTGCGCATGCCGTGCCAGGCTTGGGCCTGCATGGCCCGATAAGCACCCCTAATTCAAGTACATGGGAAATGATCCATTGCATGGTTTGCTAAAATATCTGCACTATTGTTTCCTTCCCTAAAAACATGTGAAACTTTTACTGAAGTGAAAGAGGAAAAATAGGATCTAATCTCCAAAAATATAGCTTGAAGATGCCATGGAATCTCTAATATCTGCTTGTTGAGAAAACTGATCATTGTTTTGGAGTCTCCTTCCATAATGATGTGAGATAAAACCAGTCTTTTAACCAATGTAAGAACTTCTAACGCCGCTAAACTTTCAGCAAGACTAGCAGAATTTACGGAACATTTCAAAGCAACAACTCTCATAAAATGTCCTAAAAGGTCCCGAATGATTGCACCCATACCAGTTTGTTTAGTTGATCTACGATAGGCACCATCAAAGTTGATTTTATGATAATTGATCTCAGGGCAATGCCATTAAACTATAATTTTGTTGCTCACCATATTAGCACATTGCTTGAACCGTTTGATAGCCTTCGACTTCTATTGCAATTTCTGAAAGTGATGAATCACTTTCCAAATCTCAGGCTTCTTCCCCTCGAATAGTACCTCGTTCCTATGCAACCAAATTGCCCAACCAAAATTTGCAATAGCTGTACAAAAATCATTTATATTAATAACATTAGTAGGAATCTTGAGGCCATAAATATAATCAAACTATCCGAAAAAGGATTCCTGTGGTCCTGTAGACTGAGTTGCACCCCCTATAGCACCAAACCAAGTAGCCCACAAGTGCTCAACTGTCTTAGTTCTCTCATTGCAAAGGCAACACTCTCTTGAAATATAATTCAAATACTTAGATAAAAGACCAACAGTGGGCACCACTCC
Source organism: Buxus sempervirens (assembly GCA_947561395.2). Taxonomy (NCBI): domain Eukaryota; kingdom Viridiplantae; phylum Streptophyta; class Magnoliopsida; order Buxales; family Buxaceae; genus Buxus; species Buxus sempervirens. The sequence goes on along the minus strand of OX387182.1, from coordinate 44,536,313 downwards.
ATGGAGGCTCTTCCATAAAAATAATTTTACTTTTTGTGGACACTCCAAGTGCCAACTTTTTGGCCATAATTTATGACCATTCTCTGCAACTGCTCCTAGGAGTAGTAGACGATAAGCTGAAGCTACAGAAAAGGATCTGATGGTTGTTAGTCTGCAAAGCAATTTATCCCCATTCAGAAGTTTTGAAATAGGTGTGCTAAAAAATTTTCCAACAATTTTTGGGGGCTAGTACCTTGTGAGAATGTCCAAATTCCAGTCACCATTCTCAAAATTAAGAGGTTGACTTACCTTGGTGAGAGGACAAGCATCCAGTGTGATATTACTAGCTGGTACTTTATCTCCAGTAATAAGCCAATAGTCTTTGAAAATTTCAACTCTCTCTCTCCATTTGCTAAAGGGAAAATTAATATTTAGTGATACTTTATGAAAATATTTAAAATTCAGTAAGCTAAGTTTTGACTTATGTGTTTTAGCACACCTTTATCAAAGTAATTAACATTTAGTGACATTCCACTATTACACAAGAACTTATTCTAAGAATGCCCTTTACCTCATTCGTACGGAAGGTACCAAGGCTTCCAGTAATGTGTTACACTAATTAACTTTTAGTGAGATTTCATTATTACAATCCTAATACTTCCAAGAATGCGTTTTTCTAATTTTAAGTAAAATAGAAAATTAAATACATAGATTTCAAAGAATATCATTGTTATATATGTTTGGAGATTGATTGAATTAAATAAATTTCTAAAAATACCATTTGCTCCCAAAATTCTTCTACTTTTTTAGATTTATTTTTTAAAAATATTGGAAGAAAAGGGGGAGAGAGAGTGTCTCAATAAAACAACTTGTAAAATACTTAAAAACATTTTAACTCTTTATTAATTAATTTCTACAATAGCATGTATTGACTTATACAGCTATAAGGTGACATGTACCACTTATTATAATGACTTATACAATATATATATTGTACTAACTTGTATGACTCAATAAAATAACTTGTACCTTCTATCAATTGACTTTTATAAAAATATACACTAACTTGTATGCTTATGGAGATTTTATATATCTATGAGATGACTTGTACAATGCTATATACTAACTTCTACAGCTATAAGGCTACTTGTACCACTTAACCAAATGACTTGTATCTATTATCAGTTGACTTGTACAATAATATACACTAACTTGTATACCTATATAGACTTATATCTATCTGTCAGACGACTTGTATAATGTTCTATCCTGACTTGTATATTCATGGGACAACCTGTACCACTCAATCAAATGACTTGTACAGCAATATACATTGACTTGTATGCCTACAGAGACTTTTATATATCTGTTAGATGACTTGTACAATGCTGTGTACTGACTTGTATATTTATAAGGCGACCTGTACCACTCAACCAAATGACTTATACCTTCTATCAATTGACTTATACAACAATATACGCTGACTTGTATGCCTACAGAGACTTATATATCTTTGTCAGATGACTTGTACATGTCACCTCAATCAAATGACTTGTACCTTCTACCAATTGACTTGTACAATAATATACGCTGACTGTGTGCCTACAGAGACTTATATATCTTTGTCAGATGACTTGTACAATACTGTGTATTTACTTATACATTTATAAGACGACATGTACCACTCAACCAAATGACTTGTACCTTCTATCAATCAATTTGTACAATAATATATACTAACTTGTATGCCTACAGAGACTTATATATCTTTGTCAAATGACTTGTACAATGTTGTGTACTGACTTGTACATTTATAGGACGACTTGTACCACTCAATCAAATGACTTGTACTTTCTACCAATTGACTTGTACAATAATATATGCTGACTTGTGTGCCTACAGAGACTTATATATCTTTGTCAAATGACTTGTACAATACTGTGTACTGACTTATACATTTATAAGGTGACATGCACCACTCAACCAAATGACTTGTACCTTCTATCAATCAACTTGTACAACAATATATACTGATTTGTATGCCTACAAAGATTTATATATCTTTGTCAAATGACTTGTACCATGCTGTATGTTGACTTGTACATTTATAGGGACGACTTGTACCACTCAACTAAATGACTTTTACTTTCTATTAATTGACTTGTACGATAATATTCATTGACTTGTATGTCTATAGAGACCTATATCCCTTTATCAAATGACCTGTATAGTGTTATGTACTGATTTACATATTTATAGGATGGCTTTTAATACTCAATAAAATGACTTGTACCTTCTATAAATTAATTCAACAATAATATTCACCAACTTCTATGCCTATAGAGATTTTATATCTCTCAACTAGATGACTTGCACTATACTATGCACTGACTTCGCAGCTATAAGGCAATTTGTACCACTTAACCAGATGACTTGTACTTTCTATCAATTGATTTGTACAATATTATGTACTAACTTGTATGCCTATAGAAAGACTAGCTTATACCTCTCTATAAAATGATTTATACAATATAATGTATCAATTTGTATAGCTATAAGGCAACTTAAATCATTAATCAAATGATTTGTACCTTCCTTTAATTTACTTTTACAACACTATGTAATAACTTATATGCCTATGGAGAGACTTATACCTTTTTATCTAATGGTTTGTACCTTTAAAGTAATTTTTAACACTTTATCAATCGATGTGTAGATAGTAAGGAATAGGAGGCAGAAAGAGACGGGGTAAAGAAAGAGAGAAAGAGAGAGAGGGAGAGAGAGAGAGAGAGAGAGAGGGAGGCAGCGGAGGAGAAGGGATGAGGACAAAGTGGGGGTGTAGACACCCCAAATTGCACTGTGAAAAAGATGAATAATTGGGCAAAATCATTAAAAAAAGCTTTGTTTCCTTTGTGCGCACCTGATTTCGGGCTGCACGCGAGGTGCATGCGAAGTGATGCTCGCCTCGGGACTGTTTGGAGTCGCCACTGCCTGAGAGGTGCAGGTAGACACAAAAGGGCACCTATCTGGGCCTAATTATTCTGGTTTGTGGCTTTATTAGAGATTTGAGCAAGTTCTCGGTTACGTCTAGGGAAGTCCGAAGACACCCTATGTAATGCCCCGGAACCGGGTTACGTAGTAAAAACCGTAACTCGTTTCCCAAGGGTTACTTTTATGCGCTGGATCGCTATATCAGAGTAAGGAAAACATGAAATGGCAATCACAAAATCAAAGTCAACTAAAAGTTTCCCCAACTCACCTGAACCAATCATAAACCCGCCTGTATCGTCCTCTCTGAGATCTGAAAACAAAACAAAACAAAAGGAATGAGATACGACTATCTCAGCAAGTAGCAATGCATGCTCAAACATATTTAATTTAATTTCTAAAACATGCACGATTAAAATATACTCAACAACTAACCACAAATAAATCGATTAATCCGACTAATCCGGCAAAACAATATCAAATCACATAATAAGATGGGACTGGTGAAATTTGACCTCTTTGTAAGGTTAAGTTCTAGCTCCAAACAGTTCCAGTCCGAGAACCTCTGCCAAATCTGATACCTCTGTAAACTGATTCCAATATATCGTCTCTTGGTGGAAATCACAAGACCTCACCCTCCTCAAGGGTGGAAACGGATATCAATCCAGTCTGAGAACCACTGTCGTAACTGCTGCCAATAATAGACCTCACCCCCTCATGGGGTGGAAACGAAGCTGCTGCAGCACATCCCTCATGGAAGGCCTCTTTATATAGAGGAAACGCGTAAAATAAATCCCTCTTAGTTCGTAACACTTCCCTCATGAAAGGCCTCTCTACATAAAGGAAACGCATGAAGGAAGCTAGACTTTCACCAAACAAATTAGACAGACTTCACTTACTAGCTAAATTATGGATCCATAAAGTGCTATGCCCTAAATAGCTTAAATAACTAAACCAACCAGTAAAGCAATGATTTCAAATCAAACCAAGAAATAATTTGACATGCAAACCAACATACAACCAAATGCGAACAAACGTAATCATGGCCACTCAGGACCAACTTACTCCCTCATGGAGTTTCCAAAATATTTCTCAAGTAAAACCCAAGGATCAACCATAGTGCCTTGACATTTTAAACATGAAACCCTTTTATCCAAAGCTGTCTAGATTTGCTATAAAAAAAAAAAAAACTAAGCTCAAGTCAAATCAAATAACGTGCAAAGTATATGAAGTCATTTATAGTTAATCATACCAAATCCGATTTCAAATAATCACTAGAATCATTAAACAGTGAAATTTCCAAAAACAAAACTAAGTTATATCTGAATATTTCCAGCAGCCAAATTTACTTGAAATCTATCCATCTGATCAACATAAATCAGCCTAAGAAGCTTAAAAAATTCCTTAGTAAATCATATAGCAAGTCTAACAACCTTACATCAATTATCCTCTAAGATTTTCCCACTAATGGTGTGAGTTTATTTTTCAAATAATAAAAGTTAATATCTCACTAACAAAATAAAATTTCTCTATAACAATGTGGATAGTATAAAGTTACGTAAACCAATGAAATACATAAAATAAGTGCTAAAGTATTTTTCCCAAATTTAACATTATATAGATACATTTTTCCCCATATATACAACATATCTTCAAAACCTCATATCTTGGTCATTTCTCACTCAAATGACACCAAACTTGATTCTTTAGGTTCCAAATTGATTGAAATACATTATGTTATAACAGGTTTTGCAAACTCTTTAGGGTTGAAAAATAGTGTCACTTTAAACTTACTTTTTAAAGAAAAACAGTGCAGCCCAGCACCCATAAAATTAAGTTCAAAATTAGTAAACAGAGAAATATTATTTCTTTTATATTTTTAGGCTAACATAGACTCAAAAACAAACAACTTTCATGAGAACACAGCTCCAAATTCGTCCTCTAAGTAAATGTAATACATCGATTAATCCCAAAAATGCCTGCAGAAAATTGGTAGTGAAAGATTCTAACTCTTTTACATTTTTGGGTTTTCTTTCCTACACCATGAAATTCCAGGATATGACCCCCACGAAATTAGCCCCTAATGTATTTCAAAACCTACCATTATCCACCACATATGCATGAACACCTTCCCTTTTAACTCTTGAACACCAACACCTTCCAAATTTTGTACTGTAACAGTAAATTTGAATACTTGGTAAGTGTTACTTGCAACCTTTCAAGGACTGAACCATTTTCATTCTTCTAAACTACTTCTAACACCATAGAAATCATCAATATAACACAATTACACTGATTCAAATATAATTTAAACAAGTTAACTTTGCAACATAGATCAAATGTCCATTCATGAACATAAAACAGATTTTTGTTTGTTTCAGATTCATCCCTTTAGAAATTCATCAAATCCATATGAAAACATGATGTTTAAAAGGATGCTACTTGCCTAATTTGTTGATGAGTCAATCTCCACAGAACAATTTGCTGATCTGAAAATTTTCAGCAAACAGAAATCCCTTGACGAATTGAAAATCTGCAGAAAATTTTCAGAATTCCAATCCTTAATGTCTGATCTAAATCTTTGTTGTAAATTTGATAAAACCTAATCAAACCTAACTAAATCTAACACATAAATGTCCTTACCTGGTCTGAGATGAGAAAGGGACGAAATTCTGTTCATCAAGATCAGTCACACTCCCTTTATGAACTGATCTCCCCTCACTTGCCTCAATTCTTCAGATTTGATTTAACTCTCCACCCACCTGCTGCTGTTCCAACTTTTCTCCAGCAACCAGAAGGACTCCAAACGTCCTCTTCTTCTCTCATTTTCCCTCTCCTCCTTTCTCCCTTGGCTGGACACCCTTCCCCCTTTCTTCTTCTTCCTTCGTTTTCTTCTCCCTTGTTTCTTTCTTCTTTCTTCTTTTTTTTTCTTTTTTTTTTTCTTTCCTTTCCTCCCCAGCTTAGGGTTCTGGACGTCCTCCCCTCTCCCTTGGCTCTTCCTTGCTTGCCAAGCTAAGCAAAATGTCTCTTGGACTCCCTAAACCCCTTTCTAAGTTAAACTAACTCTTAAGCACTTAGTCCCTTAACCTTCCTACTTACTTTAAGTGCTTTTATGATTTCATGAAACTTTTACTTCTCAACATATTTTGTAACTTATTCCCATACAACCCTAATCTTTCTAATTAATAAAGAAATTATTCTTGATTTATATATATGCTACTTGCATGAGCCATTGTATTCCTTATTCAAGTATAATTTGTCCTTAATATAATTTATATTATTTTAACATTATTTGCATGCCTCATATTTATATAATTGATCATTAAGATAGTAACCTACGCCTATTAATAATTCTACATAGCTTTGCTTAGATTTAATTTCTTTTATTTCCCTATAATCCAAATACAAGTCATAAAACAATTTAAATCACATCTTAAGAACACCATTCCAAGTAAAGTACAAAAATAATGATTTATGATAATTTCACATCATGCCTATATATATACATATTAAAGTTTATTAGATCATATCTTGAATTGGATATTTTAACTTCCCCATCTTCGTGATCAAATGAAGTGCCGCTTTACTGAAAATCCTACACCTTAACTCTTTTAACCTTAGATCAAATGATTTGCCACCCAACTAAATACAAAACTCCTTACTTATATCTGATACAATTTAAATAATGCTTATTATTATTATTATTTTATATAAGTAGGATTTTCCACCTGGATTCACTCGAGAACTCCGGTTTGACCGCTCAATCTCTTTTTCCAAAATTTCCATCAGTTAATTAAATTAATAAACCTTAAAATCTAATTTTTAATATTATTAAAATTTTGGGGTTTTACATTGCGGGGTGAGAGACCTGGGCGAGCTACCACAGTGGCGAGCTACCAGGCGAGGATGTGCATATGGTTGGGATCCCACAACGCTCGGAGATGCTATAAGTAGTCTTAAGACCCCCAAATAAGCAGGAGGCCTTTTAAGGAGCAACACGGGACTAAATCCTCTGGGAACCCTAAAGTTAAGCATGCTCGGGTGGGAGCATTGCTAGGATGGGTGACCCCTGGGAAGTTTTCTCGTGTTATCCTTGAGAACAAGTCCGTGAGGGTCCGTGGGCCCAGAGCGGACAATATCTTGCTGGTTATGGGTCTGGTGCGTTACACCCTAGCCTGCCCCGTCGATTGACAGGTCCCATGGGTCTCCCTGGTTTGAGTCAACTTAATTCTCACCAAATTCCTAGGCGAGCATGCACACTTATTTGGTCTGGTGGGGACCACTGAGGGTGTGAGTCCCCTTTTTATTTGATTTTATCTTTTTTATAAATTGATGAAGTGGGTCTGGTATGGGCCCTGTTGAAGGGTCCAGTGGAATCCATGTTGGGCTTAAGTCAAGCCCAAAGCCCAATTTGGGGTATTGGGTAACCCTCTTTGGTTCGGGGTTAATTTGATTTAAAGATTAATTAAAGCATGCAAGTTTGGTTGGTTTAGTCTTTTAGGGCCCAATGGGCTTGGTCTTGGCCCACGGGGAATTAATCATGTGGCCTTGGGCCCGTTTTGAATAAACGGGCCTTGGTTGGGCCGGACGGGATGTGGGCCCCATTGGAGGGCCCATGAAGCCTTGATGGGACCACTTAGGCCCACAGTCTCAAAAATTGGCTTGGAATTACCCAAGAAGCCCAATGAGTCAGATTATGTTAAAATGGGTCGGATTGGGTCCAACCGGGTCCAAAAAAAAGATGACTTTTTAAGCTATTTTTTAATTTGCCCGTATTTACTATATGGGCTGGGTTGAACAGTAAATGTAGTGCGGTTCAGGCCTGCCCGTATATTGAATACGGGCGAGCCTGAACCGTACTTCAACTACGGGTTTCGCCCGAATTTCCAAAAAATGCCGCTGCGGCCTTGGAATTAGTGTTGTCGACTCCTTTTTGCCTTCCTCCGATTTTGGTGGGTGATTTTAACACCTCCAAATGGTTCAAACCGCCTGCTTCTGATTCAAATGTCTTCTTCTTTTGATGTTCCGCACAAGGAAAGATTTCAACTCTTCTTTTGCCTGCTTACGCCATGTACATGTGGGAATCTTATCAAGAAAGGAAAGAGGGAAATATTATGGGTTACAATAGATGATTAAAGGAGGACAGGCCCCTCCTAAAACAAGATGATCAAATCAAAAAAGTGGTTAATGCAGAAAATGTTAAAAGAAACCCTTTTTATTTTGTATGGAATTTCTCTCCTCACGTCTTTTCGTGTATGTGAGCCTCTCTCGTCACGAGAGCTCACATCCCATGCACAGAAGCAAAACAGGTGAGAATAAAGCAACAAAAGAGAAGAATCAAAACACGAAAAGGGAAGATCTTGCTTGAAGCAATTAGATTCTTGTATATAGCAAATATAAAATTAACAAAACGCTCACCATGATATTTTTACCTTATTCTGCAATGTGGAGGTTCCCCGAGTGATTTTGGCAGTGCTTCCGCACTCCCGTTGATTCCCCAAAATGGGCTTGAAAAGAGCCTCCCTCACTTTATGTTGAAAGGGATTAGAGTTGAGGAAACATTTGGGCAGCGCTTCCGCGCTCCTTTATATTTCCAAAAATGGGTTTGAAAGAGACATCCTTCACCTTTGGATTAGAAGGATGGAGAGTAAGGGTAAAAGGATGTGATATAGGGGCAAAATGGGAATATTTATGGGCTAGCAGAGTTTTGGCAGGGGCTGGCGAGAAAAAGGCAGAGAAAGAGAGGGGGAACGGCCTAGGGGACCAGCCTTCACAAATTGGGGGGGGGGGGGGGGTGTTGGCCCCTTATTTATAGGCAAAAATATCATGCCCATATTTGAAGTGCGGGCATGCCTTGCCCGTAATTCAAATGCGGGCATGCCTTGCCTGCATTTCAAATGTGGGCGAGTCGCCCATGTGCTAAAATTTCGCTGAATCGCCCGTACGGGACGCGTGTCCCGCCGTACGATGACGTGTGTCTCCTTCCAGAAGGCTTGTCTGTAATTTAAGTGTGGGCATGTCTTGCCCGCACTTCAAATACGGGCGAGCATGTTTTTAAAATGCTGGATTTCAAATGCTTTATTAAATTTGATTTATTTAAAGATTTTTATCCGATTTTTTTGATTATTTTATTATAAAAACAAGATTCTTTAATTATAATATTATTAAAAAATAAAGATATTTTTGTTAAATGATTATCTTATTTATTTTATTAATTTATTCTGCTTTTTTGCTGCTATTTTGCCACATGGGCAGTTTTCTTGAAACTTCAACTGACCATAACTTCTCCGTCCGAACTTCAATTTCAGCGAATTTGGTATCGTTGGAATCAGCTCGGAACGCTCTATCCAATGGGATCAAATTGGGCAGTCGAATTGGGGTCTAACAAAAAGTCAACTTTCGCTCCCCCAAAAGTTTGACCAGCTCATAACTTCCTCATTCGGACCTCGATTCCAGCAAACTCAATTGCAATAGAACCGTGTCGAAATGCTTTTTTCAATGAGAGGAAGTTAGATGGCCAACTCTCTTTGGATTAAAAAGTCAATTTTCAAGCCCCTCAGGGTTTGACTTTTTAATTGAAATTTTTACTTTCTGCATTTTTGGGGGTGCAAAAATTAGGTGTCTACATCCTTTGTATCCGATATAAAAATTCGGATAAAGGCATTATCTTGTGTATCCGACATTAATTGTCGGATACAAATTGATTTGTTTGTATCCAACAGATAATGTCGGATACAAAGAGGGTTATTAGTATTCGACCCGAGTTACTGGATACTATTGTTTTGCTGCAGAAATTGAATAAATTCCAAAAGTTTGCACTTTTTACTGTCTTATCCCTGTTCTAAGAGTGGGAATTCTCAAAAAAAGCCTTAGGGTTTAAGTTGGTGGGTTCTAGACATCATTTTGTGTCTAGCATTAGGGTACCCCTTACCCTAGCCTTTGCTTATAAATAGGAGACCCCTCTTCAAGAAAATGGCCATAAGTTGGAGACTGAAGAACTCCAAGTGAAGAAGGGAACCGTTGCCGCATTGCTCCTAGAAATCCAGGTAAGCCTGGAACCTTTTTACTTTTCTGTTTTTAAATTCTAGGGTTAGTTCTTCCTTCTTCCTTTCTGTAGAGTAATGGCTGCATGTGTTTGGAACCCCATTCCCTACTCAAAGTACCTCGAGATTCTCTTTAGTTGTAAAATGTGAAAAGAGACCTAGGGGAAACGAGAATGGGAATGGAACCCTAGTTATAGAACCCCCATGTGATTAATGTATATTTGAATGTATATGTTGTGATTCATGTGTGTTGATTATTTTCTATGAATTTGATTTCATTTTTTTGGAGAGAATACCTAAATCCATGCTCTTTATAGCATTGGATCTTCATTCCCTCCGAAAAAGATGGTTTTTACACATGCACACATACACTTATTTTTGATGAAATAGGCTTGTATCTTGGATCTATCATGTTCATTATGATAGATCTGAGATAAATGGCCTTAGATCAAGCTTTTCATAATTCTTTAATGGATTTCAAGAGATTCCTTTTGAGAGGAGGCATTTCATAGCTTGATCTCTCAAATCGGGATTTTTGTCTCAAAACGGACATATTTGATTCGTTCTCTTAATCAGTGAGATAAATGAATCGAATCCTTGCCGGAAATCTTTCTTGGACATGTTTTAATGATTTTCAAAGATTACAAGCAAGTTTTTCTTTGAGTAGAGAAGACCTCATGGTCTAGCCTCTTAGTTTCGAGCATTTTGGCTCAATTTTGGGGATTTTGGTATTTGCTCTCCAATCCATGAGAGTTTTGAGCCAAATTCGTGCCCTACATCTTTCTGGAGGATTTTACATTCATTTCAAATGATTTTGAGTTCAGATTGCACAGATCACACACACTTGTTCACTGTTTTGGATTGATTTTACTTAAAATGTTCAAATCAAAACAGCACTTGTACCCCATCTTTGAACACTCATAACTTCATCATCCAGATGAATTTTGGAGTGATTCCAAAGACATGTGAAAGGTAAGGTTGTCTAATTTTTATCTGTAAAATATCATTAATTTTTATGAAGTGGAGTTTTGATACCATTTGATAAAAAATAGACAGGTCAGTTCAGGCCAGATTGCTGAACCTGTCACTTTGACTGGGCACCATTTGCTCGTTTTCAGTCCGATTTGAGTGATTTTGATTTCTGTGTTTTTATTTGTGAGTCTACTTTTAAATCCAATTGGTTTCAAAGCTTTTCAATTTCATTTGTGTCTTGTGTGTTTGATTGACTTAGAACTGCTCAATAGCAGAATTCTAGGTTGATCTGTGATCCTCTGAGCCTGTTCGGAGGGTCACATAAGTCACATCTGAATGGAGTTTTGTATAAGGCCTATTTCATGTGAAAGATGACACCTCATACTTTATTCATGCAAATTTTCAAAGATTTATATAGAGCCAATCTCCGCAAATAGGATATCAAAGTTGTCCACTTGCTACTTTTATCAACTTATAACAGTGAATTTCAAACAAGCATAACTCTTAGGATTTTAACCGGATTTACTTGAAAATTTTCCTGAACCTTCTATTTGCCATAATCTTTCAATTGGCATTGGTCTCATTCAATTTGAATTTAATTTGAATGATTTATGGTCAAAAGGCTCCATCTTTTACGGAGTTTTCCGGATTGGCCTTAACTTGCTTGTATTCAAGTCTCATTTGGATTTTCATTAATTGGGAATGTCCTAGTAGTGATGTCCCCACAAAGAGGGTCTAGAATTCATTAGACTTCTCATGTGGAGAAATCATACATGTGTTTTAATTATTTTTAAGCTTTTGTTTTATTTTAATTAGCAAGCTTTCTTTATTTTGAGCATGAACAATATTTGGCAACCACTTTGTGTGGATGAATGGGGATGCCTAACACCTTCCCGTATTCATAATCTAATCCCGTTACCCATCTCTGGTTTCTTTTATTTTTTATTGTTATTTTACTTTAATTTTTGCCTTTGCATTGCGTTTTCATTGTTTTGGTGTCCATTCACACCTAAAAGGAATGGTGGCAACTCCTCCCTCTTTTTTGAGCCCGTGTGATGACCAAGGAAGTCATTAGTTTGATTTTCAATGTATCACAACTAGCGACTCCGCTGGGGATTTGTGGATTTAAGCCTTGTTTTGTATTTGTTCATGTTTGATTTTTATTCTTGAATGCTTGCTGTTTTATTTTTTTTTTACTTTTTGAGCATGTTTGATGTATCTTAGATTTGATTTGTATGCTCAGAAATTCATAAGGATAATGGCATGTATATTTTGTTTGGTTATGTCTAGAATCATGTTAAGGGGCCTTATCTTGGTGTTCATGCTTACTTCTTGTATTTTTGTGATAGCATACTTTGATTTTGGGGTTTAGTGCCATGTTTTGAGCATGAAAAGGAAGAGCATGAAACTCAATAAATTCAGTAGGTATTTTTTGGGGGTTTTCAAGCATGTTTCCCCTAATTAAAACACCTCTTGTACCAAATTGTTAATTGCTGTATTTTTAGGCTTGAATTTGGGTATGAATGATACATGTTGAGCATGAAAAGGAAGAGCATGAAACTCAGTAAATTCAGTAGGTATTTTGGGGGTTTTCAAGTATGCTTTCCCTAATAAAACACTTCTTGTACAATATGTTTAGTTGCTGTATTTTTAGGCCTTGATTTGAGGTAAGAATGATGCACTTAGAGCATGAAAATGAAGAGAATGAAATCTGGGAATTTAGTGGATGTTTTGAGTTTTTCAAGTATGCTTTTCATGGTTAATTGTTGCTTGTACAATGTGGTAACATGCTTGGGTATTACTTTTGTGTATATGATAGTCATGAGCATGTTTAGGTGTGTTATTATCGTGCTTGCTTGTGTTTATTGTCAATATAATGTTGTATTATGCCTTGGCTTGAAAATGTATGCATGGCTGCGGAAAGAGTGGCAAGGGGCTGGGACGTTGTGAATGCACCTTAAATTTTAAATGCACTTGAGCACTTTAAACTTTTTGCATAGCCTATCCATTACCTATAGGAAGTTGAACCCAAATGTGTGTAGCTTGGCGCAACGAGGTCGATACTTAGGAAAGCGAAAGTAAAAATATTCACCTTAGAATTTGAGTCAATGATGTGATGACAATGGGATCTGTGATTTGATTCCGGGCATCACTAGACTTGAGATTTAAGTTACCAATCCCAAAAACCATACGCTTGAAGGTGGAGAAACATGTTTTCAGCTAAAGTAAACAATTGCGTTTGGCGAATTGGGTGTAATTGAGGGAAGGCCATTTGTATGTTTCACAGGCCAAGGTATAATATGAATACCATATTGAAGGTAAGACAAGGTGGCAAGGTAAAACCACGTTTTTTGATTATCTTCATGTAAATTAAAGGCCACGATGTCCATATGCTTGGGTAAAATTTTTCCTAAAAGTGTTTGTAGCCTAAGGTTAGTGTAACCTATAGGAAGAGTCTTTAACTCTACTTAGAAGTCGTCCTATCCAAAGTCCATGTAGGAGGCAATCAAAAGAACAAAGTTTATGAGTATGGTGTCCAATGTTGGAAGGGGCATGTACCCTCATGAATATTCATGCATTTTTGCAAGTGTAGTGTCAAAGTCCAATTTGGGATTGTGTTTAGAGGCCTAGTCAAGGTGAACATTAAGTGGGAATAAAGATAACATAATATGGTGAAAAAATGAGTCAAAAAATATTATTTCGGCATTAACCGACAACTCAGGTTGGTTAGGCCATACTTGCTTTGTATCCAGCAGTTATCATCGGTAAAAAGGTTTTATGTTTGTATCCGATCATTTACATCGGATACAATAAACCATAGCTTTAGCCGACCTAATATATCGGATACAGCCTGGAAATTTGCAAATTGGTTTTTATCCCAATCTTTCATGAATGTAAAATGCCAAAAACATTAGGAATAATCTGTGGGCACCCCAAGGGAATATGAAAAGATAGTTTAAGTGTTCAAAAGGCTTAACAAAAGATGTAACCTAATCTTGAAACACAAATCCATTTTTCCCTCAAACTTAAGGAAGATACATAAAAGGAGGAGCCAAGGTGTTACATTTCTTGATACCAATTCACCTCAAACAAGTTTCAATCAAGCTTTTGAACTTAGAAACAAAAGAAATTTTGCAAATCAAATGAAATTTTTGTGCGACACTTGGAAGCCCTAAAATATTCCAAAAAAACCTTTGGTTGGTCGTTTTAGCACCAATCAATTGATTTTTTGTGGGACACTTGGAAGCCCTAAAATATTCCAAAAAAACCTTTGGTTGGTCATTTTAGTACCAATCAATTCAAATCTTTGTAGGACACTTGGAAGCCCTAAAATATTCCAAAAAACCTTTGGTTGGTTGTTTTAGTACCAATCAATTCAAATGTTTGTGGGACACTTGGAAGCCCTAAAATATTCCAAAATCGTTTTAGTACCAATCAATTCAAATCTTGTGGACACTTGGAAGCCCTAAAATATTCCCAAAAAAAAAAAAAAACCTTTGGTTGGTCGTTTTAGTATCAATCAATTAATTTTTTGTGGGACACTTGGAAGCCCTAAAATATTCCAAAAAACATTTGGTTGGTCGTTTTAGTACCAATCAATTCAAATCTTTGTGGCACATTTGGAAGTCCTAAAATATTCCAACAATTCTAAAAAAAAATGAACAAAAAATAATGATAAAAAAAGTGAAATAAAATAAAAAAATGAATCCAGGCTTGTGTTCACCTACCTCATGTATCAACATTTATGGGTGTGTGACTAGGATTAAATGGGAGCTGACATATTTCTTTGTTTTTCCTTCTCCAGGTATAAATATTTGCAACCATTGCGTCTATAACCAGATCAAAAGCCCGCAATATGAATCCTGAAGAGAATCAAGCCACCGTCCCTGCACAGGATTTCATGCAACTACAATAGCAAGTAGCAGGACTGGTCAAGATGCTAGGAAACCTATTGGCGGCCCAATAGGCCCAAGCCCAAAACCAGGCTTTCACTTCCCACTAAGCACCGCAGCCTCAAACCAACATCCCACCTCCAGCTCAACGTATACCTGAACCTGTTTCTGAACTTGTCTCGGAACCCATCTTGATCAGGGAAAATACTGCTGAATCTGAGAAAGAAATGAAGAAAAAGTAAGGGAGGAAATGGAAAGGAAATTTCTACACAAGCTGGAAAGCATCCAGGAAGAACTAAGGGGGGTAAAAGGGGTGAATAACTTCGGAGGCACTAATTTTGAAGACTTGTGCATGTACCTTGACGTCTGCCTACTGGCCAAATTCAAGTGCCCGGAATTTGACAAGTACAATGGTACTGGTTGCCCTATGAGCCATCTGAAGCTCTATTGTGGAGCCTTATTCCAATTTGGTCGAGATGACGGCATTCTGATCCAGCTGTTCCAAAGAAGTCTGACAGGAGCGGCTCTGAGGTGGTTCGCCACCATGGACTATGGGAGAATCAGACGATGGAAGGACTTGGCCGATGCCTTTTTGGCCCAATATAAATTTAACTCGGAGATCGTGCCAGACTGGTACGACATGATGAGGATGAGCAAGGGCAAGGAGGAATCTGTAAGGCAATATGCCAAGAGGTGGAAAGAGACTGCTTCCCAAGTCAGGCCGACTATGTTAGAGCCGGAGATGATCTCAACGTTCATAAGTACACTGGGGTAGACATTCTACAACCACTTCATGGGTACTACTACCAACTTTGCAGCCTTGATGCAAGTGTCCGACCGGATCGAGGATGGGGTCAAGTCAGGAAAGATTATTGACTATTCTGCTATGGCCGGACAATCGGATTCCTTCATTTCCTTTGCATAGAAGAAGGGAAATGGGTTCAAGAAAAATGGGGTGACGAAAGAAGGAGAAGTTAACTTGGTACAGGCTCCTCTTACCAAGAAACCACTCCATATCAATGTTTCTGGACCCCAATAGGCCCAACAAGCCCAGCAGACCAACTACCAAACCCCACTTAACATAAAATTTTCCCCCTCCGTGCCTGCAAACCAGAAGAAGGCCTTCACTAAGGAGGAAAGGGACGCCTGGATGGCAGCCAGGAGGAACAGAGTTTTCACTCCCATTCCCGTGTCTCTTTCCTAGCTATTACCCACCTTGTTGAAAGGGGGATATGTGACTCTGAAAGAGCCCAACCCAAATGCATTGAAGGGGAGAAATTTTGATCTAGCAGTCACTTGTGACTTTCACATGGGTGCACCTGGGCACTCTATAGATAGTTTTTGGGTCTTGAAGCATGCGGTTCAGGATCTGTTGGATCAGAAGGCCCTGTCCTTCAATACTGCCGGGCCTACCCAGTTAGGGAATGACAATGGACAAAACCCCCTACCTTATCACAATGGGGCAGGCCCGTCCAACTCAGTCACAGCCATCTCCTCCATGAGAAGGGCTTTAACCCCTCTCAATTGATAGCTCCCGTGGGGACCTTGGTCAAGGTCCATTTCTTCCAAGAGAAAGAGGAGGATGAAATCAATGTCATCTCCAGGAAGAATGATTGTGCTGCTGAGGACATTAGCTCCTCTCTGAACCGGGTCTCCTCCCTCATGGCCCAGATAAACACTGCAAGGCCACCCTTGGTCATTAATTGCAACTCACCCACTTTTTCTCCATCCCAGCCATCAAGAAATCCATTGGTCATCAACATTGACCCCACCACTGCATCCGTTACTTCATCTGTTCCAACAAATCCCAAGCAGGTTCCTCCATTGGTTGTAAATGTTCCTCCAGCAATGCTCATAAACCGGCTTATACATCCCGGTCCAAACTCCAACTACTGGTAATCAATGTCCCTAAACTTTCCTATTCGGAGTCGGCTGTTCCATGGAATTATAGCGAGGGGGTCACGGCTACGGTTCCAGGGGTCAAGAACCAGAACCAGTAGGAGGTGAACCTCAAGATGAGGTCAGGGAGATGTGTAGGAGGAGAAGAAAAAGAAAAAGAAACGGAGGTGGAGAAGGAAAGAAAAGAAACAGAAGAAAAGAAAAAAATGAAAGGAAAAACAAAAATAGGAGAAGACACCCCCCAGGATACAGAAAATGAGGCGGCAAACCTCATTAAAATAATAAAAAGAGTGAATTTAATATTGTCGAACAGCTGAATAAGGTCCCGGCCCAAATTTCAATACTGGGACTTTTGCTAAACTCAGAAAAGCACAGGGATGCATTGTTAAGGGTACTTCAAAGTGCACACGTACCCAAGGCCATTGATCTAGACCAACTAGGCAAAATAGTTGGTCAAGTCTTGTCACACAATGTGATAAGCTTCTCAGAAAGTGAAATAAGCCCAGGTGGGTGCTACCATGTTGACCCTTTGCACATCACTGTGCTTTGTAAGGGCAGTATGGTGGCATGGGTTCTAATTGACAATGGGTCGGCTTTAAATGTTTGATCATTAATCGCTTTTGCCAAACTTGGTCTGGATCAATCAAAGATCAAGCAGAATGAGAGGATTATGAGGGCTTTTGACAGCTCTAAGACACACTCCCTAGGAGAGATTAAACTGCCGGTCACCATTGGACCGAATATCTTTAACATCACATTTGAAGTGATGGATATCCCAGTAGCCTTCAATCTACTCCTAGGGAGGCCGTGGATACACTCGGCTAGGGCAATACCATCCACACTTCACCAAAGGGTGAAGTACATAAGAGGACAAAGGGTGATAACTGTCACAGCTGAGAATTTGATACTTCCCATAGTGTCACCTGACGTACCTTTCATAAATGTGAACTTAACTATCGACAAAATTGCATTCCACTCGTTTCAGTTCAAAACTGTAAATTTCATACCTGGGGGGTGTGAGAAAAAAGAAGAGAAAATGACTACTGCTGAGAGGATGATAAAGAAAGTGATGGAAAAATATCACTTCCACTCAGGGAAAGGTCTGGGAATAAATTTGCAAGGAAGATTGGAGCCGATAAGGGCAAAGAAGCTGGTCCCCTAAGGTAGGACTGGGAATGAAACTGGGAAAATGGAGAAGGCAGAAGCAGATAGAAGAAGGAAAAGCAGAAAGAAAATTCCTTCATTTAAGGGAAACTTTTCCAAAACCCTCTTGCACCATCCAACTGTCTCCTCCCATGGACCAGTGAAAGCCTCCACACTGAAACATCAATCCCTTCCAAAAGCCATATGTCTCAACCCTGCAACTATACAACCCACCTTCCGCACCCGAAATAGTGGGCGGGCTTGGGCCACAGCCAAAGTAGTAGTTGGATTTCTCTGAAGATGTTGGGACTTTCTTCGCCATGACTGAGGGCGATAAGACTGAAGAAGACAAGGAGCTGCCCTTCATTGACTGGACAGCAGTAAAAATTCCAGATGAGGTCATATCTGGATTGGGCCTCGTGGCAGAAAAGGGCAGTACAACATACCCGGTGATGATGGCATCGGATTCAAAGCTTGAGAAGCAGGCTTACACCATTTTACCTGCTCCTGGAAAATTTATTTTAAATAATTGGGAGGAAACTCCCCTTACCTTTGAAGCAGCGTTTGATTGGCAAACAGACGTGGCTTCCAAAAAAAAAACTCCATCAGTGGAATGCCATTTCCCTGAAGGTCTTAATGAGCCTTCGTCTTCAGGGAAAGTTTTTGTAGAAGGCTCACAAAAAACCCAAAAAGATTTTTCTATTTTTTTTAGAAAATTTAATTTTTTCAAAAATGTCCAAACCACTTATGAACCATATAAGCAAACGGAATTAGACCAGGTTGAATATGACTTCGACTTCGAGCTCGATTTTGACCTCATGGGGATCGAAGAAGAGACCGAGGTCGAAGAAGAAGACCTTCCAAAGGAAATTGAATATCAATTGGAACGTCATGAAAAGGAGGTCTAACCTAACATTGAGGAGACCATCTCAATAAATCTTGGGACCGAAGATGACCCGAAAATAGTTAAAATTGGGGTATGCCTATCTGAGGTACAACGTAATGAAATGTCATGGTTTTTGGCAGATTATAAAGATGTATTTGCATGGTTGTATCGAGATATGCCTGGGTTGGACACTGACATGATTGTGCACAAGTTACCAATTTTGCCAGGAGTTAAGCCAATTAAGCAGAAGCTGAGAAGATTGAAACCTGAATGGACCTTGAAGGTCAAGGACGAAATGGTCAAACAATTTCAAGCAAGATTTTTGGCAGTCTCCACGTACCCCGAGTGGCTCGCAAACATAGTGCCAGTATCAAAGAAGGACGGGAAAGTTAGGATGTGCGCGGACTACAGAGATCTGAATAAGGCAAGCTCAAAGGATGATTTTCCGCTTCCACACATCAACATCTTGGTAGACAACACTGCTGTACATAGCCTGTTTTCATTTATGGACGGCTTCTCTGGGTACAATTAGATCACGATGGCTAAGGAAGATCAAGAGAAAACAGCATTCATCACACCTTGGGGTACCTTCCATTACACTGTCATGCCATTTGGGCTTAAGAATGCTGGGGCAACATACCAGCAGGCCATGACAGCATTATTCCATGATATGATCCATAAGGAGATGGAAGTCTACATGGATGATATGATAGCCAAATCATGCAAAGAAGAGGACCATTTGATCAATCTGAAGAAGGTGTTCGATCGACTCAGGAAGTACAGTCTACGGCTCAACCCGGCAAAATGCGTCTTTGGGGCTACATTAGGAAAATTGTTGGGATTTATAGTGAGCAGAAGAGGAATTGAGATCAACCCAGCTAAAGCCAAGGCAATAATTGAAATGCCATCACCCAGAATGGAGAAGGAGGTTCGTGGTTTTCTTGGAAGGATTCAATAAATAAGCTGGTTCATAGCATAGCTCACAGCTATCTGTGAACCGATTTTCAAGCTTCTGAGAAAGGATAACCCGACGGTCTGGAATGAGGATTGCCAATAGGCCTTTGATACAATAAAGGAATATTTATTGAATCCACCTGTAGTAGTGCTACCAACTCCAGGAAGACCACTGATTCTCTACTTGTCAGTTTTTGAGACGTCAATGGGGTGTGTCTTTGGGCAGCATGATGAGACTGGTAGAAAAGAAAGGGCAATTTACTATCTGAGTAAAAAGTTCACGGAATATGAAGCAAAGTACTCCCCTTTGGAAAAGACCTATTGTGCTCTAGTGTAGGCTATTCAAAGACTAAGACATTACTTCCTTAGTCATTCCACATTATTGATATCCCGGGTAGATCCTTTGAAATACTTATTTGAGAAACCGACACTAACTGGCAGAACGGCAAAGTGGCAGCTATTACTGTCCGAGTTTGACCTCACTTACATCACTCAGAAGACGATTAAAGGTCAAGCAATTGCCGATCATTTAGCTGCACACCCTTTACCAGAATACCAACCCTTGAAGACCAACTTTCCTGATGAGGCAATTCCGTTTACTGAAGAAGAGGAAAGTGAAAGCTCTTGGCAGATGTTCTTCGATGGGGCCGCCAACATGAATGGAAATGGAATTGGGGTAGTTTTGGTCACGCCAGATGGGTCACACATCCCAATTGCAGTAAAGTTGAGATTCCAGTGCACAAATAATATTGCAGATTATGAAGCATGCATAATTGGGTTGCAAGCTGCTCTATACCATGAAGTGGAGGAACTTGACGTATACGGGGATTCAAAGTCTCATCATCTTCCAAACAACTGGTGAATGGAAAACCAAAGATCATAAACTGATCCCATATCACCATTATTTGGAAGAAATGAGCACAAAATTTACTCAAATTTCCTTCAACTATATGCCAAGGGCCAAGAATCAGTTCGCAGATGCTCTAGCAACATTGACTTCGATGGTCAGCATGCCAGAAGGGGTAGATATTAAACCACTGGAAATTGAGGTCAGAGATGAACCGGCTTATTGTCTTGTTCTAGAGGGAGCACTAGAAGAGGAAACACCATGGTTTCAAGACATAAAAAATTTCTTGAGTGATCGGAGTCTACCAGAAAATGTTACTTCTACTGAAAAGGACAATTCAGAGGTTATCCGGTCTGTTTCTACTAAGTGGTGGACAGTTGTATAAGAGGTCACACAATGATATTCTGCTCAGATATGTTGCAAAGGCTGAGCCGGAAAGGTTGATTGAGATTGTACATGGAGGAGTCTGTAGACCCCATATGAATGGATATATGCTTGCAAAGAAGATTCTGAGGTTGGGATACTATTGGTCGACGATGGAGCACGATTGCTGTGTACATGTCAAGAGGTGTCATCAATGCCAAATATATGCAGATAGCAAGCATGCACCCCCAAGTGAGCTGCATAACATGACCTCACCATGACCTTCTCCATGTGGGGCATAGATGTCATTGGCATAATCTCTCCTAAGGCATCAAATGGGCACGGATTTATCCTTGTGGCAATTGATTATTTCACCAAGTGGGTAGAGACGGCTTCATATGCAAAGATCACAAGCCACCATGTTATTAAGTTTTTGAAGCACAATATCATTTGTCGCTATGGACTGCCAAGTGCCATAGTATCAGACAACGCTTCAAATATTAAGAACAAGGATATGAAGAAGTTATGTGAGCAGTTTCAGATTACCCACCACAAGTTAGCTTCATACAGACCAAAGATGAATGGGGCAGTAGAAGGAGCAAACAAAAATATAAAGAAAATTATTCAGAAAATGGTAGTGAGTTACAGAGATTGGCACGAAATGCTACCACTTGCTTTACATGCCTACAGAACCTCAATCCGGACTTCAACTGGGGCAACCCCGTATTCCCTAGTCTATGGGATGGAAGCAGTTTTGCCAGTGGAACTAGAAATCTCATCACTAAGAGGGCTCATGGAAGCTGAATTGGAAGAAGCTGAATAGATACAGTCAAGACATGATCAACTCAACCTGATAGAAGAAAAGCGTTTGAAAGCGCTTTGTCATGGTCAATTGTACCAAAAGAGAATGGCTCGGGCCTACAATAAGAAGGTGAAGCCCAGAACTTTCCAAGAAGGAAACTTGATACTAAAGAAAATCTTACCATTTTTGGAAGATCCTCATGGGAAGTTCAAGCTAAATTGGCAAGGGCCTTATGTCATCAAGAAGGTCTTATCAAGGGGTGCTCTCATCTTAATAGAAATGGATGGGATAGATTTTCCTGAGCCAATTAACTCTGATGCAGTGAAAAGGTATTTTCCTTGATTGAATATTACTAAGAGGTGATCCGAGGCCATCTTTCTTTATTTCCTTTAAAATTTTAATCCCTAGTTTAGCCATGTTGAGTCGGTTTGTTTCTTTGATAAACCTAAACTGGACTTACAGTTTTATACTGGGGCAAAACAAAATGGGGCAAGGCCAATTGGGGCAAAAATAAAGGAAAAAGAAAAAAAAGAGAAAAAGAGCAAAGAAAAGTGACAAATGAAAGCCAAGTGCGAAAAGGGAATGAAAAGAATACAATTTGGGAAAAAGGGTCAAATTCATCATGACTGTAAGTCCGGTCGGCCTATTTTCACATTTGAAAAATTTTGAGCCTTTAATACCTTTTCTTTCATAAACCAAGCTTAGCCTTTGTTTCGTCCTATTTTTAAGCCCACGGTGATCTTAGTGTGTTCATTCAAATTTCAGAGTAAGATTGGTGAGGACGGAATGCAAAAGCCGGCTTTAGTGAAAACCGTAACTAGCGCTAGGGGCAATATTGGCAAAAGAAAAAAAGGAAAAAAAAACAATTAGAGTTTGAGTTGATCATGGATATCCAAGCTTGAAGTAAAATCAACACGAGTATTGAGACTGAGCAGATTGGGAATAACAAGGTCAAGTATGGAAGAAAAGCCATTTGGGGATGACTCTAAAGGTCCTAGGATAGATAGATTTGATCTCTCCTTATTGTTGGGATTACCTTTTTCATTATTCAACCTGGTTTTAATTCCTTTAATTATGTGTGATTAAGTATTGTGGTCCAAATTTCACAAAAAAAAAAAAAATAAATAAAAAGAAAAACTATACTTTGGCCAGTGATGATAAATCAAATACTTTCATAAAACTTTTGTTTTTACAAGCATCTAAGCATTCTGAGGCCAATAGCATAAAAAACTTATTTTTGAATTAAATCCTTTGTCTTTCCACTATTCGAGTTTGCTTTCGTACAAAGGTATGAAAAAGAAAAAAAGAAAAAAGCTAAAAGTGCAGAAAAAAGGCTAATCTCTATCCCCTAGCCGCTCCTCAAGCTCCCGAATCCGAGCTGCCTGAGTTGCAATAACCCTAGAAGCCTCCTCTGCAGTGGGATCACTCAAGAAGGAGATGACCTCATCTGAAAGGGTCTGCCTAGTCCTCATGCTCCTAAGGTTGGCTAAAGCATCCTGGTACTTTGGCCGTATCACCCGGACTTCGAAGCAGCGAGCTTGCCTCTGCTCCTCCAGTTTCTCCTCCATAGTTGTGCGACGAGATATTTGCTCCTTGAGCTGCCTCTCCAGATAAACACCTCTTATCCTAAGCTCCTGGGCCTCTCGTATCCATATCTGCTGAAGTTGCTTGTGGGATGCTCTTTCGGACTCCAAGATGTCTTCATAAGTGGGAGCTGAAATTGCAGGAGGATCCTCAGGTATTGTGGCCTGACTCTGAACCTGCTCCTTGATCTAGAAAAGGTAGTCCTTCATGTGGGACTTTGAGAAGACTGGGCCCTGTAGAAAACGAACATAGGACCATTCCGTCATCAACCAAGCATTTAGCCTCATGGTGGTTGGTGAAAGTGGCCCAAGATAGTCCTCATATCCACTTGGGGTTATAATCCCTTGGGTCGCTCTGAACTGCCGAAGAACCCGCAAGGGGAGGTAGAGTACGGCATATCTCAAGCCTGCTAGAACCAGGAAGTTCCAATCCCTAAAGCTAATCACCGTCTCTACATTGGGCTGATAAGTGCCAGGCCACCTCACTTGATCCTCCTGGAGGGTGCCTAAGAAGGTGAACCAACCTTGCTTGCTCCCTGAAATCCAGGTAAGCCTGGAACCTTTTTACTTTTCTGTTTTTAAATTCTAGGGTTAGTTCTTCCTTCTTCCTTTCTGTAGAGTAATGGCCTGCTTGTGTTTGAAATCCCATTCCCTACTCAAAGTACCTCGACATTCTCTCTAGCTTTAAAACGTGAAAAGAGACCTAGGGGAAACGAGAATGGGAATGGAACCTTAGACATAGAACCCTCATAATGGCCTACTATTGTTTGAAACCCCTTTCCCTACTCAAAGTACCTCAAGATTATCTCTAGCCGTAAAACGTGAAGAGAGAACTAGGGGAAACGAGAATGGGAATGGAACCCTAGTTATAGAACCCCCATTTGATTAATGTATATTTGAATGTATATGTTGTGATTCATGTGTGTTGATTATTTTCTATGAATTTGATTTCATTTTCTGGAGAGAATACCTAAATCCATGCTCTTTATAGCATTGGATCTTCATTCCCTCCAAAAAAGATGGTTTTTAGACATGCACACATACACTTATTTTTGATGAAATAGGCTTGTATCTTGGATCTATCATGTCCATTATGATAGATCTGAGATAAATGGCCTTAGATCAAACTTTTCATAATTCTTTGGATTTCAAGAGATCCCTTTTGAGAGGAGGCTTTTCATAGCCTAATCTCTCAAATCGGGATTTTTGTCTCAAAACGGACATATTTGATTCGTTCTCTTAATCAATGAGATAAATGAATTGATTCCTTGCCGTAAATCTTTCTTGGACATGTTTTAATGATTTTCAAAGATTACAAGCAAGTTTTTCTTTGAGTAGAGAAGACCTCATGGTCTAGCCTCTCAGTTTCAAGCATTTTGGCTCAATTTTGGGGATTTTGGTATTTTCTCTCCAATCCATGAGAGTTTTGAGCCAAATTCGTACCCTACATCTTTCTGGAGGATTTTACATTCATTTCAAATGATTTTGAGTTCAGATTGCACAGATCACACACACTTGTTCACTATTTTGGATTGATTTTACTTAAAATGTTCAAATCAGAATAGCACCTGTACCCCATCTTTGAACACTCATAACTCCATCATCTGGATGAATTTTGGAGTGATTCCAAAGACATGTGAAATGTGAGGTTGTATAATTTTTATCTGTAAAATTTCATTAATTTTTATAGAGTGGATTTTTGATACCATTTGATCAAAGTCGACAGGTCAGTTCAATCCAGATTGCTGAACTTGTCACTTTGAATGGGTACCATTTGCTCGTTTTAAGTCCGATTTGAGTGATTTTGATTTCTGTGTTTTCCTTTGTGAGTCTACTTTTAAATCCAATTGGTTTCAAAGCTTTTTGATTTCATTTGTGTCTTGTGTGTTTGATTGACTCAGAACTGCTCAATAGTAGAATTCTAGGTTGATTTGTGATCCTTTGAGCCTGTTCAGAGGGTCACATAAGTCACATCCGAATGGAGTTTTGTATAAGGCCTATTTCATATGAAAGATGACACCTCATACTTCATTCATGCAAATTTTCAAAGATTTATATGGAGCCAATCTCCGCAAATAGGATATCAAAGTTGTCCACTTGCTACTTTTATCAACTTATAACAGTGAATTTCAAACAAGCATAACTATTAGGATTTTAACCGGATTTACTTGAAAATTTTTCTGAACCTTCTATTTGCCATAATCTTGCAATTGGCATTGGTCTCATTCAATTTGAATTTAATTTGAATGATTTATGGTCAAAAGGCTCCATATTTTATCGAGTTTTCCGGATTGGCCTTAACTTGCTTGTATTCAAGTCTCATTTGGATTTTCATTAAGTCTTTGTAGGCATACAAGTCAGCGTATATTGTTGTATAAGTCAATTGATAGAAGGTACAAGTCATTTGGTTGAGTGGTACAGGTCACCTTATAAATGTACAAGTTAGTACACATCATTCTACAAGTCATTTGACAAAGATATATATGTCTCTGTAGGCATACAAGTCAGTGTATTTGGTTGTATAAGTCAATTGATATAAGGTACTAGTCATTTGAATGAGTGGTAGAGGTTGTCCTATAAATGTACAAGTCGGTATATAGCATTGTACAAGTCGTCTGACAGAGAGATATAAGGATATATAGGCATACAAGTTAGTGCATATTGTTGTACAAATCAATTGATAACAGGTACAAGTCATTCTGTTGAGTGGTACAAGTTGCCTTATAGCTGTACAAGTTAATATATAGCATTGTACAAGTCATATCATAGATGTATAAAATCATCATAGGCATACAAGTTAGTATATATTTTTATACAAGTCAATTGATAGAAGATACAAGTTATTTTATTGAGTCGTACAAGTTGTAAATAGTCGTACAAGTCGGTACAATATATATATTGTACAAGTCATTATAATAAGTGGTACAGATCACCTTGTGCGCACCCGATTTCGGTCGCACGACGAGGCGCACGCAAAACGATGCGTGCCTCGGGATTTGTTTGGAGTCGCCACTGCCTGATGGGGTGCAGGCAGACACCTGGGTGCCTAAGTTCTTCTATTAAGGCTTTTGGTCTGCGGCTTTGAGATTCTAAGTAGGGGCTCGGCTGCGGTCTGGGGAAGTCCGTAGACACCCCAGTCCACCCCGTCAAGTGACGGGTCCCATAGGATTCCCTGGTTTGAGTCAATTCAGTCGGTCTCTCGCTCACCCGATTCCTAATCCAGCATTCAATTTAGTTAAGTCTGGCAGGACCGCCAAAGTGGTGTGGGTCCCTTTACTTGATTTTATCTTCTTTAGCTCAAAGTGAGATGAGTCTGCATGGGCGGGCCCTGTTGGAAGGCCCGTGGATTCCTTGGTGGGCTTGGTGGAGCCCACGTGTCCCTTGTGGGCCTCAGTCTAGCTTGAGAGGCCCTTTGGGCTTTGGTTCAAGTGAATTGATTTTATTTAAATTCCAGTATGATTATTTAAATGATTTCTATGCACAAGTGGGCCGGGACTGTTTGTGGGCCCTTGAGTGGGCCTCACCTTGGTTGCCAAATGATTTAATTTATCTTTTATTAAAATTCACCAAAGTGGGCCAGGTATTGGGCTTGGGGCCCTTTACCTGGGCTTGGGCTTTAAAAAACCCAAGACTTCTTGAATTAGGGTTTTGACACCCTAACCTTGGTTTAATGGGCCCGACAGGCCCTGCCCGTGGTCTCGGCCAAACCACAATCTACTTTAAGCATGCATGGCCCAAATAGGGCTTGGGTGGGCCTCAAGTGGTCCGGCCCACTCAAATCTCTTATTTCTCTTAGTTAAGCATGAATAAATTAGTCGGGCTTGGTGGGCCCCGTTGGAAGGCCCACCAGGAATCAATTTGGCCGGGTCGGTCCATGGCCCACCTTGGGTTTCCGGGTGACCCGGAAACCCTACTGGTTCGCCCGGATTCGATCAAACAATTCAAAATATTGCACAAAATCACAAAATGGCCAAAACCACATTCTGGCAGTGTAGCCGGCCTGAGATACCGGTTACACACAGGTCACTGTGTATCCGGTATCTGTTACCGGCTACACACAGGCTTATGTTGATCCGGCCTGAGTTACCGGATCAACACACAGAACCCCTTTTTTCGGATTTTGGCTATGGGATTGGGTTTCTAAGCCTCTTGGGATGTTCCAGTGATCATGTGGGCTCCTGCGTGAGCCCACGTTGGTTCGGGAGATGAGGAATCACCTCGTTTCGATTTCTTTTGGGATTCTTACAACAAAGCAAGGAGGGGGGACCTATGATTCCAATGGTGTGTGAAGGCATGCATGCGTGCATGTGCTAAAGAGACGACCATATCATGCTGTCCATGACTTTAACTAGGGGATATAGCAAAAGGGGTATGGGGAACATGCTTTCCAAGAGACATGCATGGCATACATGACCTAGATACTCTAATCTACACTCATGCATTAAATCACTACTTCATGCTTAGCACGCATGCAAGATCATTCGAATAAGACCATTCAAAGAAGGGAATGAGGGGGTTACATGGGGGGGTACAAGAGATGCATAAATAAAGGGGAACACCCTCCCCATGCACATGAAATGGAGACATGGTAACACATTTTATGCATGCTCAAACATTCTTATTTTTATATATGTATAATGAAACATGTTGAGGGGCAATACCTTGGGGTTTTGAGACCCCTTTGAAGTGCGTAGTCTTCTTCTTGAAGCACAAACACCGGCTAGAGCAGCACCTTCCCACGGCAGCAACAGCTTGGCTCCTTCTTGGTGGGATGAAGATGGAGAAGAAGAAGGAAGGAGGGGGTAGGAGGACCTTGATCTAAGGTTGAAGGGTTTAAGGAGCCTAAGAGGGGCTGGAAGAGGAGATTTCGGGGCAGGTGGTCTGAGGGAGGAGAGGTGGAAGCAGCAAAAATAATGCCAACCCCCGAAATGAGCTGCTGGTTTGCTTTTTATAGAAAAAATAATGTATCCGGCAACTCAGGCCGGATGCACTATGCCCTATGTGTATCCGGTCTTCAAGACCGGATACACTAAGGCTCCTTTGTATCCGGTCTTCAAGTCCGGATACAAACACAATCATTTGGAAATTAAATGCCACCGCGAATCTGTCGGCCAAGTGGCGCGAATGTCGCGCGAATATCTTCATGTATCCGGCCTTCAAGTCCGGTCATGAAGGGGAGCTAGTGTATCCGATATTGAATACCGGATACAAATCGAAAAATTACGGATTTGCCCTTCGACTTGACCGATTTGACACTTTTTGATATCTACGGATCGCCCGTACGAAATTTTTATATTTAAGAGTTAGTCCCTGAGATATTTTGCTGCGTTGGCTGCCACGTGTGCAGTTCCTGCGCCACGTGTGCAGTTTCCGGCTTTTGCTACTCGGAAACTTCGACATATCATATCTCCTTCACCCGAACTCCAATTCGAGCAAACTCAATTGTGTTAAACTCGTATCGGGGCCCTCTATTTAATGACATGGGGCTAAGCACTTGGCACGGATTCCGAGAAAAAGTCAACTCTCGGCTTTCCCTCAAGTTTGACTGGCCCGCCGAACCCTCATCCGGACCCCGATTCCAGCAAACTCAGTTGCGTTGGTCTCGTGTCGGGATTCCCTATCCACTTAGATAAAGCAGGGTGGCCAATTATCATTTGATCAAAAGGTCAAATTTTCATCCCTTATGGTTTGAATTTCTATTTAGGGTTTGCATTTCCGGCAATTCCAAGGGTGCAAAAATAAGGTGCTTACACACCTTATAGACATACTATTGTAGAAGTTAATTAATAAAAGATAAAAATATATTTAAGTATTTTATTGAGGCGCTCCCTCTCTCTCCCCCTTTCTTTCTTTATTTTTTAAAATAAAAAAAAAACATAGAAGAATGTTGGGGGCAAAGGGTACTTTTAGAAATTTATTAAATTCAATCGATCTCCAAACATAGCAACTGCATTCTTTGAAATCTATGTATTTGATGTTCTATTTTACTTCAAATGAGAAAAGGGCATTCTTGGAAGTATTGGGCTTATAATAATGAAATGTAACTAAAAGTTAATTAGTTTGGTAAAGGTGTACTGAAACACACTAGTGCTTGTAATAACAAAATGTCACTAAAAGTTTATTAGTTTGATAAAGGTGTACTGAAACACATTACTGAAACCTTGGTACTTTTCGTACAAATAAGGTAAAGGGCATTCTTGGAATAAATCATTTTGTAATAGGGGAATACCACTAAATGTTAATTACTTTGATAAAGGTACGCTGAAACACAACTCTAGCTAACTGAATTTTAAATATTTTCATAAAGTACATCTAAAAATTAATTTTCCCTTTGCGAAAACCCAACCACACCCTTTTCGCAAGATGGATTTAAGTGGAACCAACTGTCGCTAGCCGAAACAATGAGACTGTCTAGCGATGGCTTCTTGGAAAGAACAATTTGGGAAGTATAAAATTTTAATAAACTAAGCCCATAAACTTTGAGTATCTTAGAGAAGCTGCCAAGTAGCGTTCATTAAGAGGGCTTTGTTCATTAAAGAGTACCTTTTAATATTAAGACCACCATTTGTTATTGGCAAAGTAATTCTATCCTAACATATAGTGGCCATACCTTGATTTTCCAATCCTTTTCTCCAAAAGAACTTTCTTGAAATCTAATCAAGCTTGTCAAGAGTATTTAGGGGTAGCAAAAAACAAGACATAAAATGATTAGGTTGAGAGTTAAGTACTAATTGAATTAGAGTAGCTTGACCCATTTGAGTGAGAAGAAGAGATTTCCAACCAGCTAACTGAGAAGAGACTCTATCAATCAACTCAGTACA